>CM076848.1:118335465-119083655 GCA_039519185.1 Astragalus membranaceus | reverse complement strand
AGATTTCTCATTGAGACATTTCATCAAACACCTCTCCTACACTCTAGAAACAACATAATTCCTACCCAATTTCAATGACCAATTCCCCTAATTCAGAAAACAACCAGGAAACAGGCAAACTAGTGGGTGGGGTGCATCAACTAACCCAAATTTTTAAAATTCCACCCACATTTTCCTTCTCACAAATTTTAGCAACACCCCCTCCAAAAGAGAACTCATCAACAAATTCTAGTACAAGAGATAGGATTACGATACCTGGAAGTGATTGGCGATGAAAAGTGCTAACGAACTTGTGCTCTACCACCAATTTTGGTGGAAAAATCGTAAGGGGAGGGGGTGACGAAGAATAGCGTTTTCGCACAAGGAAAGGAGGGAAATTGTTTTTGTTGCTGTGTCTGCCAATAGCCTGATTAATCAGGCTTAAATTCATCGTATCGCGACGCAGCGCGACCTCATCGCGACGCAATTTTACACCGAAAAATTTTCTTGTGAAAAAAATTTGGTACGTCGCGACACGACTCAAATCCTTCGCGACGCGAAGAGAGCAGAAACAGATTTTTTTTCTTTGAAATCATCCTCTTTCGCGAAGCGAAATTGGCAGAACCCAGCTTTTTCATAATGATTAAAAGAAAACGAACTAAATACTCAATATTAAATAAAATAAAAACTTGTGCCTCACCAGTGGGTTGCCTCCCACTCAGCGCTTCTTTAACGTCACTAACTTGACGGTTGTCAGAAGATGACTTACTGTTTAGGTGGAGCACTTGGCTTCTCTGCTGCCTCCTTCACTGCTCCTTGGGAGTATTCTCCCTTGAGCTTGCAGCTAGCCTCACTCGCCACTTCTTTGAGATCAACCCATTCACTTAGTGACTTTTCAGCTGGTGAGTGGAGATGCATTCTGTTTTTGACCTTTGGGTCAGGTGCCTCAATACTGTAGCACCCTTCTTTCTTCTCCTTCTGCTTTGTGGAATTGATCACCTTGAAAAAAATTTCTTCCTTTTGAACTCTTAGTTTTACTGTCCCATCTGCCACATCTATGACAGCCCTACTAGTAGCTATGAAGGGTCTTCCCAAAATGAATGGGATGTCATTATCCCCTTCCATGGAACTTTTAACCTCAGTGTCACCATCCAGACGCAAGATTACAAAATCTACCGGGAAGAGAAATTTGCCCACCTTTACTAAGACATCTTCCACAATCCCATGAGGGTGCCTTATTGACCTATCAGCAAGTTGTAAGGTCATGGTGGTAGGTTTCACTTCTCCTCCTCCAAGCTTTCTCCACATTGCCAAGGGCATTAAATTTATGCTCGCCCCCAGATCACAAAGAGCCTTTTCTACTTTAACATCACCCACTACACAAGGTATGGTGAAGCTCCCTGGATCTTTCAACTTGGGAGGAAATTTGTTCTGAATTATGGCGCTGCACTCTTCGGTCAACGCCACTATCTCATCCCCCTGAAACTTCCTCTTCTTGGTCAAAAGTTGCTTCATAAATTTATCATAGACCGGTTTCTTTTCAAGGGCTTCAGCAAAAGGTATATTAATCTGGAGGCTTTTGAAGATGTCCATAAACTTAGAAAACTGCTCATCCTTTTGGTTTTTCTTGCTCACTTGAGGATAAGGCAATTTCATGTATGCTGGGACTGTTGCAGGCTTTTCATGCTGTTTGTCCCTCACAGCTTTCTCACTCTCCCTCTTGGACTCTTCCCTCCACACCTCTGTTTCTCTACTCTCCTCCCTGGGCTTGGGTTTAATCACTTCCACTGGTTCCAACTCTCTGCCACTTCTCAAATAGATGGCATTGCAGCTCTCATTCTTCGGGATATCCACAGTGCTAGAAGGAAAGTTACCATTAGATGTACCGGCAAGTTGCTTTGACAGTTGACCAATTTGAATCTCCAAGTTTTTCATGGAGGCTTCATGGTTTTTCTCCATGTTTTTAATCACTTGTTCTTGGGATTGGAATGTATTCTTGGTCATTTGCATGAACTGGATCAAAGCATCTTCCAACCGAGAGGGGGGTTTCTGTTGTTGTTGAGCAGGCGCCTGAGACTGTTGTTGGGTTGAGCCAGATGCCTCATTGTTCTTCCAAGAAAAGTTGGGATGATTCCTCCACCCAGGATTATAGGTGTTGAAATATGGGTTCCCGCCTTGTTTTTGGAAATTTCCCATAAAGTTGGCCTGTTCCACTATCTCTCCTTGAGTTGCACAATCCCTCTTGTAACACCCCTTTTCTACCCGCTAAGTTGTTTGTAAAATCAGAGTTTCAAATTTTTATTTACACCACAAGGGATGTCACACTTACTTCATTAAACATCATACGCCAAATTACTCGCTTTTCGAAAAACAGTCTTATAATACTTTCAAAACGTCATTGTCAATTAAAATACAACTTCACAGCGGAAAATCCAACAATTATACACAGTCTTGAATAAACTAAAACAACGTTCTATTTTCCCCCAAGTGTTACATATCAGAGCAGACGACCCGACTCAGCTAGCGAGGTTCCTAAGCCTTCACTTGTGCTCACCTGCACGTTACCGCATAGGGGTAACATTCAAACAGAAGGGTGAGTTCATCTAACCATATAATAAAGCATATGATAAGCACTAAGCTAGAGTTATGACACTATATCGACCACACCACGAAACATCAAGTCAATCATCAAGGATAAAACAGTCAATTCCATCAGCAAGGGTAAACAGTCAATCTTATCATCAAGTTACTCGGCACAACGAGTCGTCACAATGTCATGCAGAAGTATGAAATGCAACACACTCGCGGGCATATGCATGAGGTACCTTTTCACAAACGTCGCTTAGCCTTTTGGGCCTCATCGTCACTTAGCCTTTTGGGCCTCAAACGTCACTGAGTTTATGCATATGGGATACATGAGACACTATGACATGCACCACGCACAAACACACAATCACGGTCAACTATGTGACCCGTCACTTACCAATTTGCCAAATAAGAGGCACAGCACCTGTCAATTCATATTACACACAACAACGTCACTTAGCCTTTTGGGCCTTATCATCACTTAGCCTTTTGGGCCTTATCGTCACTTAGCCTTTTGGGCCTCAACGTCACTTATTTTCATCGTCGCTTATTCATAACCATCATCAATTCAAACAATAGCCACTGAGGGCAAAAACGTCATTTACTAGCCACCAAGGGCATCATCGTCATTTACACATCATTATCAACAACATTGGCCACTAAGGGCAAAAAGGTCATTTAACTAGCCACTAAGGGCATCATCGTCAAAATCATCACTTTTGACACTAAAACGTTAAAACCACTGGTTATACGCAAAAAGGGGATTTTTAAAGACACCAAAACGATTTTTCAATGTCACAGCAACGACCACCGGGAACAGCCACTTGGGGCGCCCAGCAACCTTCAGAAATAATAAGTTTTTATTTTTAAAAATGGGACACACAGATAGGCAACTGAAAAGCTTCCCAACACTTTTTGAAACGTTTAAAACGGATGTCCGAGTCAAAAGATATAGCGAAAACAATTTTCATAAAAATTTGGGAACATCCTGAAAAATGGCGCCCTTGGCCCAGCGCTTGGCACCTGGCGCCTAGCGCCCAGCAACACAACACACACGCAACACTAGCGCCCTTGGCGCCCAGCGCCTGGCAACACGCAACGCACACACACACACACACCGCACACACTGGCGCCCTTGGCGCCCAGCGCCTGGCGCCTGGCGCCCAGCGCCCAGCACAACACACACGCAACACTGCAACACGGCGCACAGCGCCCATGGGCGCCCAGCGCCTGCACACTTCCAGCAACACGAAATTCAGCACAATTTCAGCATATATTTTTTTTTTCAAATTTTTTACATGATCAATCACAACACCAATTACAACAATCATGGACACATATTGGATCATCAAAAATCATCCACCAACGATCAAAATTCAGCAACATCATAAACACAAAAATGGCGCCCTATGCGCCTATGACACCAACAACAACGAATTCGAGCAACACAAATTCATCAAATCACATACAACTCATACAAACAACTTCAAATCGCATATCAACCGTAAAAATAACATCACATTATCACATTTATCTCAAATTCATCATCAATCACAATTCCTCAACAACAAGTTATCATATGCCTAGGGTTCATCAATAATTGCTAAAACTAATACAACGGCATACATAGAGCCTACCCCTACATAGTCCCCATCATAAAACCCTATTATAGAGAAGATGAGACCCACTTACCTTATGGATTCGAATATACTAGACAAGGCTCTAAGGAATTACAAGACACCAACAAGCTTTCCCCTTCCTCCTTGAGTGCTCCACGAATTTCCTCTCCTTTCCTCTTGCAAGCCGTCGCCTCCTCCCTCTCCTCACTCTCTCAATTCGCCTCTTTTCTTTCTTTTGCACAAATGAGCTAAAACCCTAAAATCTCAGCTTAAATATGCGCCTAGGTTGTTGGGCTTGGATTGCGGGCTTTCCCAGCTTAAGCCCAACTAATTTGCAGCACCACCTCCTAATACAATACCACTCCTTATTTTATTTAAAACACCTTATAACTACTTCAACAAATAATAATTAATAATTATATTATTACTCTACCACCAAAATCTCTTTTAATTAATTAAAATAATTTATTCTATTATTTTTGGGGTGTTACAACTCTCCCCCACTTACAGGAATTTCGTCCTCGAAATTTTTACCCGCCAAGGCTAACACTCTCCCACCAACGACTAAGCTATCTAGGCAACTAGTTCTATCTACCATGCTGATCACCATTTCTCTGATTAGCGGCGGTAAGTGATTGGGCGGCCGTCCCTCCTACTTATTCAGCCAGGTAGCTTTGAGAAATAACAACCAGACACATCCTCTCCCTAAGGATCTCCGATAGGGATTTGAGCGTAATCTCGTTGGTACCACGTGATCACCCCCAAGCTCTATTAAAGTTCCTTCCCAATACGACATGCTAAGACTCCGCTGCGCTACTCTGATAAACTAGCTCGCATTCTACCTCACTCATCTACCCTTAAGGATAACGAAATACATCAATCATCACAGCATCACGACGAAACTCACAGGGTGCATAACAGTCGTACAACAAGCCTCATAATTTAGCAACACGACAACAACATCAACAAACAACTTTGCCACTCAGGCGACATCAACAACTAAAATTGCCACTCAGGCGACATCAACAACGACAAACCAACAGCAAAGCAACATCATCAACAACGACAACGCATGGGGCATAGTAGCGGCGTACTAATCAATAATGGCCATCGGCCCACAACAACAAATCAACAACAATATAACTTGGGCCATTCGGCGGTACCCAAGACAATACATAAACATCAATATTATTAACGAGGCAACCACAAGCAACAACAAAGCAACAATACGGAGACAACTCCGGGACTAACCCTCCCAGGACAACAACTTGGAGACAAGACTCCGGCCAAACAATCCCATAATCAATAACACATCAGCAACTTCGGGCACCAAGGCGCCGACACTGCAGCAACGACTTGGGGCACTAAGCCACCGACAACACAATAACTTGGGGCTCTAAGCCACCGACAACACTACAACAATTTAATTCGACCGACACGCCTAAAAATCAACGACACCAGAAACAGCCAATTTTGCCTTGAAATTAGAATATTCAGTTAGGCCTCTGAATAAGCTTTCCGAAACATTTTAGTTTACTCAAATCGGACTCCTGGTTCAAAAGATATTGCAAAAACAGTTTTGTTTTTTTTCCGTTACAGTGACAGTACAAACTAAGCAACGCAGGAAATTCCAGCACTCACACATAAACTTCAACAATTTATTTACCCTATCAAACGACATCGGAATTTAGCAAACAACCCCTCTACGGAAAACTTACGGAGTCTAGTTTCTGGCTATATTTTTAGAATTTCAAAATGATGAGTCCAATAGCACAGTTTTCGCAAATAAGGCAGTAGGTCCAGAAAATGGGGCAGCGACTGTGTCCTAAGCTGTGACTCTTCTACAATGACCAAAACAAACCCAAATGACCTGAAACTTCAGCCTAAACAGTAAAACATTTTGTCTAGTTTTCAAAGAAATTGGATCCATTCGAAAAGGAGTTCATTTGAAAGCACCACAATCAAAATATACCTATGTCCAGACTGTTCTCAGAATTTTACCTTAACTTGTGAAGCCTATAACTGGAGCTATACTACCCCAAATGCGACCAAACCAAAGCAAAATGACAAGCATTCAGTCTAGTTTCTAAAATTGTAAGTTATATGATTTATCAACCAGTAAAACAGTCTCAGTTTAGCCGAAAGTCAAACCTACTCAGAAAGTGCCTACACAGTGAGCTTAGCAACAAATTAAGCATCCAAGCAGCCACAAATTCAGCCATCAAGCATATTTAAACTTCCCAATAATCATATACCAACCAATTAAAATACATCATCACTTCAACACACTCGCTATGTAAATTACAAGCAATACATATTCCATATAAATCAAACAATACATAGGGCACGCCAAATTTCTTAACCAATTTAAACATCATAGAGCACACAAGGTTTCATACATACTAATACATTTTTGCTCCCAAAGAAACCCAATACTAGTTTCAAAATCGTCATCAAATCATTTTTGACAAGGTTTTTAAAATCGACACAACAACAAATCATTACTCTGTTTCAAATAAAACCAACTAGAAAAATCATTTTCCAATCCAACAAAAACATCACTTCTATACTTCCTCATTTAAAATCCTAAGTCAAAAAATAATTTTATTTCCTTTGATCTCCACCACTTCAACACCCACGTTCATTCATTAAAAATAGATTTTATTACTAATTTTAGTATCCAACCGTAAAATCGTCCATTAGACATTTCAAAAACAATTTCAGAAATCATTTTACTTTTCCGATCACAAAACTACATAGCACAAGCCATTAGTATTACTCAAATAAAACGGTTTTCAGAAACAGCAACAATTCTTGAAAACAGTTTTTTTTTTTTTTATAAAAAAACAGCAACAATTTTCGGAAATAGCTTTTTGCAACCAACAGCAATTAAACCGCAACAGCACAGTAATTTCAGCAACAATGATTAAACATAGCAGCAACTTGGTGTAAATTAAAACAACAACGGCACCTAATTAGCACGATAAAATAGCACAGTAATCAATTTTCAGCGACACAGCAAGCAGCAATAAACAAACGGCAACATCAATAGTAGTTTCAACAACAACAGTACACAATACCAGTAGGGGCATCTCCCCCACTAGTTCACTTACCATTAGCAGCTTCCGTTTACCTGTACCTGCAGGAACATCACTACAACACAAACCAATGGTCAAGACTAAAAGACAACAGTTGGTCGTTAACCGACACAACGACTCTACGACTTGGCCGGACGGACCAACCATTGCTCTGATACCACTAATGTAACACCCCTTTTCTACCCGCTAAGTTGTTTGTAAAATCAGAGTTTCAAATTTTTATTTACACCACAAGGGATGTCACACTTACTTCATTAAACATCATACGCCAAATTACTCGCTTTTCGAAAAATAGTCTTATAATACTTTCAAAACGTCATTGTCAATTAAAATACAACTTCACAGCGGAAAATCCAACAATTATACACAGTCTTGAATAAACTAAAACAACGTTCTATTTTCCCCCAAGTGTTACATATCAGAGCAGATGACCCGACTCAGCTAGCGAAGGTTCCTAAGCCTTCACTTGTGCTCACCTGCACGTTACCGCATAGGGGTAACATTCAAACAGAAGGGTGAGTTCATCTAACCATATAATAAAGCATATGATAAGCACTAAGCTAGAGTTATGACACTATATCGACCACACCACGAAACATCAAGTCAATCATCAAGGATAAAACAGTCAATTCCATCAGCAAGGGTAAACAGTCAATCTTATCATCAAGTTACCGGCACAACGAGTCGTCACAATGTCATGCAGGAGTATGAAATGCAACCCACTCGCGGGCATATGCATGAGGTACCTTTTCACAAACGTCGCTTAGCCTTTTGGGCCTCATCGTCACTTAGCCTTTTGGGCCTCAAACGTCACTGGGTTTATGCATATGGATACATGAGACACTATGACATGCACCACGCACAAACACACAATCACGGTCAACTATGTGACCCGTCACTTACCAATTTGCCAAATAAGAGGCACAGCACCTGTCAATTCATAATTACACACAACAACGTCACTTAGCCTTTTGGGCCTTATCATCACTTAGCCTTTTGGGCCTTATCGTCACTTAGCCTTTTGGGCCTCAACGTCACTTATTTTCATTGTCGCTTATTCATAACCATCATCAATTCAAACAATAGCCACTGAGGGCAAAAACGTCATTTACTAGCCACAAGGGCATCATCGTCATTTACACATCATTATCAACAACATTGGCCACTAAGGGCAAAAAGGTCATTTAACTAGCCACTAGGGCATCATCGTCAAAATCATCACTTTTGACACTAAAACGTTAAAACCACTGGTTATACGCAAAAAGGGGATTTTTAAAGACACCAAAACGATTTTTCAATGTCACAGCAACGACCACCGGGAATAGCCACTTGGGGCGCCCAGCAACCTTCATAAATAATAAGTTTTTATTTTTAAAAATGGGACACACAGATAGGCAACTGAAAAAGCTTCCCAACACTTTTTGAAACGTTTAAAACGGATGTTCGAGTCAAAAGATATAGCGAAAACAGTTTTCATAAAAATTTGGGAACATCCTGAAAATGGCGCCCGTGGCGCCCAGCGCCTGGCACCTGGCGCCCAGCGCCCAGCAACACAACACACACGCAACACTGGCGCCCTTGACGCCTGGCGCCCAGCGCCTGGCAACACGCAACGCACACACACACACCGCACACACTGGCGCCCTTGGCGCCCAGCACAACACACACGCAACACGGCGCACAGCGCCCATGGGCGCCCAGCGCCTGCACACTTCCAGCAACACGAAATTCAGCACAATTTCAGCATATATTTTTTTTTTTCAAATTTTTACATGATCAATCACATCACCAATTACAACAATCATGGACACATATTGGATCATCAAAAATCATCCACCAACCATCAAAATTCAGCAACATCATAAACACATAAATGGCGCCCTATGCGCCTATGACACCAACAACAACGAATTCAAGCAACACAAATTCATCAAATCACATCAACTCATACAAACAACTTCAAATCGCATATCAACCGTAAAAATAACATCACATTATCACATTTATCTCAAATTCATCATCAATCACAATTCCTCAACAACAAGTTATCATATGCCTAGGGTTCATCAATAATTGCTAAAAATACATACAACGGCATACATAGAGCCTACCCTTACATAGTCCCCATCATAAAACCCTATTTATTGAAGATGAGACCCACCCTTACCTTTGGAATTCGAATATACTAGACAAGGCTCTAAGGAATTACAAGACACCAACAAGCTTTCCCCTTCCTCCTTGAGTGCTCCACGAATTTCCTCTCCTTTCCTCTTGCAAGCCGTCGCCTCCTCCCTCTCCTCACTCTCTCAATTCGCCTCTTTTCTTTCTTTTGCACAAATGAGCTAAAACCCTAAAATCTCAGCTTAAATATGCACCTAGGTTGTTGGGCTTGGATTGCGGGCTTTCCCGCAGCTTAAGCCCAACTTATTTGCAGCACCACCTCCTAATACAATACCACTCCTTATTTTATTTAAAACACCTTATAACTACTTCAACAAATAATAATTAATAATTATATTATTACTCTACCACCAAAATCTCTTTTAATTAATTAAAATAATTTATTCTATTATTTTTGGGGTGTTACACCTCTCATGGGCCTCTCTGCCCCAATAATTGCAACCACCTGTTTGCACTGCTTGGGCTGTTGCTTGAGCTTTTGTACCAACTTCGCAAGTTGTAGTCAGTTGCTTGGTGAGAGCCTCAATCTGCATGGACATTAATTTTTGTTGGGCTAACACGGCAGTGTTTGAATCGAGTTCTAGCACACCCTTTTTACCTACAACTCCCCGATCAGTCTGAATCCTGTACTCATTGGAAGCCATGTCTTCTACTACTGCTTTGCTTCCTCCCAAGTCTTTGTCCCTAAAGATCCTCCAGCTGAGGCATCTAGCATCATTCTTGTCTGGGGTCGCAAACCATGACAGAAGGTTTGCAGCTGCAGGAAGTCATCTATACCATGTCCGGGACACTTCTTGAGTAACAACTTGAACCTTTCCCATGAGTCATACAACGACTCCGAATCCCCTTGTGAGTAGTTGGAGATGTCAGCTCTCTTCTTAATGAACTTAGAGATTGGGAAAAATCGCTCCAAGAACTTGTTCTCCAACTCACTCCAAGTGTTAACTGTACCTGCTCGGATCGTGTTCAGCCAGTCCTTAGCCCTTCACGTTAGGTGAATGGAAACAAGCGCACTTTCTTAGCGCTTTCAGTAACCCCCTCCGGGTGGGTAGTGATAAGTCTATTTTTAGAGTCTTTTTAATAGTTATTTTTATTAAGTTTATTTGGTATTTTAATTATATTTTTGAGCTATTTTACTACAAATAATTACTTTTTATTTTCAGGTGTTATTTTGAAGCAAAAGAGAAAATATGAGCAAAAATGAAGAAACAAAGAAAATACTTGAGGAGGAACAATTTTTAAGACAGCTTGGCACTCAACAGGGCGCCAAGCAGCAAAACTGGCGCAACACAGGGCGCCAAGAAGCAAAATTGGCGCAAGACAGGGCGCCAAGGGCGCCAAGCAGCAAAACGGGCGCAACACAGGGCGCCAAGGGCACCAAGCAGCAAAACGGGCGCAACACAGGGCGCCAAGCAACAAAACTGGCGCAGCACAGGGCGCCAAGCAGCAAAACTGACGCCAAGAAGCAGCAGCAGCAAAAACTGGCGCAGTACAGGGCGCACGACCCTGGTACAAAACTGGCACAGAGCAGCCAAAATTGACTGGCCAGGGCGCACGACCCAGGCACATGGGCGCACGACCCAGGCGCCAGTACAGTCAATTCTGGCTGCACCCACTTGCTGATGGCTATCTTTGCCAACTTGATTTGCCACTTGTTAGAAATATACTCTCAAAATCTCTCTAAGATTCATGACTTCAATTTAAATTCTATGTCTCTTTATTTTTCTTGCTTTTTACTTTCTTGCTCATTTATTTTCCTTGCTCTTTAATTTCTTTGCCTTTACATTTTCTTGCACTTTTATTTTCCAAGTCATTTACTTTCCTTGCTATTTACTTTCTTGCATTTACTTCCATGCTATTTACTTTCTTGCACTTTTATTTTCCAAGTCATTTACTTTCCTTGCTATTTACTTTCTTGCACTTTTATTTTCTAAGTCATTTAAATTCTTGCTCATTTACTTTCCTTGCTCTTTAACTTTCCAAGTCATTTAAATTCCTTGCTCATTTACTTTCCTTGCTCTTTAACTTTCCAAGTCATTTAAATTCCTTGCAATTTACTTTTCAAGCAATTTACTTTCTTGTCATTTACAATTCCGCTATTTATAATTTTGCACTTTACCGCTTTCTTTTATTTCTCGCTATTTAATTCCTCCTCCTCCTCCTCCTCCTCCTCTCATGTTTCTTTTTGTCTATAAACAATATGAGTGAGTAGATTCAAAGTCTTGGGTTATTGGGAGTAATCCAATGATAGGTCCCTAATAATTCCCAAGACTATTCTCCACTCCAAATTGTTTTATATTTCAATCTAATTTTATCGTCCTTCAAATCATATTTTAAACATCAAACGAAGAATCGAAAGGTAAAGTATTGATGTTGGAACTATGAAATTAGACAAGGGAATCAAAACATGAGAATAGTTTTGAAACTCTTGAGACATTATAAAGGTGTTATGCTTAATGGGTTTTGGTGACAATCAACCACGAGAATAGGCTTGATTGTTAGTTCAAAACACGCTCTTGTACTCCGAAAGGAGACATTAGTTATATTCGTTGCCTTGTCTTTGAAATATATTACTCTTATAAATTGTTGAATAGTCTAAAGAATTATTTTGGTTCCTCATTGTTGTGATGAAACTATAAACCTGTGATTGTTTTTATTTCTAAATTTTACATCTCCTAAAACCATTTCTCTTCAGTTAATCAACTTTGGAAAATTAAATTGGTAATCACTTAGGCTCTCCCTGTGGATCGATAACTCTTTTTATTACGCGATAAGACCGTGCACTTGCGGCCTATCAGGTAGTTCCGCATATCTCATAGAATTGAAACAGGTGTTTATTGGGGTCTTCAGCATCCGACCCTGAGAACTGTTCTAACTTCAGTGCAATGAGAACAGAGGACTTAATATCAAACTGGGGCACTCCCACAGGTTGGAAAGTGAATGCCTGGGTGCCCTGATTTCTTCTTCCAAAGTCCCCGAGAGTACGTCTTAGCGGAGGATTTCTAGCCATGTCTTCCTCCAGAACAGAAGTTGAAACAGAATTTACTTGTGACTGTCTCTGGGCTTGCTGCTTAGCAAGCTGTGTTTGCTTTCTGGTTGTTTTTGCTGTCTTTTCGATCTCCGGGTCAAACAAGAGTTCTTGTGGACCCTTGCTCCGCATACACAAATCTCTGAAACACTAAGCAAACGTCAACAAGTCCAAGAAAATTACTAAGTAGAAAAATTAAGTAACTAAAAATAAAACAAAAACTAAAAATCTAAGATTCAACTCGTTTGCCTTGTCGACAACAAAGTCAACAATCCCGGCAACGGCGCCAAAAACTTGTTAGACTTTTGGCAAGTGTACCAAATGTCGCAAGTAGTAAAAGAACGGTAAGACCGGTCGTCTCCATAGGGATTGCGTGTTGTTTAACAATGGCAAAATTATCGATTCTTAGATTGTGAAAATTGATTTGATTTGAGAATTTAGTAACGCGAAAATAAAGACGGTTGTTGAAATAATAAGGAAAGCGATTAGGGGTCGAATCCTCTCCCCTCACCTATATCATGAACCTTCGGCTAATCACAAATTAATTGTTTGAAATACCAGATTCAATTCACTAAGTTAGGTTAAGGACAATTCCTTGCCTCAAAACCCCTTTTACCTAATTGAGTTACCCTAATTCCTTAGGTGAATCATGCCAATTGGTAAAGCCTTGAACCCTAGAAATAAAGAATTCATAAATCCAATCCCACATTCCTATGGTGATCACAAGTTTATGATCTAAAACCCCATATCCAGCATGCAACCCATATCCCTATGTGATCACATACCCTAAATCATTATAATTATCATATGTAACTATATAGCATTAAACAAAGAGGTATAGACTTATGATAAATCAAACAACTAATTGTATTAACCATAACAAAGAATCCATAAGATTGGTTTAGGGAGAATCATCTCTCCCTAATCAAAAGAAATTAGTTACACATGGTGAAAAGAGTACAACATAAGATAAAGGAGAAGAAGAAAATAGAGGAAGCCATAGAAACCTTCAGTCCTTGTTCCCAAGTGATTGGAAGACTCCAAAATTGCACCTCCAAGCTGTTCCAAACCCTAGCTGCGCTCCAATGACCAAGCCCCTGGAAATTTCGCTGAAAAATCCTTAAAAACCCTAATTTCTGGGGCCCATCGCGACGCAACAGGAGTCCATCGCGACGCGACACGAGTCCATCGCGACGCGATGCTTCAGAATAATGAATGGTCGCGATGCGAACCCCTCCTGGTCACGACGCGAGATCAGACCGAACCAATTTCTTCCAATTTCTTGTTGCCGTCGCGACGCGAACCCTCCTGATCACGACGCGATACTCTCAGATTTCCAAATCCTTCCAATTTTGTGCCTCTCCAGGCAAGTGTCTGGTTCGCTAGATGATGCCACAATAAGTTGGAGGTCTTCAAGTACAAAATGGCCCCAGAATTGAAGAAAATAGCTTACACAATGATTTCCTACTACAATACTCTAAACTAAGCTAATACCCCAGATAATGACTATATTAAAATCAAACCCATGCATTTTTGGTTCTAAAAAGTAGCAACTTATATCATATGACTGAGAGTCAACAATCAACAATAAGATATGCAAATGGATCAAATGCTTCTCAAAGCATGAGAAGAGATATATTCTTCAACAAGGTAGAAGCCTTACAAGCAATTCCTCAATGACTATGGAACTCAATGAGAAAAGCCAGATGAACATCAGAAGGTGTATTAAGCTGAGAAACTTCATTCAATAAGAAGACAACCTTTTGAAAGACCCTTCTTATGACAATGTTAGTTTTAGCCAGAAGCTCTCAAGGTGAGAAGAGAAACAATCCTTATGCATAAGATGTGAATGAAAAATGACTCTCAAACAAAAAACAGATATCCCTTGAAACATATTGTGTTCAAGGCAAGACATGTGCTATAGTTCTTCATTCTTGAAGTGACAAAAGATGCAATAAAGAACTGTGCATAAAAGCTCATCAGTATCTGACATTTCAAGTCTTCCGAAGGTACATGTTCACATGTACAGTGTGTTCAAAAGATACAGTCATCAATGATGAAATTCATGGAACACTCAAAGGAACTCAAAGATCATATGCCAATGATACAGTGAAGAAATGAGAAAGAAATAACAAGCTTTAGTTTGTTACAATTACTTAAGGAGTTTAGAAGATCTTCAGAAGATAGCCAGAAGATTCTTCGTAAGAGTTTAGAAGACAGACAGAAGAACATGTTCAGAAGATACGTTTAGAAGATGCATCTCAAGTATTCAAGTACAACTTAAGTCACCTAACCTGATCTTCATTAACAACATATATATGGTATATCAAGTGCCTAGAAGATTGATATTCAAGACTCAGAAGATGTTATCAAAGCACTTGCTAATGTTCAGAAGCTACAAGCTCTCAAAAGCTTCACTATCCAGAAGCACTCAACGGTCACCTGCTGTGACAGTGTAGGACTCCTGCACAGGCGCAGAAAAGTCAACCTGGTTAGCTTTAGAAGCTCTCAATGGTCATTTCAAGCCACGAGCAAGGATTTGCAACTGATGTATTGGTTGGAAAATCTATAAATATCCAATAGATGATCACATTCAAGGTGTGAGAGTAGACTACAGCCCAAGACAATTCTTCCCTTCGTATGTCTTCCCACATAGCTTCTGAAGCTCCTCATCAAAGCTTCTGAATGTCTATTATCTCTCTTAACCATACTCAACGAGCTTACAAATTCATATGGGAATTTATTCCGGGTATGCATTAGCTTAGGAAGGAAAAGATTGATACACATCATGTAATCACTATTGTGCTTGATATATATACACAAATGTATGTGCAAGTATACATAATCGTAATAAGTAATAAAGTAGTAAGTTGAGATCGTATCCACAGGGATTGGATTAACTTCAAAGTTTAAATTGATAGCTTTAGTGAGGAGTAACAAATTATCACGATTAATGAGGAATGTAAGAATGTAAAAGACAGAAAGTAAACAATCAAGTAGTTGGAATGCTTTGCACTAGTAAGTCACCTTTAACATCATTGTGTTACATACGATGCTGAAGCATTGGATGCTGCTGTAGCATTTGATGTGTGCCTTTCGGTCACTATCGTCAGAATTTCATTACAAGTGACAACATGTCTGCACCCTTAAATAGTTTCACTTATGTATATGATGCACCCATAGTATCACCTTATGGACTATGCTGCCTATGTCTACGTTGAGCACAGAATTAGAAAGTTTCCTTTATTAAAACACTTACCCACATTAGTCTTGTTCCAATTATAAACCATGTCTGAATTTATAATTTGCATTCACTTTTAGCTGATCAATTCTAAATAATGAATATGAAGGC
Source organism: Astragalus membranaceus (assembly GCA_039519185.1). Taxonomy (NCBI): domain Eukaryota; kingdom Viridiplantae; phylum Streptophyta; class Magnoliopsida; order Fabales; family Fabaceae; genus Astragalus; species Astragalus membranaceus. Next base: position 119,067,812 of record CM076848.1, on the reverse strand, counting down.
CCTTGACGAGTTGGGTGAAGCACTATAAATCTCTATGTGTGATTTACTGCTTTTCTTATATCTTATACCTCACAACACAAGCTCCTTAAATGACACATTCTTAGAAGGTGCCTAGCTATACACACACACATCCAAACCACCTTCTCATTATTTAGACCTACATATCTATCCTCACAAATATGCATTCCTATGAATGATAGACTTAGAAGATACAATTATCTTCTGACCATGCTTCCCAAGTAATCTTAAGTGTAACTGTTATCACACTTAAGTATCATGGTTGATCAATATCAAAAGTTTAAAAAGGGTCACAATTCAAACCCTCCATTTCTTGCGACTCCAGTTGAATTTTATTCACTTCAATTGGAGGAACATCATTGTACAGTATTATCATGGGTAGATCGGATCTTAATGCCTTGATGGCTTACATCAAATATCCCCTTCCAAATGGGAGAGTTGGTATAGTTTGGGGAGACCAAGTTGCTGCCCATAAAATGTTACGTGGAAAGTGTAAAGGTCAAAACTGTGCTGACAAAATAAGGGCAAAGCAATAATTGCAATTTCTTAGATTCAAATCCAAGAATTTATGATCCAAAGAAATAAGGGAAGCAGCCAAAAAGGGTAGACGATTTGAAGGAGATAGTGATCGGCCCCTTTGAACACTAGAACACAAAGATTGGGGTTGATTTGACGACAAGCAAGGAAGAACTATTGATCAAATTCCTGAGTGACAACGTCGATGCATTTACATGGTCACCGCACATGCCTACCCTAACTTTATTTGTCATCGTTTATCACTAAGTTCTGTTGTCAAGTCTGTGGTAGATAAGAAAAGAAAATGGGGGGGGGGGGGGGGAGACCAAGGCGATTAAAGACGAGACCAATAAGCTTGTGAAGGCCAAATTCATTTGGGAGGTCAGGTACCCAACTTGGCTTTCAAACCCCGTGATGGTTAAAAATCAAGTTGGTAAATTGAGAAAGTGTCTAGATTACATCGATCCGAATAAAGCCTCCCCAAAAGATTCCTATCATCTTCTCAGCGTTGACCGCTTAGTTGATGGAGCATCTGGTTACCAATTGCTGAGCTTCATGGCTGTTTATTCTGGCTACAATCAAATTCGAGTGAGACCCGTGGACGAAGAGAAAACAACTTTCACGATTTGTCATTCCAATTTCTATTAGCGGGTAATTCCCTTTGGACTGAAGAACGCGGATGTAACGTACCCGTATTTGGTGGGCAGATTTTTATGGAAATCATCGGCTAATCAATTGAGGTGTATGTAGATGACATGGCCATGAAATCAACATCTGTTGCTGGGGACTTGGGGAACTTAGCAAAAGTTTTCCATCTATTAAAGAACCATGGCCTTAGACTGAACCCATACACATGTTCATTCGGCGTCCAAGAAAGAGAATTCCTTGGTTTTGTCCTCACACACCCAGGAGACTACCAATAGCAAGTCGGTTGGAACCTCGAGCCATTGTACGCCAAAGTCTCTTGCTAACTAGAGCCAGCGATGCGGGCCTCGTACTCGGCCTTGCTGTTAAAAGAGCCATTGGCATGGAGCTATTAGGTTGCGGAGGATTGTACCTTTTGCGATAGCAGTGTTAGCTCTGCTATGAAGTCGGCGAGGATGTGAGGTTTTAGGGCGGCTCTTGATTCATGTTTGATGCCAAACTCGGATAGCTCGACCACCCATTTGATCATTCGATCTGTACGGTCGGGTCGGTGAAAAATATGTCAGATTGGTTGATCTGTTCTCACCACTATTGGATTTGAAGTGGGGTCTCACACGTCAGGCTACGAGGATCAATGCGAAGGCCACCATTTTGATTTTATGATATCTTAGCTCGGGCCCCTGCAGCGTCTTGCTAACGAAGTACACGGGTTTCTGGCCGTCTTCTGCTTCTCGGACGAGCACGACGTTGAGGGCTTCCTCCACTACGGAGAACTAGAGGTAGAGCGTCTCCCCTTCATTGGTCTGCTTAACACTGGTGTTTCTGACAAGGTGGCCTTGAGTTAGGTCAATGCTTCCTCGCACTCGACTGTCCATTCAAACTCGACCCCCTTCTTCAATAACATGAAGAAGGGGATAGATCGACTTGCAGGATTCGAGATGAATTTTGAAAGTGCAGCGATCATGCCAGTGAGACCGACTTGCAGCTTTCGAGATCGACTCGCACTCGGCGTCAAATGTAGTTGTGAGAATCATATCATCCATGTATAATTCCAACATGCGGGCAATTTAGTTCTTGACGACCTTATTCATCATTCTCTGGAACGTCATGTCGGCGTTCTTGAGCCCGAAAGGCAACACACAATACCAGAAGTTCTCTTTGTCGGCCAGGAAGGCGGTCTTCTCTTGGTCAGGAGGGTACATCAGAATTTGGTTGTACCATGAATATGTGTCCATGAATGAAAGGAGTTTTAATCCTAAGGTGTTATCTACCAGTTTGTCGACACTAGGGATGGGGGACGCATCGTTAAGTTCGGTATAGTAGACACACATTCTCCACGTCTCGTCACTCTTCTTTATAATGAACACTTTGAGAGCCACGTCGTGTACTTGACCTCCCTATTGAACTCGGCTGCAATCACGTCTTAGACAACTTTAGCGGTGACCTCTACTTTTTTCCGCCTTGTGTTCTTTGTCGTTGCACAACCCACTTAGCTTCTAGGTTCACCGAAAGGTGATAGCAAGCGACGTCGGGTGAAATCCCTGGCATGTCAGCTGTAGTGCAGGCGAATAGGTCTGCGTGATCCCGTTGGCATTTGATCAGTTTCTCCCTGACTTTGGAGGGTAGGTCAGCTTCAATTTTCACCGTTCTGTCTGGGTCTTTGCCGAGTTGTATTGAAACAAAGTCACCCTCCTCTGGCTCGACTCTCTTTATTCTCTTCTTTATCTCTCTAGTGAGCTCATCATTGTTGGACTATATGATAACCTTAGAGGGGGGTGAATAAGGTTATATGCTAAAATTGAAATCTTTTTGATTTTCGAAAAGTTAACGATGCAAATTTAAATCGAATGCGGAAATGAGGATTTAAACTATATGCAATACCTAAGCAAGCTATAACAATGGTAGAAACAATTACAGTGATATTGAAAGCCACGCGAAGTAATATCAAATGCAATGATAATTAACAAGTATACAGTAAAAGCAAAGTAAAGATAAGGGAAAGAAGTACACTGATTTTTACGAGGTTCGGGATAAAAGCCCTACGTCCTTGGCCTCCGGCTTTGCAACCTTCGAACTTGATAATAACCACTATATGAGAAGAACTTCTTCAACGTCTTTCAAGCAAGCAACTTCCCTATAGGTACCACACCAATCTCAATTTTCCAAAATTGAGAACCCAAGCTGCCCCTCTTCTTCATCTGTTTCACCATCAGTATCAGTATTGTCCCATGTAGCCTTCATGTCTTTCTTCTGTGGGTACTTGGATTTTAGATTTGGACAATTCACTTTGATATGACCCGGTTTGTAGCATTCAAAACATTTTGGTTGATCATCTCTTCTCTCATAACTATCTCCTTTGTTGTACCCGGATTTCTTTGAATAGTCACCCTTCCCAAGTTTGTTGAGTCTCATGAATTTATTTAATTTCTTGGCAATCATAGCCATGTCTTCATCATCATATTCTTCATCAGACTCAACCTCTTTCCTTTCCATCTTAGAAGTCTTGGCAGCAGCAAGAGCAAGAGACTTCCTTTCTTTGACCGCTTCTTTTTCTCGAGTCTTCTTAGCGGCCAACACCACCTCAAATGCAAGAAGTGACCCAATCAAGTCTTCTTGAGGTAAAGTGCAAATATCTTTGGCTTCAGTGATAGCACAAGTCTTGGGAAAGAACTCACTAGTCAAGGATGCAAGAATCTTCCCATTCAAATCCTTCGTTGAATACTTCTTCCCAAGTGCTCTCAAGTTATTCACTATCAGGTTTAATTCAATCTTTGGTGCATAGCTGCACCAGATTCACCTTCCTTCATCTTGAAGGCTTCATACTCAGAAGTGAGAACTCTAATCTTTGTGTCCTTCACTTGACTCGTACCAACATGTGTCGCTTCCAGACAGTCCCAAATTTCCTTGGCTGTCTGACATCCTTTCACCCTTCCATCTTCTTCTTCACATAGAGATAGGTGAATAATATTCACTGCTTTGGCATTGAGAGATATTTTTTCTAGATCAGACTTTCTCAGCTCACTCAAGTTAATGGCATAAATATCTTCAATAGGTACTTCCTTAGCTGCACTAGTAGCTTGAGATTTGGTAGTATCTCCCTCAACAGCAACCCCAGGTTTAGTAATATTGATTCTCATAGGAGTGAGTGGTCCATCAACAATGATCCTCCATAAAGTGAAATCTATAGCCTACACATGACATTTCATTCAACTACTCCAATAGTCATAGTTAGTCCCATCGAACAAGGGTGGCCTATTGAAGGACATCCCCTCTTTCATAAATGAACCCATAATAAAAAAATGCGAGATGTTAAGCTCTATATGCAATTTCCATTTACCTCCCGATTGAACTCGGCTACAATCAAGTCTTTGACAACTTTAGCGGTGACCTCTAATTTTTGCCGCCTTGTGTTCTTTGTCGTTGCACTACCCACTTAGCTTCTAGGTTCATCGAAAGGTGATGGCAAGGGACGTCGGGTGAAATCCCTGGCATGTCAGCTGTAGTGCATGCGAATAGGTCTGCGTGATCTCATAGGCATTTGACCAGTTGCTCCCTGACTTTGGAGGGTAGGTCAGCTTCGATTTTCACCGTTCTGTCTGAGTCTTTGCCGAGTTGTATTGAAACAAAGTCACCCTCCTCTGGCTCGACTCTCTTTATTCTCTTCTTTATCTCTCTGGTGAGCACATCTTTGTTGGACTGTATGATAACCTTAGAGGGGGGTGAATAAGGTTATATGCTAAAGTTAACGATGCAAGTTTTGATTTTCGAAAAGTTAACGATGCAAGTTTAAATTGAATGCGGAAAAGAGGATTTAAACTATATGCAATACCTAAGCAAGCTATAACAATGGTAGAAACAATTACAGTGATATTGAAGGCCACGCGAAGTAATATCAAATGCAATGATAATTAACAAGTATACATTAAAAGTAAAGTAAAGATAAGGAAAAGAAGTACACTGTGATTTTTACGAGGTTCGGGATAAAAGCCCTACGTCCTCGGCCTCCGGCTTTGCAACCTTCAGACTTGATAATAACCACTATATGAGAAGAACTTCTTCAACGTCTTACAAGCAAGCAACTTCCCTATAGCTACCACACCAATCTCAATTTTCCCAAATTGAGAACCCATGCTCCCCGCTAAGGATTTTGCTACAATTCAATATCCCCGATTGAATTACCCAAGAAAACTTCTCAGGATTTCACAACAACCAGGTATAGATGATTACAAATGAAAACTAGGATCCAATCACTCAAGCAATATAACAATGATGTAGTTGAGAGAGATGAGAGATTTGGATTCAACGATGAAGAACGTGAAGAATGAATATCACTGTGAGAATTCTAGTTCTTTTCTTTATTTTTTGGTTGTTCTTCTTTATCATGAAAACACTAAGTCCTATTAATATGGATTGTGAAAATATGACCGTTGAAGCAATTTTTAACACTATTTTGATAAGTAAGAAATCGATTGATTGCTTAAAAGAAGTAGGAGAGCAATCGATTTCTTGCTTAATGAAATAAGAGAGAAATCGATTGCTAGCTTTAATGAAATAAGGGAGGAATCGATTGCTAGCTTCAAAAACAAGTTGTGCTTCCAAAAAACGGTTTGAAAATCGATTTCTAGCTTTGAGGAAGGAAGTTACAAATCGATTTTGTTCCCTTTAAAATAGAGAGCAAAATCGATTATTTGCTTTAAATGCACAAGGTCATCAATCGATTGTTTTCTTTCCAAAACGAGTTCTTTTAAAACCAAGAGTTCATAATCGATTCCTTGTTTTAAAATAGAAGCCATAAATCGATTCTGCACTCTATAACACATCCAAAATCGATTCTTTGCTTTAAAAACACAGTCATCAATCGATTGTTTTCTTTCCAAAACAAGTTCTTTTAAAACCAATCAAGACATAAATCAATTGTTGGCTTTTAACCAAGAAGACATGAATCGATTTCTTTCTTTTAAAAACAACAAGTCATGATTCAAAAACTTTCTTTAAAACAACTAGTTATTATTTGTGCCTAACCTATTAGCTTTTATATAAAAGATTTTACCAAGCTTAGCTTAATTTTAAAAGATCATCTCTCAACTACAAAAGTAATAAGGCTGAAGTGACGGGATCTTACACGCGTCCTATGGAAAGCAAAATAACACATAAGTCTTGAACGATTGAGTAGCTTCTCCTCCGAGTTGCTACACTTTAAGATATCCTGTGCTTTGGTTCATTCCCTGTGCTTTGGTTCAACTATAACCAGTAGTAAACAGATTGTAATTTGTTAGCATACAAAACAAAGAGTGTTTGACCTTGGCTCAACAATCATCTCCTTCTTCTGAACTATTTGGATCATAGCGAGCATCGAGGTCTCTTAGGTTGACGTCAAAGCCCTTTGTCACTTTCAGTTTCTTTGTGTTCTCCGAAAGTGTGATAATCTCGCTCTGCCTCTAGCGACAGATAATGGCAGCGCTTAGCAAATCTAGGTTGACCCTGAGGGTGATTACTCTATCACTTGCGGAGTAGAGTTTCATCTTCAGGTGCATAGTGGAGGCGACTGCCCCAAGTTTACCCAAAGTAGGCCGACCTATTATGGTGTTGTAAACTGATTTACAAGATAAAATCAAAAAGGAACTCTCACGGTTCGGGCTTCCCTTGGGGTCTGCCCCCCGAAGGTAGGTCGATACGGCCAAGAGGCTTAGTCGCCGAACCATTGAATCCCGAAAGGTCGGTGTCGTCGTAGAGGGAGAGGTCTTCTTTTGGAATACCTAAAGGTTTGAGCGATTCGAGGTACAGGACGCCCGCAGACCTTCCTTAGTCTATGAGAATGTGCCGGACCTCGAAGTTTGCCATTGCCGCCGTGATCACCAAGGGAATAAATCTGTTTGGCCTGCTAGTCGGGTCGTCGAAGGACAAAGGAGGTCGTCGCCAAGCGTGGTAGGGCGTCGTACCCAGGTATTTGGTCAGGCTCTTCCTTCTTTTCTTCGACAAGGAGGCCCCCATAGGTGACTCGCAGAGTCCCCCCGTGATGACCATCGTTGTGGGTTCGGATCCCCGCTGTTGGCGGGCGATCCCGACTTCGTTATGGCTCTCTTCCATTGCGGAATGTTTGCCAGTTCGACGTACCACTGTGGTCGCCAATGTCCTGGGGTAGGACCTGGGGTGAGGTTGATATGGCTTCAATCGACGTACCCTCCGAGTTATGAGCCATAGACCGACGTCGGTGTGGTACTTACACACACTCCGACGCCCAGGTTGACTTCAAAGCCCTTTGTCACTTTCTTTTTCTTCTGCCTCATACTTTCTTTGTCTTCTCCGGAGGGGTGATTATCCTGCTCGGCCTCTTGTGACAGATAATGGCAGCGCTTAGCAGATTCAGGCTTCCCTTGGGGTCTGCCCCCCAAAGGTTACCATCAGGTCAAGACGGCTGATACGCCGCAAGTATACGGTATATCGCGTAATAGAAAGTATCGATCCACAAGGAGTTAAGTGTGATTACCAATCTAATATTTAGTGGTGATTAGCTGAAAGGGAATGATTTAGTAGAAAAGTATGTTTGGTTAAAATTTAGAATACAAAAAAAGCGCCCAGGGATTATGGTTAAATACCAATGACGGAGCTAAAACAACCCCTTTATAACTATCTTCTATCTTATAATTAAATTTGTGTTTTAAGGACAAGGTATTCTTTGGTGTAATTCAAGTTTCCTTTCGGAATACAAGAACGTGTCTCGAAACAACGATCAAGCCTATTCTCATGGTTGATCATTGCAGAGACCCATTGAGCACAACCTTATTGTCCCAAGGCTATCAAAGCTATTCTCATGCTTTGATTGACCTTGTCTAAATTCATTTGTTCCAATGTCAAGCTTCACCTCTCGGTACTTCACTTGACATTTGTTTTATAAAATTTGTACGATGAACTTAGATTAAAACAAAGCAAATTCTAATAAGATAGAGTATAGCCTTGGATTTGTTTTAGGGACCCATCATTGGATTTTTTCCCACAATCCCAAGACTAAAGAAGTCTACTCACACATGATCATAGTAGACAAAGGAGTAGAAGAGAATGACATAATTTAAGTAGCAGAATATAAATAACAAGGCAATAAAAGTGCTAGAAAATAAATGACAGAAAAAAAGTTGCAAGAATAGAAAGAACAAAATAACAATAGAACAAAACCTTAAGAGAAAATGCAAGAACTTTAGATTAAACTTTGGAATGAAACTACAATGGTAAGAGATGACTATGAAGCTACATTGAGGTCCTTTTTATAGTGTAGGATCAGTAGACAAAGCACTAAATACAAATTACAATCCATAAAGAAGAGAATGGGAAGAGTTTGTAACATCTTTGGAATTCAGATGGGTCGCACGGATCGTGCTAGGCAGGCGCATGGATCGTGCTTAGCGAAATCAACTTGGAATTCAAAACGGCACAGGGTGCACGGTTCGTGCTTAGTAGGCGCACGGATCGTGCGCTATGAAACTTTTGGACTTCTGATTTGTGAACGGTCTGCACTGGTCGTGCTTAGTGGGCGCACGGATCAAGCGCTTCCTTTTCTTTATTTTTCTTCCTTCTTACGAACAGAGCGCACAGACCGTGCTTGTCTTTTGATCCTTGCTCTTTGAATATCAAAATTCCTCATTTGCTTCATAATTAACCCTGAGAATAAAAACTAACAATAGGTAGTAAAATAGCTCTAGAATAGAACTAAATAATAAAACAACTTACTTAAAATAAACACTAGAAACACACTAAATTAGGACTTATCAACGGCCTAGAGGCTTTGTCGTCGAAACGTTGAATCGCGAAAGGTTAGTGCCGTCGTAGGGGGAGAGGTCTTCTTTTAGAATACCTAAAGTTTTGTGCGATTCGAGGAACAGGACGTCTGCAGAGCTTCCTTGGTCTACGAGGAAGCACCGGACCTCGAAGTTTGCCATTGCCGCCGTGATCACCAAAGGAATAAATCTATTTGGCCTGCTAGTCGGCAAGTCGGAGTTGTCGAAGGACAAAAGAGGTCATCACCAGCCTGTTGAACCAAGGTCAAACACTCTTTGTTTTGTATGATAACAAATTACAATCTGTTTACTAATGGTTATAGTTCAACCAAAGCACAGGGCATGAATCAAAGCACAAGATATCTTAAAGTGTAGCAGCTCGGAGGAGAAGCTACTCAAGCATTCAAGACTTATGTGTTATTTTGCTTTCCATAGGACGCGTGTAAGATTCTGTCACTTCAGCTTTATGACTTTTGTAGTTGAGAGATGATCTTTTAAACTAGAACTGTTTTGTTAAAATTGAATTGAGCTAGGCTTGGTAAAATCTTTTATATAAAAGCAAATAGGTTAGGCACAAATAATTAATTGTTGTTTTTTAAAGAAAATAGATTCATGGCTTAGTGTTTTAAAAGAACTTGTTTTTGAAGTAAAGAATTGATTCTTTATTTGGTCTTTAAAGCAAGAAATTGATTTCTCTCTTGCTTTTAGAGCTAGAAATCAATTTCTCACTTCCTAGTGCAAATCCAAGAATCGATTTATGGCTTTATTGTTTTTAAGGAAATCAATTTCTCACTTCCTAGTGCAAAGCCAAGAACTTGATTGATGACTTTGTGTTTTTAAAGTGGAAAATCGATTATTCCCTTGTTTTATAAAGAAAACAATCGATTTTGGACTTAATTCATCAAGCACAAAATCGATTATGAGCTTGATTGTGGAAAGCACAAAATCAATTATCCACTTGTTTTTTAAAAGGTCTCTTTTTTCCTAACGCACATAATCGATCATAACCTTATTTGTTTTAAAGCTAAAAATCGATTATGTTCCTATTTTGTTTAAGTACATAATCGATTTTTGCACTTAGTTTTAGAAGCAATCAATCGATCATTCTCTTATGAAGTTGTTCTCTTTTTTAAAGCACAGAATCGATTGTCATACTAAGTGGTTTTAAGCAAACAATCGATTTTTCACTTGTTAGAAATTGTCCCAACGGTCATATTTTTTACGAAGTCTATAAATAGGGACCTAGGGCTTCACAAACAACAAAACCAAGGATTCACAGAGAAAACCAACCTACGAATCACAAAGCAGAACGCGAACTCTCACCGTCACCTGTTCTTCACGTTCTCCATCACTAGCTAGGTTGGGAATCACACTAATACAAATCTCTCATCTCTCTCAACTACATCATTGTCATATGCTTGAGTGATTGGATCCTAGTTCTCAATTGTAAACATCTATATTTGATTGTTGTGAAATCCTGAGAATTGTCTTGGGTAATTCAATCAGGGAGATTGAATTGTAGTGAAATCCTTAGAGGGGAGCTTGGGTTCTCAATTTGGGAAAATTGAGATTGGTGTGATAGCTATTGGGGATTTGCTTGCTTGTAAGACGTTGAAGAAGTTCTTCTCTTATAGTGGTTATTATCAAGTGCGAAGGTTGCAAAGCCGGAGGCCGAGAACGTAGGGCTTTTTATCCCAAATCTCGTAAAAATCACGGTGTACTTCTTTCCCATATCTTTACATTGCGTTTCCCTTATAATTGTTAATTGTTATTGCATTTGATTTTATTGTGCTTAGATATCATTATCTGTGTAATTGTTTCTGCCAATTGTTATAGCTTGCATAGTTGTTGCATATAGTTTAAATCCTTTTTTCCGCATTTGATTTAAACTAGCATCTTCAATTCCCAAAAATAAAAAATAAAGAAAAAATATCATTTTTAGCATATAACCTTATTCATATAGTCCAAAAATTGGTATCAGAGCTATAAATTGCATATAGAGCTTAACATCTCGCAATTTTTTGATTATGGGCTCATTTATGAAAGAGGGGATGTCCTTCAACAGGCCACCCCTGTTCGATGGGACTAACTATGACTATTGGAGTAGTCGAATGAAATGTCATGTGCAGGCTATAGATTTCACTTTATGGAGGATCATTGTTGATGGACCACTCACTCCTATGAGAATCAAGATTACTAAACCTGTGATTGCTGCTGAGGGAAATACTACCAAATCTCAAGCTACTGGTGCAGTAGAGGAAGTACCTATTGAAGATATTTATGCCATTGACTTGAGTGAGCTCAGAAAGCCTGATCTAGAAAAAAATATCTCTCAATGCCAAAGGAATGAATATTCTTCACCTATCTCTATGTGAACAAGAGTATGGAAAGGTGAAAGGATGTCAGGTAACCAAGGAAACTTGAGACTGTCTAGGTACGAGTCAAGTGAGTGACACAAAGATTAGAGTTCTCACTTCTGAGTATGAAGCTTTCAAGATGAAGGAAGGTGAAACTGTTTCAGCTATGCACCAAAGATTGAACCTGCTAGTGAATAACTTGAGAGCACTTGGGAAGAAGTATTCACTGAAGGATTTGAATGGGAAGATTCTTCCATCCTTGACTAGTGAGTTCTTTCCCAAGACTTGTGCTATCAATGAAGCCAAAGATATTGGCACTTTACCTCAAGAAGACTTGATTGGGTCACTTCTTTCATTTGAGGTGGTGTTGGCCGCTAAGAAGACTCAAGAAAAAGAAGCGGTCAAAGAAAGGAAGTCTCTTGCTCTTGCTGCTGCCAAGACTCCTAATATGGAAAGGAAAGAGGTTGAGTCTGATGAAGAATCTGATGATGAAGACATGGCTATGTTTGCCAAGAAATTTAAAAAATTCATGAGATTCAACAAGCTTGGGAAGGGTGACTATTCAAAGAAATCTGGGTACAACAAAGGAGATAGTTATGAGAGAAGAGATGATCAACTAAAATGTTTTGAATGCAACAAACCGGGTCATCTCAAAGTGAATTGTCCAAAGCTAAAATCCAAGTACCCACAGAAGAAAGCCATGAAGGCTACATGGGACAATACTGATACTGATGGTGAAACAGATGAAGAAGAGGGGGAGCTTGTGTAACACCCCTTTCTACCCGTTACTTTGTTTATAAAAATCAGAGTTTAAAAATCTCGTTCATAGGGAAATGTTACACATACTTCAATAAAACGTCGCTTAGCAGTTTTGAAAAACAGTTCAACTCAATACTCATGCATTCGCGTAGCACATCACAAATAAAGAATCTCCAATCTCATTTCAACGTCACTTATAAAACTCAACATAACACAACCAACTACGCAGCGGAAATAGTAAAACATAACCAAATAGTCCACATGGACATAACAACCAAAAATCATTAAATAAATGCCGAGTTCGTTTTCCCCCCTGAGTGCTACGTATCAGAGCATGACGACTCGACTCAAAAGTGAAGCTAATACCTTCACTGGGAATCACCTGCACGTTACCAACACGGGGGTAACATTCAAACAGGAAAGGGTGAGCATCATTTCAGTCTATATAATAGAAAATATGATAAGCACTAATCATAGGCTACGCACTAGAACAATCAGCATCCAAAACACCAAATACTCACATCATAGTCATCTCTTACATCATTTACAATAACTCATTTCATGTCATGTAGATTTATGAAATGCAACCCACTCGCGGGTATATGCATGAAGGTACCTTTTCACAAAACGTCGCTTAGCCACTCAGGCCTTATCATCACTTAGCCACTCAGGCCTCAAAACATCCCTGGGTTTATGCATATGGGCATGAGACACTATGACATGCATCACTCACAATACACAAATACACAATTACTCAATTCATAGTCAACTATGTGACCCGTCACTTACCGGTTTGCCGAATAAAAGCACAGCACCTGTCATTTCATAATTCACACACAAATAACGTCACTTAGCCTTTTAGGCTTTAACATCACTTAGCCACTCAGGCCCCAAATGTCACTTACACATAAACATCATTCAACTCAAACATTAGCCACTGAGGGCAAAAACGTCATTTGACTAACCACCAAGGGCATCCTCGTCATTTACACATCATTATCATTAACTTTGGCCACTAGGGGCAAAACAGTCATTTGACTAGCCACCAAGGGCATCCTCGTCATTTACACATCATTATCATTAACTTTGGCCACTAGGGGCAAAACAGTCATTTGACTAGCCACCAAGGGCATCCTCGTCATTTACACATCATTATCATTAACTTTGGCCACTAGGGGCAAAACAGTCATTTTGACACTACCGTGTTAAAACTGTTGTTTATACACCAAAAGGGATTTTTAAAGAGTTCCACGTCATTTTTCAATGTCACTGGGACGATCACCGGGGACAGCCACTCGGGCGCCCACAAACAGTCAGAAAATAACAATTTTTCATTTTAAAAATTGAACCCACAAATAGACAACGTAAAAAGCTTCACGACACTTTTCGAATCGTTTAAAACGGACGTCTAAGTCAAAAGTTATGATAAAAACAATTTTGGAAAAATTAGGCAACATCCAGGGAACAGGCGCCTTAGGCGCCCAGGCAACCAGGCAACACGTGCACTGGCGCCCAGCGCCCAGGCGCACAAGACAGCGCAACACAGCACGGGCGCCTAGCGCCCAGGGGCAACAACGCGCGCACAGCGCAGCGCAACGCGGACACGGGCGCCTAGCGCCCAGGGGAACAACGCGCAACACAGCGCAACACAAACAAGACACGGGCGCCTAGCGCCCAGGCGCAACAACACAACACGCACGCCACAGGCGCCCAGCGCCCAGGCGCGCCAGACACGCACAGCACACACGCCATCAGGCGCCCAGCGCCCTGCACAGGCACTCAGCGCCCAGAAAAACAGCAGCACACCCAGAATTTGTTCAACAATTTCTTCAACACTAAAAATTGTTTTCTTAACAACTTTAAAGTATAAAACTCAAAATTTTCCAGCAACTAAACATACACATATTTTAATCAATTTCTCAAAAATTCAATTGGGCATTGTCTTCCCTATCCCCTTGGCGCCCTAGGCGCCTATACACCATCCATCCAATTTTGCGAACAACACAAGCAAATCCAACACAATTTCAGTTTCATGATCAATTCGAATGCCACAAGTCACCAACACAAACGCATACATATCAAGAATTTCAGTCTCATGGTTAATCCCACTTCGCATACACACATATATATAATGGCCAATACCAACAATGCATCAAGAACACATCAAGAATCCGTGCATACATCAATTCGCATACATATTTATCTAGGAACCAACATCAACAATGCATCAATAAATCTAGTCTAACCCTAGATCTAGAACTCATCATATGAAGTATTAGATAGAATGATAGAGCTCCCCTAACCTCGAAATTGAAGAACGGAGGCTCCGGAGATAGTCACGTACAGGACCACAGCAACAGAATCAAGCTCCTTGCTCTTCCTTGTTTGCGACTTCTCTCCTCTTCCTCTTCTCTCCTTACGGCGCCCTTCCTTGCTCTCTCTCTATCTCACGCTCTTTTCTTTCTTTCTTGCGTTTTCTCTCTTGATTTCACGAATTGGCCACAAAACCTAGCCCCCAACTAACTAACACTTCGCATGCGACAAGAATAATGGGCTTGGGCTTCTCACTTAGGCCCAAGTCCATTTGGTTTGGCACCTCCACTTTCTAACACTTCCTACACATATTAGCATAAATTCAATTAATTAAATTACATCAAATAATTTAATTTAAACCCCCAATTACTTAATTAAATAAATTAATTAAATAATTTTAGGGTGTTACAACTCTCCCCCACTTAGAATATTTCGTCCTCGAAATTTACCTGATCAAACAACTCTGGGTAGGATTCTCGCATCTTGCTCTCTAGCTCCCAAGTCATACTCTCGCCGGCAGCTCCTAGCCAAACCACTTTCACTAATGCAATCTCTTTGCCTCTAAGCGCTTTCACTTCACGATCCTCAATCCGTACGGGCATCGTCTCCACAGTGAGATTATCCCGCACCTCTACATCGTCCATTTGGATCACATGAGATGGATCCGAAACATACTTCCGAAGTTGCGACACGTGAAATACGTCGTGCAAGTTTGAAAGATTTGGCGGTAAGGCCACTCTATAAGCCACATTTCCGATTCTTTCCGAAATCTGATAAGGACCAACAAATCGAGGAGTGAGCTTCTTCGATTTCAACGCTCGACCAACACCGGTAATAGGAGAAACCCTCAAGAACACATGCTCACCCTCCTGAAACTCTAGATCCTTCCTCCGCTTGTCATGATAACTCTTCTGACGACTCTGCGAAGCCCTCATCTTCTCACGGATCATCTTGATCTTCTCTGTAGTCTCCCGGACAATCTCCGGACCCAACACTACACCTTCTCCCGACTCATACCAACATAACGGTGTCCTACACTTGCGACCATACAACGCCTCAAACGGTGCCATCCCGATACTGGAATGGTGACTGTTGTTATAGGTAAACTCAATCAACGCAAGATATGAATCCCATGAACCCCGCTGTTCCAATACACAAGCCCTCAACAGATCCTCTAACGACTGAATTGTTCTCTCTGACTGACCATCGGTCTGGGGATGATACGCCGAACTCATTTTTAACTTAGAACCCAATTCTTTCTGCAAACTCTTCCAAAACTCGGAAGTGAACCTCGGATCCCTATCTGACACAATACTCTTCGGAACACCGTGCAGCCTCACAATCTCCTTGACATATACCTCTGCCAACCTCGACATCGGATAAGTGATATTAATAGGAATAAAATGAGCAGACTTCGTTAACCTATCAATGATCACCCAAATAGCGTCATGACCCTTAGCTGTATTCGGTAACCCCGTCACAAAATCCATTGCCATGCTATCCCATTTCCACTCTGGAATTTCCAACGGTTGCATTAGCCCTGCAGGCTTCTGATGCTCTACCTTAGATTTCTGACAGGTCAAACAGGCATACACAAATTGCGCCACATCTCTCTTCATACCATACCACCAAAACATCTTTTTCAGGTCTTGATACATCTTCGTTGCTCCAGGATGGATACTCAACTTGCTACGATGACCTTCCTCTAAAATTGCCTTTCTCATCTCTTCATCGTCAGGAACACAGATCCTACCCCGGAACCTCAACACACCACTGGAATCTAATTTGAAATCTTCATCTTCAGATTGACCAACCCCATTAATTAAATCCACTAACTTAACATCTGACTTCTGAGCCTCTCTGATGCTGCCCAGGAAATCATTATCGATCTTTAACATTCCCAGCTTGACACTGCGAGGTGTCATTTTACAAACCAAACTCAAATCTCTGAATTCCTCAATTAACTCTAATTCTTTCACCATCATTGCCGACATATGCAAGGACTTTCTGCTTAAAGCATCAGCCACGACATTAGCTTTGCCGGGATGATAATTCAAACCAAAGTCATAATCCTTCAAGAGTTCCAACCACCGACGCTGCCTCATATTCAACTCTTTCTGATCGAACAGATACTTTAGACTCTTATGATCACTGAACACTTCGAACCTTGAACCATAAAGGTAGTGCCTCCAAATTTTAAGCACAAATACCACAGCAGCCAACTCTAAATCATGCGTAGGGTAATTTTTCTCATGAATCCGCAATTGCCTCGACGCATACGCAACGACCTTCCCATCCTGCATCAACACACCACCGAGACCCATCTTCGAAGCGTCACAATACACAACGAACGGTTCCTCTGGATTAGGCAACGTCAAAACAGGCGACGTCGTCAATCTCTTTTTCAGTTCCATAAAACTTTCCTCGCACCGAGCATCCCAAACAAAAACTTTACCCTTGCAAGTCAACTGAGTCAATGGAAGGGCCAACTTGGAAAAACCCTCGATGAACCTCCTGTAGTACCCAGCCAAACCCAAAAAGCTTCTAATCTCTGTTACGGACTTCGGAGACTCCCACTCCAACACTGCTTCTACTTTTGCCGGATCAACCGCAATACCATTACCAGAAATCACGTGCCCAAGGAAACTCACCTCTTTCAGCCAGAACTCACACTTCGATAACTTAGCGTACAACTTTTTCTCTTTTAAAACTTCCAACACTGACTTCAGGGGCTCAGCATGCTCTTCATCTGACTTAGAATAAACTAGAATATCATCTATGAAGATTACCACAAACCGATCTAGGTAATTATGGAAAATACGGTTCATATATTCCATAAATACACCAGGAGCATTGGTCACACCGAACGGCATCACTGAATACTCATAATGCCCATACCTTGTCCTGAACGCTGTCTTCTGAACATCTTCATCCTTCACTTTAATCTGATGATATCCGGACCTCAAATCAATTTTGCTGAAAACACGGGCACCCACTAACTGGTCCATCAGATCGTCGATCCTCGGAAGCGGATACTTATTCTTGATAGTTACCTTATTCAACTGACGATAGTCCACACATAACCTCATGCTCCCATCTTTCTTTTTCACTAACAATACCGGAGCTCCCCACGGCGATACACTTGGCCTCACAAACTTTTTCTCAAGCAATTCTTCAAGTTGCGTCTTCAACTCCGACAATTCCGACGCCGACATTCTGT
Source organism: Astragalus membranaceus (assembly GCA_039519185.1). Taxonomy (NCBI): domain Eukaryota; kingdom Viridiplantae; phylum Streptophyta; class Magnoliopsida; order Fabales; family Fabaceae; genus Astragalus; species Astragalus membranaceus. The sequence continues at coordinate 119,050,215 of CM076848.1, read as the reverse complement.
ACGGTGCCATAGACACAGGCCTCGTACCGGGTACAAGATCAATCGAAAACTCAACTTCTCTTTCCGGTGGCACACCCGGAATCTCATCAGGAAAGACTTCAGGAAACTCGCGTACCACTTTCAGTTCCTCAATAACGGACTGACTCTCAGCAGACAACGAAGCCATCAACGCAAACAACTGAACTCCTTCTTTCTTCAACTTCTTCAGCTGACCAGCAGATATCAAAACGGAACTTTCCTCACCGAAACTAACCGACTTGCTACGACAGTTGATATGAACGTGATTATTCTCTAACCAGTCCATGCCTAGGATTACATCCAGACCTCTCAACGGCAAACAGACAAAATTCACCACAAAGTCTCCGTCGAAAATCGACGAGAGACACGGAAAAACACACCAAGCAACACATTACAGTCATACACAAAGTACTCAGAGTAAACACACACATAGCAGTCATGCCGTCTGACCAATTTAGCTAATCACTGCAACACAAATTATGGTTAGAACGAGTACCAAGACTCGAGAGATAGCTAGACTCCACACTGGACAACTTGGCCGGACAGACCGAACTGCTCTGATACCACTAATGTAACACCCCTTTCTACCCGTTACTTTGTTTATAAAAATCAGAGTTTAAAAATCTCGTTCATAGGGAAATGTTACACATACTTCAATAAAACGTCGCTTAGCAGTTTTGAAAAACAGTTCAACTCAATACTCATGCATTCGCGTAGCACATCACAAATAAAGAATCTCCAATCTCATTTCAACGTCACTTATAAAACTCAACATAACACAACCAACTACGCAGCGGAAATAGTAAAACATAACCAAATAGTCCACATGGACATAACAACCAAAAATCATTAAATAAATGCCGAGTTCGTTTTCCCCCCTGAGTGCTACGTATCAGAGCATGACGACTCGACTCAAAAGTGAAGCTAATACCTTCACTGGGAATCACCTGCACGTTACCAACACGGGGGTAACATTCAAACAGGAAAGGGTGAGCATCATTTCAGTCTATATAATAGAAAATATGATAAGCACTAATCATAGGCTACGCACTAGAACAATCAGCATCCAAAACACCAAATACTCACATCATAGTCATCTCTTACATCATTTACAATAACTCATTTCATGTCATGTAGATTTATGAAATGCAACCCACTCGCGGGTATATGCATGAAGGTACCTTTTCACAAAACGTCGCTTAGCCACTCAGGCCTTATCATCACTTAGCCACTCAGGCCTCAAAACATCCCTGGGTTTATGCATATGGGCATGAGACACTATGACATGCACCACTCACAATACACAAATACACAATTACTCAATTCATAGTCAACTATGTGACCCGTCACTTACCGGTTTGCCGAATAAAAGCACAGCACCTGTCATTTCATAATTCACACACAAATAACGTCACTTAGCCTTTTAGGCTTTAACATCACTTAGCCACTCAGGCCCCAAATGTCACTTACACATAAACATCATTCAACTCAAACATTAGCCACTGAGGGCAAAAACGTCATTTGACTAACCACCAAGGGCATCCTCGTCATTTACACATCATTATCATTAACTTTGGCCACTAGGGGCAAAACAGTCATTTGACTAGCCACCAAGGGCATCCTCGTCATTTACACATCATTATCATTAACTTTGGCCACTAGGGGCAAAACAGTCATTTGACTAGCCACCAAGGGCATCCTCGTCATTTACACATCATTATCATTAACTTTGGCCACTAGGGGCAAAACAGTCATTTTGACACTACCGTGTTAAAACTGTTGTTTATACACCAAAAGGGATTTTTAAAGAGTTCCACGTCATTTTTCAATGTCACTGGGACGATCACCGGGGACAGCCACTCGGGCGCCCACAAACAGTCAGAAAATAACAATTTTTCATTTTAAAAATTGAACCCACAAATAGACAACGTAAAAAGCTTCACGACACTTTTCGAATCGTTCAAAACGGACGTCTAAGTCAAAAGTTATGATAAAAACAATTTTGGAAAAATTAGGCAACATCCAGGGAACAGGCGCCTTAGGCGCCCAGGCAACCAGGCAACACGTGCACTGGCGCCCAGCGCCCAGGCGCACAAGACAGCGCAACACAGCACGGGCGCCTAGCGCCCAGGGGCAACAACGCGCGCACAGCGCAGCGCAACGCGGACACGGGCGCCTAGCGCCCAGGGGAACAACGCGCAACACAGCGCAACACAAACAAGACACGGGCGCCTAGCGCCCAGGCGCAACAACACAACACGCACGCCACAGGCGCCCAGCGCCCAGGTGCGCCAGACACGCACAGCACACACGCCATCAGGCGCCCAGCGCCCTGCACAGGCACTCAGCGCCCAGAAAAACAGCAGCACACCCAGAATTTGTTCAACAATTTCTTCAACACTAAAAATTGTTTTCTTAACAACTTTAAAGTATAAAACTCAAAATTTTCCAGCAACTAAACATACACATATTTTAATCAATTTCTCAAAAATTCAATTGGGCATTGTCTTCCCTATCCCCTTGGCGCCCTAGGCGCCTATACACCATCCATCCAATTTTGCGAACAACACAAGCAAATCCAACACAATTTCAGTTTCATGATCAATTCGAATGCCACAAGTCACCAACACAAACGCATACATATCAAGAATTTCAGTCTCATGGTTAATCCCACTTCACATACACACATATATATAATGGCCAATACCAACAATGCATCAAGAACACATCAAGAATCCGTGCATACATCAATTCGCATACATATTTATCTAGGAACCAACATCAACAATGCATCAATAAATCTAGTCTAACCCTAGATCTAGAACTCATCATATGAAGTATTAGATAGAATGATAGAGCTCCCCTAACCTCGAAATTGAAGAACGGAGGCTCCGGAGATAGTCACGTACAGGACCACAGCAACAGAATCAAGCTCCTTGCTCTTCCTTGTTTGCGACTTCTCTCCTCTTCCTCTTCTCTCCTTACGGCGCCCTTCCTTGCTCTCTCTCTATCTCACGCTCTTTTCTTTCTTTCTTGCGTTTTCTCTCTTGATTTCACGAATTGGCCACAAAACCTAGCCCCCAACTAACTAACACTTCGCATGCGACAAGAATAATGGGCTTGGGCTTCTCACTTAGGCCCAAGTCCATTTGGTTTGGCACCTCCACTTTCTAACACTTCCTACACATATTAGCATAAATTCAATTAATTAAATTACATCAAATAATTTAATTTAAACCCCCAATTACTTAATTAAATAAATTAATTAAATAATTTTAGGGTGTTACAGCTTGGGTTCTCAATTTTGGAAAATTGAGATTGGTGAATCTGTTGCAGCTATGCACAAAGATTAGAGTTCTCACTTCTGAGTATGAAGCCTTCAAGATGAAGGAAGGTGAATCTGTTGCAGCTATGCACCAAAGATTGAATTAAACCTGATAGTGAATAACTTGAGAGCACTTGGGAAGAAGTATTCAACGAAGGATTTGAATGGGAAGATTCTTGCATCCTTGACTAGTGAGTTCTTTCCCAAGACTTGTGCTATCACTGAAGCCAAAGATATTTGCACTTTACCTCAAGAAGACTTGATTGGGTCACTTCTTGCATTTGAGGTGGTGTTGGCCGCTAAGAAGACTCAAGAAAAAGAAGCGGTCAAAGAAAGGAAGTCTCTTGCTCTTGCTGCTGCCAAGACTTCTAAGATGGAAAGGAAAGAGGTTGAGTCTGATGAAGAATCTGATGATGAAGACATGGCTATGATTGCCAAGAAATTAAATAAATTCATGAGACTCAACAAACTTGGGAAGGGTGACTATTTAAAGAAATCCGGGTACAACAAAGGAGAAAGTTATGAGAGAAGAGATGATCAACCAAAATGTTTTGAATGCTACAAACCGGGTCATATCAAAGTGAATTGTCCAAAGCTAAAATCCAAGTACCCACAGAAGAAAGCCATGAAGGCTACATGGGACAATACTGATACTGATGGTGAAACAGATGAAGAAGAGGAGGTTGCAAATGTTGTTTGTCTTTTGGCAAATGACACCCCTGGGGCTACATGGGACAATCTTGACACTAATAGTGAAACAGATGAAGAAGAGAAGACTGCCAATGTTGTTTGTCTTATGGCCATTGATACCCCTAAGGTAATCCTTTCTAACCATGGTCTTTCTGATTCACTTGAGCATGATGACTTATTTGATGATGTGTGTTGTAGTCAAGACTTGAGTGAGGCTTTTGAAGCTCTTTATAATGAACATGAAACTCTTTTGGTTAAATCTAAGAATTTGACAAAGAGCAAAAAAAGCATGCTCACTCAAATTGACACTCTTGAGAAGGAGGTAGCTGAGTTGAAGAATGAGCTACATAAAGCTAAACCTTTCAACCTTGAGCTTCTTGAGCATAAACAAAATTTTGAAAAAGTCAAGGTTGCAAAAGAAAATATGAAAGAATCCTTAAAAAATTTTGAGGTTGGTGAAAAGACCTTGACCAAGTTACTTCACTCCCAACATGAATATATTGATAAGAGAGGTATTGGGTATGAAGGTAATTCCACTTCCTCTGTTTTGAAAAAGAAAGTGATTTTTGAAGCTGTTGCTTCAAGTGAGACACCCACTGTTTTCTCTTGCACTTATTGTCAGAAAGGGAATCATGGCTCTCATAGATGCCCTATTCGTAGATTGTGTGAGCCTGGTACCCTTATACCTGCTTGTAAGAAACCAAGGTGGAGTGTGAAAACAAACCCCTTGAAGACTAACCCCCAAGGACCCAATAAAATTTGGGTACCTCGTACTAGTTGTTAATGCTCCTTTTGCAGGTTGGTCAGTCATCCAACAAGAAAAATGTGTGGATGGTTGACAGTGGGTGCTCGAGGCATATGACTGGTGATGCATCACTATTCTTGAAGTTGGGCAACAAAGACAGTGGATCTGTGAAGTTTGCCAACAATGAATCTGCTCAAGTAATAGGTAAAGGTTGTGTGGGTAAGGAAAACACAATCAAGATTAAAAATGCTTTACTAGTTGATGGTGTGAAATTTAACTTGCTAAGTGTCAGTTAATTATGTGACAGTGATTTTGATGTGTATTTTTCTGTTGATAAATGTGTTATTAATCATAGGACTTCTAAACTTTATATTACTGGCTTTCGAGAAAATAATGTGTATTGTGTTGATTTTGACAATATGAGTAATGATATTGTATGCATGCCTTCCTTGCTTGATGATGTGAGTGGCATAGACGTCTAGGACATGCTAGTATAGAACTTTTATCTAAGTTGTGTAAGAATGAGCATGTTAGAGGTCTACCCAAGCTGAAGTATGAAAACAGTCAATTATGTGATGCATGTCAGCTGGATAAGTTGCATAGATCTTCTTTCAATCCAAAACTTGTTGTTTCCACTAACAATGTGCTAGAATTGATCCATCTCGATTTATTTCGTGAAATTGATGTTGTAATTCTAGAAGGGTCCAAGTATGTCTTCGTGATTGTAGATGATTATTCTAGGTATACTTGGGTCATTCTACTTGCAAATAAAAAGCGATGCTTTTAATGAGTTTGCTAAGCTGTGCAAAAAGTTACAGAATGAGAAAAGCTTAGCCATCAAGGAAATTAGAAGTGATCATGGAGGAGAGTACAAAAATTCATCATTCAGGAATTGGTGTGAAAAGTATGGTGTCCATCACAACTTTTCAGCTCCAAGGACTCCTCAACAAAACAGTGTGGTGGAAAGGAAGAATAGAACCATACAAGAGATGAGCAGAACAATGCTGAACGAGCATAACCTTCCCAAGTATTTTTGGTGACATGCAGTAGATACAGCATGTCATGTGTTAAACCGGGTGTACCTGAGGTCATCTCTTAACAAGACACCATACGAGTTATGGAATGGTAGTGAACCAAATATTTCATACTTCAAGGTTTATGGAAGCAAGTGCTACATTCTCAACACAAAGGACAAGTTGGGTAAGTTTGATGCAAAATCAACTGAAAGTATTTTTATGGGTTATTCAAGTCATAGTAGAGCATATACTGTTTACAATAAAATTGATAAATGTATGCAAGAATCAATACATGTTTCTTTTGATGAGACTAACCCGTTTGCTAAGAAAGTTGATGATGAGGATGAAGTGGTTGAAGTGATCAAAGACAGAATGCCTGAATCAACCAGTGAAAGTGTGGAAGAAGCCGAGGTGAAAGTGGAACCTCAAGAAGAAGCTGAAGTGGAACGAGAGCCTCAAGACATCGATGACCATATCCATGGAAGAACACATGATGATTTGCCCAAGACTTGGAAATTAGTTCGAGATCATCCCATGGAGAAAATTATTGGTAGTCCATCAAAGGGGGTAACCACTCGTTCTTCTCTTAATCATTTATGCTTTCATAGTGCTTTTGTCTCTCAGATAGTTCCTAATAATATTAAGGAAGCTTTATGTGATCCAGAATGGGTTGTATCAATGCAAAAGGAACTTGAACAATTTGAACGGAACAAAGTTTGGCATTTAGTTGAAAAACCTGTTGATAGAACCATCATTGGTACTAAATGGGTTTTCCGCAACAAACTTGATGAAACTGGTGTTATTTTATTAAATAAAAGCCGTTTAGTTGTTCAAGGTTTTAACCAAATCGAAGGGGTGGATTTTGAAGAAACTTTTGCTCCGGTGGCTAGGTTGGAGTCCATTCGTATAATACTAGCCTTTGCTAATTACATGCACTTCAAACTACACCAAATAGATGTCAAGAGTGCCTTCCTAAATGGATTTTTAGAAAAGGAAGTATATGTAAAACAACCCCCTGGTTTTGAAGATTTTAAAAAACCAAACCACATCTTCAAACTTCACAAAGCACTTTATGGATTAAAGCAAGCTCCTAGAGCTTGGTATGAGAGACTGAGCAAACATTTAATTGCAAATGGTTTCAAAAAGGGTAAGATTGATTCTACCTTATTCCTTAAAACCAAGGGCAAACATATCATAGTAATTCAAATTTATGTCGATGATAATATTTTTGGGTCCACTAATGATGATTTGTGCAAGGAGTTTTCTGAAATGATGACTAGCGAGTTTGAGATCAGCATGATGGGAGAGCTGAACTTCTTTTTGGGACTTCAAGTGAAGCAAATGAAGGAAGGAATATTCATCTGTCAAATAAAGTTCTCAAAGGAGCTACTAAAGAAGTTTGACATGAGTGATGCAAAGGAAATTGGTACTCCCATGGTGACTGCAACAAAGTTGGATAAGGACGAGCAACGTAAACCAGTCAACGCAATGATGTGTATTGAGGTATGATCGGTAGTCTCTTGTATTTAACTGCTTCTCGACCAAATATTATGTTTGCCGTGTGCTTGTGTGCTCTATTTCAAGCATGTCCCAGAGAATCACATTTAAAAGCTGTAAAACGGGTTCTTAGATATGTTAAGGGAACCACAGATTTTGGATTGTGGTACCCGAAATTGAGTCAGTTTGCTTTGGTCGGTTTGTGATATTGATTTTGCTGGATGTACATTAGATAGGAAGAGTACTAGTGGAACCTGTCATTTCTTAGGGCCTTGTTTGACCTCGTGGTCTAGTAAAAAACAGAACAGTGTTGCTTTGTCCACCGTTGAAGCCGAATATGTGGCGGGTGGAAATTGTGTTGCACAAGTTCTGTGGATGAAACAGGTATTGACGAACTAATCGCCAACTTTCCTCTCACTGACCAAGTGAGGCAACAATACATCGATACCCACAATTTTCATCCCCGTCCACATCAATAATGTCATCAATGTAGGGATGGATATGTAGAGGAAGGTGAGATATCAAATGCAAGTCATGTTGTGCCCGCTCCTTCGCTCACCGCTGTGAGGGTAACTGGGAGAGTTGTTGTGAGGATGCCTGCTGCTTTAATGACATCTTGGAGGGTTGCTTTGAAGACCGTTGAGAGGGGTGCTTGACTGAGTTCTGGGTGTCGTTCTTCATTGCCTCATCCACATGCTCAAAAAGGAAGGGTCTCGTTTCACATCATACTCTTTCCGCTACTTTGGTGCACCCTTCGTCTTCACTTTGGAAAGGCATATTCATCAATGCGTTTCTTAAATAAAAATTTCTCAGTAATCTCCATACCATTAAATTGCTTCCAGATCGTCTCAATGGTATAACTATAATGTCACAATATGCCGATGCCTGATTCTTGCGATCCTCATCCATACTGAGCTTCTTCGAATGCGAGTCGACAACTTCCAATGGGATTGGACCACCTGCAATGTAACACCTCGATATTTCTAGCTTGCAGAAATACTAAAGTGCACCACTCGGCGAACATCAGAGTAACTTCATGTTATTGAATATTGAACACAACTAAAATTTTCGATGAATAATCATCAAACGGTCACTTTGATTAGCATCACTTAACATAATTTACTTAAATACTTGAATTACGTGCCGTACAAACTTCTCTTGTCCAAGTGTTCAATATCAAGAACGAAAGTTGCGGAAGCGATTTACAACTTTTAACAATGTATAAGTCGTACAATCAAAAATACAAATGTTTTGGCAATAGAAATGACATAAGCATGTAGAATTGAAACTTCAGCATCTCCTTTAGGTTGCACCGTAGCCATGCCTCATCACCTTTAACCTTTCCTGTTTCCCTGAAAAACCACAAAACATGAAGGGTGAGATAACATTATCTCAGTGAGTCCTATCGAGACCCCTTACTAACTCTCTAGGTTCATTTATCAAACCTTTTTATTCGTAGTTCAATATATATATATATATATATATATATAACTATGTGCGTAGAACTTATCTTTACTTAATACATCACCTAAATCATATTACCCGCATTGGGCCGTCACTTATACTAATCCCGCATTGGGCCGTCACGTATACTATGTACACTATACCCGCGTTGGGCCGTCACGTATACTTGTCATGAACATAACCTCAACCTCATTCATTATAACCTCAACCTCATTCAGATAATTAATTCATTAAACAACTTTCGTGACCTCACTCGTGGTTACTAGCGTTCATTAATATGACTTAGGAAACATCACAATCCAGTCCAAACATCATTATTTCAATCACAATCAATATTACCCGCATTGGGCCGTCACCTGTACTATGTATGCTATGCCCGCATTGGGCCGTCATGTACACTATGTATATTATACCCGCATTGGGCCGTCACGCATACTTGACATAACATAACCTCAATTTTTTAAATCATTAACATTCAACAATATGACTTGAAATCATTCACCTCATATCATTCATCAATACATAGGGTTGGGGGAAGGGATTAGGATGGACTTGGAACCGTTCGGAATAGCCTAGGACGTGTTTTGAAATGGGGTAACAGACGTGGACGCACAGTCCGTGCCACAGGGGTGCACGGTTGTTAAGAAATTCAGCAAGTGTACTGAAAACGTTGCAAGTAATAAAATTACGGTAAGTACCGGTCGATTCCACAGGGATTGCGTGTTGTAACAATAGCAAAATTGATTAATTCTAGATTATGACAATTGATTTGATTTTGAATTTAGTAACGTGAAAATAAAAACTGTTGTTGAAATAACGAGAAAAGCGATTAGGGGTCGAATCTTCTCCCCTCACCTATCTTATGGACCTTCAGCTAATTACAAATTAATTGTTTAAAACACCAGATTCAATTCACTAAAGTAGGTTAAGGACAATTCCTTGCCTCAAAACCCCTCTTACCTAATTGAGTTACCCTAATTCCTTAGGTGAATCATGCCAATTGGTAAAGCAATAAACTTAAGAACTAGAGAATTCATGCATCCAATCCCATATTCCTATGGTGATCACAAGTACATGATCTAATACCCCATATCGAGCATGAAACCCATATCCCTATGTGATCACATACCTAAATCATTATAATTATCATATGTAACTATAAAGCATTACATTCAGAGGCATAGTGTAACACCCCGATAATTTCTAACTTGTAGAAGTTACCGAAATGCACTACTGGCATACATCAGAGTACCTCCTGTTTTAAATACTGAATACATACTAATACTCGATGCTAAAAGCCATCAAGCGCGTTGCATAACTTAGCATGAAAAATACCTAAAGCGTTCTTACACCACTCAACTAGTGTTCAGTACCAAAATAGAAAGTATGCGGAAGCGATTTACAACTTTATAAAATAAGTCATACAATCGTACATACTAAGGAACTGAATACAAAACATAAAGGAAACTGAAATACAAGACATGATGAAATAAAGATAGCGGCTGCTCCTCAGGCGTCTCCATGACCATGCCTCATCATCTTCAACTTAGCCTGCAATTCTGAAAAACAACAACATGGATTGGGTGAGACAACTTGTCTCAGTGAGTTCTATCGAGACCCCTTACTAACTCTCTCGGTTCAATTATGCTTGGTTCATTATGCAAAACTCAAAACTCATAGTCCTCAAAGTTGACTATGTGGCTGAACTAATCTCAATCGCTGAGCCTAACAATGAACTATGCTCAATCACTGAGCCTAACCATGAACTATGCTCAATCACTGAGCCTAACAATGATTATTAGCGTGTCACCGGTCACTTGGCAAAATAAGCTTCCGGTGAACCCAATCCACTAATCACTAGTGGGCAAACCTCAAGGGGCCTAGGTTCATAGGGCTCATGACTTCCCCTCCCCTAGCACACTAAATTGAAATAGGGTTGTCACCCTAACCTGATGTATATATTTTAATATACCTTGAACAATGAGCAGTGAACAATGATCTGTGAACATAACAATGAGATTATACTTAACATGATCTTAATCTTATCCTAATCTTATACTAACATAATCTTGTCATTAGGTGATCTCACACGGAATTACTAACGTTGTTATTTTAATTTATAACTATCCATTACCTAGTCCACATCATAATGTATCGCCCATACTCAACATTATGATAACCTAACTTAGTCATAATCGGTCTCATAAATACCACATTGGCCATCACATAAGCAAGGACATGAACATAACATAAAACTACTTCGATCGCACTTGATTTCATGATACTAATATGTTTCCATCCTTGGGAAACCTTGAGGAGTGGATTAGAAGGGACTTAGGACCAATCGGAATGGCTTAGGGCATAGTTTAAAATTGGGTACCAGCAAGAGACACACGATCCGTGCGCCTTGGCGCACGATCCGTGCTCAGTTTTCAGAAATCCACCGTGAGTACCAGAACCTCACGCACGACCCGTGCCCAGGGGCGCACGGTCCGTGCGTGACTACCAGAAATTCAGAAAAGTCAGTTTTCGTGTTTTCTTTTCCATTCCGATCGTTCCCGTATCCATTCCGATTCACATCCGGACTTAATAATATATTCAAACAATCATGGCAACCAATCAATCATCACATAGCAATCAACAATCAATACAACAATCAATAATTTAACGTAACCAAACGCATAATTTAACGATTCATCCATATTTTCATAAAACGGTTCAATACCGGTTTTCATAACTTGCGAGACCAAAACTCGAAACATGACACACATGATTATAATATCCTAGTGAGTATAGAACTCACCTATTTGCCGAGACTTTAATGATTCAACCGTTCCCGAGAACCACGAACTCTCCTCGGGCTCGATCACAACATCAACTCACGAACTATCTCCGGAATCGCTCCGATACACTTCCCCACCGAAACCCAGCTACTGAGATGATACCTAAGGTTGCTCTAATTAGAAATGTGGTTGCTGAAATTGGTGCTAAGGCTCACAAAGAAGACATGCAAGGTCAGATTTGACAATTTGGCTAAGTGGAGCTTGGTTGGACTTCAATGGTGATTTCAAGGGAAGGGAGGGGATGATTTCGAACTTAGCATTAATGGAAAGGAAATAGGGAGCTGATTCAGAATATGTTAATGGATGAAGCATGCATGATGGTTTGAAGGAACTTCTCACCTCTTCCCTTCCTCTCCCATTCGCACCCTCTCTCTTTCTCTCCCCTTGGTTCTTGCTGAATTTCTAAAATGAAAACTGAATTGTGTGTCTCCCTTGGTCCAGCTGAGGGGGACATATAAGGGGCATGGTAAAAGACGAAACTACCCTTTACTTAAACATTTCATTCCCTATGACTCCTTCAACCCTAATCACCCTAACTTAACATATTTAAATTCCCAATCACACATCATTTCATACTTAATAAATCAAACAAGTCATTTTCAATTTAAATAATTTCAATCAATTAAATAAATCACTAACAATTAATATTACGCCAATATAATTAAATAGCAAAAATAGGGGATGTTACACATAGACTTATGATGAATTGTATTAACCATAACAAAGAATCCATATCATAGGTTTGGGGAGAATCATCTCTCCCTAATCATAGAAATTTAGTTACACATGGTGAATAAAGACATAACTAGAGTAAGGAAGACAGTACAAGCAAAGATAGACATAGGAACCTTCAACCCTCATTCCCAAGTGATGAAAAGCTCCAAAATCGCACCTCCTTACTGTTCCAAGACCTCTGGCTGCGCTCTACTGACCAACCCCTCGTTCTTTCGCTGAAACTTGATTAAAACCCTAATTTCTGAGCTCCATCGCGACGCGACACGATACCATCGCGGTGCGATGCTGCTGAAAAGTGAAGGGTCACGACGCGAACCCTCCTGGCTGCAACGCGAAATCAGACAGAAACATTTTCTTCCATTTTCATGCTTCCATCGCGACGCGAGCCCTCCTGGTCGCGACGCGATGGTCTTCAAAAACCAATCCTCCAATTGTTTTGCACCACTGGGCAAGTGTCTGGTTCGCCAGTTGATGCCACAACACCTGGAGGTCTTCTATTACAATATAGCACCAGAAATATGGAGAATAACTTACAAATTGAACTCCTAATACAATTATCTAAAACCTATGCTAATTCCCCAGACAATGACTGAAATACAATCAAACTCAAGCAGTTTTGGCCTTAAAAATGGATAACTTATATCATATGACAGAGAGTCAACACAACCCTAAACTTAAACTTTTGCTTGTCCTCAAGCAAACATTCAATTCAGGCTGTGGCTACTTTTTTTATTTAGCTGTCACACATTCTACACAAACCAATAACTACACAGTATATCAAAAATCATCATCAACCTAATGCAGTAGCAAGACAACTGAATCGGTAAGACACAAGATCATAAGCAGGCAAGCATTCTCAAGTTATCTCTTTTTCACACATCTCACCAGTGTTTCTCTCTTTGAGGTGTTTAGGGTATTCACTCAATTCACAGTACCTGCATCATCGTATCATAGGCTTGCACAAGTACTATACAAATCAATACACAAGAAATACACAAACACTTTTTGAGGACTTTCATAGGTTGTAATGGGGCTTAGGTGAGGGTGGATAAAATTTGGATAAGTAGGTTAAAACTCGGAGTTAGGCCCACAAGAGAAAGAACTATTCACACAAACTTAACTATATTTTTTTTTACCTTTATATGTTCCTTTCTCTTGTATACCACTGGTGTGTGAAAAGATGTGCAAGTATAGACAGTCACAAACAAGTAATATAATGATAAGAAAGGTCGAACTCACAGGGATTGGATTAACTTTGTGTGTGTTTAGAAAACATATAAATTAGTACTACTATTCTACTCACAAATTTTGGGGTTTTTAGTTTAAGTAAAAACAGAATGCAAGTATGTAAAATAAGATGAAGGAAATCAGTTGAGAAAGATAGTTGAGATGTCTTTACTAGATAATGCTTCTTTTGATAGTTTCTATGCTTTTAGAGATGCAGAAGCACTATGATGCAGAAGCATCAAGTGCAGAAGCATCAAGTGCAGTAGCATTGAGTGCAGTTGCATAAGTGTGTGCTTTTCAGCTACTTTCTTCAGAGTTTCATTACAAGCTTCCCATGTCTGGGCTTGCTAAATAAGTTCACTCCTGCCTTTGAAGTTCCCACTGTTCCACCCTAAGGACTATGTTATCCTATGTCTAGGACTTAACATGGTTTTAACACAGTTTCTTTATTAAAACAAGTTTAACAAAGCCTTTATTAAAACACTCACCCTTATTAGTCTTGATTTCTAATTATAAACCATGTCTGTGAATATAACTCTACTTATTGTAAGAGATCAACCTTAAAATAAGATGGATGTAGTATAACACAAGACCCAAAATGATACGACACTTAAAAGCATAATAACTTACTCAAAAGATCATTATAAGTTTAGATCATCTCAACTAAAGGAATTTAGCTCATGTTACTCATTATATAATAGAGAGAATCTGTAAGGAACATGATAACATGATTCATATAAAAGATACCAATAGGGTAGAAGTTACACAAATTGATGTTCCTTTGCATGAATTCTGACAGGTGCAGAAGCACTGATTCCTTCGTCTATCTATGAAGAAGTGGAGGAAGAGGGTGTCACTTCCTTCCTCACCTTCTTACAACTAACTAGTAAATAAAATGAAAGAATTGAAACTACTAAAATATAAGTAAAGTGTTTGATCTACATATTATCAAGTGAGATATGCGATGATCTTCAAGTGAGAAGTGGGAGCCCTTTTTATAGCCTTGGAGATTTCCTTTGCTTGAGGGTTTGCTTGAAAACCAAGTTAACCTAAGGAGGCTTAACCATGGTTGCTTTTCTGATCTTTAGATAAGGAGATTGAGTTCAGCACATTTCCATAAGAAGAGGTCCCATTATGTAAGGCCATATGTCTTTTAGGTGAATAGCCTTTGATGATGATGTTTATGGTGGGCGCCTCCTTATGCATGTGGCCATGTGCTCCATGTGAATTGTGACAAAGCATGATGTCAAAGAAGTTTTGTAGTAGAGGTATGATTTGAGGTGCTTCCATTGTGGGGATATAAATATTTAGCGCAGCATGATGCAGAAGCACTAAGTGCAGAAGCATTTGTGGTGCAGAAGCATTAAGTGCAGAAGCATCGTGGTGCAGAAGCATCATCTGTAGGAAAACTAAACAAACACATCAAACATACCAAAATATATACAAAAATGCTTTATTCATCACATAATTCCTAGAATGTTGTTATTTTACTAATATTACTATATTTAACACACATTGTACTTGAGTTTCAAGCAATTTGTTGCGTTTAGAAGTATAAATAACTCTATATAAATTAGAGTTATCAACCACCCCAAACTTAGAATGTTGCTATTCCATGAGCAACCCCAAAATTAGAATATTTTCCCACTCTCATGCTTTAATCTACCTAACTCCAAGTTAAGAAAAATTAGGCTATGATTTGCAAGAAAATTACAAAAAATAAACAATTAGGCTCAGAGGGGCTAACAAGGGCTCAGGTTTTCAAAAATTTGCCTCAGTGTGTATATAAATCACATGCAAGATAGTTAAGTACAAGCTCAAGTTCTGCAGACTAATGCAAGCAAGGAATAATCACACAATGAATAGAATAAGTGTTTGGGTGCAAACCTCACAGTTGGGATTAAAAAAATGAACTCGATAGAATGCCCACAGATGATCCAGATCTTCCTCCGCTTTTGTCTTGACCACGGATAGTACTTGTTGATAAAAGTGATATGCTAGTAATCAAAAGGTAAAAATGTAAACATGTTAAACTGAATACCACAATACCATAGAATTGAAGCTGCTTCTACAAAAGCCTAGGGTAATGGTGCCTCAATATCACAGAATAAGATGTAACAATATATTACAGACCAAAATGCAAAAATAAAGTCAAAAGGGCAAAAGACATAAAAGCTAAAAATAGTAAAGATCACCAATGGGTTGCCTCCCATTAAGCGCTTCTTTAACGTCACTAGCTTGACATCTTTGAGATCTCATGGGTCTCTCAGCATTAGAACCATTCGAGCCTCTTCCACCGTGCTCCCAAGGTATGACTTGAGTCTTTGTCCGTTGACCTTAAAAGATCTTTTGGACTCTGGCTCTTCTACTTCAATCGCCCCATATGGTGTCACTTCTTTAACCAGAAAGGGGCCCGACCACTTGGATTTCAATTTTCCTGGGAATAATCTGAGCCTCGAATTAAACAGCAACACTTGTTGCCCAGTTTGAAATTCCTTTCTTGAAATGTGCTTGTCATGGTACCTCTTCATTTTTTCTTTGTAAATACGGTTGTTCTCATATGCCTGAAGGCGCATCTCATCCAACCCATGTAGCTGTAAGATCCTCTTCTCTCCACTTGCTGCAGGGTCAAAATTTAGGAATTTCAACGCCCAATAAGCATTGTGTTCCAGCTCAACCGGCAAATGACAAGATTTGCCATAGACCAATTGGTAGGGAGACATTCCTAATGGTGTCTTGTATGTTGTCCTGTATGCCCACGGCGTATCATCTATCTTTACAGCCAAATCTTTCCTTGAGTTCCCCACAGTTTTTTCCAGAATTTTCTTTAATTCTCTGTTTGAGACTTCGACCTGACCATTGCACTGAGGGTGATAGGGGGTGGACACTTTATGCTTCACACTATATTTAGACTGTAACACCCCGATAAATTCTAACATGTAGAATCACCGAAATGCACTAAATGGCATACATCAGAGTGACTTCCTGTTATTGAAATATTGAACACATCTAAAACTTTTGATAATACATATCAAATGGTTCCCTGAACCTTATAAACTTCCTGAAAATGCTTAAGTTCCAAAACTTAAGACTTGTACATGATCCTGGTGTTCAATAATCAAAACATAAAGTAGCGGAAACGATTTATAACTTATACATGATAGTTATACAACCGATATCAAAAGTACTACAAAAGGACAAGGGCCTAAGCAAGAAACATAAACTTCCGGACTCCTCAAGTCACACCTGCTGACCGTGCTTTGTCGCCTTTGCCTTCCCCTGTTTCTCTGTAAAAACCACAAATATGAAGGGTGAGATAAACATTATCTCAGTGAGTCCTATCGAGACCCCTGGCCAACTCTAACGGTTTGTTATACTTGAATCTGAACTCGTGGCCCGAATAAGCGACCACGTGAATACATGATGTTCACTCGTAACTTGTAGCCCTAATAAGCGACTACTTGTTACATTTCTGATTTTTCCTGATGTAGCCCTAATAAGCGACTACGGATCATATTTTAACATGAACTTAGCACCACCCGAGATATAATGCTAGACAATCTTGATTGCCCAATATCTACGGAAACCCCAATCCGAAATTCTATTCGAATAATGCTAGGGTCCTAGCTTTGGATTCATGACTCCCCTCCACTAGGTATGCTAATAACTGGAGGATCGTCATCCTCGATATACCCAAGGTATACCATCTACCTTTCCCCGAGGGAAAGTAACTTGATTTGTGTTTACATGAATTGAGAGTTTTTATGTCTTTCTAGACTTACAATCAATTAGCTTACATGACTTGATGAACTTGAAGTTCGTATCTTAACGTGATTGGACTCAAGGTCCGTTAACATTTCTTGACTTGTGTTCTCACGCGTTCTCTAAGTACGGTTTTCGTCACATTCATAACACACAAGTTTTCTATCAAACATGATTAACTCCATGATATCAATCTTTACATTGTTGGGGAACCATGGGGAATGGATTAGAAGAGGATTGGAATCATATGGAATGGACAAAAAGGTACTTTGAATTTGGGGATCAGAAAGTCTCACACGACCCGTGCGTGTAAGCGCACGACCAGTGCGTTTCTGAGCAATTTGCAGAAGATTTCCAGAAGGATACGCACGACCCGTGCGACCAAGCGCACGATCCGTGCGTTATTCACTAAAATTGTAGAGAGTTCCAGAAACATTCGCACGACCCGTGCGGCTAGGCGCACGATCCGTGCGTGTTTAAAAAAATCCAGTTCTTGTCGTATCAGATGGGGGCGCACGACCCGCGCTCGTAGGCACACGATCCGTGCGTCTCCATCAGTTTTCCAGAAAACAGACATTTTCATGAGTTATTCCATTCCGTTCCGATTCCAAAATCCCTTCCGATCGAGACCCAAACTTAAGCATGCATTGAAAACAGTATATTATAGCAATCCCAAATCAATCCAAACAATCAATCAAGTAATTTCATATTTTGAATCGAAATCTTTTCGGTAAAACGGTTTTC
This sequence comes from Astragalus membranaceus, assembly GCA_039519185.1. Classification (NCBI taxonomy): domain Eukaryota; kingdom Viridiplantae; phylum Streptophyta; class Magnoliopsida; order Fabales; family Fabaceae; genus Astragalus; species Astragalus membranaceus. The sequence goes on along the minus strand of CM076848.1, from coordinate 119,032,149 downwards.
AAATAGGTGGAGACTCAGAAAACACATGCATTCCCTAAGCGAGTTATAGAACTCACAGTATTGTGATGAAAATCACAAACAAAGAAGCCCCGTGAATCCAAATGACAATGCAACCTCACGAACGGTCCCCGTATCAATTCTATGCCATCTAAACCGCTCCAAAACTGACGCAAATGAACCGAACCCGAATTCCAGCAACTACAATCCGCTCTACTATGACAATCTACAAGGCGGGTGCTTGTTCATTCTAGTATTGCTCTGGGTTTGACATGCATGCTTCAAAACTTCATTTTTGACTAAGTGGAGCTTTGGTACTCTTCAATGGTGATTTTTGATGGAGGAAGATGTTGGCTTTAAAAGTGGTATCAGTAGAAAGAGGAGAAGAAATGGAAGTGAGTGGTGAGGAAAAACTGGACATGCATTGATAGATGAAGCTTGGCCTTTCTCCTCTCTTCTCCCTCACGGTTTTCACTCTCACTCTCAAGCTCTCTATATCCTTTGAATTTCTGTTTCCAGCAATTAGAATAAGTGGGAGTGAGTGATGGTCAGCTGAGATGTTTTGGTGAGGTAAAGGTAATGACTGGGGTGGTAAAGACCAAACTGTCCCTCACTTACTATGTATAAGGACCACTATGCCCTCCAGCAACTTATTCACTCCTTAACACTATGACATAATCTAATTTTTCTAACTTGGCTTAAATTTTAATTTCTTAAACACCAACAATTAGTTATACCAAAGGCACTACCTCATAGTAAGTTAAATTAAGCTTAGCCAATCAATTCATAACTAAAGTTCTTATGCTAAATATTAAATTAGCTAATATTTCGCATTAACCTCTCTCTAAATTAAATAAATTAAATTATGTATTTAGGGGATGTTACATAGACAGCACATTGTTGAGTTGAGTGTTACAAAAGTGGCTACCCCCATCACTGATCAAGACTCTTGGTACACCGAATCTTGCGAAGATATTCTGCTTGACAAATTTGACCACCGTTTGGGAGTCATTCTTAGGGGTTGCAATGGCTTCCACCCATTTCGAAACATAATCCACCGCCACCAAAATGTACTGACAAGAATGAGATGGCGGGAAGGGTCCCATGAAGTCAATTCCCCAACAATCAAAAACCTCTATTTCCAGTATAGGGTTCAATGGCATCTACCCCTTACGAGAAATATTGCCAGTCCTTTGGCATCTATCACAACTCTTCACATGATTATGCGCATCCTTAAAGATGGATGGCCAATAAAAACCTGATTGGAGAACCTTTGCTGCTGTGCGTTCCCCATTGTAATGGCCTCCACATGGGGAATCGTGACAATGCCACAAAATCTGCTGACTCTCACTCCCCCAGACACATCTTCTAAGCAGTCCACCAGCACCAACCTTAAAGAGAAATGGGTTGTCCCAAAGGTATTGTTTTACCTCACGGAGGAACTTCTTCTTTTGTTGCCATGTGAAATATTCTGGTACCGTTCCCCCTGCCTTGTAGTTTGCTATGTCAGCAAACCACGGTATCTCTTCAATAGCTAACAATTTCTCATCGGGGAATTCTTCCAGAATTTCTGCTTCCCGAATAGTCACCTCCTTGTTTTCCATTCGTGACAAGTGATCAGCCACCACGTTCTCGCTCCCTTTTTTATCCTTGATTTCCAAATTGAATTCCTGTAAAAGCAAAATCCATCTAAGGAGTCGAGGCTTAGACTCGCCCTTCGTTAGCAGGTATTTGATTGCTGCATGGTCAGTAAATACAATAACTTTGGACCCAACCAGATAGGAGCGAAATTTTTCCAGTGCAAATACTATGGCTAGCAATTCCTTTTCTGTTGTGGCATAATTTACCTGATTTTCATTCAAAACCTTGCTAGCATAGTATATATTATGAAAAAATTTCTCTGATCGTTGCCCCAGCACGGCGCCCACTGCATAATCACTAGCATCACACATTAATTCAAAAGGCATATCCCAGTTAGGGGCTATAATGACTGGGGTCGAGGTCAGTTGTTTCTTTAATACATTGAAAGCATGCAGACATTCATTATCAAAAACAAAATCATTTTCTTTAACAAGCAGATTGCTTAAGGGTTTTGCAATCTTTGAGAAGTCTGTTATGAAACACCGATAGAATCCGGCGTGTCCTAAGAAACTTCTCACTCCCTTTACATTCGTAGGGGGGCAGCTTTTCTATAACTTCGATTTTTGCTGGGTCGACCTCGATACCTTTTGCTGAGATCTTATGGCCAAGAACAATTCCTTCTTGAACCATAAAGTGACACTTCTCCGAATTCAGAACTAAATTGGTTTCGGTGCATCTCTTCAAAACGGTATTCAGGTTAGCCAAACAAGAATCGTAACAAATGCCAAACACAGAAAAATCATCCATAAATACCTCGATTGCGTTTTCCATCATGTCAGAGAAAATGGACAGCATACACCTTTGAAAAGTTGCAGGGGCATTGCACAAGCCGAAGGGCATCCTCCGATAGGCAAACACACCAAACGGACATGTGAAGGCAGTCTTCTCTTGATCTTCGGGATCTACAACTATTTGATTGTACCCGGAATACCCATCCAGGAAGCAATAAAAGGCTTGTCCCGCCAGTCTTTCTAGCATCTGATCCATGAATGGCAGAGGGAAGTGATCCTTCTGAGTGGCTTGATTCAATCTCCGATAGTCAATAAACATTCTCCACCCAGTGACTGTGCGAGTAGGGATAAGCTCATTCTTCTCGTTTTTCACCACAGTTATACCACCCTTCTGGGGCACCACATGCACCGGACTCACCCACGAACTGTCTGAAATGGGATAGATCATTCCGGCATCTAAAAGCTTCAGTACTTCTTTCCTCACTACCTCTTTCATGGTCGGGTTCAACCTCCGCTGCGGTTGTATCACAGGTTTGAACTCTTCCTCGAGCTTTATTTTGTGCATGCAAAAAGCTGGGCTAATCCCCTTAAGATCTGAGATAATCAAACCTAAAGCAGTTTTATTTGCTCTCAACACTGTCATTAATTTTTCTTCTTCCAGCTGAGTTAGGGAACTACTTATGATGGCTGGGTGTTGATCGTTGCCCCCGAGGAATACATACTTCAAATGAGGGGGAAGTTGTTTCAATTGAAGATTTCCTTTTTCTGGATTTTCCCCCCTACTCAACTCTTCTCTTCTCTTAAAAACCCTTTCTACCTGTGAAGCTTCAAACTGACGAATACAGTCCTCGGTCTCGCTGTCCAATTCTTCCTCTACCCCCTCAATGGAGTTCACAATCACTTTCTCCAAGGGAAGAGAAGGTATATTATGTCTAAATGCTTCTTTTACCGAGTCTTCAACCACATCCACCCTAAAACATTTCTCTTGATCGTCCGGGTGGCGCATAGCCTCGAAGACATTAAAAGTTACTTTCTCGTCTTGGAATCTCAACATTAGTTTCCCTTGTTGAACGTCTACCAGAGCTCGCCCAGTGGCAAGAAATGGTCGACCGAGGAGAATTGGCACCTCTACATCTTCTTCCATATCAAGAATTACGAAATCAACCGGAAACAAAAATTTGTCAACCCTTACCACGACATCTTCCAAAATACCATAAGGATGTTTGATTGATTTATCGGCGAGCTGCAGAGTTATCCTAGTGGGTTTCACTTCACCCCAACCAAGCTTCTTCAACATGGATACGGGCATCAAGTTGATGCTTGCCCCCAAATCACAAAGGGCCTTCCCTATTTTCAAGTTACCTATGGTGCAGGGTATTGTGAAACTTCCTGGATCTTTTAACTTCGGAGGGAGTTTCCTCTGAATGATGGCACTGCATTCTTCGGTCAGCGCCACAATCTCGTCGTCTTTGAACCTCCTCTTTTTAGTCAACAATTCTTTCATAAACTTTGCATAGACCGGCATCTGCTCTAAGGCTTCTGCAAACGGGATGTTGATTTGGAGGTTGGAGAATATTTCCATAAACTTTGAGAATTGCTCATCCTGTTGATTCTTCTTCTTTCTTTGAGGGTATGGCAGCTTCATGTATGAGGGAATTCCTTTAGGCTTCTCGTCAACCTGCAAATTGTCAGAAAAAACCTTTTTTATTGGGTTAGACTTCACTGCTCCCTCAGTCTTTCTCCCACGCTCATGTTCAACTCCTACATCTTTATCTTGCAACTCCTCCTTCAGAACCTCGGCTTCACTATTTTCCTCCCTAGGTTGGGTTTTGGTCACCTCTACGGATTTCAGCTCTTTACCGCTTCTCAGAGAAATCGCTTTACAACTCTCCTTCCTCGGGTTATCCACGGTCTCAGACTCACTATTAGATGCATCAACAAATTGCTTTGACAACTGACTAATCTGCAATTCCAAGTTCTTCATTGAAGTTTCGTGATTCTTCCCCATACTTTGTATGACTTGTTCTTGGGATTGCAATGTGGTCTGAGTCGTTTGCATACATTGGGATAGTGCATCGTCCAACTGAGTTTCCTGGTTATAAAGTTGCTCTACTTGAGTTATTGTTGGGCGAGAAGTTGCTCTACTCTCCAAGGAAGCAGCCACTTGTTTGGCGAGAGATTCGATTTGAAGAGACATTAGCTTTTGTTAAGCTAACACTGCGCTGTTAGAGTCCAGTTCCAACATATTCTTTTTCTGTACAGTTATACACTCATTCGGCATTCTATATTCATTTGATGTCATGTCATCTATCAGTTATTTATCTTCTTCCCAGGTTTTATTACCCAAAGACCCTCCAGCTGAGGTATCTAGTATCATCCTAGTTTGAGGTTGCAATCCATGATAGAAGGTTTGTAACTGCACAAAATCATCAAGACCATGCCCCGGATGTAACGCCCCAATTTTATTAAAATCTATTTTGAGATGAATTGGTGAGATGATTGAAGAGATTAGAGAGTTATTGGCGTGAGAGCCATGGTATAAATGACTAGAATTGAGGTTAGGTTTTTCAAGGTTTTGTGTTCTCAATCGAACTCCGTTTTGAATGGTTCTTGTTTAGTTGGAGAGTGGACCTAATTCTCTACAAAGTAGGCATTGGTTTCATAAAATTTCATTAAGAAGTGAGAAAGGAAATTTGGTTGCAAGTTGAGTGAGAAGTTCCATCCAAGTTTGGTACCTCATTGTAGTATTTTGAAAATCTGTATCAATTGGTTACTTATTTTGGGAATTAAAATTCATAGATAGAAACTACACTCCAAGAGCTTTCCAACGAGTGGTCATTTGTTAAAATCTGATGTCGTTTGCTATTTTAATCAAGAGAGGGAAGAAAAGAGTAGTCTGCGCATGTATGCTGTTGTTGCTGCCATTTCGCGCCCAAGTCGCGCCTGGCTCGCGCTCCGAGCGCGAGTTCGCGCATATAGCTGCGTTTCTGCGCAGCTAGGGCATTTTCTTGCCGTTGTCACTCTTTTTATCATATCTTTGTCTCTGGAGCTCCGATTGTGACGCCGTTTGTTGCGTTCTTCTCGTATCGCAGAGGGCTTCGATAGGAGAGCAATTCCAGAGTTAGAATCCAGAAGTGGTGAGAACGAAAATTAATCTCCCTACAATCTAAGAGAGAGAGAACTTGCGATCGTGAGAAGGAGAGAAGGAGTGTAGATCGCGTGGGTTGTTGCGGTTGTTTCGTAGGTGACTTGTAGTGATCTCTTGTCTTCGTGAAAACCTAAGGTAAGGGTGAGCGTTTCGATTTAATATAATTGGGTATGTAATTGGGGTTTTGGGGGTTTTGATGTTATCGATATTATTTTGATGTCATTGATGTTATTTTGATGTTGTTGATGCCCTTCCGATGTTGTTGATGTGATTTTGATATTGTGATGAAATTGATATTGTGATGAAATTGATATTGTCGAAGAGTTTTGATGTCGTTTTGATGAACTTTGATGATTTCTAGATGAGCATTTTGATGATTTCTTGATGAACATTTTGATGATTCCTTGATGAACTTTTGATGAGTTGTGTGATGAACAAATCGTGTTTTGAGGTTGGTGATGATTGGAAAAGAATTCATGATGTGAATATGACTGTTTTCTCCACTGTGTTCTTGCTGTTTTCACACTGTTTTCTCAGTTTTTAAAGGCGATACTTTCCCAACAAAAATATGATGTTTCTTTCATAAAAAAAAATGTGATGTTTTCCACTAATAAAAATGTGACGCTCCCAATTCAAATGCAATGTTTTCCCAAGCTTGAAAATGTGGTTTCTTCCGAATTTAAAATGTGATGTCCTTCAAATTAAGATGTGATGTTTACTCAATTAAAACGGGATGTTTTTCTAAACTCCAAATGTGTGGCTACCCAAACTTCAAAAAGGATATGTGTGATAATGATGTAATATGATTATGATAAATTGTGAAGAATGTACTCTATGAGTATGGCTTTAATAATGTTGTAATGTGATTGGGATGAATTGTGACGAATACACTCTATGAGTGTTTGATGACGATGATGATGAGTACTCCAGGTGAGTGTTTTGATGAAATGCACATGTGTATATAGAGTCTCATGGCATGTGCATATCGTGAAGAATAGGCTTCGGCCTCCTGTGAAGAATAGGCTTCGGCCTCTTGATTGTGATGAGTATGGTACCATCATGCATATGCCCTGGAGGGGGTTGCATTCACATGCACTTTCATGACGGTGATTCCTTGAAATTAATTGTGTTTGAATTGATATTCTCTGATGATGAGTTTGATGATATTGATGATGTCGTATGATTTACTGTTCATATTACTCTGTTTATGCTTGATTATGTTTTATTGAAATTTTCACCCCTTCTGCTTGGAATGTTGCTCTATTGTGGCAACGCTGCAGGTAACCGCGAGTGAAGGATTTGCTGCCTTCCTCATTAGCTCTTGGGATGTATTTTGTGTCGCTCTCTGATACTGTAACACCTAGGGGGCGTGGGTGAAACTTGATAAATTATTTGATTGGTTGTTTAATGATTTTATCGATAAATTTAGACGTGTTTTGAGAGTTATTAGTGAGTTGTTGTTTATTCCGCTGTGATGGGATTTTCGAGGACTTGATTTTTCATGACGGATGTTTGTTGCACAAATTTGAATAGTGCAAATGATGAGTTTGCTTTAATGAAGTTGTAGCATTTCTTTTCTATCAATTAAAATAATATTTTTGAAAGAGAATTACTCTGATAAATGACGTGTAATATAAGGGTAGAAAAGGGGTGTTACACCGGACACTTACTTAATGACAGCTTAAATCTCTCCCAAGAATCGTATAGGGGTTCTGAATCCTTTTGTAAAAAGTTGGAGATTTCGCCCCTCTTTTCAATAAACTTGGAGATAGGGAAGAACCTGGTTAGGAACTTATCTTCAAGATCACTCCAAGCATTAATAGTTCCGGGTGGGAGAGTATTCAACCAATCCTTCGCTCTGCTTGTTAAAGTGAAAGGGAAAAGTCGCAACTGTTTGGAGTTTTCATCCACTCCCTCAGGATACGTGGTTCCACAGATTTCATGGAAGTAGGATAAGTGTTGATTGGGGTCATCAGTATCTGACCCAGAAAACGGCTTTGCCCTTAATGCGAATAGAACAGATGACTTGATGTCAAAGGTGGCAGCCCATACTGGTTGGAAGGTGCTCCTATGTGTGCCTCGAGTTCTCCTCCCAAAATCAGTGAGAGTGCGTCTGCCCGGTGGATCTTCAGCCATTACTTTCACTGAATGTACCTGTGCCCCCTGTATAAACAGTTCTTGGAAACACTAAGCAAACATTAACGAGTCCCAGAAATCACTAAGTACCAAAATTAAGTAGCTAACAATAAACAGAAACTAAAAAAATCTAGAATCAACTCGTTTGCCTTGTCGACAACAAAGTCAACAATCCCCGGCAACGGCGCCAAAAACTTGTTAAGAAATTCAGCAAGTGTGCTGAAAACGTTGCAAGTAATGAAATTACGGTAAGTACCGGTCGATTCCACAGGGATTGTGTGTTGTAACAATAGCAAAATTGATTAATTCTAGATTATGACAATTGATTTGATTTTGAATTTAGTAATGTGAAAATAAAAACTGTTGTTGAAATAACGAGAAAAGCGATTAGGGGTCGAATCTTCTCCCCTCACCTATCTTATGGACCTTCAGCTAATTACAAATTAATTGTTTAAAACACCAGATTCAATTCACTAAAGTAGGTTAAGGACAATTCCTTGCCTCAAAACCCCTCTTACCTAATTGAGTTACCCTAATTCCTTAGGTGAATCATGCCAATTGGTAAAGCAATAAACTTAAGAACTAGAGAATTCATGCATCCAATCCCATATTCCTATGGTGATCACAAGTACATGATCTAATACCCCATATCGAGCATGCAACCCATATCCCTATGTGACCACATACCTAAATCATTATAATTATCATATGTAACTATAAAACATTACATTCAGAGGCATAGACTTGTGATGAATCAAACAACAAATTGTATTAACCATAACAAAGAATCCATATCATAGGTTTGGGGAGAATCATCTCTCCCTAATCATAGAAATTTAGTTACACATGGTGAATAAAGACATAACTAGAGTAAGGAAGACAGTACAAGCAAAGATAGACATAGGAACCTTCAACCCTCGTTCCCAAGTGATGAAAAGCTCCAAAATATCACCTCCTTACTGTTCCAAGACCTCTGGCTGCGCTCTACTGACCAACCCCTCGTTCTTTCGCTGAAACTTGATTAAAACCCTAATTTCTGGGCTCCATCGCGACACTATACCATCGCGACGCGATGCTGCTGAAAAGTGAAGGGTCGCGACGCGAACCCTCCTGGTCGCGACGCGAAATCAGACAGAAACATTTTCTTCCATTTTCTTGCTTCCATCGCGACGCGAGCCCTCCTGGTCTTACAATATAGCACCAGAAGTATGGAGAATAACTTACAAATTGAACTCCTAATACAATTATCTAAAACCTATGCTAATTCCCCAGATAATGACTGAAATACAATCAAACTCAAGCAGTTTTGGCCTTAAAAATGGACAACTTATATCATATGACAGAGAGTCAACAACGGTCCGTGCGTGACCATTAGTTTCCAGAAATTGCATTTTCGTGTAACTTTGGCTATCCCGTTTGTAACATCCTCAAAATAATTAATAGAATTATTTGGGTGTTAACCCAATTAAATTAATTTAGTACTTGACTGGTAAATTTATTGAGTGCTAAAATTATTTATTGGTTGTCATCGGATCGTTAACCGGATAATACGGGTCAAGGAAGTTTTGGAACCGAAATAAGAGATTTAGATCAATATGGTAATTGGACCACGTTACCACTTATATATATATATATATATATATATATATATATATCTGTGTGTGTGTGTGTGTGTGTGCGTGTGTGTGTGTTTTAAAAAGAAAGAAAGAAAAGAAAGAAAGAATGCGAGAGAGAGAGATACAGAGAGGAGAAAGGAGAGAAAGAGAGAAAAGAAAAGAAAGGGTAAGGAGGAAGAAGAGGAAAAAGGGAAGGTTTTGGTTCATCAAAACGACTTCCTTCCAACACGAAAAGCGTTCAGCGTTACTTCCTCTTCGTTTTGGTACCAAAATCTTCATCATCAACTCACTCTCCTCAAATCCACCATTTTCGAATTTGCGCTCAAAAGTGAGGTTTCGATGGTTGAAGATTAAGGATAGCTTAGGATTGTGTTTGGCGCGAACCCAAGGACGATGGATCGGTGAAGGATGTTCGATTGAAAGATTGGAAGCAAGTTGGGTGATTTGGGGTTGAAAATCAAAGATTTGGGGTTATGGATGAATAGTAGTTTTGGAGGTTAGGGGTGATGAATAGTGTCCATGGAGGATTTCGAGGAATTCGGTATTTCGGTCAAAAAGAGGTTTCGTGATCGAGCGGAAAGCTTTGGAGCGGATTTGAGCGTCGTCGGAACGGAAAGTTTATGCGGGGAATGTTCGTGTGGTTACTCGGTGGATTCGGCCCGCTCGTGGTTCACGCTTCAAGGGTGAGTTTTACTCACGCTTAGGATGTTTTTGTGTTTCGATAATTTTTACGTTGAATGATTTCGAGAAGTTTTCGAGTTAAAAACCGTTATTTGAAAATACGTCGTGTTTTGATACAATTCGTTTAAAATGAGTTTTTGATTGATTTGATTGATTGTGTGACTTTGATTGAGACTGTTTTTATGGTTGTCAAAATTGTTTTCAATCGGAACAAGAATCGGTATTGAGCGGAATAGCGAGTTTCGCAAGAAAACGGAAAACCTGCACTTTTCTGCAGATGTTTGCGTCGCGACCCGTCCCCTTCGCGTCGCGACCGGGCCCAGTTTTGTCACGCAAATATTTCTGTCGCTTTTCGCGTCGCGACGGTAGCAGTTCGCGTCGCGACGCTTTGCAAATTTTCAGCAACTATTCACTGTTTTTGTTTTCGCGATAACTTTTGATCCGGGAACCCTATTGAGGTGTTCTCAGGTGCGTTTGAAAGCTTATTGAAAGGCCTAATCAAATAAATGATTTAAATTGTATAATGAACTGTTTTTGAAGTAATAGAATGTTTCGAAAAACTGACTAATAGTACACGTGTGCGGATATGTTTTATTAATAATAAAGCGGACTATGAGTCCTACGTGGTATGGTATAACTGACGCGGGATGATTATTATTTATTCGTCTAAACCGGTCTACGATTCACGATATATATATTATATCGACTATGGGAAACGGCCCAATGCGGATATTATGTTCGATTAACGGTCTAATGTAAATGAACTAAATGTTCATGTGAAAGTATATATATATATATATATATATTATATCGAGTGTGGGTGACGACCCATGAGGTTAACATACTAGGCGAGGAAGTCATGATCCTTTACCCTAGGCCCGTATACCATTAGGGAAAGTACTATTGGTAAGGGGGTTCACCGGTATTAGCAATGTGTGCAGTCGGTGTTATGTTAAAAAGTTATTTGTCACGTTCACCGGGATTAGCAGTGTGTGTAGTCGGTGGTACGTAAAAATGGTTTTGTGTCACGTTCACCGGGATTAGCAGTGTGTGCAGTCGGTGGTACGTAAAATGGTTTTGTAGTACGGTTCACCGGAATTAGCAGTGCGTGCAGTCGGTGTCGTACCAAGTCAGAATTCTATCACACGGTTCACCGGGATTAGAAGTGTGTGCAGTTGGTGTCGTGTTAAGTTAAACATGATTTATAATTGGACCGAGAGTGTTAGTAGGGGTCTCGGTAGAACTCACTGAGATTGTATCTCATTGTTTATATGTTGTTGTTTTACAGATAAACAGGGAAAGTGGAGATCCAAGAGGCACGAGTAGGTGGTGCTCGGATGGTTGCTGAAGACTTAGTTTTATGCTTAACTGTATATCTTTCCTTGTTATCTGTGTATCAAGACATTTTGTCTTTAGCGTTATGTTTTTATTTCCGCTTTCTTGTAAGATATTGAACACTGTGTTTCACTGATGGTTTATGGTCTTAATTATGTTTAAGACTCTGTTGTTATTCAGTGAAAAATTTATAGTGGTGTTCAGTATTTAAACAGGAAATATATCTCTGATGTTTTAGGAATGGTGCACTTGGGTATTTTTACTCGATAAAAATATCCGGGTGTTACACCGTTCGTTCCAACTTTCATTCCAATCGATCCCCAAACATAACAATACATTATTTCAGAGTCAAAAAATCATCATCCATATCATCAAATCATCCATTCTCAATCATTCAAACATTCATAATCATCATACACTCAATATCGTCAATCATACAACATTATAGTTCCTCATTCGAAACGTAATTTTTGCAAAACGGTTTTGACTCGAAAAGCGCACGACTGAACACAAAACAGAACATGCAACAATAGTTCGAAAACAAATCGCTAAGCGAGTACAGAACTCACCGATTGTTATGAAAATCACAAAACCGAAATGCAGTCCACCCGAACGAAGGTTAACAATCACCAAACCGTGCTCTCACTCGAACCCAAGCTACCGAAAGGTGTGAAACTCAAACACGGCTACCGAAACTTCTCCTAGACCACTCCAATTCGCAATGTAGATACTTCCAAGACCCATTCTTGCTCTAAGACCAACATGCAAGGCTTTGGAACTTCATTTCTAACATTTCCAGCTTCTAGGTTCAACAATGGTGTTTTGAGATGAGAGGAGAAGTAGGTAATGATTTTGGTACTAGTGGATAGAGGAAGATTTGCTGGTTAGAATGATGCAATAAAATGGAACATGCATGAGGAGTTGAGGAGAATCCTTCCTCTTCTTCCTCCCCTAGCTCTCGCCTCCCTCCTCTATCAAACTCCGTTCTATTTTTTTCTTCTGTTTTTCACTTCCAGCCACTAATGCAACTTGGTCTATGTTATTTATTTAAGATGTGGGGCAATAATAGTGGGTCAGCTGAGGGTGAGTTTTTAAGTGGGTGGGAAATGACCCTTCTACCCCTCAGTTATTCATTCACTTCTCATTACTCCTATTAATCATACTTGGCCTAATTTAAACGAAATTAACTTAGCGATCAAGCACACAAGCACAAATAAATCATTTAATCAATATTTTACTTTCTCATAATAATTAAGTTATGCTAATTATTTAACTTAGCTAACCCATTTTCTCTTAACCTCTTGCTAATTTCAATAAATGAAATTAGCTAAATTGGGGATGTTACAATCACCCCAACTTTTTAAAATTTTGACCTCAAAATTGAGTAAAACATTAATTTCACTGAGCTATCTTCAGCATGGTCCTTCTGAGCATCCATTACGTAGACTCTCCCGCGTGTGGGAGCAGCTGGCTCCTCTCTTATTCTTTTCCTTACTGGACATTCATTAGCATAATGTCCCTTCTCTTTGCAGTAAAAACATTGATTGGATCCCATACGACACTCTCCATGATGGGGTTTTCCACATTTGTAACACTTGCCGGGTTTTGAGAAGTCGGACGACTGTGCTTGCTTTCCTTTGTCGGAGTTATATTTTGATTCATCATTTGGGCTTGAGGATTCGACTGTCTTCTTCTTCTCTTTCCTACGCTCCCTCCTCTCTTCATACAACCTATTGAGATATGCTTCGGCAACATAGTGTCATACCCTAATTTTGTCCGGCTTAGGTCAAAACCCTAATTTTCCACAAAAATAAATAAATTGAAGAGTGAAGAGCATTATGCATTGCATTTTGGGTCCTAAAAGTCATTCCACAGCTTTTAAAATCATTTTTAGGGTCGAAATGCATTTTGGAGCAAAATTAGGGTTTTTGGAGCAAAAAGGGTATTTTGGTCATTTCCAAAATTAAGCAATTTCTCACCAAAAATCATTATTCAATATCAGAAGAATGAATTTGGATCAAAATGAGTTGGGACATATTTTTTATGCGCATGCATTGATAAATTTTTGCATAAAAAGTCAAACTTCAAAGAAAAGGGCAAAACGGGAATTTCCTTCAAGGTGAGGTATCAAATCAATTTTGGGAATGGTGATATCATGGAATTTTGGGCCCAATGATTGATTCCTAGGATATGGCCCAAAGTGGCATGAATAATGTGGAATAAATGGTAAAATAAGGAAGTGTCCTCATATAAGACAAAATGTACTATCTTTTGGCAAGCTTGCACAAACTTGGGCACCAAGGCCTCATTTGCTCCAAATTTTCCAGCTATTTTTCACCTCATTTTGTGTTTCTTCATGCCCTTGATCCATGTGATTTGTATTCCTAGCCATTGATTAAAATTCTAGATCAAATCCTAGGCTATAACTTTGTGTACAAAACCCTATTTGCCCTTAACATTTTTTGTGCAACAAAAAGCTCCTAATTTTCGTGTATGACCCCATTCCCTCTCCATTTTGTGTTTTCTCTCCACCCTCAATCCATGTGATAAGTGATCTAAACCCTCCATTCAAAATCAAAGTTCAATCCTAGAGCACTTAGTAAGGCCAATGACCCAATTGCCCCTAAACCTAAAATAGCTCTATAAATACTCCCTCATTCCCACACCTAAGGATCTTTTGGCCTCTCATTAAAACCCTAGCACACCAAAAACACCTCCTCTTCCTCTCTTCCACGAAATCTCTCTCACTCCCTCACTTCATTCTTTTCATCTTTCACCATCAAATCTTCCATTTCTTGCTAGATCATCATCATCCCTTCCATTCTCTTCAAGGTTGCATCATCAAATTGCTAAGAGCTAGCAATCTTTGTGGGTTCAAGGGTAGATCCAAGTTCATTTTGAGTCTATATCATCTCCTTCTTCATTTCTTTGTGATTTTGAGGTAAGTCTTGAAACCTTGCATCTCATATTTAGTTCTTCTTGCATAATCTTTCTTCTACTCCCAACTCCTTCTTGATTGCTTGTTGTTGTTGCTTTGAGGATCCATTTCAAACATTTTGACAAGGACTTAGGGAGCCTTGGGTGTTTGAGATGGGTCCTTGGCCTTGAAGGAGTTGTTCTTCTACTTGAATAATTTCCCTTGCATCTTTACATATTTTGCACTAGATTTCATAAATAAAATTATTGTTTATGGGCTTTAGCATTTCGCATATCATAAAAGTTAGGGTTGATATGATTTTGCTTCACTTCCTTGCTTAATCATATGAATCCTTGCAAAAAATAGATCTATGTTGCTTTGTGTTAATTTTGGTTTTTTTATTAAATAAAATGTGGATCTATGTTTCCTTTGGATCGCATGCTTATAGATCTAAAAATATTTCCAAGTTGATTTTGTTGTTGTTCTTTGTTTGGAGATGTTTGATCTTGTTGTTAATATTTTATTTTAGTGTTAGATGTTATTGGTTAATGATCTAGCAATATGATTCCCACTAGTGCCTAGTGCACCTTGACCTAAGTGGTGAAGATTGCTAGAAATGACTCAATTTAGTTTGTGTGTTCACTTATTCTTGTGTCTTAGTTTGCTTATTGTAAATTGTGATGATAGGCAAGTTGATTCTCACTAGTGCCTAGTGCACTTTTCTCAAAGTGAGAGGATTGCTCTATGTGATTCAACTTGGTTTTAGTGTTTATTTACTTTTTACCTTTTTACTTTACCATTCATTAACTTTTTACCAAAACATAAAAATATTTTACTACTTTGGTTTTTACCACTTCATTAATTTTTTACTAAAACATAAAAAGATTTTACCACTTCCCATTTACCTCATGCATTTTTACTTTACCATCTCATTAAATAATTACCATTTACCTCATGCATTTTTACTTTACCATCTCATTAAATAATTACCATTTACCTCATGCATTTTTACTTTACCATCTCATTAAATAATTACCATTTACTTCATGCATTTTTACTTTACTTTTCACTAGCTTCTTACTTAAAGTTTTACAACTTATCAACTTGCAAAAATACCCAAAACATTTTCACATTCATGCATCTTCATTCATACTTAGTTTATGTGACACTCTCATGCATCCTCATATGCTTATATCTCTTGCATCCTCTTAAGCATCCTTGTATGCCATCCATTCATAAATAAAGTGCTATGCATCCATTCCTTGTACACTCATGCACTTACATGCTTACCTAATCATGCATCCTTGCTTACATATTCAATCATTTAACTTAGAATACTCTATGTTTACAATCAATTGTATTCACTTGTTCTTGATGCCATGTAAATGTCTTGACTTGATTGTGTGCCCTCCTCTCCACTTGTATGACCTCCTAATGGAGACGTAAGTCTACATGCATGTTGTAGCATAGAGCCATTAGGGTAAATACAATCCTTCTTGCACACACACAATTACTTTGAGAACTTTGTTTTGCATCTTTAATAATTGAATCCTTTGATTGTATGGGCATGTTTAATCTTGTTTAATGAATGATATGTTCATATTTGCTTGAGTATTATTCATTCATTTGCATTTGGTTATGGATTTAGAATTGACTTGAAATGTTCTACTCCTTTTCTAAAACCCATTTCCTAAAATCATTTCAAAACAAAAAGACACTTTTACTTTCAAAACAAAAATAAATCAATCGTCATTAAACACCAATCGCGCCGTTGCCGATTAGGTCATTAATGATGATTTCATTTTCAAAAGAGTTAGTAGTGAGGCCATTCTAACCGTTGTTGTTCGGTCTTCGCAAAAGCTCTATCCCATTTTCGAAAACTTATTCATTTCTCAAAAATAAACCGATTGTCATTAAACACCAATCGCGCCGTTGCCGATTAGGTTGTTAATGATGATGTTCATTTTCAAAAGGAGTTAGTAGCGAGACCATTCTAACCGTTGTTGTTCAGTCTTCGCGAAAGCTCAAGCCGTTTTCAAAACCAAAAGCCGAGAACTACGTAGCTTTGATCCCTCTTCCAGTGAAGGTACGTAGGAGCGGGGTCTTGTCCTGTCAAGCACACTTTTAAAAAAAAACTTTGTTTTGTTCCGCTTTTCAAAGATACCCGAGAACTACGTAGCTTTGATCCCTCTTCCAGTGAGGGTACGTAGGAACGGGGTCCTGTCCTGTCAAGCACACTCTTAAAAAATCTTTGTTTTGTCCTGATTTTCAAAGATAACCCGAGAACTACGTAGCTTTGATTTCTCCATCGCACCGGGAGATACGTAGGAGCGGGGTCCTGTCCCGTCAAGCACACTCTTAAAAAATATTTGTTTTGTCCTGATTTTCAAAGATAACCCGAGAACTACGTAGCTTTGAATTCTCCATCGCACCGGGAGATACGTAGGAGCGGGGTCCTGTCCCGTCAAACACACTCTTAAAAAATCTTTGTTTTGTCCTGATTTCAAAGATAACCAAAAATACTCTTCTTCCCTCCTGTTTTCCAATAAAACAAACCTTAAAGAAAAGAAAAGAAAAGAAGTAGAATAAATTGCTTTCAACTCGAACTTTTGTCTAAACCACACATCAAGTTAATGGTTCCCTTTCGGTAGAAAGGAGGTGCGGGGTGCTAATCCCTTCCCCATACCTAACCGACCCCCGAACCTACATCTCTATGTTTTCAAAAGACCATCCGCCTTTTCAAAGACTTTTTTTCAATGTTTTGGTCTTAAAATAAAAATATTGGTGGCGGCTCCAAACTTCTTCCGCGTTGTCAAACGAAAAGTCCCAAACCGGATTTTTCGGGCGCAACAGCTGGCGACTCCGCTGGGGAAGATTTTTTTTAAAAAAGACGAGGGTCAAGCCTAGTTTACTTGATGTGTGGTTTTAAAATTAATTGAGTTGAAAGCTTTGTTTTACTCCTTTTCTATTTGTTCACAATGCCGTGTTCATGCATCCCTCAAATCCCATGTCCCCTATTCTCTGCTCCCTTTCTTAAGGAAAAAACATGCATTTCCTCCCATTCTATTATGATCCCTTCTTCTCCGCTCCCTTTCTTGAGGTAAGCAGTGCATATGACTGTTGCCGAAACCTAGGTTGGATTATTGGTATTGTGATATTGAACCCTAGGGTAGACGACATGTTATTGCTTGCTTCTGTCTGGACTGTTCTGGGTTTTCCTTTTGCAGGTGGGGTATATGTGGTTAGTTTTAGGCGGTATGCCCTTGCTGCACACACTCACACCTTATGCTTACTATGCTTTGAGAGGGGCCTAAAACCCAAGGTCTAACCAAACTTAGGAGAGTGGAAACGAGTAGTGACTGGCAATTGGACTGTTGTCCTTCCGACTCTCACGAAAGTTTCAGCCAGAGTATGCTCTTTCATGAGGCCTCACACCAGATGGCGTTCCATCGTTGTGGGTGCTATTGTGAGAAAGAATTAGCTCTGGTAACCTGGTGAGGAAGTGACTAGAACCTACATGGGAGGAACATTTGAGTTGTCCTAGAACTTAGGTCCCCACCTTCGTAGGACACAGTGGGCATACCAAATTGTGTGTTGCATGGTAATATAGGCATGTTTTCAAAAAAGAGTGGGAGGTTTTTCAAATAAAAAGTAGAGAAAGAGCTGCCGTTGTAGCCTTTCTTCTGCCGGTCCGTACGAAGTGACATACGGCCCACTCTTTTCAAAAAAAGAGAGAACGAGCTGCCGTTGTAGCCTTTCTCTTACTTGGTCCATATGAAACCACGTACGGCCCGCGTTTTTCAAAAAAAAAGAAGAAAAAAAATTGAACTAATGCCAATAAAGGTTTTGCCCTAATCTGCATATGCATAAAACATCATCATCATTTTGCATGCATCCTCGCATTGCATCCAACATAAGCTTTTACAGCTCATGCATGCATCCTTGCATTTCATCAAAGTTTGTTTGCCGAGAATCCCAAAATGACAAAGAATCTTGCCATAGGTACAGTATGGAATCGAGAAGTGAGACAGTGCACCCCCGAGGTATCCGGTCGTAAATGGGGCGTATTTGTTTCATTTGTTGATTCCACTCTTGTTATGTTCTAAACAAATCAAAATTCACTGTTAAATCTATGGCAAGATATGACACGTTGGGGTTCACGGCATAAGACAAACTAAAACTAACACTCATCTGCATTGCACGCATTGCATTCATTAATTTGCTCCTTCACTTAATAAAAATGTTCTACCAACAGAAGCGAGAGGCAAGCTGGTTCGCCGCCACCGATACTTCACCCGATTGCAGGCAAAGCTGATGGCTGATCCTCAAGGGCATCCAGAGGTTGAAACTGAAAGTAATCCAGAACATGAAGATTTGGGCGTACAAATTCTGAATCCTGAGCAGCTGGCTCAGGAGAACCAAGTGCTTAAGGATAAGGTTGGGGCAATGGAGGCCCAGGTGCATGAGATGATGGTCATGCTGCAAAGTTTAAAGAGTGGGACAGCTGCTGAAGGTGTCGCCGTCGTGGGTCCAGATGGTGTCACTTCTTTTGTTCCTCCTCCAATATCAGCCACAGTTCCTTCGGGATCCGGGGTCAGTCATCCCGTCTTTGCTTCAGGAATGAATGGGCCGAATCAATACACTTCACAAGGATATCCTTGGGGTATACCTGCTGGGTACATGCCGCGAACTGTTGGACCTATCCCCGTCAGTATGGTTGCGCCTAATCAGGTCACTGCCGCCGTATCCAGAGGAGCTGCCGGAGGACCGCAGATCCAAACTCCTAGTCCTCATGCTGTGCTCAGTCCTACTCCGGGGCTTACAGCACACCCTCACAATGTTCCTCAGCCTGTAGGGTATTATTACAGTATGGGGAGTCACCCCCAAGGACATATGTTTGAGGGATCACAGCCAAATGACCCGATTCGTGCACTTGAAGAAAGAGTAAAGGCAATGGAGGGTGTTGGTGTCAAAGCCAAGGAAGCTCGTGAGCTGTGTTTAGTCCCAGATTTTGTTTTGCCACCAAAGTTCAAAGCTCCCGAAGTGGACAAATACAGAGGAACAGGCTGTCCGGAGAGCCATGTTACGATGTTTGTCCGAAAAATGGGTCCTTACGACAATGATGACAAACTGCTGATTTACTGCTTTCAAAACAGTTTGGCTGGAGCTCCTTTAGATTGGTACATGAAACTGCAATCCTCTGAAATTCGTTGTTGGAAAGATTTGTGCGAAGCATTCATGAGACAATATAAGTATAACATGGACATGGCTCCGGACAGGTCACAATTGCAACACATGAGTAAGGGCGAAAGGGAGACTTTCAAAGAATATGCCCAGAAATGGCGAAGCCTAGCCGCCCAGGTTCAACCTCCTTTGACTGAAAAAGAAATGGTGTACACGTTTTTGGAAACTCTGCCAGCAATTTACTATGACCGGCTGATTACAAGTGTTTCAACTAGCTTCTCCGATATGATAGTCTTCGGGGAAAGACTTGAGCATGGTCTCCGAAGTGGGAAGATTTGGAATCACCTCAGTAATGCAGGAAGCTCTGGTGGTTCAAGCAATCAGAAGAAGCCTCACTCCCATTTCCCAAAGAAGAAGGAAGGGGAAACAAATGTAATCTCGGGAGGAAGTTCATCCTTTGGTACCCCTCCACCACAAACTGTTCCATTTTCTGCTCCTGTGCCATCCCAGCAAGGCAGTGACAGTCACATGGCTCAGGGTTATCAGTACAAGAAACGGACCAGTTTTGATCCAATACCAATGACATACACTAAATTATATTATTTACATTATAATAATATATAATGTAAATAATATAATTTATAATATTTTTTTGAAGATAATATAATGTATAATAAAAAATATAGTAATAATATAGTAATAAAAAGTATAGTAATAAAAAATATAATGTATAATATTTGTTTTCAAATTTTTAAAAAATATGTTTTAATATTGGGCCGGCCCATTGGGCTGGCCCGTGGGCCAGTGTTGGGCGGGCCTGGGCCTTGAATTTCGCAGCCCATTAGAATATTGGGCCGGCCCGACCCTGCCCATATACACTGTTTGGCCATATGGGCCGGGCCGGGCCGGCCCGAGCCCGGCCCATTGACATCCCTGCACAGGGCGCCAAGGAGCAAAACTGGCGCAGCACAGGGCGCCAAGGAGCAAAACTGGCGCAAACTGGCACAGCACAGGGCACCAAGGGCGCCAAGGAGCAAAACTGGCGCAGCACAGGGCGCCAAGGGCGCCAAGGAGCAAAACATGCGCAAACTGGCGCAGCACAGGCCGCCAAGGGCGCCAAGGAGCAAAACTGGCGCAGGACAGGCGCAGGACAGGGCGCCAAGGGCGCCAAGAAGCAGTCAATTTTGGCTACGGCCACTTGCTGATGGCCATCTTTGCCAACTTGATTTTTCACTTCTTTTTGACCATTTTGCCCCTCCACTCAGAGTGCTTTGTCCACTTGTCGATGGCTATATTTGCCAACTTGAGTTCACACTTCTTTTTGACTATTTTGCCCCTCCACTCAAGTGCTTTGTCCACTTGTTGATGGCCACCTCCACTCAAACTTGAAATGACTATTTTGCCCTTTCCCTCGTATTTTCCTATAAATACGACCTTGATCCTCACTTGTAAGCAAGCTTGAATTTTGTTAGAAAATCACTCTCAATAAACTCTCTAAGATTCATGACTTCAATTTACTCTTCATGTTCTTTATGATTCTTGCTCTTTTACTTTCTTGCCCTTTTAATTTTTGCTCTTTACTTTTCTTGCCCATTTATTTTCTTGCTCTTTTACTTCTTGCCCTTTACTTTCTTGCCCATTTATTTTCTTGCTCTTTTAATTCTTGCTCTTTACTTTTCTTGCCCATTTATTTTCTTGCCCTTTTAATTCTTGTTCTTTACTTTTCTTGCCCTTTTATTTTCTTGCCCTTTTACTTTCTTGCTCTTCTATTTTCCACGTCATTTAAATTCCTTGCAATTTACTTTTTAAGCAATTTACTTTCTTGTCATTTACAATTCCACTATTTATAATTTTGCAATTTTCTCAATTCCTAACATTTATTTTCTTGCCATTCTAACATCTAATTCCTAACTCATTTACACATTTCGCACTTATCGCTTTCTTTACAATTCTTGCAATTTACAAAATCTTCCTCTTCTCCTCTTTTGTCTACAATGATCATGAGTGAGTAGACTTTCTTAGCCTTGGGGTTTTTGGCAACCATCAAATGATGGCTTCCTACTAATTAATTCTCGAGACTATTCTCCACCTTAATCGCTTTGTATTTTTAAATCTAATTTCATGACTTTTCATTATTATTTCAAAACACCACACGATGTACCGAAAGGGGAAGTGTGGTTGTTGGATCTATGAAATTAGACAATAAAATCAACACATGAAAATAGTTTTGGTTTTATTGAGACACAAAAAGGTCTTTGCTTATTGGGCTCTAATAATAATCAACCATGAAAATAGGCTTGATAATTAGTTTAGAACACGCGTTTGTATTCCGAAAGGAAACTCTTGCTACAACAGTCGCCTTGTCTTAAGAAATATATCGTTCTTTAAACTGGAAAATTGTCGAAAGGATTAATAACGGAAACCTTATCATTTCGATGAAACTAATACCCCAAGTCTCTTTTTATCTTTAAAACATCAACAAAAACATTCCTTCTTTCTAAAAAGACTTTCTTTTCAGTTAATCAACTTTGGAAAATTAAATTGGTAATCACCTAGGCTCTCCCCGTGGATCGATAACTCTTTTATTACGCGACAAGACCGTGCACTTGCGGCCCATCAGATAATGATTGTGTAGTCCACGACTAATTTTGACTTACCAATCCCCAAGAGGGCGATTCAATGGTGTAGTTTTCAGTCTGAAAGGACAACCACACTTCTTTGAAGACCTCGCTCTAGAACAACTGAGGTCTAAGGTCTACTTCCGTGTATATACCATGTTTCTTGCAACCCAAAATAATTTTATTAATTCTTCCTCCCCTTTCCAATGGCCGTATCTGATCTAAGAATGATAACCACAACTCCGTTGGCTTACCCAACTCCTCTAGCCCAAAATACGAGATTGTCACAGTTAGCAAAAATCTACAAAATCAGCAATTTTTCGTTATTATGACAACTAATAACTTATAAATAAACTAAAAAATTTAATGGGAGACATGTACCTCAGTAATCATAATTGCGTCCGATAAATCCAAAGTAAAGAGAAGCGAACCATCAAACGTAGCCATATACTGTATCATTTTTTTATAATGTATTATTTTATAAATCATATACTGTATGATTTATAAAATAAACTAAGTATAAACATAAAAATATTAAATATTTTTTAAAAAATAAATGCATTTTGGATTTATCAAAGATGCAAAAATCCGGAAGTAAAAAAATTAACCTTCTGAATTTATCTATCATTGATAAATCTGGAAACAAAAAATAACTAATTTCCAGATTTATGTTTTGGACATAAATCCGTAAGCCAAAATTACACTTCCGGATTTATGTCTGAGGGATAAATCCGGAAATTCAAAACAAATTACGTTCCTGAAATACGTCTTTAAGGGATAGTTCCGAAAATGGTAAAATTTGGGTGCTCGGAGTAAATTTGGGTGAAAATGAGAGGGGTAAATTGGGGTTAAATGAAATTTGGGGGGTATGGGATCTAATGAGGGGAGTACGAAAATCACGAGTCACCAAAAAAATGAAGTTGTTCTCCACTAATATAAATATGGCCCAATTGATGTCGACTCAAAATTCACTCTAGATTTGTTGGACTCTTCCTTTTACTAAAAAAAAGGCCCAATTAATTTTGAAAAAGAGATTTCAGAATTTTTGTTTTTTGGTTTATTTGAAATCCATTTTTACATTTTGGTAGCCCAATTGCATTTTTTGTTTTGTTTGTCAAAAAATAGTAAAAAAAACAAACAAACGAAAATTATTATAAAAAACAAATAAATAAATTAATGATAGATTCAGCCCATTTTTTATAACCCATCTCTTATTTAATTTATGTGACTAATTTAAAACTTTTTCATCAATCAAAAAGAAACTCAAAAAATAAATTCATGGAAATGTGTTCTATTTATTTTGATTTTCTATATAATATAAGCTTCTACCAAGATTAAAAGTTATGTCAAAAAAGTCTTTTCAAAAAAATAGTAGGGGATTCAGTCGATTGTACAGGTTAATATGTAATTTAAAACAAATGAGTTGTACAGTTCAAGAGTCTTGAAATCCCCATATTTAATCAATAAAATGTTAATTAAAAGACACAAGCAAACAAATATTTTCATTAAGCCTTTCTTAAATCATTTAGTACTAACAAAATAATAATAAGGGATTAAGTGAAAACGTTTAACATTCCAAATAAACTGAGTCTTCAAGATAGCTCCAAGAAGGCTCCAAGATTCCGCCAACTACCCTGGCAAATCCCCAATCCACTATTGTGGATACGACCATGACTACTCCTCCTAAAGAGAATGCCACCGTTCCCACTACACAAGAGGAGGACCTGCTCCTTCGTAGTACTAAGAAATCGAAGCTACATGGCGTAAATGTTAGCGAACTCCCTGCTGATAAGGACAACCACAAACCTTCTTCACCAATCTCCTACAAAGACGTCCTAACAACACTCTTTGGGGCGGACAGCGACGAGGAAGACTGGGGTGGCGTTGAGGAGGCCGACTTCCCCGAAAATAAATGGTAACATGATGTTAAAAAAGATGCAGCCTTGGCAGCCAAACCATTTGACCCAACACCAGTAATACCACTATCGGATGAGGAAATATCACAGTGGTCGAAACCATGGAAGAACACTCTGATTGTGAAGGTTCTTGGAAAACGGGTTAATTTCAAATTGTTGGATGCTCGCTTGCAAAGTTTATGGCAGATCAAGGGATCGATGAAAGTCACAGATATGGATCAGGACTTCTACCTTGTCCGATTCTCCTTACCGAAAGACTATTGTCATGCTTTATTCGAAGGTTCATGGAAAATTGCTGACCACTACCTTAACATGCAATGTTGGAGACCTTTATTCTCTTTCTCGGGTGACATTACTAACAAGATTGCTATTTGGGTTCGTTTACCTGACCTACCACTTGAGGTATATAATGAACAGTTCTTGAAACGGATCGGTTCTACTATAGGAACCATGTTGAAGTTTGACGAGCTAACTCCGATTCATGATTGCGGTAAGCTTGTCCGCTTTTGCGTGGAATTAGATTTAGGTAAACCTCTTTCCTCCCATTTGATCATTAGAGGGACAAAAATTCCACTAGAATATGAAGGCCTCCATTCAATATGCTTTCGTTGCGGTCGTTATGGTCACAATAAGGATCAATGTAAAGACTTGCTGGAAATTCCTGAAAACACGGCGTCAAATGGCATATCGGTGAATCCATATTTGACTCACACTGCTGCATCAACGGAAGGTACTAACACCACGCCAAGGCCTCAAGATGAAAATATGGTTGTTAGCAATCACGAAGATCAGATCATGGTGGATAAGGTTCAAGATCAAAGAAATGATCTTGAATTAGGTGCTTGGAATCTGGTTAGTTCACGGAACAGATTCAAACAAAAATCTCCTAAAGGAAATCCCAGACCGAAGACGTTACACAACAAAAGCGCTGGCTTTCAACATACTGGGTCTGGTGCTGGTGTTGATTCCAGAGGCACTCGAAGCAACATTCATATGATTTCAGGCGAGACTCACCGACGCGACTTTAGTGGTAAGCCTAAGTCTACCACTACGTCGACAGCCGGTACGCGGGATACCTCATCTAGCAAGAAGGGGGACGTCCAGAATCTTTCTGAACCTCGTGTCAGAGATCCGACAGCATGGAAAAATAGACAAACTGGGCTCTCCGGTAAGGAAGTGTCCCGCAAGGGGTCCGACCAAGTGAGTGGGACACGACCCAAAAAAGAACAACCAAAGTCCACTCCCACCACTGTTAGTAATTCCTTGTCCCATCCTAAGAACACCTTCAAAGGCAAGCAGGTGGTTGAACTCATAATACGGCCCAGCGAAACTAAGGAGCGTGAAAAACAAATTATGGACTATATGAAGATATGAATGAAACAAAGAGGCACATAATTCTTATCTCTGATACAAGGTCTCAACCCACTGGGGACAGCCCATGTAGATATGGACAACGTGGCCTTTGTGAAGGCTCTTTCCCAAAAGAAACAAGAGAAGGCCCAACATGGGACAAGGACTGGCAGGGAATCTGATCCCAACTTTTCTCACCATTCTTAATGAATATCTGTTGTTGGAATTGCAGGGGCACAGCTACAAAAGGCTTTGCCAATTTAATCAGGGACATGCGTTTTGACTATAGTTTTTTCTTTGATGGCAGGTTTATTATGGCGGCTTCGGGGCACTCTGGAGGCATTTGGTGCTTCTCGAATTCTATGGAGTGGCTGGTTTCCATTGTTGCTAGTTCGAACCAGTTTGTTCATATGGAGGTCCGATTCCGAAATGGGCCCCATTGGCTTCTTACAACTGTCTACGGTAGTCTGCATTATTCCCTCGGCAACAGTTATGGGAGGATCTTCAAGACTTGGCCCATGGGATTACTCTCTCGTGGATCCTCATGGGTGACTTCAATACCACCATCCTCGATTGTGATCGTTGTGGGCCCCCGCTTTGGGTACCCAACATCATGACCAAGGCTTGGGTGTTGTTATGGACTCTAGGAATCTCA
The DNA here is from genome assembly GCA_039519185.1 of Astragalus membranaceus. Taxonomy (NCBI): domain Eukaryota; kingdom Viridiplantae; phylum Streptophyta; class Magnoliopsida; order Fabales; family Fabaceae; genus Astragalus; species Astragalus membranaceus. The sequence goes on along the minus strand of CM076848.1, from coordinate 119,006,224 downwards.
TTGATGCAGGTTATGTGGGTGACCGGTTCACGTGGCATTTGGATGGCGTCTGGAAACGAATTGATCGCGCTTTATGTAATCTGAATTGGCGGCTTAGATTCACAAAGGCTACTATCCACCACCTCCCTCTCATTCTTCAAATCCGATCATAAACCCCTTCTCCTCATTGTGGAAGGTGTTGATAGGATAAATAGAAGGTAGTGGCCTTTTCGTTTTGAAGCCATGTGGTTGACTCACGAGAACTTCCCGTCCATTATTCTTGATCATTGGAGAAGGGAGGGTTCAAGTTTGTCTACCAAGCTCATGGAACTCCAAGGAATCCTAAAGGAGTGGAATCAGTCTACCTTTAGGGATTTATTCCATAAGAAAAGAATGCTACGAAATAATCTTAGCGAAATTGATTCTAAGCTTAATAGAAAATGGAGCGAGGACCTCATTTCCTTGCAACAAAAAATGTGGAAACTCTATGAAGAAACTCTTGCCAATGAAGAGATTTTTTGGTTCAAAAAATCTAGGGCCAAATGGATTGAGCAAGGGGACCGGAACACCAAGTTTTTTCATGGGGTAACCGCGATTAGACGAAGGCGTAACTACATCTACACTCTTCAAGACCACACGGGGGCTTGGATCCATGACGCAAATGACTTAGAACGACATGCAACTAATTTCTACAAGGACTTATTTGAAAATGATGCTGAGTATGTGCCTTATGTTGTGCAGGGGTGCTTTCCTAGGATGGCCGAGGACAATTTCAACTATCTTAATAAAGAGGTTACTAAGGAGGAGTTGTCGAACGTCATCTCAAGAGTTTTGGTGCCTTTAAAGCCCCGGGACTGTATGGTTTTAAGTTATTTTCTACCACTCTCAATGGCAAGTAATGGGAGAAACTCTCCTTGACTTCATTAAGGACGTCTTCAAAGACCCCACACGGGTGGGGGAGGTGAACCATTCTCTTATCACTCTTATCCCTAAAGCTGATAATGTTTGCAACATGAAACAATTTCACCCCATTAATTGGCCTTTGTAATGTCTCATACAAAGCCATTACAAAAATTATCTCCCATAGAATTAGAGAATTTATATCTGAGTTAATTGGGCCGGCCCAATGTGCCTTTATCCCTTAAAGGGAAGGCCAGGAAAACATTATGGTGGCCCAGAAAATTTTCCATTCTATGCGAAATAAGATGGAAAACATTATGGGATTTCATTCAAGATATGTTGATTGATATTGGTTTTCCGGCAAACATTATTTCTATTATTTGGTATTGCATCTCTTCTCCCAGGATGAGGTTGCTTTGGAATGGGGAGACTCTAGAGGAATTTAGCCCCTCTAGGGGTATCCGTCAGGGAGATCCTATCTCCCCCTATCTCTTTGTGTTCACTACAAGAAATTCGCGGACTACCGGTGAAAAAAATCTGTCGGAAAAGGCCAAAATCCACCGGAAATTGGTCATTACCGGCGAGTTTTTCCGCCAAAAATTCGTCCGCAGGTAACGGTTTCCGGCGGAATTTCCGCCAGTAATTTCCACTTAGTTGATCTAGCGGTTTCCTGGGATGCTTGGAAGCCTATTCGGTTATTTAGGCGGGGGGGCCCTATATCTCACCTTGCCATTGCTGACGATCTTCTCTCATTTGCAGGTGCATCTAAGGACCAAGCTGAGACCATCAAGGATATTCAACACTTTTTGTGCCAGTTCTGGCCAAAAAGTAAGCATGCAAAAACCAGTGTTCTACTTTAAGAATGTGCACTGGGATCAAAGGAGGGAGATCAACAATGTGCTTGGTTTCTTGTCCACTGAGGATCTTGGAAAGTATTTGGGGATTCCTATTCTCCATAAAAAAGTTACTCGAAGGACTTTCAACTATGGGCTTGAGAAGGTCAAAACTCGCCTTAGCCGGTGGAAGGCCAAGAACCTTTCCTTGGCAGAGAGTCACTCTAACTAAATCAGTCCTTCAGGCCATACCCACATATTCTATGCAAGCTGCTTGGGTTCCTAAGAGCATTTGTGATGAAATTGATCAAACGTTGTCGATCCTTTATTTGGGGGGAGGATGAGAACCCTCGTAAAGTCCACCCAATTATGTGGGAGACCATGTGCACCCCAAAGAAGGAGGGAGGTATTGGGTTGCGGCCTACTAGATTGGTCAATCAAGCGTTCATGATGAAAAATAATTGGAACCTTTGTGTCAAGAGTAAAGGCCCAAATTGGTTTTTGACAAATTTTTTGTGGGACGAATTCGTCCCTCACAATTTTTTCGGGACACATTGGTCCCTGACAATTTCAAAACGGGACACGTTAGTCCCTCCATCCATTTTGACGTCTTCAACTGTTCCAACGTCGCATACGTGGCACGTTAAGTGCCACGTGTCACGTCAAGTGCCACGTGTCACGTTAAGTGCCACGTGTCACGTTAAGTGCTTATTTTGGGACAAATAAGTCCCTGGTTTACAAATATTAAAATAGCCCATATTAGTCCCTGAAGTGGTTTCTGGTATTCAAAACCAGTTTCCACCATTTTACTGCTGTTTCTCAGAGACAGAGAAAGCACAGAAAGAAGAAGAAGAACCAGTGTTCGCCGTAGAAGAAGAAGGTAGGTTTTGTTAACTATTTTTTGTTTTGATTCATGATTCGTGTGTGATTTTTAATTCCATTTTATATTCTGAGAATGGAAAGTAAAGCAGCAAAGAAAAAGAGGAAACATCAATGAAGCATAGCTACTCAGTCCCTTTGCATATCTGATGGAGTAAATTTGGGAGTTGCAGGAGGAGGGAATTAGAAGGAAAATTTTGGGAGTTGGGAGGTATAGTTCCAACATTTAAGTTAGCAGGCCTTTTCCCATATAGCGAGGATGGCTGAGTTCCAGTTGAATAGTGTACATAGGGAAAATCAGTTCCAACTTCGCTGGATCTATTAGTATAAGCCTTTATCCTGTAAAGATTTTGATGATCTGCTGCCCTCATTGTTACCAGGCAAATAATAAGTGCCGGTTTCTCCTTCTTCCTCATCATAAGTAGTCTCTTCATACCCAAACTCTATAAATTTCCAAAGAAACAACATTGTAACTGATTCCAGACTGATTATAATGCACTTATAAATAAAATAATCCAAATAGTCCCAATTATACTTGCTGCAGCATCATACATGGATGTTTCAACTTCCTCTTGAATGCTACTACCAGTTTTCTGAAATTTTTTATTTTATTATCACCAAATGTTAGAAATAAACAAGAACAAAGTTGTCACCAAAATATTTTTGAACCAATAAACCTTAAACACCATTCAAGAAGCACCATCCCATCCATGAATGTGTAAGGTAGTAATTTTGAGCATATATGGTCATAAATTTACCTCACACTGAAGGAAACGAGATTCAATGGATTTTCTGTATGTTTCCATGGCAGTAGGAGGAACTGTATAGAAAAGGCTTTCCTGAAAATTAAATATACATGTACATGAGGTATTTGAGGTAAAAAAATTCAATGCACATAAACTAATATCAAAAGTAATAGCAAAATCATCTATTAAATCATATTGAAAGAGCAATTTCCTATGGATTTCAAAAACAACAACTTTAAATACCTCAAAGCATATGCATGCACCTTGAGTGACATATTCTTTCTGGGATTTTGTCCCTCCAAGTAGTTGTTTGTCTCCTGACAAACAATAATAACAAATATCCCAGAATGCATATTAGTGTAAATTAACGTAAATTAATGGGAAAATAATAAGTATCTCAAATAACCAATATCACGATCTTAACACGAAAATATTCAGATCATGCAACAGGTGTGAACCTATGATGCATCTAGCTAATGGAACAAACCGGAACCCAAATAACACAAATAGGCATCAGCAAGGATTACAACAGTGCCCAAACAGAAAGAAGGACAAGAATATGATAATCATAGAAAATACACCAAGTACAGGTAATGGACAATTCATAACATATTTTCAAGTAAGGCTAAAAAATTTAAAAATAATTTCTAAATAAAAATAAGAGGTACCATGTACTGCAAACTTTAGTTTTCTAGTCTTGGGGCATAAATAATTGGAATACCTAGCCACTTCAACTGCAGTAGTCTATGAACTCAACAACAAAACCATCAATATACATTTGTATATACAATCACTAGAATCAAGATTCCACCAAGTATTAAAGTATCTTCTTCAAGTTAAAATAGTACAAAATACATATCTAAAGGAATAAATTAAAAAAATTTCTAACACTTTGTTCAACTTAACATGGTACAAAATATGTATAGGGGATGTATCTAGGTACAGTTCCTTATTTATGTGAAAGTGAGAGGACGAGATCACAGCCATTAAATCTAATCATGAATGTTCAAGATTAAAACAAAAAAGTCATGTGACTTTTTTAAGTTGGCATGTGACGTTTAATGTGTATGTACGGGTGTTAACAAGTGAACAGTTTTCGGTAAAACCATTTGACTACAAAAGGAATATTTTCTCAATAGTGGTTAATTAAACAAATTAACATTCACACAACAACGAAGTCCTATCACTACATCAACCAAAGTAGCAGCCATTGGCCAGTAGACAAGGATAACTTTTTTGTGGTATAATAAAAGATCAAAGAAAATAACCAGTACCATATCGGAGCTTCTCCTCTTGTCCCTGGAAGCTTCATTTGAATTAACTTTCTCACATTCAACTGAACCACCAATGCAGTTATGATAAGGAACACTCGTTCTTCTTCTTCTTTCTGCGCTTTCTCTCTCTGTCTCTGAAAAACAGCATGAAAATGGTGGAAACTGGTTTTGAATACCAAAAACCACTTTAGGGACTAATATGGGCTATTTTAATATTTGTAAACCAGGGACTTATTTGTCCCAAAATAAGCACTTAACATGACACGTGGCACTTAACGTGCCACGTATGCGACGTTGGAACAGTTGAAGACGTCAAAATGGATGGAGGGACTAACGTGTCCCGTTTTGAAATTGTCAGCAACCAATGTGTCCCGAAAAAATTGTGAGGGACGAATTCGTCCCACAAAAAATTTGTCAAGGACCAATTTGAGCCTTTACTCTTGTGTCAATACTAACTCTCTTTGGGTCTCGATCATCCGAAGCAAATATAAATGTGGAGAGGACAGACTCCCAAATATCAACACTAAGAGGTTGGGATCCAATCTTTGGAGGGGTATCTGCACCGATTGTCAAAATTTTAGAGCTAACCTTCGATGGAACCTGGGCAAAGGCGGTCGTATCGACTTTAGGCGGGATGCTTGGATCCTTGGTCATAGGCCACTCATACAGGAGATTGAGAGGGACTCAAATATGCCAACTCTCCTACCAAATTTCCAAAACTTTTTGAACTCAAGATGCGATTGGAATCAGCCCAATTGGGATAGATTAAAGATAGCTAATATTTACAATATTATTTCTAACATACCTCCTCCTTGTGCAGGTGCTGTGACGGATGACTTTGTGTGGGGAGGTAGCTCGGATGGTCTTTTCTCAGTGCAAGCGGCGTTCCAAAGCCTTCGGCAGCCGGATAGGAACGTGCAAAACGTGGAAGCTCAACTTGCTTGGAAGTGGCCGGGTCCGGAGCGAATCCGTTTATTTCTTTGGAAAGCGCTCCACTCCGCTTTACAGACTAATGTTGAGCTTGTTAGACGTCATATGACCCCGTCGACTATGTGTCTTGTCTGCGGGTTCGCCTCGGAAATGCTTCTCCACTGTTTTTGGGACTGCTAGAGAATTGCCACTGTCTGGTTTGAATTAATAATTGGTCCAAGCAGTGGTTTCTTTAATATCTGTGAATGGCAGACTTGGTTGACAGCCAATTTGAAGAGTACTGTGTTGCACACTTCCTGTATTCCTTGGAGACTGCTTTCTGGGGTTGCATTAGATGAAATTTTGAATTCCCGAAATACCCTTATCTTCAACAACACAACCAGGTCCTCCTCCTAATCGATCCTTCGACCGACCTTGGGTAGAACCCGCGCAGTGATGGATGTAGAGATCTGTCGTGAGATGCTTCTTCCCTCCATGGCTTTCGTGTGACGGTTCAGTGAGCAATCATGGCGATTCAGCTGGTTGCGGCTGTCTCCTCCGCAATGACAAGGGGACATTCATTTTCGGATTCGCCCATCGCCTCAACCGATGCACCCCGTTGGAGGCTGAGCTATGGGAGATCTTCCATGGTATTTCATTAGCCTGAGAGCGTGGATTTCACAAATTGGTGATCGATTCTGATTGCGCAACGGCGATTCAGTTGATTCTGGCGAGCGCACCACCCTCTCACCATCTGTCGGAGCTGGTTACCAAAATTCGAGACTTTGGAAGCCCGCGTTGTGATCTTCAGCGGCGTCAAGTTGCTAGAGCTGCTAATGGAGCAGCGGACATACTGGCGAGACGTGGAGCTGCTTCATCATCTCTGATGGATGTTTTTGAGAATCCTCTGTTGTTTTTGGTGCATACCCCGATGGGTTTTAACAGATCTCCCCCTTTGGGCTGATCCTTCTTTTTGTTCTTGTCTTGTTGGGCTTTAAGCCCTTGTAATCACCACAAAAAAAAAATAATAAAGGATTAAGTCGGCTATACAACCAGGTTAATTTGCATTTTAAGACAAATAAGTTGTACTGCTCATATATCTTAATTAATAAATAGGAGGCGATTAATAAAAATGGTAAAATAAGCATTTCCAAAATTAACATTATTTTTACGCAATTAATTAGAAGGTAATCTTCCTTAGGAAGGATGTCGTGGGGTGCTAATACATTCCTCAAGGACCCTTATCCATATCAAAGGGATTTATCAACGTTTACCCTTTATATATAAACTTATGCGGCGGTGTTGTTTTTGAGTTTCAGAAAATTATTTGAGAAAATCAATCCACCGAAGAAATTATTGGGTTGAGTCGCGGACTAGGTCGCTCTCTTTAAGACGTTTTGCGGCTCTTCTCAAAATTGTGCAAGCAGACTATCAGCCACGACGTCCCCAGGATAAAATAGCTCAGTCGAAACTGTTACGAAAGATCATTGCACGGTGAGAGTTCGCTCTAGAAATACACCATCCACTAGTGGAAAAGGGACATTAAACAGCACCATTTAACATCGGTTGTTTGAACCGGGGGCAATTTTGCAATTAACCCAACCACTTAAGTTTTCTGTTAGACATTTAGCATCGATTGTTTTAACAACCGATGTTAAAAGTGTTTGCCTTGGTCACTTAACATCGGTTGTCTTAGTAACTGATGTTATATGTCTCAATGTAAACACATATTGCATCGGGTATTAAAACACCCGATGCTAAATGTCCAGTTTTATTTTTTTTCCAACTTTTTCCATCGTTCTCTCGCTCACATTCTCACTCTCGTCTCTCGCGCTCATCTCTGTACCTGGCTACTCTCTCACTCTCAACTCTCAGCTCTCATCTCTCAGCTCTCGTCTCTCACTTTCGTCTCTCGCTCTCACTCCATCGTTCTCAAATCTCTTTCTCAACTCATCGTTGGTTTAACTCTCAACTCTCGTTCTTAGATCTTGTTCTGGATTGGACACAGAGTTCCATTTAGCAATTCCAGGAGGTGCGTGTAGCAACGAATATGGATTGGCCCAATCACTTTGGCCCATATCCACCACACACAAGCCCAATCATGCTTGGACGGTCAAGATCACTCCCGCTGATCTAACGATCCACAAACGGGCATGAGTTCCTATAAATACAGGCTCGCATAGTCATTTACAAGGTACACACCTTTTCTTGGCAAATTCACTAGCTTATTCTCATACTGACTTGACCATCGGAGTGGCTTTGCAGGTACCCCCCGGGCGCTCACTGACCTACTGCCAGGGCAGCAAGAGACCTACCAACAGCAGCCTACCAAAATACTGCTAGGTACAGAACATTGGCTACCACAGTAGGAGATATCTATCTTTCACATCATCACTACTCAAACTTGTCTCTTGCTACTCCATGGTTCCCAGAGGCAGACCCCGGGTTCAAAGCATTGCTATACCTGCACCCCGACCAGAGGATACCCTAGAGGGTAACGTCGCCAGCTTGCCTAATGAGGGCAACGTCGCCAGCCTGCCTTACGAGGGCAACGTCGCCAGCCTGCCTAACAAGGGCACCAGTCATCCTGCCCAACCATCGAATGTAAGCCAACTTTTGGATCTCCTGGCCAGCCGCACTCAAGCTATGCTGCAGCAGGAAGTTCGTCTAAGGCAGATAGAAAGGCGTGTGCCTTCCCTGCCTGAGCAGCCTCCTCCGACAACGGTGGCTTCAAGGCGCCATCGGTCCCCCCCTCGGAGGCACCACGTCCATCGTTCCCCCCGAGGCGAAGGCATGTGCACCGGTCTCCCCCTCGGTGACACAGGCATGGAGGATCGGGATCACCTCCAAGGACCCCTCCATCCCCTCCAGATGATACCTACCAGCCTCACGACTCCCACTCATGGACCTCCTCACGCGCATCCTTCGATTCTCGTGAGAGGCCAAGGAACCGGGTCAATGCCCATCGGAGGCACCACCGGGGATCGCCATCGAGGAGATCCCCCGTCCGAGAGTTGAACTATGAAGACACCTCCCCCCGAAACTCGAGAGGGTTTTCAGAAGAAGGACCTTTCACTCGAAGGGTGGATGAATGCCGAATCCCAAGGGCCTTGGAGAAGCTGCCAACCCTTAAGATGTATGACGGAACCAGAGATCCTGACTGCCATCTGGCACACTTCTCCCTGATGATGCGCTATAGAGGCGCCAGGGAGCCGGTTCACTGCAAAATCTTCCCCCTCACTCTCGAAAATTCCGCACTAGAGTGGTTTCATGAGCTAAGACCGAACTCCATCTCCTCATGCGGACAGCAGGCGAGAATGTTCACAGCTCGTTTCACTGCCTCCCGATTGAAGCCCAAATCTGAAGAAGTGCTGAGGGTCGTCAGACATCATGACGATGAAACGCTAAGAGAATACATTGAGCATTTCAACAAGGAGGCCTCGTGTTTCCGAAATTTGGAAGACAGGCAGAGGTTATTTTGGATGAAAGACGGATTGAGAAAGGGAAGTCTTTTCCAGATGGATGTAGGTATCAACAAACCTAGGAACTTGAGCGAGTTCCTTCAAAGGTCTCGAAAGTACATGGATTACGAAGAGGACGATATGGCTTACCGCGAGGCAGCCAAGATCGGGGGCGACAGGAAAGACGCCCGCGAAGTCCGCCAGCGAAAGGTAACAGGAGCCGGGCATCGCGAGGCGCGACCCCGCAAATTGACGGAGCATACCCCCTCATCACGTCTCGGGCCAAGATCCTGGCTGAATGCGCTATCACCGAGTTCAGAAACGTCAAGAGACCGGAGCCTTTGGTACTGAAAGATGGCCAGAACCCCTTGAAGAAATGGTGCCGCTATCATCGAAGCGGAGGCCACGATACTAATGGTTGCCGTGCTCTCAGAGACGACATTGAGGAAATGATCTAGAAAGGCAAACTGCTGCAGTATCTGAAAAAGGAGGAAGAACCAAATGTCTCGCGCAAAAGAGCCTGATCCCCCTAAAGAAGATCTAGATCCCCTAGGAAGGGGAAGGCACCAGTCGGTGAAGGGGTCAAAGAAGAGGACAGCGAATCTTTCGAGAAAGAAGGCACCCGTAAATCCAAAGGAAGGCCAGTGGCCATGGTGATTCACGGAAGCAACCCCCTTGATGATTGGGGATCAAATAAGTCGATGAAAAATAAGTGGAAGGAAATCTTGAGTGTGGCATCAACCTCAGCCCCTACGAAGGGACCAACCAGACCGCCCTTATCCTTTGAGGATGAGGATCTACTTGATGGAAAGCCGAATAAACACGTCTCGTTGCTCATCACTGCCATCATGGCCAACATGGAGGTAAGAAGATTTCGGGTTGACCAGGGAAGCGCAGTGGACATCATTTTTGAAGACTTGCTGCCAGTGTTGAACATATCCCCCGACGACCTGACTCCATACCGAGGAGGGGATCTAACAGGTTTAAACGGGTCAAAAACCAAACCACTGGGCCACTTGGAGTTGATGGTCACCTATGGAGACCCCGATGGCAAACCACCTTTATTCAGAACTGTCAAGACATCCTTCCTAGTCCTCCCCTGCAAGTCGGTCTACCAATGCATCATTGAGAGACCCACACTGGGCAAGCTGGAGGCAGTAACATCAACGGTTCACCTTAAAATGAAGTTTTACAGCCTGGAAAATAAGGTGGTAATCCTCCAAGCGGACTTGGGTGCGGCACGCAGGTGTTTTTATATGAGCATGAAGGATGAAAGAGAGACTGCCGGAGTGAGAGTCTCAAACAGTGAATTCGGGGAAGAGGCTGAGGTGTGCTTGACAGATTGGGATGCCAGAGGTGATTCAGATGGTGAGGAAGAGGAAGAAGATTCCACCCTTACTAGGGAGCCAAAAAAGCGTTTGAAGACGTACAAGCCAGACGAAGAGTGTTCTGAATTCCTTGAAGAGGTTAAAGAGAAACTCACCATCCACCCAAGGGAGAATGGAGACCTGTTTCCCTGATCTGCAGCGGATGGGCCAGGGATACCACCTGAGGTAGCCTGCCACCATATAGCTGTTGATCCTAATAATGTAGTAGTGGGGATTGATAACACGCACGAATGAATGAATAAAATTTTACTGTTTACGATTCAAAAATATCATGTCAGCAATATTTACTATCACTTACAGAATAGAGAGCCAGGTCCTAATACTATCGGCGGAGGACCAGGCAACTAAGTAAAAGCCTGACGGTAAAAAGGGGCGGCAGGAGATCAACTGGACGATCGTTTGCGCCTCCCTAAAAACCGAGACACGAGTCGACCTACTAGTTTCACGAAGTGACTTTAAACTGTCACAACCTCTGATGGGTGAGTTAAATTCAGACCGAGTTCTGATAAACTGCCCCCAGAGAGTACATTGCCACAAGGCACGAAGCGACTTTAAATGTGTCGCAACCTCTGATGGGCGAGTTAAATTCAGATCGATTCTGATAAACTGCCTCCAGAGTCCCACGAGGTGCGAAGTGACTTTAAACGTGTCACAACCTCTGATGGGCGAGTTAAATTCAGAACGATTCTGATAAACTGCCCCCAGAGTCCCACGAGGTGCGAAGTGACTTTAAACATGTCACAACCTCTGATGGGCGAGTTAGGTTCAGACCGAGTTCTGATAAGCTGCCCCAGAGTGTACACTGCCACAAGGCACGAAACGACTTAAAACGTGTCGCAACCTCTGATAAACTGCCCCCGGAGTGAACTTTGCCACGGGGCACGAAGCGATATATCGCAACCTCTGATGGGCAAGTTAGGTTCAGATCCCTCTAACAAACTGCCTCCAGAACAAGAAAGCAGCCAGCGCCCATGAGGGCGCCTAGCAGGGCACCAAGTGAGCTGCCAGCACCCATGAGGGTGCCTGGCAGGGCGCCAAGTTGAAGGCAACCAACGCCCATGAGGGCGCCTGGAAGGGCGCCAAGTGAGCAGCCAGCGCCCATGAGGGCGCCTGGCAGGGCGCCAAGTTGAAAGCAGCCAGCGCACATGAGGGCGCCTGGCAGGGCGCCAAGTGAAAAGCAGCCAGCGCCCATGAGGGCGCCTGGCAGGGCGCCAAGTGAGCAGCCAGCGCCCATGAGGGCGCCTGGCAGGGCGCCAAGTGAAAAGCATCCAGCGCCATTGAGGGCGCCAAGTGAGCAGCCAGCGCCCATGAGGGAGCCTGGCAGGGCGCCAAGTTGAAAGCAGCCAGCGCCCATGAGGGCGCCTGGCAGGGCGCCAAGTGAGCAGCCAGCGCCCATGAGGGCGCCTGGTAGGGCGCCAAGTTGAAAGCAGCCAGCGCCCATGAGAGCGCCTGGCAGGGCACCAAGTTGAAAGCAGCCAGCGCCAATGAGGGCGCCTGGCAGGGCGCCAAGTGAGCAGCCAGCGCCCTTGAGGGCGCCTGGCCGGGCGCCAAGTTGAAAGCAGTCAGCGCCCATGAGGGCGCCTGGCAGGGCGCCAATTGAGCAGCCAGCGCCCATCAGGGCGCCTGGCAGGGCGCCAAATGAAAAAGCAGGCAGCACCCATGAGGGCGCCTGGCAGGAGGGCGCCTGGCAAAAGGTGGTCTGGAAGCAAGTCCTACGCAATGGGGCAGACAGCACTGTGCGACAATGCGCATAAGGCACCCGTGAGGACACCAAACCCTGTCTCGCAAAATTAAAAGATGCATGAGCACGTGAGTGCATGAGCACGTAAGAAAATAAAAGAGTGCGTGAGCACGTAAGAAAATTAAATGATGTATGAACGTGTGAGTGCACGAGCATGAAAGGAAATAAAAGAGCGCGTGAGCACGTAAGCAAACATCAGGACTTTGCAAGGCAATACAGATGTGCAAGGCAATAACTTGCGCCTGAGTCCAGGAAGGCACCTAAGAGGGCGCCAACATCAGGACTTTGAACCTTGACGCAAGACGCCTAGGAGGGCGCCAACATCGGGAGGGCACCTTGACGCAAGACGCCTAGGAGGGCGCCAGCATCAGGACTTTGACCCGGCGAGCGGATTCCAAAGCTTCATGAAGATCTACCTGAAGTCGATTCTTATCCAACACAAGTTGATCCCTCTCCTCGCTCAACCCTACATAAAAGGAAAAACAACACAACATGGTTCAAAATTCCAAACTACAGATATGTTAAAAACTTAAAGAAATAAATCAAGAGGATTACCTGAATGAGATCCGCACCCCCTCTCAGCTCCCCACTTCGCATGCAGACTCTCCCCAGCCTTGACCATACACATGGCAAGTTTGAAAGGGTGCTCCTAGAGGTGGTCACGCTCTTGCGCAGTGAAGCTAATTTCACCCTCCTCTGTATCCTCAGGAGAGGGGCGCCTGACAGGAGAAGGGCCATCAACAGGAGGAGAACGCTGGGTACAACTTTTCTTGCGCTTGGACTGACTTTGGAACCCCGGGTTGATAGAGCCAATTGGCGCCCCAGAGGGATCTTTAACAGCCCGGCTTGGCGGTCCTAGACTTAGACGAGGTCCCATGGAGGGACGGACAGGAGCTGACACTGCAGGAACTGGACTACTTGCCTCATCAGGTTCGAAACCTAAAGGCTTCCTCCTCCCGGCCCAAAAAGCCAATTCATTGAAGGAAAGTGGAGCGGCCATCTTATCTGCAAAACAACAATGAAACAAATCAACAACAGAAGCAAAGAGTTAAAAGGAGAAAATAAAGGCACGCCAATCCAAACAAGCAATCTAAGAGCTCAACAGCCTCGAGAATCTTTGAAGCCTTTGATAGTTTGCCACACAAAATCTTTTGGGCACTACAAAAAACACGCGTTCTTCCGGCGAATTTTTTCCGGCGAATTTTTTTCGCCGGTACGGTTCCGGCGGAAATTTGGCATTTCCGGCGGATTTTCCCGGCCGGTAAATTTCCGGCGAAAAAATAGACTTTCCGGCGGATTTTTTAAAAAATATATATTTAACTTTTTCTTTTTTAAAAAAAAATCCGCCGGAAAAATGCTTAACCGGAGAAAAAAATCTGCCGAAAATTACTGGCGGAAAAATCCGCCGATAATGCACATTTCTGGCGAATTTTTCAAAAAATTATTTATTTATTTATTTTTAAAAATCCGCCGGAAATGTACATTACCGACGGATTTTTAAAAATTTATTTTTTTTTAAAAAATCCGCCGGTAATGCACATTTCCGGCGGATTTTTCAAAAAATTATTTATTTATTTATTTTTAAAAATCCGTCGGTAATGTACATTACCGACGGATTTTTAAAAAATTTTTTTTTTTTTAAAAAAATCCGCCGGTAATGCACATTTCCGGCGGATTTTTCAAAAAATTATTTATTTATTTATTTTTAAAAATCTGTCGGTAATGTACATTTCCGACGGATTTTTAAAAAAATTATTTTTTTATTTATTTTTAAAAATCCGCCGGAAATGTACGTTACCGGCGGTTTCTTAAAATTTTTTTTTTAAAATCCGCCGGTAATGCACTTTTCCGGCGGATTTTTCAAAAAATTATTTATTTATTTATTTTTAAAAATCCGCCGGAAATGTACATTATCGATGGATTTTTAAAAAATTATTTTTTTTTTAAAAAATCCGCCGGTAATGCGCATTTCCGACGGATTTTTCAAAAAATTATTTATTTATTTATTTTTAAAAATCCGTCGGTACTGTACATTTCCGACGGATTTTTAAAATTTTTTTTTTTTTAAAAACATCCGCCGGTAATGCACATTTCCGGCGGATTTTTCAAAAAATTATTTATTTAGTTATTTTTAAAAATCCGTCGGTAATGTACATTTCCGACGGATTTTTAAAAAAATCATTTTTTTTATTTATTTTTAAAAATCCGCCGGAAATGTACGTTACCGGCGGTTTTTTAAATTTTTTTTTTTTAAAATCCGCCGGTAATGCACATTTCCGGCGGATTTTTCAAAAAATTATTTATTTATTTATTTTTAAAAATCCGCCGGAAATGTACATTACCGACGGATTTTTAAAAAATTTTTTTTTTTTAAAAAATTCCGCCGGTAATGCGCATTTCCGAAGGATTTTTCAAAAAATTATTTATTTATTTATTTTTAAAAATCCGTCGGTAATGTACATTTCCGACGGATTTTTCAAAAAATTATTTATTTATTTTTAAAAATCCGCCGGAAATGTACATTACCGGCGGATTTTTTTTTAAAAAATTATTTATTTATTTATTTTTAAAAATCTGCCGGTAATGTACATTTCCGACCGAAAAAACCGCCGGTAAATCTGCCGGAACTGTTCGAAAATGCCTATATATAAAACTTTTTCCTACACTCTTCTCATTCTCTCATTTCACTCTTTATTTCATTCTCATTCATTTCTACACTTTCCCTTCCTACCTTATCTTTCTTCTTCTTTCTCATACTCTCCAATCTCCATAAATTTTTCTACATATCTATCTTCTATATTTCCTCTTTCTTCTTCATTCTCATTAATTCTCACTCCTTCATTTTTATTCTTTCTTACTTCTTCATTCTTATTCTCTCCTATATTATTACTTCTCATACCCTCCTTCATTCTTACTCCTTCTTCCTGGTTCATTTTTATTCTCTCCAATATTATTTCTTCTCATACTCTTTTTCCTTCTTATTCATTCCTACTTCTTAATTCTCATTCCTTTATTCATTCTCATTCTCTTCTATATCATTTTTCTCATATTCTACCTCATTTTCATTTTTCTTACTTCTTATTAAACTACATACTAAATTTTAAAATTCAAAAAGATTTAAAAAAAAATAAATTTTTAAAAAAAAAAAAAAAAATCCGCCGGTAATGTTCCTTTCCGGCGGATTTTTCAAAAAAAAATTATTTTTTATTTATTTAAAAAATCCGCCGGAAATGCCCATTACCGGCGGAAAAATCCGTCGGAAATTACTGACGGAAAAATCCGCCGGTAATGCGCGTTTCCGGCGGATTTTTCAAAAAAAAAATTATTTTTTATTTAAACAAATTCCGCCGGAAACGCGCATTACCGGCGGAAAAAATCCGCCGGAAATTACCGGCGGAAAAATCCGCCGGAAATTACCGGCGGAAATTCCGCCGGAAAATATTACCTACGAGCGTTTTACCGGCGGAAAAAATCTGCCGGAAACGTCACTTTTCCGACGGATTTGGTGCATTTCCGGCGGATTTTTTCCGCCAGAAAAACGCGTTTTTCTTGTAGTGGGGGCGTAGTGGACAAGCGATTGACAATCCTCCTAAGCATACTTAAAGTCCTCAGCTGGGAATCTGATAACTCAGACGGGAGGACGCGATAAGACCGAGAGGTGCGGTCAGCGTCAGCATTACAGCACCCAAAATGAAACTTATCTCGGACCAAACACCCTTGTTCAACAAAAAAGCACATGCTATCCACAGCCTTCGGACTAGAGGGGACGAGGTAAAAATACTTAAACCTCCAGTCATGCTGATTTTCCAAATACACTTGAAAGAAAGCACAGCTGGCCCGACATTTCAAGCATACAAACTCGTAACGAGTGATGCCACCCGAAGACTCTCGACGACGTTGCACCTCGAAGATAGTCAAGAAGACCCTCAAGTTGCACTTCCTTTGTAAAGCTCTCATCACCAATTCGAAACACTTCACGAAGCACCATGAATTTGGGTGGAGCTGATATGGAGCTATCTGGAGGCAGTTTAAGACTTCCAGTTGAAACGGTGTAAAGATGGGAGAAACCCGCACCTTATAGATCACACTATGGAACATCATGAATTTCCGACCATCAAGAACCCTGCACACTCTATCATGGGGGTCAACCACCTCAACCCGCCAGTCGCCTCCCAGTGAGTCTTGTAGGTAGCAGGGGGCTCTTTCCCTGGAAGGTAGAAACTTCTGGTAGAGCGAACAGCACTAGCAACCCAGTCATAATTTAAACCTCCGATCTCCACCACTTCGTGCTCAAATGGCAAATCATCATCAGAGGAGGTAACAATAAAGCCAGGGGCGCCCGCTTCCTCCGAAGGCACAGTATCATCATCTACCGCCGATGCCCCTCCCTCCACAGCCTGCCTCACAGTAGGGGTGGGACCAGGGTACACTTCGTTCGTCTGGGCTGTTTCCTTCGTCCTTGCCATCTCTCAACCTGCAGGAAAGGGGGCAGAACAAGTAGTTACGAGACATACAACAAAAACTTGTAGACAACTCCCTCTCCTGAGGATGGAGACTTCCACAAGACAAGACATGCTCGAAAACAAGAAAGCTAGAAATAAAAGCTAAGGCTCAGCCCAAATTACCTTAGTAAGTTAGAAGCCGCGAAGCTCGTGGAAATGTTGAACAAACACTGGTGAGAACAGAAGAAGCAATTTCCCTTGGCGCCAAGCAAGCCCTGGAATTTCATAGAGAAAAAAAGCAGGCTAAGAGACAGGACGAACAAACAAAAATAAAGCAGAGTGCCAAGCACACGTCCACACATGCCGGCACCCAAGAGGGCGCCTGGCAAACAAAGCGCCCATGAGGGCGCCTGGCAGGGCATCAAGGTTGGAAGCACAAAGCGCCCATGAGGGCGCCTGGCGGGGTGCCATTGTTGAAACGCAAAGCGCCCGTGAGTGATTTGTAGAGACAAGATAAGCAAAAATTAAATCACAAGCAAAGTGCCAAAGACGTGGCCGAAGCAGGCAGCGCCCATGAGGGCGCCTAACAAAGTACCAAGGACAAGGCAGGGCCAATGAGGGCGCCTAGCAAAATGCCAAGGACAAGATAGCGCCCATGAGGGCGCCAAGCAAAGTGCCAAAGACATGGCCGAAGGAGGCAGCGCCCATGAGGGCGCCTAGTAAAGTACCGACGACAACGCAGCGCCCATGAGGGCGCCTAGCAAAAAGCCAAGAACAAGATAGCGCCCATGAGGGCGCCTAGCAAAGTGCCAAGGATAAGGCCCAAGCAGGCAGCGCCCATGAGGGCGCCTTGCAGGGCGCCAAGGCAGCCACAGGCAACAACACCGAGGAGGGCGCCTAGCAGGGCGCCAAGGCAACAAAGAGCTACGCCCCAGGGCGCCCAAGAGGGTGCCGGATCCCCTTTCGCAAAACCTTGTGCAAACAACGCTCCAGGGCGCCCAAGAGTGCGCCAGATCCCCTTTTTGCGAAACCCCTACACAGCGCAACAAGGCGCCCATGGCGCCCATGAGGGCGCCAGATCCTGCGCCATGAGGCAGCAACCGGATCAACAAGACAAGGCGCCCATGGCGCCCATGAGGGCGCCAGATCCTGCACCAAGAGGTAGCAACCGGATCAACAAGACAAGGCGCCCATGGCGCCCATGAGGGAGCCAGATCCTGCGCCAAGAGGCAGCCGCCAGATCAACCAGACAAGGAGCCCATGGCGCCCATAAGGGCGCCAGTTCCTGCTCCAAAAGGCGGCATCCAAGACAACATGGCAAGGCGCCCAAGGCGCCCACGAGGGCACCATCAACAACGCAAACGAGAGCAAAAACCAACACTTACCGATGAGAAGAAACGTTGAAGCAAGTAAATCCTACCTCCCTTCTCTTCTTCAAGTAGGCGCTCCAAGATAGCTTGATCCCTACTCCTCCACAAAATTTTAAAGTGTGGACCACAAGACAAAGACTCACCTATTTATAGAAGATAGTCAGGTGAGGATAAAACTTATTATTTTTACTCTAGAGAGTAAAAACCTAAAGACAAGGCCGTTACAAGGACGATGTCCCGCACGACTTCACAAACCCGGCAAACCGACGAAAATCCTTCAAGCCAAGACCATCCTCCGGAATAATCTCGACTTGGGGGGCAACTGTTCTGGACTGGACCAAGAGGTCCATTTAGCAATTCCAGGAGGTGCGTGTAGCAACAAATATTATGGATTCGCCTAATCACTTTGGCCCATATCCACCACACACAAGCCCAATCATGCTTGGACGGTCAAGATCACTCCCGTTGATCCAACGATCCACAAACGGGCACGAGTTCCTATAAATCTAGGCTCGCATAGCCATTTACAAGGTACACACCTTACCCTGGCAAATTCACTAGCTTATTCTCATACTGACTTGAGCGTCGGAGTGGCTTTGCAGGTACCCCCCCGGGCGCTCACTGACCTACTGCCAGGGCAGCAAGAGATCTACCAATAGAAGCCTACCAAAATACTGCTAGGTACAAAACAGATCTCTTTCTCAAATCTCTTTATCGTCATTGGTTTAACTCTCAACTCTTCCTTTCAATGTTACGAAACCCTCTTGCTCTCGCACTCCCAAATACGAAATCCTAGCTTCACATATCAAAAACGCAAAGAACCCTATGCTCGTCGTTGCCGTTGCTCGCTGTTAGAGGACACGGTAAGCTTCAAAGACGACGTCGTCGTTCTCGTTTATTTGCATTCTAAAGGTCTCTCACTCGCTATTTAAATTTACGATTTTGTTGTTTTTTATTTATTTTGTATTTGAAGGAAGAGTTAGAGAGAGCGAATTCTGATGCAGAGTATCTATTATTGCTATTGATTAATGTTGGAAAAACTATTGAGAGTATCATGATTGAAGCAAATCATGTTGACAAAGTTATTGTATTCAGAATTTGGATTATAACAATGATACTGAATCATACTCATGCTCATGTTGTGTTTGAAAATATTATTTGAAGTCTTAAACAATTTTCATTCTTATTGATTCATGATAAATGTTTTTTCTTTTCCTTTTCTCTGTGTGATGTCTTTAAATTAAGATGAGTGAAAATGGCGAAGAAGCGCGAGAAAGCCGCCCAACTCCTCGCTTGAATGAAAGGATTCTTTCATCTTTATCAAGGAGATCAGTTGCTGCACACCCTTGGCATGATCTTGAAATTGGTATTGTCGTTCAACACATTTCTTCTACATTAATTTTCAATTTAACATTAGATGAATTAATTTACTAATGAGAAAAATAAAATACATGTTACTAATGTTCTTAATTTTCTGGTGTAGGACCTGGAGCACCCATGATTTTCAATTGTGTAAGTTCAAACTGGTTTATGCAGATCCTGTAATTCCATTCTGGACCCAAAATTTTCAACTATATTATATTGTTTCTACTTATTCAGTGGTTAATTGCTACCTGCAGGTTGTGGAGATCACTAAGGGAAGTAAGGTCAAATATGAACTTAACAAAAAGACTGAAATGATTAAGGTACTATGAACCTATTACCTGATTCTTGACTCTTTTCAATTATGAGTTTATGACTTATGCTTTTTCATTAATCAAATGCTTTTTCATTAATCATCTATCATTAGATTCTTCTTACCTCTGAATAATGCTCAGGTTGATCAGATTCGGTATTCAACAGTTGTTTATCCTCATAACTACGGTTTTATCCCTCGAACTCTTTGTGAAAACAATGATCCCATTGATGTCTTGGTTCTCCTGCAGGTAAATTCTTATCTTGTCAAATTCACCTAACTTTTACAAGAATCATTATTTACTAGTTAATGTATAGCAATACTAACATTAACCACATTTTCCCTTTATCAGTAGTAAATCACAAGTTACAGCTGAAATTTTGGCATAGTTAAATTATTTTGAAGGAAATCACACATCAAAATTTGATACATCAGTTAATCACTGATATAAATATCATACTTTCCAGTTATACAATAGTAAACATTCTGAATTATTTATGTGGCAGGAACCTGTTCTTCCTGGTTGTTTCCTGAGAGCTAGGGCCATTGGACTGATGCCAATGATTGATCGGGTATGAATTATGATCTCTTTAGATTTTTAGAATTTAGACTGTAAAGAAATTTCTATTGACACTATCAGATACAAAATGTTGTCCTATTGACACAGGGGGAGAAGGATGACAAAATAACAACATCATAGGAAACTTGTGTCTTATGTATTAGTTTACTGTCTTCTTAATTTAGGCAGTTTTATAGGTCTGTGCGTAAGGTTGATTACCAGACTTTGCGCAATGGATTTATCAGTGTAAGTAATAGTACACTGCTCATATAATATGCTCTTTTTGTCAATGTTGATTTACCTTCTTATTCTTTCTTTTCTGATAGTGAATCATGTGTATATAGGTTCACTTAGCTCCTGGAACTAAATTTAATTTCCGAAAGTATATCAAAAGATCATTAGAAGATGACTTCAAGGTACTTGAACCGGACTCGAGCTATGAGCGGTCGGTTCTTCAAGTGTAGTGAATGTGTCCGGGCTGATACTGCCTGTAGGCTCGGGCGGCTAGTGTACACCTGACAGATTGGTTCCTCTAATGCGATAGACGATTGTATGCTGACGTTGGCTTGTTGCTGAGGTCGTTCTCTGGTCTGCAGCTGGTCGCGTCCAGAGCTCCGCGGGGTGTACCTGCGATGGCACTCCAACGCCCAAGTCAGTGGGGTGATATTAGCGTATAGTAACGGTATGAGACAAAACGTACCTCTCGAATGATGCCTGAGCCCCCATATATAGTGACAGGGGGGTGCCACGCGACCGTCAGATCATGCGTGGGATTCGCTGCACCGTTGATCTCCCAGTCGTGGGCCTCAGTGTGCACTGGTTACTATTGGGCCGCTCGCGCCGGCCCATTCTTCTTGGCGGGTTGCGACCCGATCCAGTACGTAGCAGAGCCCAATCTTGCTGGGTCGGTCCGACTCGGTTTTCTCGGTTCGCTCCGACCGCATCTCGATGTGGGCTGCGGTCCAGTCCAGAACAGTTGCCCCCCAAGCCAAGGCCGTTCTCTGAACGGGTGTGGGCTGGATGTGCGGCGCGCGGGCGTGCTTGTGCCTCAGATCGTTTAGCTCGGTCTAGTGGAGATCGGCTGACCTACTATCGTGAACGGGTCAGGGGCAGTCTCGCAGTTCGCGCTGGAACTGGTAATCATACCTCCCACTGTGGTCGCCAATGAACCGGACTCGAGCTATGAGCGGTCGGTTCTTCAAGTGTAGTGAATGTGTCCGGGCTGATACTGCCTGTAGGCTCGGGCGGCTAGTGTACACCTGACAGATTGGTTCCTATAATGCGATAGACGATTGTATGCTGACGTTGGCTTGTTGCTGAGGTCGTTCTCTGGTCTGCAGCTGGTTGCGTCCAGAGCTCCGCGGGGTGTACCTGCGATGGCACTCCAACGCCCAAGTCAGTGGGGTGATATTAGCGTATAGTAACGGTATGAGACAAAACGTACCTCTCGAATGATGCCTGAGCCCCCATATATAGTGACAGGGGGGTGCCACGCGACCGTCAGATCATGCGTGGGATTCGCTGCACCGTTGATCTCCCAGTCGTGGGCCTCAGTGTGCACTGGTTACTGTTGGGCCGCTCGCGCCGGCCCATTCTTCTTGGCGGGTTGCGACCCGATCCAGTACGTAGCAGAGCCCAATCTTGCTGGGTCGGTCCGACCCGGTTTTATCGGTTCGCTCCGACCGGCTCTCGATGTGGGCTGCGGCCCAGTCCAGAACAGTACTGATTCTTCATTACATCTTAATCTTCAATATTGGCTAAACCTTTATATTTATTTTCTTAATATAATGATGTGAATTATGTGATGTTTGACTTGGAATGTGGAATTCAGCAGAGAATATACTTGAGGGAGTTTGAAGAGATGGAAAATGTTAGCTTGTCAATCAAAACAAGGAGCCGATTTGATGATAGTGTTGTTGCAAGTGTAAAACTTTGTAATACCCTAATTTTGTCCGATCAAAAATGAGAGATTTTTAATAAAAATAATAATCATTTTTATTTTTCATGTCATGTATTATTTTATTTTAGTTGCCACAAGTTTTTAACCAAAAAAAATATATTAATTAGAAGTGAAGAAACAAAAAATAAGCAAAGGAGGAAATTGAGGGGGTCTGCCAAAAAAAAAGAATGGAGGTGCAATCAGGATTGGGCCATCAGAAACCCAACCCAACAGAAAAAGGCTAGCCCAACTCGCCTAACCCTAAATCTCCTCCACCAAACCCTAACCCATCCAACCAACCCATGACCCATGACCCAACTCCTCACCTAACCCTAATTCCCTCCTCTCCTAGCCAAATTCGGCCACCCCACTCAAAAAACCCTAAAATTTTTAACTTCCCCCCTTTACCCTAAAAATCATCCACATTCAATCCCCCCTTAACCCTAAAATTCGACCACATTCATTCACTCCCCCTCCTAAAAATTCGACCCCACTCCCTCTTTTCCCTCCTTGGAAATTGCATTTTTTCCTTTCCCACACTCCACCTTTCCTCTTTTCTCTCAACTCCCCACTTCCCCATACACGCCTTTCCCCTCTCTCTTCTCTTCCCAACGGCTCCCATCTCCCTCTCTCCTCAATCTCACGCCTATCTCTCTCTCTTTCTCCCACTCACACTCAACCTTTCCCTCACATCACTCCTCACACACCCTACGACCCTTTCTCTCTCACACTCTCCTATCACACACTTCACTTCATCTTTCTCATCACTCTCCCACTCACACACACTTCCTCATTCACACACACTTCCTCTCTCCCATCTCCACGCACACCCCTCCCACCAAACCCTAAACTCCATCATTTTTTTTCTTCCCTCACATTACTCCTCACCACTCACGGATCCCCCTCTCTCTCACACAAAAAAAAAGCCATCATTCTCTTCTCTGCTGTGCCCATACCACTCTCACGAAACCCTAAGACACCATGCCCTTTTTCCTCCTCAGAAATTTCTGCTGTCTCTGTCATGTCAAGCCAGTCTCAAAGAAAAGAAGAAGCAACTAGGTATGGTGAAGAGCAGGAGAAAGCAAGATGGAACGTTTTGTATAAATAGGGGGGCCATGACTTTGAAGGGAGGACGGTTTTTTGGAGGAGGAGAAGAAGATAATTTTTCGAAAAAAAGAAAAAAGGAGAGTCTAGGTTGTGTTTAGAAAAGAGAGTTTGAGAGTTTTCGCTCACTGTTATTCTTTTTCTCCCCTTCATAAATTTTATTTTTTAGTTTTAAATTCTGTTGAATTGAGGAAATCCGAAGAAGAAAACTCCTCCTTCAACATTTCCGGATTTTCGTTTAAGGTATTGTAATGTGACGTTTTACTTAATTATTGCTGTTTTATTTTTTAGTTGCGGTAATTTTGTTCATGTAAATATTGTTGCTGTTTTATTTTTGTAGTCGCTGTAATGTAAATTCGTATACACTGTTGCTGTTTTTTTTTATTTTTAAAATTGTTGCTGTCATGTTTTTTTAGATATCATTGTTGTTGTTTTTTTTATTTAAAATTGTTGTCGTTGTTATTGTTGCTGTTTTTCTTATTTTATTGTGGCTGTTATATTATTTAAATTGTTGCTGTTTTTTTTAATAGCTGTTGTAATTTTCGGATTAAAATAAAGTTCTTTTTTAAAAAAAAAATGTTTTTTTTTCTTCCAAAATAAATGGTTACTAATACCACTACCTTCGTAAAAAAAAGGGAATAATAACAATATTTATTTAAACAAAAAAAACAGCAAAAGGCACCTTTTAAAATCATAACCATGACAATTATTTCAAAAAAAAAGGAGAATATTTCTTTATAAATTCGCCAATCTTTTTCTCACCAAATGTTTTCTTCCAACATAGGTAGTAATCAAATCCATCAAAACCGATTTTTTTTGAAATAAACTAGCAAACCAATCAGTCAAAAAGAAGTTAAGCAATCGTTTTTTTTAGCGTCAAATCACTATTTGCGCCCCCACATTTTAGTAATACAGCACCCCCCGCTTTCAGCCCAATTTTCGCGCAAGGGTCCAAAAACCCAAATACTCAGTTTTGGGCTGCTACTAAGCCCACCCCCCATTTCCATTTAATACAACACCTCTGTTAGTTGCACCCACCTTTTAATTATAACTCACTCCATTTTTATTTACACCATAATGTTTCCAAACCGTTTTTTTTTTCTTTATTTCAAACAACCATACCCACACAAAAAATAGGTTGTTACTAATGGTCACTCTGAGCCTAGCTTGTTTGACCGTTAGGACTAACCTTCATTTTTTCACAGCGGATTAGTAGCGGTAATCACTCTGAGGTTACTCGTTTGATTATCGCAAACACCCGCCTAAACTTCAAGAAATTTTCAGTTAATAGAATTCAAACGTAATCTCAACTCCCTTTTTTAAAATCACGCTTCCCAGTAAGCATTTTTCAAACGAACAAAACGCTCGATCGCAAACCGGGTATTTATAACGGTCACTCTGGGCCCCGCTCGTTTGAACACTGTAAACACTTTCTTTTTCGAATAAGCCATTAGTGGTGACCACTCTGGATTTATCTGTTTGGTCACCATGAACAGCCTCTAGTTTTCACAAAATTTTCAAAAATAAAAAATACCAACACACAAATATTTTCTACCCGAGAACTACGTAGCTTTGATTTCTCCTTCGCACCCGGAGATACGTAGGAGCAGGGGCCCACTCCTGTCGAGCGCAAAAAAAAAAACTAAATTTTTATTAAGTCTTCCTTTCCGATTTTCGCAAACAATCAAAATGGGTAAGCAAAATATCTTCTTTTAAAACTAACTTTTTTCTGCACATTAAATTAAAAGGTAATCTTTTTAGGATATTGTGGGGTGCTAGTACCTTCCCCGCACTTAATCGACCCCCGAACCCAAAAACAAAGGTTTTTTCAATGTTTTCCTAAAAATAAATATTGATGGCGACTCCATTGTTCAAAAACAACGAAGAATCCCTCCTTCGGATTCTTCGGTCGCTACAGGTGGCGATTCCACTGGGGACTATTTAAGAGGGTCAAGCCTAATTTAGTTAAATGTGTAGATATTTGTTAGTTTAGTGCCTTTGTTTACCCTTAGCCTTTCTATTAGCACGTCTATTTCATTTATCTGTTTATTTGCTTTATTGAACCTTAGGGTAGAAGACCTTTGTACTATTATCTGTATTTCTTTTACAGCATGGGTAGTTTAGGTTGCTTATATCACACACATCACCTACACATATTGCACACACTCTTGAGCGGGGCCCTATACCCGGGTCTAAAAAAAACTAGGACGAGTGGAGACGATTAGTGTCAGTCATTCTGGATTTTATCTGTCTGACTCTCATGAAAGCCTCAGCCAGAGTACGCTCTTTCGTGGTACCCCACACCAGGTAGCTCGCTATCGTTGTGGGTCATATCACGAAGGAGACTTCAGCTCTGGAGACCCTTGTGAGGAAGTGATTAGAGCCACCTGAGAGATTGATCACACAAGTAACCCTAGACCGTGACCTATATATAAGACCTAACCTGTTTAGGACACAAGAGCAATTCACCTACCCGTTGCATCATCGCAAATTTTTTTTTATCTTTCAAAAAAAAAAATCAAATAATGAAAACCATTTACTCCTTTTGCCCTTTACGTATATTTTATGTGACATGGTTAATGTTTCTCAAAATTTGAATCACCAAAATTTTCTTTGTAACGTCATTCTTTAATTCATCATACATCATCGTTACTTCATAAAAAAAAATACAAAAAAAAATCCTCACATGCATGCTATTCATCTCATTTAGGTTTGCCGGGAATTGTAAGAGGCTCGAAAGTTTTTGTCATAAGCAAGGCGATATGGGATCAAACTGTGAAGCAATCCAAACTCTGAACTACCCTATAGTAAAACAGCCTAATCTGACAAGTCTAAGGGAATGTGCTGGTCGATTGCCGCCCATCGAGCGCAGGTCTTTTGATAGAGTGTATGGGAAGATTATTATGTTACTACAATTGGACGTGCAAACGGAGGCCATTGCCGCTTTGAGCCAATTCTACGATTGTTCATTAAGATGCTTCACCTTCAAAAATTTCCAGATGGCACCTACCCTGGAAGAATATACACAGATCTTCGGCTTTCCTCAACAAGACAATGGACCCTACCAGTATCAGGGACAATACTACACAGATGAGAAACTCGCCTCAATGTTACAAACCAGCAAAGAGAACTTGAAACTCCGGAAGAAAAATCGAAATGGCATTGCAGGATTCCCACAAGAGTATCTGGAAAGCCAAATGAAGTCCTTCGCCGACGCTAGAAATTGGGGTCCTTTTAAGCAGGTGTTAGCTTTGACCATATTTGGCATTGTCCTATTTCCACACCTTGAAAGATATGTGGACACAGCAGCTATTGGTGTCTTCTTATCCTTCAAGGATGGAGAAAACCCACTCAATCCGATTCCAGCCATGCTCGCTGACACTTACTGTACTTTCACTCATTATAGTGAGCTAAGGGGAAAGAGGATATCTTGCTGCCTGCACGCCTTGTATGTTTGGCTTCTCACCCATGCTTTCGTTAACAAAGTCAGAGTAGAAGGCCCAATTGAAGACGCCAGAGGGTGTGATGTGAAGACAACGAACACTAGTGAATGGTTGCAAGTGCTAGGGGGCCTTCGTGAATACAAGGTTCGTTGGCACCCATCATGGTGGAAAGATAGGTCCGCAGTAGTTTTTCAATGTGGAAACTTTCTAAACGTCCCGCTCATGGGGACAAGAGGATGCATAAATTACAATCCTTCTCTAACTCTAAGACAGCTGGGGTACCCCATGCGAAATCCGCCCACCGAAGACATGTTAATCCCTTTTTACCTCCATGAGGGAAGCCCAAAAGAGGTTGACATGCTCCGGAAGATTTCTCAAGCGTGGGATATGGTCGTCCGCAAGGGACAAGAGCTTACTAAGAGGAGCGGCGATAAGGAAACCACCTTTCGTCAATGGTTCCAAAAGAGGATCCAAGACACCCGATTGCCTTACCAAAGTGCACTATGGGTTGAGGAAGAAATACCTGAACCTACCCTTCCCACTGTCGAAGATTTAGATAAGCTTAAAATGGCATTGTCAAAGGCTGAGGAAGAAAAGAAGGGCTTGCAGGCAGAGTTAGAGAAAGTGCTCCTAAAAAACCAGAAGTTGGCAGAGGAGAACACAAGTAAGTCAGTGGCCATTGAAGACAGCCGCAAGCAGCTCAAGATTGAACAAAAGAACAAACTAGATGTTCAAAAGTACCTAAGAGGGGCGAAAGAGGAAATAAAACGTTACAACCTGAAAATGAACCAAGCCATCGACGATGCATACAAGTGGAAAAAGTTATGGGAAGAATCAATGATTGCTGAAAAGACCGCACAGAGCCTGCTAATGGTATCAAAAAGAGAGTCCCGGATGATGGCAGCCGAGTTTGAAGAGCAAGTGAAAAGTATCAAGCAGGATAAGGATACCATTGAAGAGATACTCCGAGAATACCAACAAGCCTTGAGAAGGGAGCATGAAAAATCTGATGAGCTGAACGACCATATCAGATATCAAGAGGAGGTTTACCACCAGCTGAAGACAGAAAGCATCTATTGGGAGAACCACTTTGTGGAGTTGGTCAGCAGGATAGAAAACCATGAAGCCTTCATAGAGTTGAAGAATGAAAGCTTATACTGGAAAGACAGATTCTCAAAGTTGGCATGGCTGGCCGATCAAGCTATCACAGGAATCCCCAAACGTCTAAAGGAGGCTAACGCGGCAATGCACCCGTTTAACACCCCGGTCCAAGTTTCCGAATTCATGGAGTTTTGCGAGGTTCTGATTGCCGAACTCCGGGAGAAGGCTGGCAGCACTACTAGTAGAAAAAGAGGGAGGAGTGGAAAAATGAAAGCCATATGTATTTGAGTGAAATTTAAAGAACATTGTACTTTTCTTTTCGAAGTTTTACTTCCAAAATGTTGTACTTTCCTCCATCAATGAAGTTTGTTTGTCCCACATGCTGATCCTTTATCTTGAAAATGTTGTGGAACTTTAATCTGTGTACTTATGACAAATCAGGATGCACTTGCAATTCCCTACCTAAAACAATAAGACCCATGCACACAAGCATCATTCGCATTTTCATCCATTCATATACTCATACATATACTCATACCATGTGTTCCACCAACAGAGAGTAAAAGACAAGCTGGTGCGTCAACATCGCTATTGGACTCGTTCTCAGGCCAGAAACATGGAAGAAAACCAGGACAATCCGCCTCAAGATAACCAGGATCAAGGCAATCCACCTCAGGACCTAGACAATCAAGAGCTTAGGGCAGAAATAGATGGGATGAAAGAACAGATGGCTGAAATCTTAAAGGTTTTACAAGCTTTGAAGGGCAAAGACACAAGTGAAGATGTCTCCGCTGGGAACACGGAAAATCAAGTTACCAACCCTCCTCCTCCCAATGGACTCGGGATCCCGCATACAGTACCCCCCACTGGGACTAATGACCAGGGTTACATATGGCCTCCTTATGGACTTCCACAAGGTTACACACCTCCGACAGTCAATGCTAGTCCAGAAGACGGTCCCTCAGGAGTCGCGGGCCAACAACAGCTTACACCAACGGGTCACGATGGTAATCCAGGGGCACCACAAGTACAAAACCCGACCCCCGTCGTCATACCACAAAGACTCCCACTTGGCTGCCCTCCACCGCCGATAGTTGACGCTCAAGCTCAGGGTTCCAACCTCAGGAATCCCACTCATTCACATACCCCAAATGTGAACCCAGCCATAGTTCCGATGATTCATCCTTACTATGGTATGAGTGGGCTCCCTCACAATTACTCTATGGAGAACCCTCAAGCCAAAGACAAACTACAAATGCTTGAGGAAAGGTTGAGAGCAGTCGAGGGATCCAATGTTGGTGCGAGAGATGCTTATGACTTGTGCCTCGTCCCTAACGTAGTCATCCCTCCAAAATTTAAGGTGCCAGACTTCGACAAATATAGAGGGTCGACTTGCCCTGTAAGCCACTTAACCATGTACTGCAGGAGGATGGCGGCGTTTGCTCACGACGACAAATTGCTCATCCACTACTTCCAAGATAGTCTGTCTGGGGCAGCTTCGAGCTGGTACATGCAATTAGAACGTGCCCATATCAGATGCTGGAAAGACCTAGCCGATGCATTTTTGAGGCAATACAAATATAACATTGACACGGCTCCCGATAGAACACAGCTGCAGAGCATGACGAAGAGAGATAATGAGTCCTTCAAAGAATATGCCCAAAGAATATGCACAGGTAGTACCACCTTTGTTAGAAAAGGAGATGTTATCCATGTTCATGGATACCCTTCAATCACCTTTTTACGACAGGTTGATTGGGAGCGTGTCTTCGAACTTTTCAGATATGATCGTCATCGGAGAAAGATTAGAGAATGGATGGAGAAACGGGAAGATTGCATATAGCTCCGCTGGAACCAACAATCAGAAAAGGCCCTTCTCAGGTTTTCCTAAAAAGAAGGAGGGCGAAGCTAATGCCATCTCTGGATCCGGAAAGCCTCCCTACAACAACCCCCGACAGACTTTACAAATACCTACTCAAACACCACAAGCCCCACCTCACCAAGTCAACCCAGGCTATAGACCACAAACTACCAAGAAAGAAAGCCCGCCAATTTCGACCCAATACCCATGTCATACACAGACCTATTCAATCACCTCATCAGTCACAACTTGATCACTCCCCGTCCAATGAGACCCCTTCAACCTCCTTTCCCTAGGAGCTATGACCCAAAGGCTAGCTGTGGATTCCACGCTGGGGCAGTTGGCCATTCAACAGAAAATTGCAAGGCATTGAAATATGTAGTACAAGACTTAATTGAATCTAAATGGTTAAGCTTCGCAGAAGATGGTCCGAATGTTGCCACTAACCCTCTGCCCGGGCACGGGAAACCCTCCGTCAATGCCATCGAGGATGTTGAGGGGCAATTATTGGTCAGAAAGGTGGAGGACATTGTCACACCCCTGGACCTCATCCATGCTGATTTGTGTCACTTCGGAATCATTATGAAGGGATGTACCGAAAAGGGCTCGTGTGCTGATCCCCTTTGTGTCGGGGCCTGTGAAGCATTCAAACCAGTCCTGCAAGACTTATTAGACCGACACATAATACAAATAGGTCTTCAAAAGAAAGAGGAAGGCGTGTCGACTCTCCAGTCAAGCATTGACCAAAGCAAGAGTATCCAGAAACCACTGGAAATCCATTACAAAAAGGACACAAAGCTAACCACCGCTGTGCCTAAACCAATCACTATTCAAGTGCCAGTCCCTTTTCCCTTTAAAAGCACCAATGCGGTCCCGTGGAATTACAATGTGAAAGTTCAGACTACTCCTGATGTCATTAACATCTCAGGAACCGGTGGGATGACTCGAAGTGGGCGTTTCTATACCCCTAGAGGGCCTAGTGAGGACCGAGCAAAAGAAGGGGAGGAAAGAGCCCGTAAGGGCAAAAGCATAGAGCAGGAACCTGTCGATAAGAATGCAGGAAAGAAGACGTTATCCGAGCAAGAAGCCAGTGAATTTCTGAAGCTTATGAGACAAAGCGAGTATAAGGTGGTTGATCAACTGAACCAAACTCCCGCAAAGATATCTCTGTTGTTATTATTGCTCAGTTCCGATGCCCATCGTGCAGCATTGACAAAAGTATTGAATGAAGCCCATATCGCTCATGACATCTCGGTCGGCCAATTTGATGGGATCGTCGGAAACCTTGTTGCAAGTAATTATCTCACCTTTACTGATGATGAGATTCCAACTGAAGGAAGGGGGCACAACAAGGCCCTACACATATCAGTGAAGTGTGGAGATTACTCTCTTGCTCGGGTACTCATTGACAATGGTTCATCTTTGAATGTATTACCCAGATCAACCATGGAGAAATTAGATGTGGACTGTTCATACATGAGACCAAGCTCCATATTAGTCAGGGCCTTTGACGGATCGAAAAGGGAAGTCATCGGAGAAATGGAATTACCTGTGCAAGTAGGTCCGGAGGACTTCACGGTGACCTTCCAGATAATGGACATTGCCCCATCCTACAGTTGTCTCTTGGGGAGGCCATGGATCCACTCTGCAGGGGCAGTTCCCTCTTCTTTACACCAGAAGCTCAAGTTCATAGTCAACAATAAGCTGTTGGTTATTTTCGGTGAGGAAGAAATGCTGATAAATAAGTCCGCTCCCACTCGTTACATTGAGGCTGCTGAAGAGTCTTTCGAGACTGCTTTCCAAGCATTGGAAATCGCCAATACATCTGCTATGTTAGAACCCAACCTATCCAAGACTGCCGTGATGGTTGCTAAGTTCATGTTAGGAAAAGGCTACCAAGCTGGAGGAGGCTTGGGAAAAACCGGACAGGGGATCCTGACGCCAATACAGCCAGAGGAGAACAAAGATAGGCATGGGATAGGATATCAGCCCAATCGCACTGACAAGAGAAGGATTGTGGAGGAAAAGAAGGAGCGGAGGTTAGCCAGGCTTGAGGACAGGGTGCCAAATACGAAGAGGATCATCATCTGCGACATCAAGGAAAGCTTTCGGAGTGCGGGAATGTTGAACCCCAGCCAGATTGCCGCAGTTGAGGACGATCTAAGCGCTAAAGAAGGTGTCGTCAGTCTTGTACGCCCTTGTCCTGCAAAAGAAAGGCTCAAGAATTGGGAGATCATTGATTTTCCTGTGGTTTTTAGTTCAAATTAATGTTTCTATAATGTAATCCTCTGGCTCTGCCCAAAGCCTTAGGATATTTCATTCGGGCCCGCATGTTTTCCTTTCAGTATTAATATCAATGCAACGTTATTTCAGTTCCCAATAAACCCCCGTTTTCCCTTTCTTTTTACATTCGCTTCTTATTTTCTTTCTTTCGTTTTTATTCCGTTAATTTACACTAATGCAGATCCGAAAAAAATGTCTTTGAAAATAACAACGTCAATAATCCATATTGTAACTTTGATCACCCCATTAATCAAACTGAGGAGGATGTCGAGGATAATTGGGAAACCCCTCCAGAGTTAATGAGAATGATGGAACAAGAGGAAAAAATAATCGAACCCCACGAGGAATCAACTGAAACGATCAACTTAGGCACGGAGGAAGACAAAAAAGAAGTCAACATTGGCACCACATTGAAAGACAGCGAGCGAGAGAAATTGGTTAGGTTGTTGTTTGACTATGTTGACGTCTTCGCATGGACATACCAAGACATGCCTGGACTGGACCCCAACATAGTCGAGCATAAGTTACCAGTAAAACCAGAATGCCCGCCGGTAAAACAAAAGTTAAGAAGGATGAAACCAGAAATGTCGCTGAAAATCCGAGACGAGGTTAAGAAACAGTTCGATGCTGGGTTTTTAGCAGTGGCAAAATACCCTCAATGGGTAGCCAATATTGTACCGGTCCCAAAGAAAGACGGGAAGGTTCGGATGTGTGTTGATTATCGAGATCTGAACAGAGCTAGTCCCAAAGATGACTTCCCTTTGCCTCACATTGATGTCCTGGTAGATAGCACAGCACAACACTCTCTGTTCTCCTTCATGGATGGATACTCCGGATACAACCAAATTAAGATGGCCCCCGAAGACATGGAGAAAACCACCTTCATCACTCTCTGGAGAACCTTCTGTTACAAAGTAATGCCATTCGGACTGAAGAATGCTGGTGCAACATACCAAAGGGCAATGGTCGCATTGTTCCTTGATATGATGCATAAGGAAATAGAGGTTTACGTGGATGACATGATTGCAAAATCCAAGACTGAAGAAGAGCATATCGTCAATCTGCAAAAACTCTTCGAACGTCTCAGGAAGTTCAAACTCAGATTAAACCCTGCCAAATGCACCTTCGGTGTAAGATCGGGAAAGCTGTTGGGTTTCATAGTCAGTCAGAGGGGAATAGAAGTAGATCCAGCCAAAATACGAGCAATACTAGAAATGCCGGTACCGAGTACTGAAAAAGAAGTTTGTGGTTTCCTGGGAAGATTGAACTACATCTCTAGGTTCATATCGCAGCTAACATCTACATGCGAGCCTATCTTCAAGCTTTTGTGCAAAAACCAAGAAACAAAGTGGAATGATAATTGCCAAGAAGCCTTTGAAAAGATCAAGAAGTACCTCCAAAATCCACCGATTCTGATGCCGCCTGTGCAGGGCAGACCTCTCATCCTGTATCTAACAGTGCTAGACAAGTCAATGGGTTGTGTACTGGGGCAACATGATGAATCCGGAAAGAAGGAACATGCCATCTACTATCTAAGCAAGAAATTCACCGAGTGCGAGACAAGATACTCATTGTTGGAAAGAACGTGTTGTGCTCTGGCCTGGGCTGCACGTCGTTTGAGGCAGTATATGCTGAGCCACACGACTTGGTTGGTATCTAAAATGGACCCAGTCAAGTATATTTTTGAAAAACCCGCACTCACAGGGAGGGAGGATCGCTCGCTGGCAAATGCTACTATCTGAATACGACCTTTTATATGTCACCCAAAAAGCAATCAAGGGTAGTGCATTGGCTGAGTACTTGGCACACCAGCCCATCGAAGATTACCAATCAATGCAGTGCGATTTCCCAGACGAAGATATAATGGCTCTATTCGTAGAAGGGAATCCTCCGGACAACGAAAGGTGGAGAATGTTATTCGACGGCGCTTCTAATTTATACGGGCACGGGGTCGGAGCTGTACTGATCTCTCCTGATAACCACTTCGTACCGTTTACCGCTAGACTGAGTTTCTATTGCACCAACAACATTGCAGAATATGAAGCGTGCGTCCTAGGCATCAAAGCAGCCCTGGAATGGAAAGTCAAAAGACTCGATGTATATGGGGACTCAGCTTTAGTCATCCATCAGACAAAAGGTGACTGGGAAACCAGGGATTCCAAATTAATTCCTTATCATGATCACATCCAAAAGATGGTTGAACAATTTGAAGAGATCACTTTCCATCATCTCCCTCGCGAAGAAAATCAGTTGGCCGATGCTTTGGCGACTTTGTCATCAATGTTCAACATCAATAACAACAAGAGTCTGACATTCATCCGAATCCAACATCGAGACCTACCGGCACATCATTGTGTGGCAATCGAAGAAGAGCCTGACAGTAAACCTTGGTATTACGATATCAAGCACTATATCACAAACAGAGAATATCCTCCTGGTGCCACCGAGAATGATAAGAGGACACTTAGGAGGCTGTCAATGGGTTTCTTCTTAAATGGGGAAGTGCTTTACAAGAGAAATCACGATATGGTCCTCCTCAGATGTGTAGCAGAAGAAGAAGCAGAAAGAATTATGAAAGATGTCCATGAAGGCTCGTTCGGCACCCATTCTAATGGGCACACCATGGCAAGGAAAATCCTAAGGGCTGGCTACTACTGGTTGTCAATGGAGACTGATTGCTTCAACTACGTCAGAAAATGCCACAAATGTCAAATCTATGCCGACAATATCCATGTACCACCTGCCTCTCTGAATGTCCTAACAGCACCATGGCCATTCTCAATGTGGGGAATGGATGTCATCGGTCCCATTGAACCCAAGGCATCAAACGGACATCGTTTCATTCTTGTCGCTATTGATTATTTCACCAAATGGGTCGAGGCCGTTTCTTACGCCAGTGTAACAAAATCAGTGGTTGTCAGGTTCATAAAGAGAGATTTGATTTGCCGCTACGGTCTTCCAAATAAGATCATCGCGGACAATGGGACCAACCTTTACAATAAGATGATGAAAGAGTTGTGTGACGACTTCAAAATCCAGCATCATAATTCCTCCCCATACCGTCCAAAGATGAATGGGGCAGTTGAGGCAACAAATAAGAACATAAAGAAGATCGTGCAAAAGATGGTAGTGACCTTCAAGGACTGGCATGAAATGTTGCCCTTCGCTTTGCACGGGTATCGGACCTCTATCCGCATGTCAATGGGGGCAACACCATTCTCACTAGTATATGGGATGGAAGCAGTTCTTCCCATCGAGGTGGAAATACCCTCCCTGCGAGTGCTAATGGAAACAAAATTGGAGGAAGCAGAATGGGTTCAAGCTCGTCTGGATCAGTTGAACCTCATAGAAGAAAAGAGAGTAGTTGCTATGTGTCATGGGCAGTTGTACCAACAAAGAATGAAAAAGGCTTATGATAAAAAAGTGCGCCCCCGCCAGTTTCAAGAAGGAGACCTCGTGCTCAAGAAGATGTTGCCTATCCAAAAGGATTCCCGTGGAAAATGGACCCCTAACTATGAAGGACCTTATGTGGTAAAGAAGGCATTCTCTGGAGGAGCATTGATTCTCACAAAGATGGACGGTGAAGACCTCCCACTCCCAGTGAACTCGGACGCAGTTAAGAAGTACTATGCCTAAAGAAATATATGGAAAAAAAGAGAAAGATGAGCCAAGCAAAAATAAGCTCGCTAGGTCGAAAACCCGAAAGGGCGGCCTAGGCAAAAATTAGAGCGACCCGGTGGACTGAAAACTCTAAAGAGCAGTCCAGGCAAAAATTAGGGTCAGAAGTTGGACTTTGAGCTACAAAGGCAGTCAATACCTCCGAAAGTTGGACAATGAATGCTCAAAGTTATGTTAATGGGCGATTGGCGTTATTACTTCAAAGATACAAACAATCAAAAGCTCAGCTTTCCTTGTTTTCTTTTTCTTCTCTTTCTTTTTGTAGTTTAAACTCCCAATGTAATTTTCAGCCAACGCGACCTTCTGCGCATTTGTTTTCCATTTGAATATTAAACACTTCCTTTATTCTCTCATTTCCCTATTATCGTAAAAATAACGTTCATGGTAGACGGTACTGAATTGCGAAACGTATGCATGATCACAAGCATTATAATCATTGCGAAATTTCTAAAGATCACAAAAAAGAGATGATCCCTCATAAAGTTGCAAAAAGGACAAATGCATAATCTCATCAGTAAATCTTAATAACCCGCACTTTGGCACCACTGCTTGAGGCAACCCTCGTATCCCACGTCAAGAGTCATGCGAGTTGATGATGCCAGCAAAGTCAATAAAGAGCTAAAGAGCAAAAAGAGCAAAAGAGCAAGAAAAGAAAATGAAAAAAAAAGAAAAAAGCCAAGAACAAAAGCCAAAAATAAAATCATTCCACATTTCATTCATCATGTCATCAATTACTTAACTACATACACGCATGCATCATTCATTGCAGGTGTCTGTTGAGATAATTTTAGTATGTATCGTTAGCACCAATTCTTCAGACCCCCAGCGGTCCTTCAGAGCCCAGGCGCTCCTTCAGACCAACAATGGTCCTTCAATCCAGATCGCACGTCGCGTTATCGAGCAACCGACGGATCATCCGGCCCCAGGCCCTTCAGACTAGCTGTGTCCGCCTAAAAAAACACAGTGCACGTCCTTCGTGGTTATATCAGTTCCGGACCTGATTAACCCTAATGGCCGCTCGAAAAGAGGCCACCCCCAGACCGTATTACTAGTACCGTAAGCTAGTTGCGCTCCTTCAGACCCATCGGTCCCTCAGGCTTAGGCATGCCCTTCAGACCCCGGCGGTCCCTCAGTCGAACTCAAGTCGATGCGCCAAGCATTAATTTTGAACTAGACCTTCAGAGCCCCAATGCTCCTTCAAATCCCCAGCGATCCTTCAGATCCCCAGCGATCCTTCAGATCCCCAGCGATCCCTATTTACCTTCTGTCTAAAGCAACCCAGTTTTCATAAGTTTCAAAAAAAAAAAAACAGAAAAACCTCAGTCTGGACAAAATCAGTGTCTTGTTATCTTTATTTCTATTTTCCTCGAGAAATTTGGAATCCCTCCGATTTCCTAGCAAAATATAAATAAAGAGGGGCAGCTGTAATACCCTAATTTTGTCCGATCAAAAATGAGAGATTTTTAATAAAAATAATAATCATTTTTATTTTTCATGTCATGTATTATTTTATTTTAGTTGCCACAAGTTTTTAACCAAAAAAAATATATTAATTAGAAGTGAAGAAACAAAAAATAAGCAAAGGAGGAAATGGAGGGGGTCTGCCAAAAAAAAAGAATGGAGGTGCAATCAGGATTGGGCCATCAGAAACCCAACCCAACAGAAAAAGGCTAGCCCAACTCGCCTAACCCTAAATCTCCTCCACCAAACCCTAACCCATCCAACCAACCCATGACCCATGACCCAACTCCTCACCTAACACTAATTCCCTCCTCTCCTAGCCAAATTCGGCCACCCCACTCAAAAAACCCTAAAAATTTTAACTTCCCCCCTTTACCCTAAAAATCATCCACATTCAATCCCCCCCTTAACCCTAAAATTCGACCACATTCATTCACTCCCCCTCCTAAAAATTCGACCCCACTCCCTCTTTTCCCTCCTTGGAAATTGCATTTTTTCCTTTCCCACACTCCACCTTTCCTCTTTTCTCTCAACTCCCCACTTCCCCATACACGCCTTTCCCCTCTCTCTTCTCTTCCCAACGGCTCCCATCTCTCTCTCTCCTCAATCTCACGCCTATCTCTCTCTCTTTCTCCCACTCACACTCAACCTTTCCCTCACATCACTCCTCACACACCCTACTACCCTTTCTCTCTCACACTCTCCTATCACACACTTCACTTCATCTTTCTCATCACTCTCCCACTCACACACACTTCCTCATTCACACACACTTCCTCTCTCCCATTTCCACGCACACCCCTCCCACCAAACCCTAAACTCTATCATTTTTTTTCTTCCCTCACATTACTCCTCACCACTCACGGATCCCCCTCTCTCTCACACAAAAAAAAAGCCATCATTCCCTTCTCTGCTGTGCCCATACCACTCTCATGAAACCCTAAGACACCATGCCCTTTTTCCTCCTCAGAAATTTCTGCTGTCTCTGTCATGTCAAGCCAGTCTCAAAGCAAAGAAAAAGAAACAAGGTATGGTGAAGAGCAGGAGAAAGCAAGATGGAACGTTTTGTATAAATAGGGGGGCCATGACTTTGAAGGGATGACGGTTTTTTGGAGGAGGAGAAGAAGATAATTTTTCGAAAAAAAAAAAAGGAGAGTCTAGGTTGTGTTTAGAAAAGAGAGTTTGAGAGTTTTCGCTCACTGTTATTCTTTTTCTCCCCTTCATAAATTTTATTTTTTAGTTTCAAATTCTGTTGTATTGAGGAAATCCGAAGAAGAAAACTCCTCCTTCAACATTTCCGGATTTTCATTTAAGGTATTGTAATGTGACGTTTTACTTAATTATTGCTGTTTTATTTTTTAGTTGCTGTAATTTTGTTCATGTAAATATTGTTGCTGTTTTATTTTTGTAGTCGCTGTAATGTAAATTCGTATACACTGTTGCTGTTTTTTATTTAAAATTGTTGCCGTTGTTATTGTTGCTGTTTTTCTTATTTTATTGTGGCTGTTATATTATTTAAATTGTTGCTATTTTTTTTAATAGTTGTTGTAATTTTCGGATTAAAATAAAGTT
The DNA here is from genome assembly GCA_039519185.1 of Astragalus membranaceus. Taxonomy (NCBI): domain Eukaryota; kingdom Viridiplantae; phylum Streptophyta; class Magnoliopsida; order Fabales; family Fabaceae; genus Astragalus; species Astragalus membranaceus. Next base: position 118,967,626 of record CM076848.1, on the reverse strand, counting down.
CTTTTTAAAAAAATGTTTTTTTTTCTTCCAAAATAAATGGATACTAATACCACTACCTTCGTAAAAAAAAAGGGAATAATAACAATATTTATTTAAACAAAAAAAAAAACAGTAAAATGCACCTTTTAAAATCATAACCATGACAATTATTTCAAAAAAAAAAGGGAGAATATTTCTTTATAAATTCGCCAATTTTTTTCTCAGCAAATGTTTTCTTCCAACGTAGGTAGTAATCAAATCCATCAAAACCGATTTTTTTTGAAATAAACTAGCAAACCAATCAGTCAAAAAGAAGTTAAGCAATCGTTTTTTTTAGCGTCAAATCACTATTTGCGCCCCCACATTTTAGTAATACAGCACCCCCCGCTTTCAGCCCAATTTTCGCGCAAGGGTCCAAAAACCCAAATACTCAGTTTTGGGCTGTTACTAAGCCCACCCCCCATTTCCATTTAATACATCACCTCTGTTAGTTGCACCCACCTTTTAATTATAACTCACTCCATTTTTATTTACACCATAATGTTTCCAAACCGTTTTTTTTTTCTTTATTTCAAACAACCATACCCACACAAAAAATAGGTTGTTACTAATGGTCACTCTGAGCCTAGCTTGTTTGACCGTTAGGACTAACCTTCATTTTTTCACAGCGGATTAGTAGCGGTAATCACTCTGAGGTTACTCGTTTGATTATCGCAAACACCCGCCTAAACTTCAAGAAATTTTAAGTTAATAGAATACAAACGTAATCTCAACTCCCTTTTTTAAAATCACGCTTCCCAGTAAGCATTTTTCAAACGAACAAAACGCTCGATCGCAAACCGGGTATTTATAACGGTCACTCTGGGCCCCGCTCGTTTGAACGCTGTAAACACTTTCTTTTTCGAATAAGCCATTAGTGGTGACCACTCTGGATTTATCTGTTTGGTCACCATGAACAGCCTCTAGTTTTCGCAAAATTTTCAAAAATAAAAAATACCAACACACAAATATTTTCTACCCGAGAACTACGTAGCTTTGATTTCTCCATCGCACCCGGAGATACGTAGGAGCAGGGGCCCACTCCTGTCGAGCGCAAAAAAAAAAACTAAATTTTTATTAAGTCTTCCTTTCCGATTTTCGCAAACAATCAAAATGGGTAAGCAAAATATCTTCTTTTAAAACTAACTTTTTTCTGCACATTAAATTAAAAGGTAACCTTTTTAGGATGTTGTGGGGTGCTAGTACCTTCCCCGCACTTAATCGACCCCCGAACCCAAAAACAAAGGTTTTTTCAATGTTTTCCTAAAAATAAATATTGATGGCGACTCCATTGTTCAAAAACAACGAAGAATCCCTCCTTCGGATTCTTCGGTCGCTACAAACTTAATGTAAGTCTATGTGTTTTTGCTGTTTCATGCATTATTTTCTTGTGTTTTTGTATGTGTTTTTTCATGGATTTTATTGAACTTTACAGGTGGAGATTTTGAGAAGGAAAATGGAGGGATTGTCAAAGGGAATATTGTTGCAGAGAATGGAGGAAGAGTATAATTCACTGTTGTCCACTGCCAGTAGTTCTCTTACAAGTTTTAGTTCAAATTCTAAGAGATTTCACTGGTGTCCACTGCTAGTAGTTCTCTTAGGGAGTCTCTACGCCTTTAATTTTTAGTAACATTTGTAGAATTTTATGTAAGAAATTTGTATAACTTATAAGATTAATGACTTGTATTGTATGACATTAAATTTCAATAGAATTTGAAGTAGTTTTATTAATTTATTATAAGTTGCTCTCTGGAAATAATTTTGTATATCAAGATTTTATAAATTGGTCAATGGATATCTATTAATAGTGCCAATTAATTTTTTTTTAAAAAAAGACATTTAGCATCGGTTGTTTCAAATAACCAATGCTAAATGTCATTTTTAGAGACATTTAGCATCAGTTGTTTCAAATAACTGATACTAAAAGTCATTTCCAAGACATTTAGCATCGGTTGTTTCAAATAACAGATGCTAAATGTCATTTTCAGACATCAAAAACAGTGATGAAATGGACATTTAGCATCGGCTATTTAAACACCAGATGCTAAATGTGAAATTTAGCATCGGTTATTTAACCGATGCTAAATGTCTCACTTTTTGCATCGCGACATTTAGCATCGGCAAATAACCGATGCTAAATGTCCAAAATAACCGATGCTAAATGTCTTTTCTGCACTAGTGATATTATGGTCCGAAGACCACTCAAATATGGCACGAACACCACTCAAATTTATAATGAAACGAAATTGGGGAGGGAGAAGAGAAGAAAACTTAGTAATGCTTCGAGTTTTCAGTGTAGATTACAAATTGAGCGGAGTGCTCTATTTATAGGAGAGTTAAGCAACTTGGTGAGCAAGTAACTATTGGAGCAAAAATCTCAACTAACTGGTCATGACTTGTTACGCAAGTCAAGGATATGACCGTTGGCAGCTTGGTGATCAAGTCACATGTTAATCATGTGCTTTAATTGAGAAACGCACAAAAATAAAAAATAATTTAATTTTTTCTGGATAGAAATAATTACACCACTTAGCCTAAGCCCAACCCCAGGCTCTACCCGATAGAGCTAAGTCGGCCTGATAGCAGCAGCGCGCGAGCGCATATGGTCGCCAATTTTGTGTGCATTCTCTTCCTTTCACAAAATTGGGTACCTATTGGTACACACCCAAAGGCAATGTTTTTAAAACCGGACCGGATCATGAACCGTCGAGGCCTCCAGGTCATGGTTCATTCGGTTGAACCGGATGAACCACGGTTCAACCGGATGAACCAGATAATTATTAAATTAATAAATAAATAAATTATAAAGCAATTGGGCAACAATTATAAAGCATTTAAACAGAAAATTGATCCCGAAAACACTATTGTAGCGACCGAAGAATCCGGAGGAGGGATCCTTCGTTGCTTTTGAACAATGGAGCCGCCATCAATATTTATTTTTAGGAAAACATTGAAAAAACCTTTGTTTTTGGGTTCGGGGGTCGATTAAGTGCGGGGAAGGTACTAGCACCCCGCAACATCCTAAAAAGGTTACCTTTTAATTTAATGTGTAGAAAAAAAAAATTAGTTTTAAACGAAAATACTTTGTTTACCCATTTTTGATTGTTTGCGAAGAAGAGAAAAAGAAAGGAAGACTTAATAAAAATTTTAGTTTTTTTTGCGCTCGACGGGAGTGGGCCCCCGCTCCTACGTATCTCCGGGTGCGATGGAGAAATCAAAGCTACGTAGTTCTTGGGTAGAAAAAAATTTGTGTGTTGGTATTTTTTATTTATTGAAAAGTTTTTGCGAAAACTAGAGACCGTTCATGGTGACCAAACAGATAAATCCAGAGTGGTCGTCATCAATGGCTTATTCGAAAAAGAAGGTATCTACAGCGTTCAAACGGGCGGGGCCCAGAGTGACTGTTATAAATACCCGGTTTGTGACCGAGCGTTTCGTTCGTTTGAAAACGTGCTTACCGGGAAGCGTGATAAAAAGGAGTCGAAATTATGTTTGTACTTTATTAACTAAAAAAAAGAAGTTTAGGCGGATGTTTGCGATGATCAAACGAGTAACCTCAGAGTGATCACCGCTACTAATCCGCTGTGAAAAAAGGAAGGTTAGTCCTAACGGTCAAACAAGCAAGGCTCAGAGTGACCACTAGTAACAACCTATTTTTTTTTTACGCGAATTCGATTATTCAAAAAAAAGAAAAAAAGAAAAACGGTTTGGAAGCATCACGTTGTGAATAAAAGCGGAATAGGTGATAAAAGGGGGGGTGCAAATAATAAAGGAGTTATATTAAAAAAGGAGGTGTGAATAGCGTGACCAAATCGTTTTTTGTGAACTAGGTTGTGTTTGAAAAGATGGGCTTGTAGTAAAAAAAATGGATGGGTTTGCTGTTTTAAGAGAACGCGGGGTGCAAATAGCGTTTTGGTGCTTAAAAAAAAGGTTGCCGGGGGTGCAAATAGCGTTTTGGCGCTTTGAAAAATATGGTTGCCGGGGGTGCAAATAGCGTTTTGACGCTAAAAACGATTGATTGGTTTATTTTTACTTCTTGCTATTTGACTCTAGAACATGTGATTCTCGAAGCGCTTTTTTCCTAAAAAAAACCTAGACTAAACAAGTGGTATGAAGAAAAATTCTTTTGTTTTTTTGGTTGTCCTAGTTACTATTTAATAAAAAGGGTACCTTGTTTGTTTTTATTTTTATTTGGAAGAATGGTCATTTGTTATTATATTTTTTTTTTAAAAAAAAGGGGGGTTGTAACATTGGTAACCATTTTTTTTTAGAAAATATTTTTTTTTAAAAAAAGTTTATTTTTAATCCGAAAATTAGTAGCCAAATAAGGAACACATTTTTTTTATCACTTTTTATCACTTTTTTTTAATCCGAAAATTAGTGACCATTTTTTTGAAAAAAACAACATTTTTTTTTTCACATTTTTTTTTAATCCGAAAATGGCAACATCAAAAACATCAATAATAACAGCAACATATATATCTATAAAAACAGCAACTAAACTAAAAAAAAAACAGCAATAATATGTTCAAGGAAAAAAAGCAACCAATATTTATAAAAACAGCAACTAATATTTATAAATAGTCAATAACTAATATTTATAAAAAACAGCAACTAATATAAAAAACATGACAACAACAAAAATAAAAACAGCAACTAATATTTTTTTTAAAAAAACGACAACAGTAACTAATATATTTTAAAAATGTGACAACTAATATATTTTTTTTTAGAACAGCAACTAAAAAGAACTAAAAAAAAACGGCAAAATGTGACAACAATAATTAAAATAAAATGGCAATGATAATATGAACAAAATTACAATAACTAAAAAATTACAAAAAGCAACAATACTACGAATTATTACATTTTGTACCTTGAACAAATCCAGAAATTGTTGTGGAACAAGCTTTCTTCTTCGGATCTCTCAATACAACAAAATTTTAAACTAAAAAAAAATCTAAGAAGGAAGAAAAGAAGGGGAAGAAAACTTTTCTAAAAGAAACCCTAAAAAATTTCTTTCTCTCTTTGAAAACCCTAGTTTTTTTTCAGAAGATTTTTCCCCCTTTTTTTCTAAGAGAAAATCCGTCCCCTTTTCCCCTAAATGGGGAACCCTATTTATACAAAAAAACAAAACTCAAGCTTCTTCCATCTTCTGCTCCACTTCAACCACTCTTGGATAGTGATGATGATCTTTTTTTGATATGATGGAGGTTTGGTGAAGGGGAAAATAAAAAAAAATGAATTTGTGAGAGGAGGGGAGAGGAGAGAGCCGTGGGGTGAGGGAGAGAAAGAGAGGATGAAGTGAAGGTTGAGTGTGGTGTTGTTTTGTGATGGAGAAAGAAAGAGAAAACTTAGGGTTGAGTGTGAGAGAGAGAGAGAGTGGAAGAGGAGTGAAGTGTGTGAAGTGATTGAAAAATTTTGAGTGTGAGAGGAGAGAAAGAGGGAGAGGTCCGTGAGATGAGAGAGAGAAAGATGGAGTGTGTGAGTGTTGTGTGATGAGTGGATGAATGAGGGAGTGGGAAAGAGAGAAAGAGGGAGCGTGAGAGATGGGGAAAGAGAGAGAAAGATGGATTGTGTGAGTGTTGTGTGATGAGTGGATGAATGAGGGAGTGGGAGAGAAAAAAAAAGAAAATAAAATAAAATGTGGGTGTGAGAGAGGGGGTAGAGCCGTAGGAATGGGAGAGAGAGACAGAGAGGGTTGTGTGTGAGAGTGTGATATGGGGAAGTGGGGAAGAATTGGGAAGAGGGATTTAGGGTTCCAATGCATGGGGGAAAGGGAGTTTGTGAGTTCCAAGGGGGAGAGAGGGGGTGGGGTATTCGAGTAGGGGTTTGGGGAAAAGGGGAATGAACTTGGCTTGTTTTTAGGGTTAGGGGGGAATTGTAAAAAAAAAGAAAAAAAATATTTTTTATTTTTTTTTAAAAAAAGGTGGCCGAATTTTGAGTGAGTGAGGGGGAAAAAAATTAGGGTTTTGGTGGGAATTGGGTTATGGGTTGTGGGTTGTGGGTTAGGTTTTTTTTTGTTGGGGTTGGGGCATGCGAATTGGCTAGGGTTTTTTTGTTGGGTTGGGTTTTTTGATGGCCCAATCCATGACAGCACCTTATTTTTTTTATAGAACCCCCCTATTTCCCTCTTTGCTTATTTTTGCCTCTTCACTTCTAATAAAAATATTTTCTTGTGTTAAAAACTTGTGTCAACAAAATAAAATGATGACATGAAAAGGAAATAATTATTTTTATCAAAAGTAAATAAAATTTTCTCATTTTTTGATAGGACAAAATTAGGGTATTACAGCTGCCCCTCTTTATTTATATTTTGCTAGGAAATTGGAGGGATTCCGAATTTCTCGAGAAAAATAGAAATAAAGATAAAAAAGACGCTAATTTTGGCCAGACTGAGGTATTTTGGGGTTTTTTTTGTTTTGAAAAATTTATGAAAACTGGGTTGATTTAGACAGAAAGTAAAATAAGGAGCACCGGGGCTCTGGGGGATCGCTGGGGATCTGAAGGAGCACTGGGGCTCTGAAGGGACCGCTGGGGATCTGAAGGTCTAGCTCAAAGTCAATGCTTGGCGCATCGACCTGAGTTCGACTGAGGGACCGTCGGGGTCTGAGGGGCATGCCTAAGCCTGAAGGACCAATGGGTCTGAAGGAGCGCTTCTAGCTATGGTACTAGAGATACGGTCTGGGGGTGGCCTTTTTCGAGCGGCCATAGGGTTAATCAGGTCCGGAACTGATATAACCACGAAGGACGTGCACTGTGTTTTTTAGGCGGACACAGCTAGTCTGAAGGGCCTGGGGCCGGATGATCCGTCGGTTGCTCGATTAACGCGACGTGCGATCTGGATTGAAGGACCATTGTTGGTCTGAAGGAGCGCCTGGGCTCTGAAGGACCGCTGGGGGTCTGAAGAATTGGTGCTAACGACACAAAATAAAATTATCTTAACAGACACTTGCAATGAATGATGCATGCGTGCATGTAGTTAAGTAATTGATGACATGATGGATGAAATGTGGAATGATTTTGTTTTTTGGCTTTTGTTCTTGGCCCCTTTTTTTTTTTCATTTTCTTTTCTTGCTCTTTTGCTCTTTTTGCTCTTTATTGACTTTGCTGGCATCATCAAACTCGCATGACTCTTGACGTGGGATACGAGGGTTGCCTCAAGCAGTGGTGCCAAAGTGCGGGTTATTGAGATTTGCCGAAGCGATTATGCATCCGTCCTTCTTGCAAATTTGTGAGAGATCATCTTTTTTTTTGTGATTTTTAGAAATTTCGCAATGAATATAATGCTTGTGATCATGCACATGTTTCACAATTCAGTATTGTTTACCATGAACGTTATTTTTGCGATAATAGGGAAATGAGAGAATAAAGGAAGTGTTTAATATTCAAATGAAAACAAATGCGCAGAAAATCGCACTGTCTGAAAATTACAATGGGAGTTTAAACTACAAAAAGAAAGAGAAGAAAAAGATACAAGGAAAGCAGATCTTTTGATTGTTTGTGTCTTTGAAGTAATAACGCCAATCGCCCATTTAACACAACTATGAGCATTCATCATCCAACTTTTGGAGGTATTGACTGCCTTTGTAACTCAAAGTCCAACTTCTGACCCTAAATTTTGCCTGGACTGCTCTTTAGAGTTTTCAGTCCACCGGGTCGCTCTAATTTTTGCCTAGGCCGCCCTTTCGGGTTTTCGACCTAGCGAGCTTATTTTTGCTTGGCTCATCTTTCTCTTTTTTCCATATATTTCTTTAGGCATAGTACTTCTTGACTGCGTCCGAGTTCACTGGGAGTGGGAGGTCTTCACCGTCCATTTTTGTGAGAATCAATGCTCCTCCAGAGAATGCCTTCTTTACCACATAAGGTCCTTCATAGTTAGGGGTCCATTTTCCACGGGAATCCTTTTGGATAGGCAACATCTTCTTGAGCACGAGGTCTCCTTCTTGAAACTGGCGGGGGCGCACTTTTTTATCATAAGCCCTTTTCATTCTTTGTTGGTACAACTGCCCATGACACAAAGCAACTACCCTCTTTTCTTCTATGAGGTTCAACTGATCCAGACGAGCTTGAACCCATTCTGCTTCCTCCAATTTTGTTTCCATTAGCACTCGCAGGGAGGGTATTTCCACCTCGATGGGAAGAACTGCTTCCATCCCATATACTAGTGAGAATGGTGTTGCCCCTGTTGACGTGCGGATAGAGGTCCGATACCCGTGCAAAGCGAAGGGCAACATTTCATGCCAGTCCTTGAAGGTCACTACCATATTTTGCACGATCTTCTTTATGTTCTTATTTGCTGCCTCAACTGCCCCATTCATCTTTGGACGGTATGGGGAGGAATTATGATGCTGGATTTTGAAGTCGTCACACAACTCTTTCGTCATCTTATTGTTCAGGTTGGTCCCATTGTCCGTGATGATCTTATTTGGAAGACCGTAGCGGCAAATTAAATCTCTCTTTATGAACCTGATAACCACTGACTTTGTTACACTGGCGTAAGAAGCGGCTTCGACCCATTTGGTGAAATAATCAATAGCGACAAGAATGAAACGATGTCCGTTTGATGCCTTGGGTTCGATGGGACCGATGACATCCATTCCCCACATTGAGAATGGCCATGGTGCTGTTAGGACATTCAGAGAGGCAGGTGGTACATGGATATTGTCGGCATAGATTTGACATTTGTGGCATTTTCTGACGTAGTTGAAGCAGTCAGTCTCCATTGACAACCAGTAGTAGCCAGCCCTTAAGATTTTTCTTGCCATGGTGTGCCCATTAGAATGGGTGCCGAACGAGCCTTCATGGACATCTTTCATAATTCTTTCTGCTTCTTCTTCTGCTACACATCTGAGGAGGACCATATCGTGATTTCTCTTGTAAAGTACTTCCCCATTTAAGAAGAAACCCATTGACAGTCTTCTAAGTGTCCTCTTATCATTCTCGGTGGCGCCAGGAGGATATTCTCTGTTTGTGATATAGTGCTTGATATCGTAATACCAAGGTTTACTGTCATGCTCTTCTTCGATTGCCACACAATGATGTGCCGGTAGGTCTCGATGTTGGATTCGGATGAATATCAGACTCTTGTCGTTATTGATGTTGAACATTGATGACAAAGTCGCCAAAGCATCGGCCAACTGATTTTCTTCGCGAGGGAGATGATGGAAAGTGATCTCTTCAAATTGTTCAACCATCTTTTGGATGTGATCATGATAGGGAACTAATTTGGAATCCCTGGTTTCCCAGTCACCTTTTGTCTGGTGGATGACTAAAGCTGAGTCCCCATATACATCGAGTCTTTTGACTTTCCATTCAAGGGCTGCTTTGATGCCTAGGACGCACGCTTCATATTCTGCAATGTTGTTGGTGCAGTAGAAACTCAGTCTAGCGGTAAACGGTATGAAGCGGTTATCAGGAGAAATCAGTACAGCCCCGACCCCGTGCCCGTATAAATTAGAAGCGCCATCGAATAACATTCTCCACCTTTCGTTGTCTGAAGGATTCCCTTCTACGAATAGAGCCATTATATCTTCGTCTGGGAAATCGCACTGCATTGATTGGTAATCTTCGATGCGCTGGTGTGCCAAGTACTCAGCCAATGCACTACCCTTGATTGCTTTTTGGGTGACATATAAAAGGTCGTATTCAGATAGTAGCATTTGCCAGCGAGCGATCCTCCCTGTGAGTGCGGGTTTTTCAAAAATATACTTGACTGGGTCCATTTTAGATACCAACCAAGTCGTGTGGCTCAGCATATACTGCCTCAAACGACGTGCAGCCCAGGCCAGAGCACAACACGTTCTTTCCAACAATGAGTATCTTGTCTCGCACTCGGTGAATTTCTTGCTTAGATAGTAGATGGCATGTTCCTTCTTTCCGGATTCATCATGCTGCCCCAGTACACAACCCATTGATTTGTCTAGGACTGTTAGATACAGGATGAGAGGTCTACCCTGCACAGGCGGCATCAGAATCGGTGGATTTTGGAGGTACCTCTTGATCTTTTCAAAGGCTTCTTGGCAATTATCATTCCACTTTGTTTCTTGGTTTTTGCACAAAAGCTTGAAGATAGGCTCGCATGTAGATGTTAGCTGCGATATGAACCTAGAGATGTAGTTCAATCTTCCCAGGAAACCACGAACTTCTTTTTCAGTACTCGGTGCCGGCATTTCTAGTATTGCTCGTACTTTGCTGGATCTACTTCTATTCCCCTTTGACTGACTATGAAACCCAACAGCTTTCCCGATCTTACACCGAAAGTGCATTTGGCAGGGTTTAATCTGAGTTTGAACTTCCTGAGACGTTCGAAGAGTTTTTGCAGATTGACGATATGCTCTTCTTCAGTCTTGGATTTTGCAATCATGTCATCCACGTAAACCTCTATTTCCTTATGCATCATATCATGGAACAATGCGACCATTGCCCTTTGGTACGTTGCACCAGCATTCTTCAGTCCGAATGGCATTACTTTGTAACAGAAGGTTCCCCAAAGAGTGATGAAGGTGGTTTTCTCCATGTCTTCGGGGGCCATCTTAATTTGGTTGTATCCGGAATATCCATCTATGAAGGAGAACAGAGAGTGTTGTGCTGTGCTATCCACCAGGACATCAATGTGAGGCAAAGGGAAGTCATCTTTGGGGCTGGCTCTGTTCAGATCCCGATAATCAACACACATCCGAACCTTCCCGTCTTTCTTTGGGACCGGTACAATATTGGCTACCCATTGAGGGTATTTGGCTACCGCTAAAAACCCAGCATCGAACTGTTTCTTAACCTCGTCTCGGATTTTCAACGACATTTCTGGTTTCATCCTTCTTAACTTTTGTTTTACCGGCGGGCATTCTGGTTTTACCGGTAACTTATGCTCGACTATGTTGGGGTCTAGTCCAGGCATGTCTTGGTATGTCCATGCGAAGACGTCAACATAGTCAAACAACAACTTAACCAATTTCTCTCGCTCGCTGTCTTTCAATGTGGTGCCAATGTTAACTTCTTTTTTGTCTTCTTCCGTGCCTAAGTTGATCGTTTCAGTTGATTCCTCGTGGGGTTCGATTATTTTTTCCTCTTGTTCCATCATTCTCATTAACTCTGGAGGGGTTTCCCAATTATCCTCAACATCTTCCTCAGTTTGATTGATGGGGTGATCAAAGTTACAATATGGATTATTGGCGTTGTTATTTTCAAAGACATTTTTTTCGGATCTGCATTAGTGTAAATTAACGGAATAAAAACGAAAGAAAGAAAATAAGAAGCGAATGTAACAAGAAAAGAAAAACGAGAGTTTATTGGGAACTGAAATAACGTTGCATTGATATTAATACTGAAAGGAAAACATGCGTGCCCGAATGAAATATCCTAAGGCCTTGGGCAGAGCCAGAGGATTACATTATAGAAACATTACTTTGAACTAAAAACCACAGGAAAATCAATGATCTCCCAATTCTTGAGTCTTTTGTTTGCAGGACAAGGGCGTACAAGACTGACGATGCCTTCTTCAGCGCTTAGATCGTCCTCAACTGCGGCGATCTGATTGGGGTTCAACATTCCCGCACTCCGAAAGCTTTCCTTGATGTCGCAGATGGTGATCCTCTTCGTATTTGGCACCCTATCCTCAAGCCTGGATAACCTCCGCTCCTTCTTTTCCTCCACAATCCTTCTCTTGTCAGTGCGATTGGGCCGATATCCTATCCCATGTCTATCTTTGTTCTCCTCTGGCTGTATTGGCGTCAGGATCCCCTGTCCGGTTTTTCCCAAGCCTCCTCCAGCTTGGTAGCCTTTCCCTAACATGAACTTAGCAACCATCACGGCAGTTTTGGATAGCTTGGGTTCTAACATAGCAGATGTATTGGCGATTTCCAATGCTTGGAAGGCAGTCTCGAGAGACTCTTCAGCAGCCTCAATGTAGCGAGTGGGAGCGGACTTATTTATCAGCATTTCTTCCTCACCGAAAATAACCACCAGCTTATTGTCGACTATGAACTTGAGCTTCTGGTGTAAAGAAGAGGGAACTGCCCCTGCCGAGTGGATCCATGGCCTTCCCAAGAGACAACTGTAGGATGGGGCAATGTCCATTATCTGGAAGGTCACCACGAAGTGCTCCGGACCTACTTGCACAGGTAATTCCATTTCCCCGATGACTTCCCTTTTTGATCCGTCAAAGGCCCTGACTAATATGGAGCTTGGTCTCATGTATGAACAGTCCACATCTAATTTCTCCATGGTTGATCTGGGTAATACATTCAAAGATGAACCATTGTCAATGAGTACCCGAGCAAGAGAGTAATCTCCACACTTCACAGATATGTGTAGGGCCTTGTTGTGTCCCCTTCCTTCAGTTGGAATCTCATCATCAGTAAAGGTGAGATAATTATTTGCAACAAGGTTTCCGACGATCCCATCAAATTGGCCGACGGAGATGTCATGAGCGACATGGGCCTCATTCAATACTTTTGTTAATGCTGCACGATGGGCATCGGAACTGAGCAATAATGACAACAGAGATATCTTTGTGGGAGTTTGGTTCAGTTGATCAACCACCTTATACTCACTTTGTCTCATAAGCTTCAGAAATTCACTGGCTTCTTGCTCGGATAACGTCTTCTTTCCTGCATTCTTATCGACAGGTTCCTGCTCTATGCTTTTGCCCTTACGGGCTCTTTCCTCCCCTTCTTTTGTTCGGTCTTCACTAGGCCCTCCAGGGGTATAGAAACGTCCACTTCGAGTCATCCCACCGGTCCCTGAGATGTTAATGACATCAGGGGTAGCCTGAACTTTCACATCGTAACTCCACGGGACTGCATTGGTGCTTTTAAAGGGAAAAGGAACTGGCACTTGAATAGTGATCGGTTTAGGCACAGCGGTGGTTAGCTTTGTGTCCTTTTTGTAATGGATTTCCAGTGGTTTCCGGATACTCTTGCTCTGGTCAATGCTTGACTGGAGAGTTGACACGCCTTCCTCTTTCTTTTGAAGACCTATTTGTATTATGCGTCGGTCTAATAAGTCTTGCAGGATTGGTTTGAATGCTTCACAGGCCCCGACACAAAGGGGATCAGCACACGAGCCCTTTTTGGTACATCCCTTCATAATGATTCCGAAGTGACACAAATTAGCATGGATGAGGTCCAGGGGTGTGACAATGTCCTCCACCTTTCTGACCAATAATTGCTCCTCAACATTCTCAATGGCATTGACGGAGGGTTTCCCGTGCCCCGGCAGAGGGTTAGTGGCAACATTTGGACCGTCCTCTGCGAAACTTAACCATTTAGATTCAATTAAGTCTTGTACTACATATTTCAATGCTTTGCAATTTTCTGTTGAATGGCCAACTGCCCTTGCGTGGAATCCACAGCTGGCCTCTGGGTCATAGCTCCTAGGGAAAGGAGGTTGAAGGGGTCTCATTGGACGGGGAGTGATCAAGTTGTGACTGATGAGGTGATTGAATAGGTCTGTGTATGACATGGGTATTGGGTCGAAATTGGCGGGCTTTCTTTCTTGGTAGTTTTGTGGTCTATAGCCTGAGTTGACTTGGTGAGGTGGGGCTTGTGGTGTTTGAGTAGGTATTTGTAAAGTCTGTCGGGGGTTGTTGTAGGGAGGCTTTCCGGATCCAGAGATGGCATTAGCTTCGCCCTCCTTCTTTTTAGGAAAACCTGAGAAGGGCCTTTTCTGATTGCTGGTTCCAGCGGAGCTATATGCAATCTTCCCGTTTCTCCATCCATTCTCTAATCTTTCTCCGATGACGATCATATCTGAAAAGTTCGAAGACACGCTCCCAATCAACCTGTCGTAGAAAGGTGATTGAAGAGTATCCATGAACATTGATACCATCTCTTTTTCTAACAACGGTGGTACCACCTGTGCAGCCAAACCTCTCCAGCGTTGGGCATATTCTTTGAAGGACTCATTGTCTCTCTTCGTCATGCTCTGCAGCTGTGTTCTATCGGGAGCCATGTCAATGTTATACTTGTATTGCCTCAAAAATGCATCGGCTAGGTCTTTCCAACATCTGATATGTGCACGTTCTAATTGCATGTACCAGCTCGAAGCTGCCCCAGACAGACTATCTTGGAAGTAGTGGATGAGCAATTTGTCGTCGTGAGCAAACGCCGCCATCCTCCTGCAGTACATGGTTAAGTGGCTTACAGGGCAAGTCGACCCTCTGTACTTGTCGAAGTCTGGCACCTTAAATTTTGGAGGGATGACCACGTTAGGGACGAGGCACAAGTCATAAGCATCTCTCGCACCCACATTGGATCCCTCGACTGCTCTCAACCTTTCCTCAAGCATTTGTAGTTTGTCTTGGGCTTGAGGGTTCTCCATAGAGTGATTGTGAGGGAGCCCACTCATACCATAGTAAGGATGGATCATCGGAACTATGGCTGGGTTCACATTTGGGGTATGTGAATGAGTGGGATTCCTGAGGTTGGAACCTTGAGCTTGAGCGTCAACTATCGGCGGTGGAGGGCAGCCAAGTGGGAGTCTTTGTGGTATGACGATGGGGGTCGGGTTTTGAACTTGTGGTGCCCCCGGATTACCATTGTGACCCGTTGGTGTAAGCTGTTGTTGGCCCGCGACTCCTGAGGGACCGTCTTCTGGACTAGCATTGACTGTCGGAGGTGTGTAACCTTGTGGAAGTCCGTAAGGAGGCCATATGTAACCCTGGTCATTAGTCCCAGTGGGGGGCACTGTATGCGGGATCCCGAGTCCATTGGGAGGAGGAGGGTTGGTAACTTGATTTTCCGTATTCCCAGCGGAGACATCTTCACTTGTGTCTTTGTCCCTCAAAGTTTGTAAGACCTTTAAGATTTCAGCCATCTGTTCTTTCATCCCATCTATTTCTGCCCTAAGCTCTTGATTGCCTAGGTCTTGGGGTGGATTGCCTTGATCCGGGATATCTTGAGGCGGATTGTCCTGATTTTCTTCCATGTTTCTGGCCTGAGAACGAGTCCAATAGCGATGTTGACGCACTAGCTTGTCTTTTACTCTCTGTTGGTGGGAGACATGTTATGAGTATATGTATGAGTATATGGATGAAAATGCGAATGATGCATGTGTGCATGAGTCTTATTGTTTTAGGTCGGGAATTGCAAGCGCATCCTGATTTGTCATAAGTACACAAATTAAAGTTCCACAATATTTTCAAGATAAAGGATCAGCATGTGAGACAAACAAACTTCATTGATAGAGGAAAGTACAACATTTTGGAAAGAAAACTTTGAAAAGAAAAGTACAATGTTCTTTAAATACATATGGCTTTCATTTTTCCACTCCTCCCTCTTTTTCTACTAGTAGCGCTGCCAGCCTTCTCCCGGAGTTCGGCAATCAGAACCTCGCAAAACTCCATGAATTTGGAAACTTGGACCGGGGTGTTAAACGGGTGCATTGCCGCGTTAGCCTCCTTTAGACGTTTGGGGATTCCTACGATAGCTCGCTCAGCCAGCCATGCCAACTTTGAGAATCTGTCTTTCCAGTATAAGCTTTCATTCTTCAACTCTACGAAGGCTTCATGGTTTTCTATCCTGCTGACCAGCTCCACAAAGCGGTTCTCCCAATAGATGCTTTCTGTCTTCAGCTGGTGGTAGACCTCCTCTTGATATCTGATATGGTCGTTCAGCTCATCAGATTTTTCATGCTCCCTTCTCAAGGCTTGTTGGTATTCTCGGAGTATTTCTTCAATGGTATCTTTATCCTGCTTGATACTTTTCACTTGCTCTTCAAACTCGGCTGCCATCATCCGGGACTCTCTCTTTGATACCATTAGCAGGCTCTGTGCGGTCTTTTCAGTCATCATTGATTCTTCCCATAACTTTTTCCACTTGTATGTATCATCGATGGCTTGGTTCATTTTCAGGTTGCAACGTTTTATTTCCTCTTTCGCTCCTCTTAGGTACCTTTGAACCTCTAGTTTGTTCTTTTGTTCGATCTTGAGCTGCTTGCGGCTGTCTTCAATGGCCACTGACTTACTTGCATTCTCTTCCTCCAACTTCTGGTTCTTTAGGAGCACTTTCTCTAACTCTGCCTGTAAGCCCTTCTTTTCTTCCTCGGCTTTTGACAATGCCATTTTAAGCTTATCTAAATCTTCAACAGTGGGAAGGGTAGGTTCAGGTATTTCTTCCTCAACCCATAGTGCACTTTGGTAAGGCAATTGGGCGTCTTGGATCCTCTTTTGGAGCCATTGACGAAAGGTGGTTTCCTTATCGCCACTCTTCTTAGTAAGCTCTTGTCCCTTGCGGACGACCATATTCCATGCTTGTGAAATCTTCCGGAGCATGTCAACCTCTTTTGGGCTTCCTTCATGGAGGTAAAAAGGGATTAACATGTCTTCGGTGGGCGGATTTCGCATGGGGTAACCCAGCTGTCTTAGAGTCAGAGAAGGATTGTAATTTATGCATCCTCTTGTCCCCATGAGCGGGACGTTTTGAAAGTTTCCGCATTGAAAAACTACTGTGGGCCTCTCTTTCCACCATGATGGGTGCCAACGAACCTTATATTCATGAAGGCCCCTCAGCACTTGCAACCATTCACCAGTGTTCATTGTCTTCACATCACACCCTCTGGCGTCTTGAATTGGGCCTTCTACTCTGACTTTGTTAACGAAAGCATGGGTGAGAAGCCAAACATACAAGGCGTGCAGGCAGCAAGATATCCTTTTTCCCCTTAGCTCACTATAATGAGTGAAAGTACAGTAAGTGTCTGCAAGCATGGCAGGAATCGGATCTTTGAAGGATAAGAAGACGCCAATAGCTGTTGTGTCCACATATCTTTCAAGGCGTGGAAATAGGACAATGCCAAAGATAGTCAAAGCTAACACCTGCTTAAAAGGACCCCAATTTCTAGCGTCGGCGAAGAATTTCATTTGGCCTTCCAGATACTCTTGTGGGAATCCTGCAATGCCATTTCGATTTTTCTTCCGGAGCTTCAAGTTCTCTTTGCTGGTTTGTAACATTGAGGCGAGCTTCTCATCTGTGTAGTATTGTCCCTGATATTGGTAGGGTCCATTGTCTTGTTGAGGAAAGCCGAAGATCTGTGTATATTCTTCCAGGGTAGGTGCCATCTGGAAATTTTTGAAGGTGAAGCATCTTAATGAAGAGTCGTAGAACTGGCTCAAAGCGGCAATGGCCTCCGTTTGCACGTCCAATTGTAGTAACATAATAATTTTCCCATACACTCTATCAAAAGACCTGCGCTCGATGGGCGACAATCGACCAGCACATTCCCTTAGACTTGTCAGATTAGGCTGCTTTACTATAGGGTAGTTCAGAGCTTGGATTGCTTCACAGTTTGATCCCATATCGCCTTGCTTATGACAAAACTTTCGAACCTCTTACAATTCCCGGCAAACCTAAATGAGATGAATAGCATGCAATGTGAGGATTTTTTGTATTTTTTGTGAAATAATGATGATGTATGATGAATTAAAGAAAGACGTTACATGCGTTAATAAAAGCATATTTTGGGGATTCAAATTTTGAGAAACATTAACCATGTCACATAAAATATACGTAAAGGAAAAAAAGAGTAAATGGTTTTCATTATTTGATTTTTTTTTTGAAAGATAAAAAGTTTTTGCGATGATGCAACATGTAGGTGAATTGCTTTTGTGTCCTAAACAGGTTACGTCTTACATATAGGTCACGGTCTAGGGTCACTTATGTGATCAACCTCTCAGGTAGTTCTATTCACTTCCTCACAAAGGTTTCCAGAGCTAAAATCCCTTTCACGATATGACCCACAACGATAGCGAGCTACCTGGTGTGGGATGCCGCGAAAGAGCATACTCTGGTTGAGATTTTCATGAGAGTCAGACAGATAAATCCAGAATGACTGTCACTAATCATCTCCGCTCGTCCTAAGTTATTTTTTCAGACCCGGGTATAGGGCCCCACTCAGAAGTGTGTGAATAGGTGTAGGTGATGTGTGTGATATAAGCAACCTAAACTACCCAGACTGCAAAAGAGCAAACAGATAGCAATATAAAAGTCTTCTACCCTAAGGTTTAATATGCGAATATAAAGACTAAGGGTAAATAAAGTACTAAACTAACAAATAATTTACACATTTAATTAAATTAGGCTTGACCCTCTTAAAAAAAAAGAGTCCCTAGTGGAGTTGCCAGCTGTAGCGACCGAAGAATCCGGAGAAGGGATCCTTCGTTGCTTTTGAACAATGGAGCCGCCATCAATATTTATTTTTAGGAAAACATTGAAAAAACCTTTGTTTTTGGGTTCGGGGGTCGATTAAGTGCGGGGAAGGTACTAGCACCCCGCAACATCCTAAAAAGGTTACCTTTTAATTTAATGTGTAGAAAAAAAAATTAGTTTTAAACGAAAATACTTTGTTTACCCATTTTTGATTGTTTGCGAAGAAGAGAAAAAGAAAGAAAGACTTAATAAAAATTTTAGTTTTTTTTGCGCTCGACGGGAGTGGGCCCCCGCTCCTACGTATCTCCGGGTGCGATGGAGAAATCAAAGCTACGCAGTTCTTGGGTAGAAAAACATTTGTGTGTTGGTATTTTTTATTTATTGAAAAGTTTTTGCGAAAACTAGAGACCGTTCATGGTGACCAAACAGATAAATCCAGAGTGGTCGTCATTAATGGCTTATTCGAAAAAGAAGGTATCTACAGCGTTCAAACGGGCGGGGCCCAGAGTGACTGTTATAAATACCCGGTTTGTGACCGAGTGTTTCGTTCGTTTGAAAACGTGCTTACCGGGAAGCGTGATAAAAAGGAGTCGAAATTATGTTTGTACTTTATTAACTAAAAAAAAGAAGTTTAGGCGGATGTTTGCGATGATCAAACGAGTAACCTCAGAGTGATCACCGCTACTAATCCGCTGTGAAAAAAGGAAGGTTAGTCCTAACGGTCAAACAAGCAAGGCTCAGAGTGACCACTAGTAACAACCTATTTTTTTTTACGCGAATTCGATTATTCAAAAAAAAGAAAAAAAGAAAAACGGTTTGGAAGCATCACGTTGTGAATAAAAGCGGAATAGGTGATAAAAGGGGGGGTGCAAATAATAAAGGAGTTATATTAAAAAAGGAGGTGTGAATAGCGTGACCAAATCGTTTTTTGTGAACTAGGTTGTGTTTGAAAAGATGGGCTTGTAGTAAAAAAAATGGATGGGTTTGCTGTTTTAAGAGAACGCGGGGTGCAAATAGCGTTTTGGTGCTTAAAAAAAAGGTTGCCGGGGGTGCAAATAGCGTTTTGGCGCTTTGAAAAAAATGGTTGCCGGGGGTGCAAATAGCGTTTTGACGCTAAAAACGATTGATTGGTTTTTTTTTACTTCTTGCTATTTGACTCTAGAACATGTGATTCTCGAAGCGCTTTTTTCCTAAAAAAAACCTAGACTAAACAAGTGGTATGAAGAAAAATTCTTTTGTTTTTTTGGTTGTCCTAGTTACTATTTAATAAAAAGGGTACCTTGTTTGTTTTTATTTTTATTTGGAAGAATGGTCATTTGTTATTATATTTTTTTTTTTAAAAAAGGGGGTAGTAACATTGGTAACCATTTTTTTTAGAAAATATTTTTTTTTAAAAAAGTTTATTTTTAATCCGAAAATTAGTAACCAAATAAGGAACACATTTTTTTTTATCACTTTTTATCACTTTTTTTTAATCCGAAAATTAGTGACCATTTTTTTGAAAAAAACAACATTTTTTTTTTCACTTTTTTTTTTTAATCCGAAAATGGCAACATCAAAAACATCAATAATAACAGCAACATATATATCTATAAAAACAGCAACTAAACTAAAAAAAAAAAACAGCAATAATATGTTCAAGGAAAAAAAGCAACCAATATTTATAAAAACAGCAACTAATATTTATAAAAAGTCAATAACTAAAATTTATAAAAAACAGCAACTAATATAAAAAACATGACAACAACAAAAATAAAAACAGCAACTAATATTTTTTTTTAAAAAACGACAACAGTAACTAATATATTTTAAAAATGTGACAACTAATATATTTTTTTTTTAGAACAGCAACTAAAAAGAACTAAAAAAAAATGGCAAAATGTGACAACAATAATTAAAATAAAATGGCAATGATAATATGAACAAAATTACAATAACTACAAAATTACAAAAAGCAACAATACTACGAATTATTACATTTTGTACCTTGAGCAAATCCAGAAATTGTTGTGGAACAAGCTTTCTTCTTCGGATCTCTCAATACAACAAAATTTTAAACTAAAAAAAATCTAGGAAGGAAGAAAAGAAGGGGAAGAAAACTTTTCTAAAAGAAACCCTAAAAAATTTCTTTCTCTCTTTGAAAACCCTAGTTTTTTTTCAGAAGATTTTTCCCCCTTTTTTTCTAAGAGAAAATCCGTCCCCTTTTCCCCTAAATGGGGAACCCTATTTATACAAAAAAACAAAACCCAAGCTTCTTCCATCTTCTGCTCCACTTCAACCACTCTTGGATAGTGATGATGATCTTTTTTTGATATGATGGAGGTTTGGTGAAGGGGAAAATAAAAAAAAATGAATTTGTGAGAGGAGGGGAGAGGAGAGAGCCGTGGGGTGAGGGAGAGAAAGAGAGGATGAAGTGAAGGTTGAGTGTGGTGTTGTTTTGTGATGGAGAAAGAAAGAGAAAACTTAGGGTTGAGTGTGAGAGAGAGAGAGTGGAAGAGGAGTGAAGTGTGTGAAGTGATTGAAAAATTTTGAGTGTGAGAGGAGAGAAAGAGGGAGAGGTCCGTGAGATGAGAGAGAGAAAGATGGAGTGTGTGAGTGTTGTGTGATGAGTGGATGAATGAGGGAGTGGGAAAGAGAGAAAGAGGGAGCGTGAGAGACGGGGAAAGAGAGAGAAAGATGGATTGTGTGAGTGTTGTGTGATGAGTGGATGAATGAGGGAGTGGGAGAGAAAAAAAAAGAAAATAAAATAAAATGTGGGTGTGAGAGAGGGGGTAGAGCCGTAGGAATGGGAGAGAGAGAAAGAGAGGGTTGTGTGTGAGAGTGTGATATGGGGAAGTGGGGAAGAATTGGGAAGAGGGATTTAGGGTTCCAATGCATGGGGGAAAGGGAGTTTGTGAGTTCCAAGGGGGAGAGAGGGGGTGGGGTATTCGAGTAGGGGTTTGGGGAAAAGGGGAATGAACTTGGCTTGTTTTTAGGGTTAGGGGGAATTGTAAAAAAAAAAGAAAAAAAATATTTTTTATTTTTTTTTAAAAAAAGGTGGCCGAATTTTGAGTGAGTGAGGGGGAAAAAAATTAGGGTTTTGGTGGGAATTGGGTTATGGGTTGTGGGTTGTGGGTTAGGTTTTTTTTTGTTGGGGTTGGGCCATGCGAATTGGCTAGGGTTTTTTTGTTGGGTTGGGTTTTTTGATGGCCCAATCCATGACAGCACCTTATTTTTTTTATAGAACCCCCCTATTTCCCTCTTTGCTTATTTTTGCCTCTTCACTTCTAATAAAAATATTTTCTTGTGTTAAAAACTTGTGTCAACAAAATAAAATGATGACATGAAAAGGAAATAATTATTTTTATCAAAAGTAAATAAAATTTTCTCATTTTTTGATAGGACAAAATTAGGGTATTACAACTATAATACTAATTATTTTTATACAATAGTCAGTTATTTACACTAAAACACTAAAAAAACACTAAAACACTAAACTAGTTATTTTCACGTTAAAAAGAAAATTGTAACAACCAACCCACTATCATATTTTTTTTTGGTGGGAAGCCCATTATCTTTTATTAGCCCATGAAGCAAAACCCTAAAATTAAATCACCCTCTCTTAACTCCCTCAGCCGCACGTTGCTTCTTCTTCTTTCATTTTTCTTTTCCTCTCTTCTTTCTTCTTTCACTTTCTTTTCATCTCTGTTGCCCCTTTACAGTTAGCGATTTCCTCTCTTCTTTTCATCACTGTTGCCCCTTTCTTAAAGGAATCAACAAGAAAGGCAGGTAAACAGTCTACAACTATCTGATAATTGAAGACTTTCCTTTGCCAACATATCAGCCACACAATTTGCATTTCTTCCAATCTTCTTCCACTGGACAGTTGCATCTTCTTCAATCCATCCCATGATCCTTAACAGTCATATGACAAAAAGAGGGGGGAAAAGAGGGAAAAAAGATGTTTTTAGCTTAATTTTAGGAAAAAAATCAGCTTCATTAAAGACCGCCCGGTTATAAAGAACCGCACCCGGTTACCCGGTTCAGCGGTTTAAACCCGGTTCAAAGCGGTTTTCCCGGTTCTTTTCCGGTTTTTACCCCAGCGAGTTAAATGGTGCTAACCGAACCGCAGAGATATCCGGTTCACGGTTCAACCGGTTCAACCGTCCGGTCCGGTTTTTAAAACATTGCCTAAAGGTATCAATCTCCACACTTATAAACACTCTTAAAGTGTATATTCTTTCCAATGTGGGACTTCCATATTTTTTAATTCAGCAACAAGTTCCAACAGGCGGCATCATTCCAAAACTTCGAAGAACCCTTTTCCGGATTTTTCAGTCGCTACGGATATTTTCAGAAGGGAATACTCCTTCTGGTTATATAAGACCTACTACTAAGGGGAATGGGTTTAGTGAACTCCCCTAGGGCTGAAAACCATGTTTTCACTTTTTTTTGTGATAAATCATGCTTTCACTTTTCCTTCAACAAAGATTAGACACTGATAAATCAACATATAGGATTGAACCTTTGTATCCTAATTCAGGGTATAATACCCTTCTCAATGTCTCAAGAGAGATAGGTAAGTAATGTGCAAGAATATCATATACTACAAGAGTCCTATGTTTCCCGCTTTTCGACCATGAAAGACTGCTGCTGTGATGAATAGTTCTCGCCGTTAAGGAGCAAAGCCCTCTAGAGGTCGCTCATATTGGTTTTTTAATAAAAAACCTAAAATACCCTCTGGATTTGGTAACAGCTATATAATACAAACAGATAGCTGTTACCCCAGCAGTCCATAACAGATTTTGTTATCTGTTTAATTAGTTACAAGTAGTTAAAGTCAGTTACAATCTATGTAACCAACTCTAACAAACACTTAGAAGGGTCTTTTGCTTTGTATAAATAAACCTACAAGCTATTAGAATAAACACAGTTTACAAATCAAAAAAATTACATTGCATTTTAATTTCTTTAAGTCTTTTTCTTCTTCTTCTGTATACGTTCTTCTCAAGTTCTGTGTGTGTGAGTCTTGGAGAGTAATATTCAAAGTGTGAGCATCTCGCAAGAAAGGGAACAAACACAGTTAGGTTTTTGTTCCAAGTATCACATGTCAGAATAGTGAGAATAATAGAAAAAACAGATGAGAAATAGTTAAAGGAAAGGAATCTACCTGTTAGTGTTCTTGAGTGAAGATCTTCAAGTGGTAAGACTCTTTGTGTTCTCAAGAACACAGGTACAGTGCATAAACAGTAAGAAAAACAAATCAGAAGGCAATTATCAACAATAGAAATAAATAAATCACTGAGAAGAGTGAATTATACCTGTTTCTGGTGTTGATCGTTGCTATTGTGGCCTTCAATCTCGCATTCAATCACGTACATACACAAACACAAGTATAAAGTTAGGGTTTGTGTTAAATCGGTTGAAACAGCAGTAAGTCAGAAAGTTCTTAGGCTTATGACCTTCGTGAGGAAGTCCGTTTGCAACCCTGAAGCATCAGAATCCCAAAATCAGATGTTTGAAGATCTAAGGTTTCTAAAACTCTGAAATCACTACGCAAAACAGAGGGGTTTTGTGTATAACCAGTAAACGAAGCTTCGTGGTGCAACATTGAAGCAAAATCACGCTTCAATCATCACGTTTGCTCAAGATTTGAGCAAACCCTAGCAGAGAAACAGTAGAGAGAAGCGAGAGAGACGAAGCTGAGAAGAGAGAGAAGAAAGAGGTATAACTGACTGAACAGTGAAGGGTTTTCGCTGTTTGGATCAATCCAACCGGGCCAACCCAGAACGAAGTCAGGCGCAATAAATGCTTGACTTTAAATCATTCTTACGAAGTCAGGCTATCGCTTGACTTTAAAACTCCAGACATACAAAGTCGACTTGATAACACCCGCAAGCCCGTTTTTTTTTTGAAAAAAAAAACATCAGACTCAGACAGACCAGTCCATTTTATAAAAACAAAATTAGGGCCCAAAATTAGAATCCAGCACACTGCGCACCCCAAGCCCAACCCGTTTTGTTCATTTTAGGTTTCACTTTTCACTTCTCAAACAATTGATATATAGTTAATCCTAGTAATTCCAATGCTATTATTGTTTTATATTTTTATTTTTGTTAATTGTCAAAGTCATGTGGCAATGTGGAAAAATTTTTCCACTTATCACCCTATATAAATAGTCTAAATCTCCTGAAATTTTGATTTTGAACCCCCGAAAATTTTAAATTACACTAGTAGACCAAGTTTTGCACCTATTTGACAGTAGCCTTAAAAAATTTGACACCGGGGTCATGGGTCCGCCACCGGTAGCATAGGTTTAAAAACAACTACACATCATAAGAAACTCATAATAGGTGTTCGACGCCTTTGAAGGAAGAAATTTGTGAGAAAAAAAATCATAAGAAAACTACTTGCATTAAACAAAAAAAATAAAACAAAATAAATAGCTACTTTTTCTTACAAGAAATAAAGCTACTTACAAATACCTTGTTCAACCATATCACTATTTTTTCACTAACTAGCAATTGACATTTATTAAGTAAAAAAATGTAAATGACATTTATTAAAATATATATGCGGGTCATATTTCTTCACCAATATAATAGTACTAAGAAGAACAATAAAAAAGCTATAAAAAATTACAAACAACAACAACAACAACAACAACAATTGATTTGGGTCAATTTTCTACTTTCGATCAATATTCCATTACGATATGTATCACCTAAAAAATTATATTCGGTATGACAATTTTGACTTTCACAACTCTAATAACGTTTTTTAAAAACAATTTAACATGTGATAGATAATTGTTATTATTAAAATTTCTATATGATGTGTTTTTTATGAAATACTTCTTCGATTACAATAAAGTTGGCTTTTTAAAAATTTAAAAAAGTTATGTGAAGAAATTGAAAATAAGATTAAGAAAAACGTTTAAATATTTTTCACAGAAGTGTTTATTAAATCATTTTCTAACAATTTAAATAATAGTAAATTTAGATACCAAGGCGCCCGTGGCCTAATGAATAAAGGTTCTGACTTCTAATCAGGCGATTATGGGTTCGAGTCCCCGGCGTGAATTTTTTATTACTTTTATTCCAAAATAAGTAGTATATTTTGAAAAAATTCAAAAAAACTTCATGATAAAAATGCTTTTTCAAATAGTCAACAACAATTTGATGAAAAAAATTGTCAACAACAATAGAGTACTTGCAAACAAAATCTAAAATAACTTTTTATGCAATCCAGTTAGGTAACTAACTAAAATTAAAATATTTTTGATGTAAAAAAAATTAAAATATTTTTTTTAAAAAAGTTGAAATTAAAATAATTATTTGACAAACTTTAATGACCGGTGATCAAATATTTCATAAGAAATTATTTACACCCCATAAAATTATTAAGCGTTAGTCAAACTTAGTCTTAGCCGAGTAAACTTAGTCTTAGCCGAGTAATCTAGTCGAAATTAGTTCTGATAATCAGAGAGGTTTTGTGAAAGGTAGAAATATTTCTGATTGTATTTTCACTGCATATGAATCTATTAATTTTCTTCAGAAAAAGGCCTTTGGTGGTCAATTGGCATTGAAAATTGGCATAAAAAAGCTTTTGATACTATAGACTAGAAATTTTTACTTCAAGTCCTGGCTGGTTTTGGTTTCAATGATAAATTTTGTTCTTAGATAAATATTATTCTTCACTCGGCTAAGCTATCATTTTCTATTAATGGCTCTGCTCTTGGTTTCTTTGACTGCAAGAAGGGAGTTAGACAAGGAGATCCTTTGTCGCCTATTCTCTTCTGTTTGGCTGAAGATGTTCTTAGTAGAGGCATTTCCAAGCTTGTTGATGATGGTAAGCTCCAACTTATGGCAGCCCCCAGAGGTTTCCATTTGCCTAGCCTTGTTTTATATGCTGATGATATTATGATCTTTTGTAGAGCAAATAAAAAGAGTCTTTCTAGTTTGTTGGACCGCTTTTCCTCTTATGAGCAAATCTGTTATAAGTTTTTCACTAGAAGCATATCTCACTCCTGTATATCAGTCATCTCTGCTTTGCTTAGATTTTCTCAAGGTTCTTTTCCCTTTAATTATCTCGGTGTCCCTTTATTCAAAGCTAAGCCTCGGAGAATTCATTCATCGCCTATTGTTGATAGAATTATCTCGGTACTGAAGCTGAATGGTTGAAGAACCTTTTAGCTGGAATTCCTTTGGGAATAAAACCGACACCATCAGTGTCAATACATTGTGATAGTCAGTCGGCAATAGCCGTTGCAAAGAATAAAACCTATAACGGAAAAAATAGATATGTGCAATTAAGACACAATGTTGTCAAACAATTGCAAAAATATGGAG
Organism: Astragalus membranaceus; assembly: GCA_039519185.1. Classification (NCBI taxonomy): domain Eukaryota; kingdom Viridiplantae; phylum Streptophyta; class Magnoliopsida; order Fabales; family Fabaceae; genus Astragalus; species Astragalus membranaceus. The sequence goes on along the minus strand of CM076848.1, from coordinate 118,941,138 downwards.
CAATATCGATCGATTTTGTGAAGTCAGAAGTGAATTTGGCCGATCCTCTGACAAAACCCCTAGGCAAGAAACTGATATGTGAGACATCGAGGGGAATGGGACTAAAGCCAATTGAAATTAAGAAGAAGTGATGGTAACCCAACCTTTGTGATTGGAGATCCCATGAATAAGGTTCAATGTGGTAAAAACAAGTCACTTCTTGATATTGCTAGCACTGAAAAATCAATTCAAGTAATTAATTTTATTATTGTCCCTTCCTATGGTGTTATTGTGATAGTGCTAGACTGCAGGGTTAAAAGGTTAAGCTTAAAGCTTTTAATGAGTTTCATAGCCCTTATGGGTGGTGTATGACTTGCAGCATACACTTGATGAAATCACCTATATGAGTGTCAAGTGAGGCCGCTTGCATGAGATCCTGGCGAGGTCTCTAGAGCACTCATGAATACCGAGCACGCGCAGGGCCTAGAAGCGCACCACCACGGAAACAACAAGAATTGTGGGGGTGTAATGTGATAGTAAAACCTCTAACATATAATATGTGTCTTGGGTTCCATAGCTTGCTAAACCAATTCACTGTATGCTATGTTTTATCTGTCTAGGACTGGTTCTATAGCTTGCTATACAACTCCGATGCATTACATCTACGATGTTAACCTAGTAAACTTCTTTTATAAATTTATTTTCCAACTTTTGAAATATGTGGGGGATTGTTGTGTTTTATTGAAAACAAGAGATATTTCAAAAGTGGGAAGTCCCACATTGCTTGACTTTGGACTCACCAAAGTCTTTATATACTAAAGCTTAATGAGAGCTTCTAAACAAGCAAGTAGAAGGGACTCCCTCGCGCGCACAAGCTGGGACCAACATGGATTGGTTCAGTGCAAGTCTTCTCATTTTTCCCCTGCGCGCACGATTAGTGTTGGCGCTAATTTTTACTTAATGATATATTATTTTTGGTCTTATATGAGCCTATCCTGTAATACCAATTTTAATCTATTATTGGTCAAATCGTTTTGTAAAATTAATTTTGTAACAGCGAATTAATTTTGCTTTATTTCGCAATTCATTAAACTCGTTTTATTTTGTAACAGCAAAATTAAATCCATTTTATTCTGTAACCGCAAAATTAAATCCGTTTTAATTTTGTAACAACAAATTAAATCGGTTTTATTTTACAACAGCCATTTTATTACGTCGTTTTATTGCTATTAATTTCGTAACAGATATTTTAATATTATAATTGATTTGTAACGGTTGTTTTAATGGCTATCAGCTATGTGCTTAGCCTATATAAACGCTACTCGAGTAGCGCTTGTAATAGATCCAAAAACTGATTTCTCTCTTGAACTCTCTCCTTCCAAATTATTCCTGGGTTCATCTCCAGTCGCTTAAACGTTTCCATTCTTGCCAGTTCGGATACCTCAGTTGCTACTGCAATCTGAGACGAGACCGGTTGTGCCTCGGGGAATTTGCGTTGTAGAGGAGGATAAATTCTTCAGGGCAGTCGCAAGACGCCTCCGGTTGTTTACACTCACCTTTGTTGTGTTCACAGGTACTCTATTTGTTGCTGTCTTGTTGCGCATATCACTACAAAAAGTGCTGTCATCCTTGGTTGTTTTTCAGCCCCCATTGGCAACAACTATGCGCTTCATGCTGAAATCATTGGGGCTATGTTGGCTATAGAGATTGCTTTTGAAAAAGGATCAAAGTTTTTGTGGTTAGAATGTGATTCTCAATTAGTGGGCTTAGCTTTCAAGACTTGTAAAATAGTTCCTTGGAAGATTAGAAATAGATGGAACAATTGTTTATACTTGACTAGGCAAATGATTTTTGTTTGCACTCACATTTATAGGTTAGGCTTTCCAAGCTACAAATTTTGCTAATCTCCTTCTTGGGTTTAGTGTTTTTCCTTTCGATGGATTGAGTTTTTCTTTTGCTTCTTTTTTTGGTGTGCTGCAAATGACTGGTAATAGCTTTGGTGCCAACCTGGTTGGATGAGAGTCATTATAGTGATGCTTTTGAATACATTTATAGGTTTGTTTTGATTTCATTTCGGTTGTAATTTTGTTTCTGCTCAGGGATTTTTGTCTAGTCCCCCCATGTTTTTGTGTATTTTCCCTTTTTTATCAATAAATTTGGGGGGGGGGGGGTACTATTTTTCCTTCTTAATGTTTCTTCCCTAAGGAGGCTTTTGCATTAACGAGGCTCCATATCCATTTTTTTTTCTTAAAAAAATATGAGTGAAGATAAAACTAACTATATCTTGTAGAAGTATCTGACAATATAAACTATAGTTAAAAATATTATTTTTTAATTAGCAGAGAAGGAAAATTCTAAAGAATTTTAGTAACATAATCCAAATTCATCAAATGTAAATATAAAAACTTAACTCATAATTAGAATTAAAAAAAAAAAGAAGACTACACAATTAGAATGTGAAATATGTGGTATCATGCAGGGTTGGATAAAAACCACCCATAAAATGGAAACAACTATACAAAGTTGAAAGAAGATGATGGGGGTTTTATTGTGTCTCACGGTCACAAGGTAGAAAAGAGAGAACTCTCTAAGTTGCTTAAGAAAACTTGTTATTGCTTGATTATTGTTTTATTGACAAAATTCTTGGTGATGAGCCCTATTTATACTACTCTTGTAGATCTTTACATTACAAAATAGAAGGATCTAGAAGCATTGATTACAAAAGAAAAATCTAGAGATAAAGATATTCTAGTTCATATGGCTAGAAAAGTCTAGAAATCTTAAGGTTTCCCTAGTTATTTATCTTTATCTATTGGTATTTTTAGAAGATTCCATAATATTCTCAATTTCTTAAAAATTGCATATTATTCTTCATCATTCTCCCCGGGTTGGAGGAGACTCGAGCTCGAGTCAAAATCTTCTTCATTGTCAAAGTACAGTGAAAGAGGTTGGTATTGTTCTCTTTGGTTGTCTTTTGTTGGAATATGTCCAACTCATTGGCAATTGAAGCATTTAGGTGTCTTGGAATTGTTCTCTTTGGTTGTCTTTTGTTGGGGTTTGATTGAGGAACTAGGTTCTTGGGTTGGTGGTTTGTTATGGTGGGCATAATTTCTGGTGGAGGAAAGAGGTTGGTATGAAGATCTCTTAGGCAACTTCTTCTCAACCCGAATGGCTAGACGGATAACCTCATCCAAGCACCAATATTGTTGGAGTTGGACTGGGTGTGCAACTTTAGTGTTTGGCCCCCAAGGCATCGAGCAATCTGCTCTTCCTTTTCTGGGATGTCACATTTCATCATTAACTTCTCAAATTTTGTAGTGTATTCTTCTCCTGACAAAGATTTTTGACAAAGATTTTGTAATTGAATAAGTTGTCTTGATAATAATGATGAGGTAAAACATGCGGGTTAGTTTTCGGCACATCTTCTCCCATGTCTTGATCTTGCTTTTCCCTTCACACTCTCGTTTCCTTTTAAGATTTTTCCCACCAAATTGAAGTGTGTTTCTTCAACTTGACAACAACTATCTTTACATTTTACTCCTCTAGAACCTCATTATACTCAAATACACGTCCAACGGTTTGTAGCCAATCCACAAATGTTGAACCAAGGGTAAAACAGTCCTTTATTTTGAATGATAACAAATTACATCATATCTACTAATGTTTCAAGATGAGCAAAGTGCAGGACTTAATTTAAAGAGAAGAAGACACAAAAGAAAAGAAGCTTGAAGAAGAAGCATCATATGAAGTTCAAAACCCTATTTTGTGTCTAAGCCTTTTTTAGGACTCTTTGTAAAGGTCCTATCACCTAAAGTGTGTGGCACTTTAGCTATTGAGAGAGATGACTTTTCAAAACATGCATGATGCACAAAAATAGTTTTGAAAAAATATTTCACAAAATTGCATGCATGCATAAGGTGGCACCTAAACCTAAAAACGATTTTGTGGAAATCAAAAATCATTTTCTATTTTGTTCCAATGGCTATGAAATCGATTTATATAATTTATATAGGCTATGAAATCGATTTTAGGCTCACCTATAGGCCAAGAATCGATTTCCTTATCCTATGTTTGAAGCATGTAATCGATTTCTACATATTCTCAAGCCAAAGGTAAGAATCGATTTCCTTCTATTTCAAAAGACTATGAAATCGATTTTCAAGCAATCCTATAGGCTATGAATCGATTCCTCCTCATTTTAAACAAAGTAAGAATCGATTCCTACCTTATTCAGGATGTCCTGAAAATCGATTCTCACCTATTTCTAAAGAAACAAACAATCGATTCTTTTATTTTTTAAAAGCAATGAATCGATTCATCAACATTTTAACTTGATCAATGAATCGATTCTTCACTCATATTAAATGCTTTTCAAAAATTTCAACGGTGCCTAAGCCTATAAATACCTGGTTGAGCTTCACCTTGAAACAAATCCCTTCATCTCACAATTTCTCTCTATACGATTCTAGATCTATACTTGTGCTTCATAGATTTATTTTGTTAAAAGCTTTTGATTTCGAAAGTGTCATATCATTTCCAAAAGCTTTTATGTTTTTATAAATCTAGATCTAAGATCTTGTGCTTCATTGATTTATTTGTTAAAAAGTTTTTTGAATTCGAAATTGTCATATTATCTTCAAAAGCTTTTTTATCAATCTAAATCTAAGATCTTGAGCTTCATTGTTTTGATCTTGTTAAAAGTCTTTTGTTTTTGAAAATCATATTTATCTTCATAAAAGCTTTTTGCAAATCTAAGCTCTCATTGTCATATCAATTGTGAAGCTTTTGCAAAAGCAAGATCATATTCCATATCATATTTTAGAGCATCTGTTTTCCTAAGATCACTCATCTCTCTCAGTTCTAAACTGACACATTCTAAGAAGTGATTGGATCTCTAGATCTCAAATTGTGTAAACCTTATATTGTTTTAAGTTGTTTTGAAATCCTGGGCTGTGTACTTGGGTCTCTCAATCAAGTGATTGAGTTGGTGTTTTGAAATCCTGGGCTGTGTACTTGGGTCTCTCAATCAAGTGATTGAGTTGGTGTTTTGAAAACCTAGGCTTTGTACTTGGGTCTCTCAATCAAGTGATTGAGTTGGTGTTTTGAAATCCTGGGCTGTGTACTTGGGTCTCTCAATAGGGTTATTGAGTTGGTTTAGAAATCCTTAGCAAGAGTGCTTAGGTTCTCAATTCAGGGGAATTGAGATTCACTTATATTGGGGTCGACTGTTTGTATCAAACTCTCTTCAATATAGTGGTTACTAAGTCCAAGGGTTGAAAAGCCTAAGGCCGAGGACGTAGGGGTTTTATCCCGAACCTCGCTAAATTGCTGTGTCTCTCTCTCTTCCCTATCTCTTTATATTTTGCACTTTATTTGCTTATAATATTGATATTATCATAACTGCTTATATTATCATATTCTCAATATAACTGCGCAAATATATCATATTGTAATCCTTCTTCTTATTATCTATTTTATTGCTGTATACAATATTGATCTGTCCATCATCTCATTCTACTCCTTCTATATTGGTCAAATATTATTATTCCGCATTTAATCCAAACCAATATCGAAAAAGTTTTTTTAATTGAAAAAGAATCCATTAATCACCTATAACCTTATTCACCCCCCCTCTAAGGTTACTTTTATAGACTCTCAAGTCTAACAAGTGGTATCAGTAGCTAGTAATTGCTTTAGAGCTTTACATCTCGCAATTTAAATTAATCCTGTTATATATCTGTGATTATGGGTTCATTCATGAAAGAAGGAATGTCTTCTAATAGGCCTCCTCTATTTGATGGTACTAACTATGATTACTGGAGTAGTCGTATGAAATGTCATGTGCAGGCAATTGACTTCACTCTATGGAGAATCATAGTGGATGGTCCTCTAATCCCGATGAAGATCAAGATCACAAAACCAGGTAATACTGATGGTGACACTTCAAAAATTCAAGCCACCGGCAAAGCTGAAGAAGTACCGGTAGAAGACATCTACACCATCGACCTGAGTGAGTTAAGAAAATCTGAGCTTGACAAGATATCCCTAAATGCAAAGGCCATGAATATCCTTCATCTATCACTCTGTGAAGAAGAATATGGTAGAGTAAAAGGGTGTCAAAGTGCAAAGGAAATCTGGGACTGCCTACAAGCCACTCATGTCGGGACAAGCCAGGTAAAAGATACTAAAATTAGAATTCTCACCTCTGAATATGAAAGTTTTAAAATGAAAGAAGGTGAGTCTGTCGCAGCAATGCATCAGAGATTAAATTTAATTGTAAACAACTTGAGGGCCTTAGGAAAGAAATACACCAACAAGGATTTGAATGGAAAGATCCTTGAATCCTTAACTGGTGAATTCTTCCCTAAGACTTGTGCTATAACCGAAGCCAAAGACATTGGCACTTTACCTCAAGAAGACCTTATTGGATCATTGCTAGCCTTTGAGGTAGTATTGGCTACTAAAAAGAATCAAGAAAAGGAAGTGGTGAAATCTCTTGCCCTTGCTGCTAAAACTCCTAAAGTAGCAAGGAAACAAAGTAAGTCTGGTGAAGAATCTGATGATGAAGACATGGCTGAATTATTTGAAGAATTCATGAAATTCAACAAACTTGAAAAGAGAAATAACTCAAAGAAATCCAAGAAAGCTAAGAAGGCTACATGGAACAACTATTCTGACAGTGAAGAAGAGGAAGTTGCAAATGCCATCTGTCTCACGGCATGTGAAACACCTAAGGCTACTATATGGGATTGTCTTGGCTCTGATAGTGACACATACGAAGAAGAGCAAATTGCAAATGGTGTTTGTCATATGGCAAATGACTCATCTAAGGTAAGCCTTAACTCTTCTAGTCTTTCTGATTCTTCTATACATGACGATTTACTTGATGATGGTTGTAGTAGTCAAGATTTGAGTGAGGCTTTTGATGCTCTCTATTTTGAACATGAAACTCTTCTGTTAAAATCTAAGAAATTGGCAAAGAGTAACAAAAGCATGCTCACTCAAATTGAGACACTTGAAAATGAAGTAGATAGATTAAAGAATGAACTACATAAATCTGTCAACCTTGAGTTTTGTGAGCTTAAACAAAATTTTGAAAAAGCCAAGGTTGAAAATGAATTTTTGAAAGAATCTTTGAAAAAGTTTGAGGTTGGTGAAAAGACCTTGACCAAGCTACTTCACTCCCAACATGAATATGCGGATAGGAGAGGTATTGGGTACCAAGGTAATTCCACCACCTCCAGCTCAAACAAAAATATCACCTTTGTAGCTTCTACCTCTAATCATAAACCTACTATCTTCAAATGCACATATTGCCAAAAGGGAAACCATAGCTCCTCTTCATGCCCCATCCGTAAAATATGTGAGCTTGGAACCCTTGTACCTACTTGGAAGAAACCAAGGTGGATTGTGAAAGCAAACCCCTTGATGACTAACCCCAAAGGACCCAAAGAGAATTGGGTACCAAAATTTTCTACTTGATCTTAGTGCAGGTATGCTACAAGGTATGGGGGACAGATCAATACCTTGTTAGCAGAGACTCAAAGTTCATGACTGGAGACGCAAAAAGATTCTTAATACTCAGAAACAGCAGTCATGAGACCAGTAATATCAACAATAGAGGAAGAATCACCGGTGAAGGTTAGAGTGGAAAAGTTCTATTTACCTTAAGTATAATTTATCACTTTTGTGAAAATAAATTTTCTTTGTGTGCATCAAAGTTTTTCTTCTCTCTATTATGCTGGATTTTGTGATGCAACATATTTTTTGTTAAAAATGATACCTATATTGTTGAACCAAGGATGATTATCTTGGGTATCATATTTTTAAAACCATGATGATCCACCCTCTTTTTACTAAAGCCTTGCATTCTAAAATTATTAAAGGGGATCACCAAGTAAGGGGGAGCATAGCATGAACTACTGTTTTTGATATATCATATGCTATGCAAATGCTGCTTATTTATTATGCAAGTTTATGTTGTATGTATTCACCCCCCCTCCTTTTTGATGAAAACAAAGGGGGAGAAAATATGCAAGCTACTATTATATGTGGGGAGAAAATATATGCTTATGCTTAGGGGGAGCTTTTTTAAAAGAATTTTCATTATTATTAATCCCTATGCATAATGTAATTTGTTATCATCAAAAAGGGGGAGTTTGTTGAACCAAGGGTAAAACAGTCCTTTATTTTGAATGATAACAAATTACATCATATCTACTAATGTTTCAAGATGAGCAAAGTGCAGGACTTAATTTAAAGAGAAGAAGACACAAAAGAAAAGAAGCTTGAAGAAGAAGCATCATATGAAGTTCAAAACCCTATTTTGTGTCTAAGCCTTTTTTAGGACTCTTTGTAAAGGTCCTATCACCTAAAGTGTGTGGCACTTTAGCTATTGAGAGAGATGACTTTTCAAAACATGCATGATGCACAAAAATAGTTTTGAAAAAATATTTCACAAAATTGCATGCATGCATAAGGTGGCACCTAAACCTAAAAACGATTTTGTGGAAATCAAAAATCATTTTCTATTTTGTTCCAATGGCTATGAAATCGATTTATATAATTTATATAGGCTATGAAATCGATTTTAGGCTCACCTATAGGCCAAGAATCGATTTCCTTATCCTATGTTTGAAGCATGTAATCGATTTCTACATACTCTCAAGCCAAAGGTAAGAATCGATTTCCTTCTATTTCAAAAGACTATGAAATCGATTTTCAAGCAATCCTATAGGCTATGAATCGATTCCTCCTCATTTTAAACAAAGTAAGAATCGATTCCTACCTTATTCAGGATGTCCTGAAAATCGATTCTCACCTATTTCTAAAGAAACAAACAATCGATTCTTTTATTTTTTAAAAGCAATGAATCGATTCATCAACATTTTAACTTGATCAATGAATCGATTCTTCACTCATATTAAATGCTTTTCAAAAATTTCAACGGTGCCTAAGCCTATAAATACCTGGTTGAGCTTCACCTTGAAACAAATCCCTTCATCTCACAATTTCTCTCTATACGATTCTAGATCTATACTTGTGCTTCATAGATTTATTTTGTTAAAAGCTTTTGATTTCGAAAGTGTCATATCATTTCCAAAAGCTTTTATGTTTTTATAAATCTAGATCTAAGATCTTGTGCTTCATTGATTTATTTGTTAAAAAGTTTTTTGAATTCGAAATTGTCATATTATCTTCAAAAGCTTTTTTATCAATCTAAATCTAAGATCTTGAGCTTCATTGTTTTGATCTTGTTAAAAGTCTTTTGTTTTTGAAAATCATATTTATCTTCATAAAAGCTTTTTGCAAATCTAAGCTCTCATTGTCATATCAATTGTGAAGCTTTTGCAAAAGCAAGATCATATTCCATATCATATTTTAGAGCATCTGTTTTCCTAAGATCACTTATCTCTCTCAGTTCTAAACTGACACATTCTAAGAAGTGATTGGATCTCTAGATCTCAAATTGTGTAAACCTTATATTGTTTTAAGTTGTTTTGAAATCCTGGGCTGTGTACTTGGGTCTCTCAATCAAGTGATTGAGTTGGTGTTTTGAAATCCTGGGCTGTGTACTTGGGTCTCTCAATCAAGTGATTGAGTTGGTGTTTTGAAAACCTGGGCTTTGTACTTGGGTCTCTCAATCAAGTGATTGAGTTGGTGTTTTGAAATCCTGGGCTGTGTACTTGGGTCTCTCAATAGGGTTATTGAGTTGGTTTAGAAATCCTTAGCAAGAGTGCTTAGGTTCTCAATTCAGGGGAATTGAGATTCACTTATATTGGGGTCGACTGTTTGTATCAAACTCTCTTCAATATAGTGGTTACTAAGTCCAAGGGTTGAAAAGCCTAAGGCCGAGGACGTAGGGGTTTTATCCCGAACCTCGCTAAATTGCTGTGTCTCTCTCTCTTCCCTATCTCTTTATATTTTGCACTTTATTTGCTTATAATATTGATATTATCATAACTGCTTATATTATCATATTCTCAATATAACTGCGCAAATATATCATATTGTAATCCTTCTTCTTATTATCTATTTTATTGCTGTATACAATATTGATCTGTCCATCATCTCATTCTACTCCTTCTATATTGGTCAAATATTATTATTCCGCATTTAATCCAAACCAATATCGAAAAAGTTTTTTTAATTGAAAAAGAATCCATTAATCACCTATAACCTTATTCACCCCCCCTCTAAGGTTACTTTTATAGACTCTCAAGTCTAACAACAAACTCACCGGGTTGTAGCTTCCCTTCGAAGTCAGAAATGTCTACTTTGATATCATTGATCCAAAATTGACGTCAGTGTGAGCGACTGCTTCTAGATGATGAAGAGTCACTACCAGATTCATCATCTTCAAACCTTCTTCGTTGTGCTTCCAATAGGGCTTGTAGAGCATTGACAGTTTCTTGTAGTTGTTGAATATGTCATCTCATTTCTTCCATCTCGATTTCATGCAAAGATCTTTCATTTTGTCTTCTAGGTGGCCTTTTGACAATTGTGGTCAGTGATCTTGTTGGTGAAGTTTGTGGCGGTACGTGGAGGTTTAGATGGCGGTGTTAGTTTCGCGAACAAATGGCCACAAAGTGAAGTTTTGGGATGGCAACTCCTTTGTGATGAGCCCTATTTATACTACTCTTGTAGGGTTTTGCATTACAAAATAGAAGGATCTAGAAGCATTTATTCCAAAAGAAAAATCTAGAGATAAAGATATTCTAGTTCATATGGCTAGAAAAGACTAGAAATCTTAAGGTTTCCCAAGTTATTTATCTTTATCTATTGATGTTTTTAGAAAATTTCATAATATTCTAAATTTCTTGAATCTGCCATATTATTCTTCATCATATTGTAAATGTGACTAAAGTCCTCACGAAAATAAATGTTGGAACACAGAATTCGAATATAAAAGAAAGATAAAAATGTAAACATCAACTTAAGTATGACCTTCATACTCGGTGTGAAATGAATAAAATAAAGAAGACAACACAAATAGAAAGTGAAACATGTTATGCAGAGTTTGATGAAAATCTGTACAACAGGTTAGCTACTTTTATTCTCTCTAATGTTTGTGTCCTTTTAGTGTATGAGGGAGATTGAGATATGAATCTTAGTGTGTGTGTGTGTGTGTGTGTGTGTGTGTGTGTGTGTGTGTGTGTGTGTGTGTGTGTGCAGGTTATTGCTGAAATGACCAATGGAGGTGTGGACTGTGCTGTTGAATGTACTGGCAGTATCCAGGCCATGATTTTAGCATTCGAATGTGTCCATGATGTATGTAAAACAAAACTCTTGTTTTTGTCTCACTTGTTGCTAAAGAGTTTATAAAGCTTACCGAGTCTAAAACTTGATTTGTTCTCAGGGTTCGTGTTGTTGCTGGGACGACAATTGATGATATCAGAGCGTATGAAGTTCCCGCTTTAAAAATTACTGCACTGCGTTTCACGGAAACAACCCGGGCAAGGATAGAAAAGGCAGGTGGTGAGTGCTTGACATTTGATCAGCTTTCCCTCTGACCTCCCTTGGGACAGAACACGGTATGAGTTGATAACAATATTGACCTCTGATCTTTATATAGAGTCATAAAATGGATATGCTGAAGTTATAGGCTTTCTGGAATTTAAATTTTATTTATGTAATCTTGAATGCAGGTCCTTTTAAGAGGCCCAAAGAATGCTCGGGAAGCTGTCATATGCCGGTGAATGAACATATTTCTGTGGTTTGAGGTTGAATCTAATTCTTGTTATGTCTGTTTGTTGCTTCAAAACTCTAGTTTTTGTTTTGTTGTGGATGTTTTTATTACTCCTAAACAAGGTTTTAAAAACCGGACCGGACCGGCCGGTTCAACCGGTTGAACCGGGAACCGGACCCCTGGCCGGTTGGTTCAACCCCATTTGAACCGCAGGCCAAAGAACCGCCCCAGAACCGGATTGAACCGCCAAGAACCACTTTGAACCGGGAAAGAACCGGGAACCGAACCGGGTTGAACCGGTTTGAACCGCCCGAAATGCAATTTTTTATTTTTAAATTTACTTTTTTCTCCAAAATTTAATATTTTTTATTTAATAAATTACTTATCCGGTTCAACCATGGTTGAACCGGTTGAACCGATTGAATCATGAACCGGAGGTCTCGCCGATTCGATCTCCGGTCCGGTTTTAAAAACATTGCTCCTAAATCAACATGCGGGCATTGGCAAAATGAATATTACCAAATGCCTATAGTAGGGAAGCTAGCTTTTTTTCTAAGCAAGCATATGAATTCAATACTGAAATATTATAACTTATGGTATCAGAGGTTTTTTTTTTTTTTTTTCCATTTTGGAGTGTAGTTCTTCATTTTATTACTTTTAGATATCTCATATCTCATATTATTACATGCATATGTAAGTCAATGTTCTATCTATCCTTATTTCAAGTTCTTGCATGATTTGGCAGTGTCTCATGATTGATGAAGCGGACAGGATATTGGAAGCAAACTTTGAGGATATTGGAAGCAAACTTTGACGAGTGTAAAGATGGTGGCTGAAGTAGTCTCTTGCTCACTTGGATCAGTCCCTGAAATCTCTTGGAGCTTTTGTATTTATCAAAACTGATAGTACTCTCACAACTCTTTTGGAGTGTATAAATGCTATTCAAGCCACAAAAGTAGTGTTTAACAATCTCTATAGTAAGTAGTATAGTGTTGTCCATAAGGTAGCTTTTGTAATTTCACTTGTTAACTATATTTCCTTACTGTTCAATGCTAGTCAGCTGAACTATATTTCTTACCCAGATTGTTTTATCAGATCCCGTTTCACTTGTTCGTGATCACAACATCAATGAAAAACTAGTTGAATTTGAATAAAGACGAAGAGACCTGTGGAAGGCAAAGCCAATCCAAGGCTTCATGGTTATCTTGAATATAAACTGTATGTTATCTTTTAGCTAAGTATTGTTTGATACTTGGTCTTTTAATGTATGCTTTAATTTTGTGGTCTAACTTGTAAGGTTTTTATAGCTTGGATCTATGAGATTCAATTTTCTTTCCTTATAATGTCGTCGTGAGTTTTAAGTTTCATGCTAATGTGTTGCATTCCCTATGATGTACGATGTGATTAATTCTTCTGTTATTTGATCCTGTTCAAATTCAAAGATTTCAATTTTGTTGGTCAGCACATGTAGTTTTACTGTTAGTAGCTTATTTGTATGGATGATTATTTTTTATAAGTTGTTTCTTGATGTGAGGAGTGGTGCATGATTTGATATCACTTTTGGATCGTTGTTATTGTTACAGATTTACTTGTTTCTGGTTGTGGATTTAATGAAGGAATCACATGCTCATGAGCTGATTGATACAATAATTTGAACCTCATTAAAAGAATCATGGACAGTGATCTTGGAAACCTCACTTTTTTTTTAAAAAAAAAACTTTTCATATCGGTTCCCATAGAAAACCGATGTTAAAAATCAGTATTCACATCGGTTCCCATATAAAACCGATGTCAAATGTATACGCTTATATTTGATAAAAAAACTGACTTTTCATAACGGTTCTAGGGGCAACCGATATAAAAACAACTTTACATAACGGTTCAGGAACCGATATGAAATGTCCCTATTTTTTATATCTCCTTTTTCGGCATCGGTTCAGGAACCGATATGAAATGTCAATTTTAATCGATATGAAATGCCTTTTTCCATTAGTGAAATTACAAGTCATCTGTTGTATAATCAGATGCTACATATTTTATTGTTTTTATCATGCACGTGTTACACATTTGGCCATTCACTTTTTTATCTCTGTTTTTGTTATCCAGTGAAGAACTAATTTTTTAATTTTCAAATTTGTTTCAGCCTACAAACGTGTATTGTTTAAATTTTACAAAGTCTGCATAAGTCCAAGGTTTTCAATCAGTATAAATTTCATTTTTTTGATAAGAGTTCATTTTAAAACATTTTGAACCAAGCTTGGCAGATATCTAAACCTTCTTAAAAATGTGATTGCGAGAGAAAACCTTTTTCTTACACATAAATGTATGCATACGGGAATCTAGATTGTCAATAATCCTAGAGATAGATGAGTTATGTGTCATGCGTGCTTGAGATGTGAGGTTAAAAATGAGAAGGTGTTGTATAATGGGGTTGCAAGCAGAGACTCAACCCAGAGGATTGATGCACATGCCCAAATCACATGCAGCCTCACTTAGCTGCAACGCTTTTCATAATAGAAAGGACAAAAAGCTAAGACAGAATTTTTTGATTAAATAAATGGAAGCCTGTTGTTTGTTTGGTGGTGATAGTGGGTGATGGTGCTGGTGTTGGTGATAGTTGTGAGAAAGAAAATGAGGTTGTGATGGTGGTGAGTGGTAGGTGGCGGCGGTGGTGGTGGTGGTGGTGGTGGTGATGGTAATGGTAGTGAGAGAGATAAGGAGGTGGTGCTGATAGTGAGGGTAAAGAGGGAGGGGGGGTGAAAGAATGAAAGTAGGGGTTGGAAAAGAATGAGCCAAAACATGAGGTTGGTGGTGATAGTAGGTGATGGGGGTGGTGATAGTTGTGAGAGAGAGAAAATGAGTTTGTGGTTGTGGTGGTGAGTGGGAGGTGGTGATGGTGGTGGTGAGAGGGAGAAGGAGGTGTTGGTGATAGTGAGGGTAAAGAAAGAGGGGAGGTGAAAGAATGGAAGTGAGGGTGGGAAAAGAATGAAAAAAAAATAGAGGTTGGTGGTGATAGTGGGTGATGGGGTGGTGATAGTGGGTAATGGGGTGGTGATAGTTGTGAGAAGAAAATGAGGTTGTGGTAGTTGTGGTGAATGGGAGGTGGTGATGGTGGTGGTGGTGGATTGGTGATGATGGTGGTGAGTGGTGATAGTGAGGGTGAAGAGGGAGGGGAGGTGAAAGAATGAAAATTGGGGGTTGGAAAAGAATGAGTCAAAAATATTTGGGGCCATCCCACAAAGCCCTGACCCTAACCCAAATTGACACCTCTAGTGTAACATCCTCAAAATAATTAGCCGAATTATTTGGATGTTAATCCAATTAAATTAATTTAGTACTTGACTGGTAAACTTATTGAGTGCTAAAATTATTTATTGGTTGTCATGGGATCGTTAACCGGATAATACGGATCAAGGAAGTTTCGAAATCGAAATAAGAGATTTAGATCAATACGGTAATTAGACCACGTTACCACTTATATATTAATAAATATATATATATATATATATATATATATATATATATATATATATATATATGTATGCGTATATGTGAGTGAGAAGAAAAAGAAAGAATTAAAAAAGAAAGAAAGAAAAGAGAGAAGGAAGCGTGAGATACAGAGAAGAGAAAAGAGAGAAAAGAGAAAGAAGAGGAAAGGGGCATGGAGGAAGAAGAGGAAAAAGGGAGGACTTCGGCTCATCAAAACGACTTTCTTCCAACACGAAAAATGCTCAGCGTTACTTCCTCTTCGATTTGGTACCAAGATATTCATCATCAATTCACTCTACACGAATTTACCATTTTCGGGTTGAAGCTCAAGGTGGCGTTTTTGAGAGCCATCTTCTTCAATAAAGCGGTTTGAAGGCCAAGGGAGTTCAAATGGAGGCTTGGGTACTAGCTTGAAGTGAAAGAATCAAGGTTTGATTGGGTGAGATTTGAGAAATCAAATTTGGGGTTTTTGTGAATAGTGGTTTTGGAGGTTAGGGATGATGAATAGTGTCCATGGAGGACTTCGAGGAATTCGGTATTTCGGTCAATAAGAGGTTTCGTGATCAAGTGGAAAACTTCGGAAGCGGAATTGAGCGTCGTCGGAACGGAAACATTATGCGGGGAATGTTCGTGCGGTTACTCGGTGAATTCGGCTCGATCGTGGTTCACGCTTCAAGGGTGAGTTTTACTCACGCTTAGGATGTTTTTATGTTTCGAGTATTTTTACGTCAATTGATGTCGAGAGATCTTGAGTCAAAACCGCTATTTGGAAAATATGTCGTTTTTGATAAAAACCGTTTTGATTGAGACATTGATTGATTTGAATGATTGTGTGATATTGGTTGAATCTGTTTTTCTGTTTGGTTGAAACCGCCACTTTGCAGATTTTCAGCAACCAAACACTGTTTTTCGTTTCGCGATAACTTTTGATCCGGGAACCCGATTGAGGTGTTCTAAGATGCGTTGGAAAGCTTATTCAGAGGCCTAACTGAATATTCTATTTTTAAGGCAAAATGAGCTGTTTTTGATATTGAAAATTGTGTCGAAAAGTGGTCAACTAGATTGCGAGTGTGAACTTGGATTTTATAAAATTGTGGATTAAAGTGTTTCATTGATTGTCTGATTTGATGGACCGTGGGTTCATAGTACTGTAGATATATATTTATTATATCGAGTTGGGTGACGACCCATTGGGAAACACTATTGGTATTGGGGTTCGCCGGGGTTAGCGGTGTTTCGCAGTCGGTGTTATGTTAAAGATTGTTATACGGTACTCCGGGGTTAGCGGTGTTTCGCAGTCGGTGCCGTATTTTGTTTGTTGTACGATACACCGGGGTTAGCAGTGTTTTGCAGTCGGTGTCGTACTTGTGTTAACACGTTCATCGGGGTTAGCAATGTTTTGCAGTCGGTGTCGTGTTAAGTGGTAAGGGGAACTAATAATTGAACCGAGAGTGTTAGTAGGGGTCTCGGTAGAACTCACTGAGATTGTATCTCACTGTTAATATGTTGTTGATTTTACAGAGAAACAGGGACAGAAGAAATCTCAGAGGCACGAGTAGGTTGAGCTCGGATTGGTTGCTGATAGCCTAGCTTTATGTTTAAGCTTATTTCCCTTTTGTTGTCTGTATACTAAGACATTATGTATTTAGTGTATATCTTTCTTCCGCTTTCTTGTATGATACTGAATACTATAGATGCTGATGGTATATGGTCTGAGAACCATATTGTCTTGTTGTAAATAAGACTGTTTGGGTTATATTCAGCGAAAAATTTATAGTGATATTCAGTGTCTAAGCAGGAATTATATCTCTGATGTGTTACTAATGTGCACTTGGGTATTTTTAGTCGATAGAAATACCGGGGTGTTACATCTAGCGGGGGGTTTGACGGGTGGAGACTAACAAAGGATTTAAAAATAAAGATTAAGGGGAATGAATAACCTGCTTTGTTGTAGAAGCAGAACGTGGAAGGAAGTAGGATTCCAGAAACACAAAAAGTGGGAATTAGTTGGTTATTCTTAGTCGAATAACAGTTGGGTTGTGGTGTAGTTAGTTGTTGGCCAAGGATAGTTGCTAATAGAGACTAAGCTGAGGCTTTTCCAATATATTCTCTGCTAGTAAGTATTTTGTACATGTCAATCAAATACATGTCTATTTTCAAGAAATTTATCTTTCTTTTACGCTTTTACTTATGTTCTTCATAGTTCAATGGGACCCATAACTAAGAGATAGAATTCCTCTCAATGTAATCACTTGTAGAAAAGGGAATCATCGTTTAGAGTTATTAGTTGAATCCTCAGCTAACTTAAGTCGACAACAAGTTTGGCGGAAGGAGGTGGTGATGGTGGTGCACTGAAAAAGTTTGATTCGCCTGAACATGATCATCTTTGGAGTCTGCATTTACACTTTTGAAATAATATGAGTAATATGGATCTACCTTTGAATTCCTCGAAGAACAATCATCGTAGGCTGTTCGACCCAACTCAAGGAGTATCACCACCAGTCGAACTCTCTAGTTGTCCCTCCAATGATGCTGAGGTGGAGCTGTCTGTAGTGATGAGTACATCCCTCATCAGGCATCAAATTGACATAGGAATATATGATATCATGTACCAGGTGTCCCAATAACTAACTAACATAGTTAAATTTATGGTACATAATGAGGTCCAGCATGCTAGATAATTAGAAGCCAAAAAAGTAAATTATCTGGGTAGCTCGGCTACATCAGCAGCACCAGGCCAAGGAGGGTCTCCTAATCAAGTTGGAATTCTACCTTAATTTCAGCCAAATCACAATCTCGCAGGACCTTGATAGGCTTATCCAGCTTTGGATCACTAGTTACCTCCTAATTTTGTGTTTCCTACTTCTACTTCTACAGAGCGGTGTAGCTTGTCATCTGTTACGGATTGGGCCTAATTAAGGCTTTCACCAAGGCCCAACACCAAAATGCCAAGTCTATTAACCAATGATGGAGATCAAAGACCTAGATCCAATGGTTCTCATTGATCCCCAAAACCTATAAATAAGCATTCAATGTTAGCATTTAAGGTACACACTCTCCAATTCTCTCACTTGCAACTAACCCACTTGCTGACTTGAGTGTCGGAGTGTCATTGCAGGTACCACCCCGCCTGGGTCGGGGCCTAAGCTCGAATTGACCAAGCACTACAAGAATAACCTAATTTACCTACGAAAATTTCCGACAGAATTTTTTTTCGTCGCTAATTCTTGCATTTCCGACAGAATAATTCGTCGGTACGTGTTTAGTAGTTAAGCCAAGTGTTTCCTGCTCATGTTTGCGATGAAATTTAATACGGTCGCTACGTTCCGACGGATAATTTCGTCGCAAACGTTAAAAAATCCGTCGGAAAGCTTTGTCCCTTAAACTTAAAAAAGAAGCACCCTCGACATAAGAGTTTCACGCTCACTTCTCACTCTCTCCGCTGCTCTCACTCTCCACCTTCACGCTCACTCTCCACCTTCACGCTCACTCGCCGCCCTCATCACAACCTCACCTTTGTCATCATCCCAGCCTTCTCCCTCTTCTGTCACTATCGTTTTCCTACGACCCTGCGACAACCACTGCCAGTTGATTCCCTCACAGTGACGGAAACCATCGCCGTTCTCCTTCTCTCAGTCGCCTCTCCTCTCTTCTTCTTCTTGAAGGGTAATTGATTTTCTTCTATTTGACTGAAAAGCCCCAAATTTTGGTTGATTCAAAACCCTAACCCCGTTTTCCCCTTTCTATTGAAATCCTAGGGCAAAATCGCAACTCACCCGCTTCCATCGCAAACACTATTCCAGTGCACCCTTGTATCCGAATCGGTGCTCAAAGGAAGCTTCTCCTCCCTGCGCTGAGCTCCTTCAACCGCACCTTCAGTGATTTTTCAAACAAACTCAAAGGTTTATGAACATCAACTTAGGTAATCCTAATCGAATCCCTTTTTGGTGTTGTGTGTTTTCCTTTTTCGATCTCTATAATGCTAATCTCTTTGTTCCAACCTAATCGATTTGTTCCAAAAGCAAACCCGATGCTTGTTGCATGACCCCAATGAATTTGTTTTGAGTTAGAGCTGATGCAAACCTGATGCTTGATGCTAATCTCTTTTCCCTTACAACTTTTACCAATTGTAAGTAACATTCTTCATTTTCTTTGAGTTTTTTTTGGTCTAGGATTTGGTACATTCATGGTGAAGTTTAGATTGAGTTTATTAAATTGAAGTTATTGATTAGTTATAAACAGTTTGCTAACTTATGTTTTCGATTGAGATTTTGGCTTTAGACATGGGTACTTGATGTTTTCAGTTGTGAAATTAATTTGTATTTACAATTTCACAGGTTGTAGATGCAGTGCTAGCCGTAAAAATGACAAATGCTCGAGGTGAAGTTAGATACCCAATCAAGGTTGGTTATAGAATTCCTCTGATCTATTTCTCGTGAAGCTTTCTTTCTGGATGTAAGATGTCTAATTTTAAGCAACTTGTTGAGCAAAAGTAATATGTAGTTGAATCTTGCATGTTACACGGTTTAAGGATCATAGGATTTGAATGGATTTAATTCTGTTCAATTGTAATGCCTGTTTCAGGGAATTAATATTTTGAAGGCTCATGGAAAAAGTGCCACAGACAGATTTTTGATGAATGGTTATGCTCTAAATACTGGCCTGTGCTGCTCAAGGAATGCCTCTTAGGGTTTCCCCTGCAAAAATTGCTTGTCTTGATTTCAATCTTCAGAAGACAAAAATGCAATTGGGTGTTCAAGTACTAGTTTTTGATCCCAGGGAGCTCGAATAAATTCGCCAAAGGTACTATCAATATGATCATGTGGCTTCTGTTTTATAATGATTCCTTCCTAGATTCACTTTCCTTAAATATTCTGGGAATAATTATTATCGTATTAATGGTAAGTTGTGTAAAATAGGAATAAGCATAATTGTTCTGGAAGGCGTTAATTTAAACCAAAGTCCTGGTAAGCCAGAAGCTTGAAATATTGTGGTTAATAAATCGTGTAATTCAGTAATTCTCATTTTAAAAGTATTAGTCTAGTTGTGTAATGAAATCTTGTTTTCTGTTTCATTATGAAATTTGATTGGTTTGGGACAATTCTCCACCCTTACCATCTTATAGATAAAGTAACATCTCTGAAATATTGTTAACAAATGATCTTTTTTCTAATTGCAGAGAGGCAGATATGACGAAGGAGCGTATTGAAAAAATACTGAAAGCTGGAGCCAATGTTGTTTTGACTACTAAGGGGATTGATGACATGGCACTTAAGGTATGTTGTATACCAATTACAATTATAAGTAGGGTTTTCAGGAATATAGGAAATGTAGAGATTAGGGGAATTGAAAGACAATACTCCCATGTGTAGGTTAGGTTAGTTCTTAAGTAAAGGGATGAGAGTTATTTAAGGGTTAGTTGGTGGCTATTTAAAGAATGAAATTATAAAAACTGTTTTTTCGAAGCTTTGTAATTTCTTTGGGTGATAAACAGAGAATGTTTTAGAAATAGAGAAACCTTCAGTGTTACCCTTTTGGATAATGTGTCATATTTGATAATCATTAATTTGTAACCGGAATGATCTTGTTTATTAGGGATCAAGTGCTGATTAAAAAGAATGGAGAGGCCACTACTCTTGAAGTTAGAGCTACCGGAGTTCCATATGCCTTTGCTCCATGTATTGCGGTAATGAAGCAGCATTTCAATATTCTGTTGTTTGAATCACATGTAATATTGATCAAGTCTACTGATATGTTGATGGATTGTGAATCCACAGGTCTGTTATATTAAACTGTTCATGAAATTAAACTGTTATATTATTTTAGTAGAATTTAAGGGCTTTTACTATCTCTTATGTCTGCCTTCAGGTAAGTTTGTCAATCCACAGGGAAGACACCACAGTTTTCTGAAATTGAGCAAGCAAGTAGTTGTTTGTTACTTTAATCAAGTTTTTTTATTTCTATTAATATTTGTTTCATCTACATTAAGCTTATAGCATTTCACACTATGCAAATGTTACTTGACAAATACATATTTGACTCTTCTCTTAAATATTTTAATACATCCATGAATTCTTATATATGCTTATACAACACCAAAGAAGCCTATTAACACATGGAATTTGGTCCAGGCTCTTATCGTCTCATGCTGTGGCTGGTTCAATGGTCGTACGCTAGGTGTCATATCTATGAGCTGTGACAATGAAGCTACCCGTGGATTTGGTCCTTTAATGCCAGACCATCTTAAAGTTGATCTTGGTGATGCAGAAGCCCTTGAAAGAATTTTTAAAGGTTCTGGTTTTTTCTTTATATTTTTTCTTACTTGTTAGTATATTTTGCTTTAGCATGACAAATATTTCTTATTTACTATTTGAATTTTCTCTCTGATTAACTGCAGAAAATGGAGACCGCATAGCTGGATTTATTCGTTTTTAATTGGACATCAATGCAGAAAACATATCCGTTTTGCAATGTGCAGGAGGTTTTATAACTCTCGTGTAGGTATATCACTGTTGTTATAGCCCTCTGTTGTTATCGTTAATAACTAAACAGCTTGCTCCAGTACTGAATTCTAAACTTAGTTTTTGTAATGTGCAGGAGGCTTTATAACTCTCTTGCGCATGTTTGCTGAAGTGGAATTAAAACTGGGCCTGTTTGCTGAATATTATGCCATGTTGGCTAAAGTTGGAGTTCACCATTACAATGGAAGTAAGTTCTCTGCCCAATTCATTCTTATCTTTTTTCTATGTTAGTTTGCTTTAATTTTGATAGCTAGAAAAATCTTGAAGTTTGATTCATTTGATTGTTTAATGGTTTATGTTGTTGGATTTAAGTTGGGATATTTGGTTAGGAGCAATGGTTTATCCTGTTTCTTTAAGGCCAAAATTTTGTGCTCAGTCATTGAATCACATTTCACTATGATATCAAATATCAACATTAATTGGAAAGAAACATGATGCAAAATTTACATGAGTGAATGTCCTTCATCAAGCCTTGTTCAGTGGTTTAAATGAACTTAATTTTTTAAGTACCTGGTGAATTTTTTTATATGATCTGCACTTGTGTTTCTAAAAAAATCTTAGTTGTACAAACCTTTGGGATCTGATACATATTTGTTTCTATAAATTTTAAGTTATTTCCACAAACCATTGTATTGTGATTCTTCAGAATAATGTCAAATGTGAACAACCTTTAATCATTTGTCTGGTAGAAGTTATTGAGTGACTCATTTTCAAGGTCTATGTAAATTCCTTTTTTATTTATCATCATTAACGAACTGTTAATTGTTTATCATAGACAATGTTGACTTGGGTACTGCATGCGGAAAATATTGCAGAGTGTGCTGCCTCAGTATTGATGATCCTGGTATATTTGATACTTCCTTGAACTATTTCAATCGGGGAAACTAGGTTTGATGTTCTTTATGTTCTAATTTGATTTGTTGTTTGTTGTTTTCAGGTGATTCGGACATCATTAAGACATTACCCAGCGAACAGTAAAAGTAGCAAAGATTTCAGCTTGACACACTGGGGTGTTCAACTTCTTTTAGGGGCTGTTTTTGTTCAACTTTGTATTTTGCAGACTTCTTTTAGGGGCTCTTAAAGTTAATTTGTAACAGTCTTTGCATTTTACAGCAAGTATTAGGGGTTGTTCAACTTTCTTTTTTGACTCCATTAAGGAATTTATAGACTTGCATTTTGCAGCAAGTATTTACTTGTTTTGTTCAAGTGAATGACAATGAGTTATCAGGTTTTTAGTTGTATAGATTATTGTTAAGTTGTTTATTTATGTTTGCATCCCTACTTCGGTCTTGTATGTATCCTCATTAGTATGTATAGATATAACTATTAAATAGTATTTTGGATGTATAATTTAATTTTTTTTAATTTTTTTTTTAAATTTCCGACGGATTTCCGACGAAAATGTGTCAGTGTTTGCGACTTTGCCACGAATATTTGCGACGGGTTTCCGACGACTTTGCGACGGAGACATTTGCGACGAAAAAATCCGTCGGAAATGATTTGCGACGAGCGATTTTCGACGACTTTTTGTCCGTCGAAAAGTTCGCCGGAAACGTCAATTTCCGACGAAAATCGCTGCATTTGCGACGAAAATTGCCGTCGGAAATCGTCGATTTTCTTGTAGTGAAGAGCACCGCTACCAACTATCTCGGATCGGACCTGGTATCCAAGGTCGGATATAAGGGAGGAGATAAGGTACAGAACATAATCAAATTTTCAAAAGAAATCTCAAGAATTGGTCCATATTAAGGGTTAGCCACATGTCTAGGTCATTATTTTTAAAATAGGTAAGAAACTATTGTCATCGTAGTCACCGAATGTATCAAAATTTTAAAAGCAACTCACAATTTGTCTATTATTAGTCGACTTACCCCACACGCGTCTTTCGTTATTTAGTTTAGTTCTCAAATGATAACACATAATTACAACTCTCTCTCTCTCTCTCTCTCTCTCTCTCTCTCTCTCTCTCTCTCTCTCTCTCTCTCTCTCTCTCTCTCTTTCTCTCTTTCTCTCTCTCTCTCTCCCTCTCTCTCTCCCCTCCCTCCCTCCATATAATATACTTCCTCTATTTTTATATATAAGAAAAAAACCACTTCGCATCTACTATCTATCTATACCATTAACCTATTACCAAAATACTAATCTTACCATTTTCCCAACTAAACAATCTTAGGATATTTATGTAATTTCACTTTTTCACTTTTTCAAACTTTTTGCACTTTTTCACTCTCTCGCACATACATTTTCAAACTTTTTCACTCTCACACACTCTTTTCAAACTTTTTCACTCTCTCATCCTCTTTCTTCCTCTAACTCTATCTCATTTTTCTATTTTTCACAATATATCTACTTTAATTTCATCTTAATGTCTCCTTCATTTTTTTAATATTCTATTTTTTCTTTGTCAATAAGTTTTATTTAGTCTCTACGGAAAATATTACAATTTGTATAATTTGAAACTTTATTACAATTTTGTTTTCTAATATCTACAGAAAATATTACTTATCACTCTCTCTCATATATTTTATCAAACCCTTTCAATCTTTCTCACACATTTTTTGACTCTCTCCTACTCTTTCTTCCTCTAACTCTATCTCATTTTTCTATTTTTCACAATATATCTACTTTAATTTCATCTACATGTCTCCTTCATCTTTAATATTCAATTTTTCTTTATCAATAACTTTTGTTTAGTCTCTACGGGAAATATTACAATTTGTAAAATTTGAAACTTTACTACAATTTTGTTTTCTAATCTCTACAGGAAATATTACTTATCACTCTTTTCTCATATATTTTTTTCAAACTTTTTCAATTTTTCTCACACATTTTTTCACTCTTTTCTCCTCTTTCTTCCTCTAACTCTATCTCATTTTTCTATTTTTCACAATATATCTACTTTAATTTTATCTACATGTCTCCTTCATTTTTAATATTCGATATCAATAAGTTTTATTTGGTCTCTACAGGAAATACTACAATTTTGAAAATTTGAAACTTTTATACAATTTTGTTTTCTAATCTCTACGGGAAATATTACATATTGCTGGTAAATATTCACGGGGTAATGTTCGGACCGACTCAATTACAATTTGAAGTTTTTTGTTTATCTACTTTAAATTAGTCTTGATTTTCACGGGATAATGTTCGGACTAATTAAATTATGTCTTAGTCTATTAATAAAAATAACACGACAACATCCGTGCGCACGGGTATACTGGTGGTTACTAGTTTGTTAAGAAACGTTGTTAATCTCATTTAATTTTCTCAAAATAACCAAAATATAATTATGCTTTCCAAATTGCCCCTCATGGAGCCTTGTTTCATGAGAATAAAATGATTATTGGAAAATGAAATACAAATTAATTGGAGGGAAATCTAAAAATAATAGCATTAAATATGAAATAAACAATGGACATTTTCTTTTATTTTGGACCCCTAAACACATTCTTTTTTTCTTATTGTCGAAATCAAAAGAAGCATGTCAAAGTCCTTGATTAGTTAAAAGCTGTCTTAAACACCTGTCATTAATCTAACAGTTTTCTCCTCCTAGAAAGACCTATAAGAAAGTGCCACGTGGACACTATTACGCACCATCTTACCTCAGTAGCCAAGTCTTTTCTTTATCAAAATTAAATAATAATTAATTAAAGTTCCTTCTCTTCACATCACATAATTATATTTGGTCTTAGTCCAAACCTTTTTTGTTGCCGAGTCCATTGCATCTCCCAATCTCTGACTTCAACAAATTTGTGGGCACGAACTAGGTAGGGGACTCATCCTTATTTTTTACAAGCAAAAGACTAGGGGACTCATCTTTGATAGTCATCCAACCACTTTCTTTATTCCCTATAAAACACCCAAAGGCCAACATATATATAAAGTGCTTTTACAAAACAAAAGCTTTTTATCGTGTTATAGCATGGAAGAGACCAATGGTGCCATGGATTCTTCTCCATTCTTGTCATTTAATGGGAGAAGAATAATCGTGGATGAGTTGGATTTCTTTGCTGAGAAGAAGACAAGTCCAGTTCATCACCAAAGGGTGAACCAAATGGAGCTTGTAGATGTAGGCAAAGCACAAATTATTCATTAATATTTCATTTACTTATGTTTTCCTTTCTCCAAATTGATTTGTTTTTACAATATCAATACAATCTTATTTTGCTTCTTGTTGTTCTTAATTTGTAGACTAGTTTGGATCTCGTTACAAAGATTTCACCTACCAACAAGGAGGTAATGAAGGACACAAATAATAAGACAAATGAGGTATGGTGTTCAAGCATGTGTGTGTGTGTGTGTGTGTATATATATATATATATATATATATATATATATATATATATATATATATATATATATATATATATATATATATATATATATATAGGGAGCATATCAAGTGAGAACTAGGTCTCACCGTGAAAAATGAAAACTCTTAATTATAACCGTCAGATAAAAATTAACGGTTCAGGTTGTCATTTATTACAAGATCTTGTGTGATCTTCAATTAATAAGGAAATAATCACACAAGATCTTGTAATTAATGACGTAATGTTATAATTAAGAGTTCTCATTTTTCACGATGAGTCCTAGTTCTCACTTGATACGCTCCCTATATATATATATATATATATATATATATATATATATATATATATATATATATATATATATATATATATATATATATATATATATACTTTTGTTTGTATCAAACAAAAGTTTTTATGCCAAAGTTTACTTGGATAAACAACTTAGTTAAGTGCCTGTAATAAGGTGTTTCTATGATAAAATAAGCTATAAGATGGTTTCATAATTAACCTATTATATGGAATAGGAAGGACTTGATTATGGTATAGCATACTTCTTTCGGATATTTGGGAAGTCGAAAATGGGAGAGTTTTCTCGGATGAAGTCCTAAGCTTCTCAGAGATCTTATTTGTATTTAAACTTTACTTGTGAAAATGACTATTAGCAAAGATTAAGATGAGAAACTACCTTTTTATGAATGGAGTGTGGACCATTTGTAGTGTATGTCCATGAAATAGAAATACTGATTTTTGTATGATATCTGCTACTCACTGATTTTTTGTAGAGCCTTACTATCTGTGTAGAAACAGATATTGCTGCCCTCATCAATAGTTAATATTGTAACAGAGTCAATGCTGATGTTGCAGCATCCTAAGCAATGTATAATAAGGTATTCACACCTTCTAGAAATTATTGAGAAAATAGAATAACAAATTCAGTTACATTTCAGTTATAATTTTAGCATGTATCATTTGCTCTCTGATCCGA
Source organism: Astragalus membranaceus (assembly GCA_039519185.1). Taxonomy (NCBI): domain Eukaryota; kingdom Viridiplantae; phylum Streptophyta; class Magnoliopsida; order Fabales; family Fabaceae; genus Astragalus; species Astragalus membranaceus. The sequence goes on along the minus strand of CM076848.1, from coordinate 118,914,159 downwards.
GGACCGTGATCTCATTTTCTCATCGCGATTTCCTCTGTGTTCTCTGCAATTTCTCACTTCGTAACCAAGGCGACCACTCCAACTCTTGAAACTTCACTTGAAGTTACTCCCAAACAGTACACTGTCTCCTTCGATTTTCCAATCCAATACTACGGCGAGCAACTCTGGCTCAGTGGCGGACCTAGCATACATCCAGGGGGTTCAGTTGAACCCCCTGGAATTTTTTTTTTGCACTAAACACCCTATATAAATAGCCTAAATCTCCTGAAATTTTAATTTTGACCCCCCTGAAAATTTTAAATTGTACTAGTAAACCAAGTTTTGCACCCATTTGACACCGGCCTTAAAAAATTTGACACCCCTGACCCCGGGGTCCTGGGTCCGCCACTGCTCTGGCTTCTTCAGTGGTCCTAAGCTTTCAATCAAGCTTGATGATAATAACTTTCTATCTGGAATCAACAAGTGGAAGGAGTTATCGCCACACACAAGCTTCATCGTCTTCTCGTTAACCCTAACATTCCACGGGCAGTTCAACTCTAGCGAAGATCGCACAATTGGCAAAGACCCTTCCGAGTACGACCTCTAGTTTGTTCAGGATAAGGCACTGTCACATGGCTGCTTTCCACGTTCTATGATTCGGTGCTCCCTCGCGTTCTCCACTGTCGCCATGCGCATCAGGTTTGGGACACTATCCATAAGCACTTCTACGCTCACCTCAAGGCCAAAATGCGTCAACTCCGATCCAAATTGAAAAGTACTAAGAAAAGTACGCGTAGCATCACTGAATTTCTAGCTTGAATTTGTGCTCTAGTGAATTCTCTGTCAACGATTGGCGATGAAATTTCTGATTAGGATCTAGTAGACATCGTGCTTGATGGTTTGCCTGAGGAATATAACTCATTTGTGACAATTGTGTTTACTAAATTGGATTCGATTGACCTCACTGATCTGGAATCGACGCTTCTTGTGCAAGAAGCACAACTAGATAAATTTCGTCAGGAGCTTGCTACTCCGGCTGTATTTGCGAATCTGGTTCATATGAACACTCAAGGTAGGGCGTGGTAACAACACTTCTTGTTATCAAGGTGGTTCACATTTCCGTGGCCGTGGGCGCTTTGCACGTGGTGGTGGCCGTGCTCGTTGCACTACTCCCAGACCTACATGCCAAGTCTGCAACCGAGTTGGTCACATAGAATTTGACTACTGGTATAGGTTTGATGAATCATACACCCGCAAGCCACACAACCTGCAGTCACAACACTTGCTCCTTCGAACACTTCTAAATCTTCACAGAAAGATGGCGAGGCTTCTACATCAGGCGCTGCTAAACCTTAGGCTCTAGCCGCTTAGACTTCCATTGATCCATTAGCAACTGAGCTTTACACTGTTCCTCCAGAAATAATACCACAAGGTTGGTATGCTGACACTTGTGCTTCTTATAACTTCACATCCACTTCACAGAACATGTATCACTGCACTGCTTATCAAGGCAAACAACAGATACACATGGGCAACAAATAAAGTTTCCCTATCCAATGCATTGGCACCCTCACCCTATGCTCCACACACAACCCTGCCCTTCACTTGACACTCAAAAACCTTATAATTGTACCAGCTATCACTCGTAACCTTATCTATGTAGGACAACATTGCACTGAAAATGATGTCTTTTTTGAGTTTCATTCATGTGTTTGCTTTGTCAAATCTCAGGTCTCTAAACAGGTACTGTTTCAAGGGATTAGAGGTGTTGATGGCCTCTTTTTCTCGCCTTCTCTTACATCTTTGGTCAAGCCTACTACTCTGTCAACCACTGTTTATGTTCCTCCTTCCATTGCCACAAACAGAGTACCATCTACTACTACTCATAGTAATTTCAATAACTACCATATATGACATCACAGGTTAGGGAATGCCAATAGTCGTGTTGTTAAACATGTTATAAGTCAATGTAATAGTCCTATTTTTTCAATAATAATACATTTGAATTGTGCAAATCCTGCTCTATTGGTAAATCTCACCGCACTCACTCACCACCTTCCACTACACAATATCACACACCATTTGAACTTATACACAACGATTTATGGGGTCCCTCACCCTCTCCATCTAGTTGTGGTTACTCTTACTATATAGCATTTGTTTATGCTTGTACCAAATTTAGTAGGTTCTATCTGCTGAAACGTAAATCTGAAGCAATTCATGCCTTTAAATAGTTTTATAAATTAGATCACACACAGTTTGCCACCTCTATTAAAGCCATCCAATCTGATTCAGGGAGAGAGTTTAAACCTGTCACAGTTGAGCTCGCTACCTTAGGTATTACTCATAGGTTCACATGTCCTCTCACCAAAATGGCACTGTTGAAAGAAATCATAGACAATTTGCTGAAATGGGCCTTACCTTACTTACTCATGTCTATCACTTATTGGGATCACAGTTTTACAACTGTTGTTCACCTCATTAATAGACTATAAATCTTAGCTCTTACCTCCTATATCTCACCCTATCAAGCTCTCTACCAAAAACCCCCAGATTACACATCCCTTAGATCCTTTGGCTGCATCTTCTTCCCTTTACTCACACTCCCTATAACGAACATAAACTCTAATTCCTTAGCCAAGAATGTGTGAACCTTGGGCCCTAACCTCACCACAAAGACTTTAAGTGTCTAAGATGTCACTTTTTATGAAAATTTATTTCCCTTTCCAACATTGTTTCCTACTGTCTCTACTTCACAATCTGTCTCAGTCTCTCACTCCAATCTACTGTTATCCTCACCAACCGAGTCTACCAATTCTACTGTTCCATTACAGCCCAGTAATCCTACCTCAGACCCTACTATACCAGCTTCACAACAAACCAGCATTCCTGCCTTACAATCTGCTACACCAGATTTGTCCCAGAACCGAACTACTCCTGTCACAGAATTTTCCACACTAAACCAAACACCTCCATTGCCAACCATTACAAACCCGATCCCTCCCTTCAATCTAAACACTCACCCTATGACTACCAGGTCTAAGACTAGTAGCCTCAAACTGCGTCTACTTGTTGCTCATTTTTCCCCAACTCTAGTAAAACAGGCCTTGTCTCAACCAGAGTGGCTTGAAGCTATGAAGTGTGAATATGAAGCACTCATGAAAAACAACACACGGACCCTTACAACCCTACCTCCTAATCGCAAATCCATTGGATGCAAATGGGTCTTTAGAATCAAATAAAACCCCGGATGGGTCAATTAACAAGTTTAAGGCTAGGTTAGTGGCCAAAGGCTACAACCAACTTCCAAGTCAAGATTATGGTGAGACCTTCAGCTCTGTTATTAAACCTACCACCATTCGTATCATACTCTCTTTGGCTCTCACTTACAAATCGGAAGTCCAACAAATAGACATTAATGGCCACTTGCAAGACCAACCACGAAGTTTCTTCTCAAATGACAAATCCCTGGTATGCAAGCTTCACTGTTCCCTCTATGGCCTAAAACAGGCACCTCGCGCCTGGTATGAGACACTTCAAGCCTCCTTACTTCAATTTGGCTTCAAGCATAGCCAATGTGATCATTCCTTGTTTGTCTACAACTCTCACGGTGTGCAACTATTTTCTCTTTTGTATGTGGATGACATCTCAATCATAGGTTCCTCCACGCTTGTTCACAAGCTCATTCAGAGATTCCAAGATCATTTTGCTTTGAAGCATCTAGGCAAACCAGAATATTTTCTAGGCCTTGGAATTCAGTATCTTCCAAGTGGCTCTATATCCTCAACCAAGTAAAGTATATTCAAGACCTCCTTCTCAAGCAAACATTTTGTCTTGCAGTCCCATGACAACACCTATGTCTTGCAGTTGATGCCTCACAGTATAGATCCATTGTTGGAGGTTTGCAATACATCACTCTAACTCGCCCTGAACTCTCTTATAGTGTGAATAAGGTATGTCAATTTTTATCTCATCCTTTGGAAATGCATTGGAGAGCTGTAAAATGTATTCTTCGCTAGCTAAGTGGAACAATCAATTTTGGGCTCCTCCTTCAACCTGCTGCCCGGGACATACCTTTCTTTCTAAGATTTGATTCTGATTCTGACTGTGCTAGTGACCCAGATAATAGACGGTCCACCTCAGGTTCCTGCCTATTCTTTGGCCCGAATTTGGTGTCTTGAAGTTCAAAGAAGTAAACTCTGGTTGCCTGTTCAAGTGTGAGGCTGAATATCGTGGTATGGCCAATGCCATTGCTGATTTACTATGGGTCCAATCACTGCTAGCTGAGCTCCACATTACTACTCAGTCACCAATATGTGACAATCATAGTGCATTGGCTCTATCTCATAACTATGTGATCCATGCTCGCACCAAGCATCTCGAACTAGACATTCATTTTGTTCGTGAGAAGGTTTCTACCAAGAAGCTTTTGATCTAGCATGTTCCAGGTTCTTGTCAACTGGATTATGCCTTTACTAAGCCTCTCTCACTCTCTACCTTCAACGAGCAAAGGTTCAATCTCAAAGTGGTCAACTATCATCGCCCACATTTGGGTTTGAAGGGGGAGTAATAGAGTGTAATGTAGAAACAGGTATTTCTGCCCTCATTAATAGTTGATATTGTAACATAGTCAATGTGAACTCTGCTGATGTGGCAGCATCCTAAGCAATGTATATAAGGTATCCACACCTTCTGGAATCAACGAGAAAATAGAATAACAAATTCAGTTACATTTCTATAAGATTTAGAAAGGCTTGAATAATTTGCACTCGGTCACAATCCTCTATTTACATACTCTTGATAACAAGTACAATTTACAATTTACAAAGAAGTTAATGAACTTACTATTTCCTAGGTGCATGAATGATATTTCCTAGGTACATGGCTAGACTACATAGATGAATGTGTATATTTCCTAGGTACATGGGTTGACTACATACATGAGTGTGTTTGCTACAATTTCCAATGCTAGTATTAATCACATTTGACTATCACACTTCTCTAACAATTTCAGTTATAATTTTAGCAAGTTGTGACTGCATTATTTAATTTCTTTTGATATTTTTATAGTGGGATATCTCAAAAAGCATTGAGTGTCTCTAATACTCAAAGTTGCTAGTCTTTAAAAAAACATCTTTTGCCCTATCAAACAAACTATTAAAAAAGAAAATTAATGACTAAAATTAGTGACAGTATATTTCGCTTACTATTTTTCTTAGTAGTGTAATAGATCTCCTTTTCATTGCACTTACATGCATAGGGTTTAGAGTATCATTGTGTAATCGGAATACATTAATTATTTCTTTTCTGGGTACAGATTGCAGCTTTGCTAGCTGAAATGAATGAAATGCATGCTGAAAATCAACGTTTGAGAGAGCTGATTGATCGAATGAAAAATGATTACAATGTCCTAGAAGAGCAATTTATGAAGCTGGCACAGAAACAACAAACATATGAAGTAACCCTTTTAGAATATTAATTTTTATTACTAAACATATCAAAGAAATGATCTCATCAATATATGTTCAAGTTTAATGACTATCATATAAATGTATTTTCTTTTTGTAGAATGATACATTAATGAAGGGTGGGAAGAGAGATGATATCATTCCAAGGTCATTCTTGGACATTGGTTTTGGGGACAATGATGATGAGCCTACGCGGAAATCTCCAGATGCAAAAGAACAAGAAAGCAAAAGCTGGGCTGACTTAAAGTCTAGGGTTAAGAAGAATTTCATCACCAATGGAAATAAGGTGGATAGGGATCATGAGATAACAGCTCAGAAAGAATTTACGGGGTGGCTTTCAAACCAAGTCACTCAATTGAGTGCTCTCAAGGATGTTGATGACCAAGCATCAGAATCAATGATCAAGAAAGCTCGTGTATCGGTTCGAACAAAATCAGAATCTATAATGGTTAGTGTAAACATAAATTATTTATACGAGTAAATTATCACTTTGGTCTCGCAGCCTATCATCTCTCTTCTACTTCGTCCTCAAGTAAATAAAAATAAAAGTATTGTCTAATGTTTTATAATTAGTTTGATAATTTGTTTCCTGAGTCCTTTAAAAATTTAAAAAGAAAAATGTGACGCAACAGTAATGACTAGTTATAATTAAAACGTTAAAAATTACTTTTACTTTTATTTACTTAGTTAAAAGATGAAGTACTACATTCAGTCTTATTATCTACTTAATGTAGGACTCCTAAGAGAAAGTGCCTGCCTGATTTGGCCTAATTGATTGAGCGCATCCAGTGTCTTGGTGACCGTTTCTTGCCAGAGGAAAATCACTATTAATTATGTGTGTTCTATGAGTTGTTTGTTGACTCCCATGAATCTACTACCGGAAGATAGATTTTTGGGTATATATATTCGGGTGATTCCCTCTCTTGAATGGTTGTTAAGGGTTGAAGTATCCCTAGTACTATGTGTTCATAATTTACATACATAAATACTTGCCATCCAAATGCATGAGTGTTGTAATTCATTATCAATAATGCTAGATTAATTTTTATTTTGAATCAACTCATGTAGGTTCCAGATGGATGTCAATGGCGAAAGTATGGGCAAAAGATGGCAAAAGGGAGTCCATGTCCAAGAGCTTATTATCGTTGCACAATGGGAACTGGCTGTCCAGTTCGAAAGCAAGTATGTTTAATTTCTCTAACTTTAATAATATATTAAAATTTACTTTTATTTTAGGTTAAGACTTTACAGCCCATTAAGTTTATTAATAATAGTTTGAATTTTATCCTTCCTACATGCATTAAATAAAACCTCCTAAAAAGTCGATACAAAAATTTGATAAGCTTATAGAGATTATGTTTTAATTACAAGAAAATTTTCTCCCATAGTTGAGGAGGTTTTCATATTCTTTAGCCCTAAAATTGATCATACACACATGTTAGTTTCTTTTTTAAAAAAATACAGTGAAAATAATATTAACGTCTAGTGGTGTAGAAGCAAAAAACCTTGGAGCTACTTTTTTTTTCAACAAAAATAAGATTGGATTGCCCAAAATGTGACTGAAAAATTTATAAAGTAACATTACATTGTTGAGTCGGTATAAAAAAACATTATAATGTTGATATTGATTTTAAACAATGCATAATAATGAACAATACAAATTAATTGTTGGCGCTGCAAAAGCTAGAAAACCGGGATCAAGATGTTTTTTAAGACCAAAGAGAGTTTTGTGAAGATGACCTCATTGTTGGTCGAATATGTATATGCTAGAGGAGGCACATATAATCGCCAAAGTTTCATTAGCGAGTAATGAAAGAAAGAGTTTGAATAGAGACGATGCACGCCAAATGTTCTTGATAATCAATAAATTTCTCCCATTTTCATCCTAAAATATGCTTACGAGAATCTATACTAACAAGCTAGGTTCCAATTAAGTGTATCTAAATTTCGTAACTGTTACGGCATAGCTTGTTCCTCAGTAGAGGCTTTATTATCAGACTATGGTTCATGAAGATGAAACATGGTAAAAAGTTATAGGTAATCAAAAATTAATTAGGTGGATTTCTTACCTCTGAGGATGTTCAATGGTGGTTTGGGCAAGATTAATAACCATAACATGATCATCATCATCATAAATTTGTGGAACATTAGAAGGGACTAGAAGCTCCTAAAAGAACGTGCGTCATTACGAAAGTAGTTAACACTCGGGTTAGTAAAGAGTGTGGGAGTAGAGAAGATTGAGATAAACTTAACCAAGGACGAAAACATGATATGTTATTAGAAGACAAAATGAAGTCAAAGGAGCATCCATACGAAGCTAACATTTGTGTTGAGTGTCATAATCAAGAAGACAACAAAGACACGCACAAGGCTCAAATTTAGAATATTCATGGGATTGGAAAAACATAAAAGTTTCAAATCTTGATATCCTATGGTATTGGAAAAAAAAATCTTTATTGATTGTCTAAATTTTTATTTGAATTATCTTGAAAAAGTTAACGTAAATTTGAGGGAACTCATTGAATTTCCAACAAGCATATCAAAGTAAAATGAGAATAATCATCAATATATAATACAAAATGCCGATAACCTCCTATGTTTGATATAAGAGGGACAAAATTGTCATGTGGTAACCTGGTTTTTCATAAGAGGAATGTGAAGCAAGTGTTTGGAATGTGTCTGCTTTGCATGGTGTGAGGAAGTCATTTTAATTTCATTTGTTAATCCGAAGAGGTCTCATGGTTATATACTGCAGTGGTGCTAGTTTTCGCATTTTATGCAACGAATGATACTGTTAGTAGTTTTAGAACAAGTGGTGAAAATAGTTTTGAGAAATGGATAATGAGGAGTTTATGAAAACTGAAATTGTATTAATAGAGTAATGGTAGTACACTTGATAGTTGGTAGTATGGATACTAGTATAGTAGATGGCTTCTTGATTGATTTTGCAAAGTGATGTAGCCTATATTTATAGGCATCACTCCACCGCCCAACATATGGCGGTACTTATTTTTTTATCATTAGATAATTCTAGTTTCTATGTTTCTAGAAAAATCAAGATTTTAGTATCCTATGGTTATTTCTCAAACATTCTAGAATTTGGCATCATGCTTCAACACTCCTCCTTGATGCAAATTTTGGATACACCAAGCTTTGTCTTTAGTTCTTCAAACTTGACTCTTGGTAATGCCTTCGTAAATATATCTGCAACTTGATCTTCGGTTGTGCAGTACTCGAGATGAATCTGCTTAGTTGTCTCTGCTTCTCTAATAAAGTGATATTTTATAGAAATGTGCTTTGTTCGATGATGATGAACCGGATTCTTTGTCATTGCTATAGCTGACTTGTTGTCGCAGTAGATTGTAGTAGGGAGATCTTGTTGTTCACCCATGTCTTCAAGTATTCTCCGAAGCCATATAGCTTGACTTGTCGCTTCAGCTGCTGCCACGTACTCAGCCTCTGCTGTTGATTGCGCAACTGTTGCTTGCTTCTTAGATCCCCATGAGAAAAATCCTGATCCTAGTGAGAAGGCATAGCCTGATGTACTTTTCATGTCATCAATAGAACCTGCCCAATCACTGTCGGTGTAGCCAAGCAATCTTGAGTTGGTCGTGGTTCTGTACCATATACCAAACTCCTTTGTTCCTTGAAGGTATCTTAAAATTCTTTTTCCTGCTCCATAGTGAATTTGGCTCGGCTTCTGCATGAATCTTGATAGAAGACTTGTGGCATACATGATGTCTGGGCGTGTAGCAGTGAGATATAGTAAGCTCCCTATCAAACTTCTATAGCGCGGTTCATCAGCTTCTGGTGCTCCGTCTTCTTTTTGTAACTTTTCATTTGTCACGAGCGGAGTAGCTACTGGCTTGCATTCGTTCATGTTGAATTTCTTTAATAGTGCTTCGGTATATTTCTTTTGACAAATGAATATTCCTTCTTTTTGTTGTTTTACTTCTATGCCGAGGAAGTAGTTCATCAAGCCAAGATCTGTCATCTCGAATGTCTTCATCATGTCTTCTTTGAAATTAGCGATCATCTTCGTGTTGTTTCCTGTGTAGATTAGATCATCTACATACAAGGAGACAATGAGAGTATCCTGCTGACCTTGGGTCTTGACATATAGTGTTGGCTCACTCTTGCTCCTCTTGAATCCTTGATTGATGAAGTATTGATCAATTCGGCTGTACCATGCTCGAGGAGCTTGCTTGAGACCATATAAAGCTTTTCTCAGTCTCAGTACTTTATCTTCATTTTCTTTGCTGACGAAGCCCTGTGATTGCTCAATATAAATCTCTTCTTCTAGCACTCCATTTAGAAATGCAGACTTGACATCTAGTTGATAGATGCTCCACTCTTTTTGTGCTGCAAGAGCTATTAAAGCTCTTATAGTGTCTAGACGAGCAACTGGAGCAAATGTCTCATTGTAGTCAACTCCAGGTTGCTGAGAGTAGCCCTTTGCTACAAGCCTAGCCTTGTGTTTTTTGTATTGAGCCATCAGGGTTAAGTTTTGTCTTGTAAACCCATTTGACTCCTATGATATCTTTATCTTTTGGATAGTCTACTAGCTCCCATGTTTTGTTTTTCTCAATTGATTTAATCTCCTCCTCCATTGCTTTGACCCATACTTCTTGTTTTGATGCTATTTCATAGTTTTCAGGCTCAAGTATGGCCAAATTGCAAGTTTCATATATATCCGCCAGAGATCTTACTCGCCTCGGAGTAGATTCTGATAAGGAATCTTGTTGAAGAGAAGACGAAGAAGGCATACCTGGATCTTCTGTTACTTCTTCAACTTCTTCTTGAGGTTGCTGTACTGGAAGGGAAATGTTGCTTCTCTCAATTTTTTCTTTATCCCAATTCCAAGCAGCAGCTTCATCAACTTCGACATCTCGACTAATGATGAGCTTCTTTGTTTGTAAGTTGTAGACTCGATAGCCTTTTGATTGTGTACTGTATCCCAAGAAGATGCCTCGAATCGTTTTGTCTTCTAACTTATGCCTCTTTTGGTCTGGGACATGAATGCAGCAGATTGATCCAAAGACCCTTAAATGTTTGGCAGAAGGTTTTTGCCCACTCCAAGCTTCAACGGGAGTCTTGTCTTGGACTGCTTGAGTTGGACATCTATTGATAATGTAGACTGCGGTATAAACCGCTTCAGCCCAAAAAGTGTTTGGTAGTCCTTTATCCTTTAGCATCGATCTAGCCATCTCCATGACCGTGCGGTTTCTTCTTTCAGATACTCCATTTTGTTGAGGAGAATATGCGACTGTGAGTTGTTTTTCAATGCCTTCATCCTCACAGAATTTATCAAACTCATGGGAGTTGTACTCTTTGCCGCGATCACTCCTAAGCCTCTTTATGTGTTTGCCACTTTGCTTTTCTACAAGGGCCTTGAACTTCTTGAATATTCCAAAGACTTCTGATTTTTCCTTGATGAAATAGACCCAAGTCATTCTAGAAAAGTCATCGATGAAGAGGATGAAATACCTGTTGTTGGTGAGTGATGGTGTCCTCATCGGTCCACAAACGTCAGTGTGGATGAGCTCTAGCACATCTTTAGCTCTCCATGCATTGCTCGTTGAAAATGGTAGTTTGTGTTGTTTTCCAAGAAGACATCCTTCACATGCTCCACTATCTTCTTTTAGGCTTGGTAAATCTCTTACCATATTCTTTTGATATAACAACTTTAAGGCTTTCGAGTTGAGGTGGCCAAATCTTCGATGCCATAGCCATGAATCATCAGCTTGCACCTTCATGGCAATGTTAGTGGTATATTTAAAGTTTATTGGGAAGCTTCTGTTCCTCGTCTCCATCTTTACTTGGGCTATCTCAGCCCTTTTACTACTGTTATCATAGATTGTGCATTTATCTCCTTCAAAGTGAAGGACATAGCCTTTCTCCATCATTTGACCGATGCTCAAGAGATTTTCTTTAAGATTGGGAACTAGTAAGACATCTCTAATGAGTCGCGTACCTTTCTTTGTCTCCACCATGACAGTGCCTTTGCCTTTTGATTCCACGGTAGTGCCATTCCCTAGTCGAATCTTTGATTTGACAGAGTCATCAATTTCCTTAAAGATGCTCTCATCTTTAGCCATGTGATTGCTGCAACCGCTATCCAAGTACCAGGTTCCTTTCTTGTCATCGTTGGAATCTTGGGTGGCATAGAAAAGATGTTCTTCACTGTCATGTTTATTCTGGTCATTCTCACGTTCTTCGACGAAATTTGCTTGATGTTTATTTTTGCTATAGCAATTCTTCTCCACGTGCCCAAATTTCTTACAGTGCCGACATTGTGGCTTTCCTCGCCAGCGACAGTCTTTCTCGGCATGATTTGTCCTTTTGCAGATGCCACATGGGGGATACTCATCTTGATTTTTCTTTGAGAAATTTCTAGAATTCTCTCTATTTCTAGAACTTTCTCCACTACTCTTGTTTCCTCCGTATCCTTTATTTTGAGACCGTAATTTAAGCTTAGATTGAAAGGCATTTTCTACAGAGTCATCATCACGCCTACTCAATCTTTGCTCATAAGCTTCAAGAGAGCCCATTAGTTCTGTCACAGATAAGTTTGATAGATTCTTCGTTTGTTCAATCGTCGTCACGATTGGATCATACTTACAGGGAATAGAAACTAGAATTTTCTCAACAATTCTTTTGTCGAGAATATTTTCCCCGTAGGCTCTCATTTTAGAAACAATTTCTTTTATCTTAGTATAATAGTCTTGTACGGTCTCAGATTCCTTCATATTTAATAATTCAAACTTACGCCTTAGACTTCAGAGTTTGACGGCACGTACCTTGGCGGTTCCTTGAAACTCCTCCTGTAGTGTACTCCATGCATCCTTGGCACTAGAAGCTCCCATTATCCTCGGAAAAATAGAGTCACCCACAGCTTGCTGCAAGTAATATAGTGCCTTTGAATCTTTTTGCCTATTTTCCTTCAACTCTTTCCTTTGAGCTGCAGTAAGAGTTGAAGTATCTGCGGGAGTAGTAAATCCTTCTTCCACAACTTCCCATAGATCTTGGGAGCAAAAAAATGTCTTCATTTTAATGCTCCAAAAATCATAGTTTTCACCGGAAAAAGGAGGGACTTGGATATTAGATGATGATTGGGTGTTGTTAGCCATTGGCTAAGAAAAAATATGGAAGTAGTGTAGAGTGAGGGTAATGATTTTTAATTGGTAGGTGGATAGTTTATCTACGCCCAGTATATGACCGAACGTAGCTCTGATACCACTGTTAATAGTTTTAGAACAAGTGGTGAAAATAGTTTTGAGAAATGGATAATGAGGAGTTTATGAAAACTGAAATTGTATTAATAGAGTAATGGTAGTACACTTGATAGTTGGTAGTATGGATACTAGTATAGTAGATGGCTTCTTGATTGATTTTGCAAAGTGATGTAGCCTATATTTATAGGCATCACTCCACCGCCCAACATATGGCGGTACTTATTTTTTTATCATTAGATAATTCTAGTTTCTATGTTTCTAGAAAAATCAAAATTTTAGTATCCTATGGTTATTTCTCAAACATTCTAGAATTTGGCATCATGCTTCAACAGATACTTCAAAACAACTTGCACAAAGTCTTCATGATTTTCTCGTCGTTGAAGAATTGATTAGTTGTTGTTTGGGCAGTTGCTTTCGCATTAGGCATAACACGTGCATTGAACTACGACAGTAGATAATTGAGTGAGAGTTGTTGTCAACATGTAGGTGGTGTGTTATTAACATGGAGTTTTTTTTCATATAATTTGGGTGGCAGTTGCTATCAACATCTTAATAACACACGACATAGATGTTGATAGCAACTGCCACCCAAATTATATGAAAAAAAACTCCATGTTAATTTTGTAGCCAACAACATCATCATTTAAAATGAATTAAACCATGTAACTTGTACCAAGTGCTTTCATTCTAATAAAATCTTTTACTTAGAAAAAAAAGTTAAAGCTAATTGTTTTGTAATTTCAAAGGCAATACAATCAAAAGACTCGTTTTTTTATAAGCAAAAATTATATTAGAAAGGGTGCAAGTGGGCACTCCAACTGTTACATACAAAGGGCATCATCAAAACCTCCCTGGGTCAAAACCTCATTGGAAAAAGACCCAAGGAGGAAAAAGAGTACCCACAGGAAGAATGAGACAAAAAGTCAGATACATCGAGTTCATACAAACCAAAGGATTACCCCATCAGTCAGATCTTAAAAGTGGAATTGTGACCTTCTATACTTATGAACCAAGTTCATGTTATAGATTAATATATGGTTAACAACCACCTGCAGATTAAAAACTTGATCTCTAAAAAGAATATGGTTAACAACCACCAGTGTAAAAGAAGCTGCCACCAGCTTGCACTAGTGTCGTTGATGCATCTCCACTTCCACTTGCTCAGAAGAGCCAAATTGAAGGCTTCAAGATTCTTCACCCCCAAACCACCATCCTTCTTGGGTCTGCAAACCTTGTCCTAAGACACCCAATACACGGGACAACCCTCTCTAGTACCCCCCCCCCCCACAGGAAGTACCTTTGAATCTTACCTAGCTCTTGGATAACAATCTTGTAGGCCTTGAAAAAAGAGAATACATAAAGCGAAATACTATTGAGGACTGAGTTAATGAGAGTCACTCTACCCCGAATAGACAAGAAACTCCCACTCCACGATGATAGGCTCTTTCTCACCTTATCAATAATCGAAACTCAAGTGTATCTTCTTCTAGGATTGGCTCCCACCGGAATACTCAAAAACATAAACGGAATATCGGTGCTGCTACATGACAAGAAAGTTGCAGCCGCCTCCAGAAAGTCAACCTTTAAATTAATGCCACAAAGACAACTCTTATGAAAGTTCACCTTCGGCCTCGAGACCAATTCAAAAATTCTGAATATATACTTTATAGACCACATATTATCCTAGGTGCCATTGCCCACCAAAATAGTATCATCTGCTTACTGAAGCATCGAATAGTTGAGACTATTATGAACCTGGAACTCGGAAAAGCATATGTCACGCACAGCTTTCTGAACCATTTCGGTTAAACCCTCGGCAACAATGAGAAAGAGGAAAGGAGATAAGGGATCCCCTGGCTTAAGACCCCTATGCATCTTAAAATCTCCGGTTGGACTCCCATTGACAAGAACAGACATCGAAGAATTGTGAAGACAAGATTTAATCCAATTAATCCACTTCGAACCAAAACCCATCCGGCCCATCATATACTCAAAAAAGCCCCAAGAAATAGAATCATAAGTCTTTTCAAAATCGACTTTAAACAGCATACAATCATCTTTTCTACACTTCGCCAGATCAACCAGTTCATTACCAACAAAAACCCCATCCAAAATCTGCCAGCCCAAAATAAATGCCCATTGACAAGAAGAAATAACCCCACCCAGAACCTTTTTCAATCAACTGGCTAACACTTTAGCCATGATTTTACAAATGCCTTCAATGAGACAAATCGGACAATACTCCTTAAGATCTTGAGGATTCTCCTTCTTGGGAATGAGAGCAAGAAACGAAGCCGAAATGGCTTTGGGCATCATAGCATTAGCATGAAACTCGCCTAAGAAACCCAAATCCCGACGAGATGTCTTATCTGCGCACCACACCCTGAGAAAGAGGAAGTAATTTAAGTTAGTTCTTAAACAATTTTTTTTTCTTTTTGTTCACTTTAAATTGGCATATTAATTATAAAAATTTCGTGTGTGTATATATATGTGTATATACATTGGAATTATAGTTACCTCAAGAGCAAGTCTTTGATAATTTACTCAGATATTGAATTTCACCGATCCAGCCATCAAATAAAAAGTTCTTATTAAGTTTTTTTATCTACTTAGATAAATTGACAAATAAACACCGCACACATTACCACTGGTCACACTCGAGTTTGAACTCGGGAGCCGACGTCCCCATGTCGCTGAAATTGCCAAGGCAACTAACGGTGAGGAACAAAAAAGTTCTTATTGAGTAGATAAACTTTTGAATTTTCATAAAATTTTAAGGTTATTTTTTTTTATTAACAAATTTTAAGGTTATTTGATATTTCATCAAATTCTTGAATTGAACAAATAATTTGCTTTCCGAAGAAATAAGTATTTGTCGACAATAATGACATATATATTATATGGCGTGAATGATCATTAATGAGATATGATGATATTCAACAACTAGATTGGTGAAATCCGTGTCTACATATATGTGTGTGTGTCTCTCAGTGTGTCAGTGTGTGTGTGTCATTCAATCACATCCTAAGGGTAACCCGTCGAATGAAAGTTACTATTAATTTTTATCATTTACTTTAATATTGATGGTTGGCTTTAAAAGCTAATACAAATTTAAAGTATGAGTCTTATTTCTAACATGAAGTTTCGCTAACTTGTGGACTTATTAAATTTCATTATATCTGGATTCCCATATGTGTATTGAAATACTAGAAACTTCTCGTCGACTTATTAAATTTCATTATATCTGGATTCCTATATGTGTATTGAAATATTCCTTTATAGTTTATTAATATATGTTTGTCATTTCAAAAAAAAACAAAAAAGGTACAAAGGTGTGCTGAAGATAGAAGTATATTGGTGACAACATATGAAGGGCAACATAACCATGCCCTCCCACCAGCAGCTAAGGGAATGGCATCAAGCACATCTGCAGCAGCAACAATGCTTCTTTCAGGATCAATGCCAAGTGCTGATGGCTTAATAAATCCAACTATATTAGAAGGTGTAGCACTCCCTTGCTCACGTAACATGGTGACTCTCTCAGCTTCAGCTCCATTTCCAACAATCACTTTAGATCTCACTCAAAATGCTACAACTTCCTCACAGCCACAAGGCCAACCTAGTCTCCTTCCACCCCTTTTGCCTCCAAATTTTATGTCACCTTCTTCAATTGCTTTTGGGCAAGGAATGGAACCAAATGCATTTGCTGACCCAAATTTCAAAGCAATTCTTGTTGATGCTATAAAATCCATCCTTGGAAGTTCACATTCAAACAATAATGGTACAGGTGGAAGCAAGTAATTCAACAATAATAAATAATATTACTTCCGTTCCAAACTATAAATATCAAAATACATATATCTAGACTCTTTAGTCTAGATATACATATACTTCTAGTTCTTATAATTTGAGACGGAAGGAGTAGTTCACATGCATTGGGAATACGTAGTTTGTCAAATTCAATTTCCTATCATGTTGATTATATTGAATTTTTTCCAATAATTATTTAGCATTAGAACGATCTCAAATTGATGAATCAACCGTTACAATCTATTTGAATTATGCTTCAAATCATAGTATTTGATATGGAAATAAAATTTGGCAATGGTGCTAAGAATTTATATCTATCTATTCATTTATTTATTTATTTATTTATGCCAATGGTGGCCCTGAATATGGGCGGGAGGGGCAACCGCCCAGGGCCCCTTTTTTGAGAGGCACCAAATTTTGTTTTCTTAATAATAAATTAAATGAGTAAATCAACAAGTTGTTTAATGAAATACTAAATTTACTATGTCGCAAGATAGATTGAATGTTACTTTATTTCATTCCTGCCAAAAATTGGTTATAAAATAAATTTGATTATAAACAATTTATTAGCGATTTTGTAACAAAAAATGTAAACGAGATAATATTTAAAAAGGAATGAGTGCATGGTTTTCTAGGTTTGCCCAGGGCACACAAAATATAAGGACCGGCCCTGATTTATTTATGCTATATACAATTGTGAAAAGTCTTTAAGGAAAGTTACACATGTCATTCTCACGTTACCACACCTCATATTTTCCAACCATACATTCGCATTAAAAAGTGACGTGTTTTTTTTCTGAGTTCGGATCCTCACAAGTACTTGTGAGATAATTTATGAGAGAGTGACACAAACAATATAATAATAATGCAATAAATGCTCTTATGTTTTTGTTTGTCACTCTCTGTAACTCGGAGGGTTTCATCTTCAAGAATTCAGAGTAAACCTGCCTTGGGTTAACTTGCGGCTCAGGAGCTTGTTGAGGCTGAGCTTGAGCATTTTGTTGCATTAGCAACACTTCTTCCAGCATCTTTTGCTTCCCTTCCACCATATTCTGCATCCAAGCCGCATGTGGATCGATTGGTCGAGTGTTCCTTGATCCTCCTGCCATAATTCTGCAAACGATACACCAAGTATTAAGTTGACCAGTCTCAATGTCTCTTAGCATCATAAGAAGCAAGATAGCATAATTACTCAAGGGATACACAACCCTACAGGTAATCTAAGCCCGACTAGGTCGAACTTCTCTGATACCATAATGTAACACCCCGATATTTCTACTTTGTAGAAATACCAAAATGCACCACTTGGCATACATCGGAATAACTTCCTATTAAAGAATATTGAACACAACTAAAAACTTTCGATAAATAATTATCAAATGGTTCCATGAACCTTATTAAACTTAACCAAGTACTTAAGTCTCATGACTTAAAACTTGTACAAATCCTGGTGTTCAATACGCAAAACATAAATAGTGGAAACGATTTACAACTGTTAGTAAGTAATAGTTATACAATCAGTAATACAAAGACAACAAAAAGGGAAAAGGCATAAATTTAAAACCTCTTCATCAATAACTCCAAGAGTTGCACGGCTAACCGTGCTTCTTCGCCTTTGCTTTCCCCTATTTCTCTGAAAAACCACAATGATAAAGGGTGAAATAAACATTATCTCAGTGAGTCCTATCGAGACCCCTTACTAACTCTAGCGGTTCTTTATGCATTTATTCTTTGAACTCATAGCCCTAATAAGAGACTATGTGGACATATTTTCTTCTAACCCGTAGCCCTAATAAGCGACTACGATTCATGTCTTATTCTTTTCTTTAGCTTAGCACAACACCTTGAGCCACTTTATTCGGTTTTTTTTTCGGCCGTTAGTGAACCACATCCCGCTGACCTTGGAAAGCGGGCTACATGGAAGGGGCCTAGGGTTCGGGCTCATGACTTCCCTGCCCTAGTATGCTAATAATCTGGGGTCGTCACCCTTGATATACATATATTATTATTTGTATGCCATTCTACCTTTCTTTCTAGAGAAAGTAATTCTTCCTTTCCTTTCGGGAAAGTAACTTAACTTGTTTTTACATGTCTTGTAACTTACATGCTTGCATGGACTTATAGTCCTTTATCTTAACTTGACTTGTATGGACTTATAGTCCTTTATCTTGACTTGGCTTGTATACAGTCGCGCTTACTAATGTACGGTTTTTTCACAATTTCATAACTCATAAATTTTATCTCAAACATACTCAATTGCATGATATTTAAGCATTAGAATCATTAGGCAACCTTGGGAAATGATTAGAAGGGATTTGGAATCATTTGGAATGGACTAAGGCATATTTTAAAAATGGGTAACAGAAGCTTCCGCACGGTCCGTGCTCCAGAGGCGCACGACTGGAGCACGACCCGCGCATGTTTTGAAATTTTAACCTTTAGAAACCGAACAGAACGCACGGTCCGTGCCCTAGGGGAGCACGGTCCGTGCCATGTCTTAAAAATTTCTGAGGCTTTCTGCGAACGATACGCACGATCCGTGCCCCTAGGGAGCACGAAACATGCGCGTTCATCAGTAGCCTAGAATTTGCTGTTTTCTCATATTTTGTCCATTCCGTTCGTTCCCGACTACCGTTCCGATCGATTCCCAAATTTCACAATACATCAATTCAGTCCAAAACAGCACAAAACCAGTACAGACCACAATTATAACTATCACATTCCAAAATCACAATCAAGTTATAACTTACAAAACAAACCGTAAAACTTCAAACTTCGAAAACGGTTTTTCTTTGACGAAATTAACGAAACAACGGGAAACTTTACTCGACTTCAGAACTCATAAAAACTCTGTATCGAAACAATCCCTAAGCGAGTATAGAACTCACCCGAAGTGATGAAACTCACACAATGACAACTACAGAGCTCTCAAACCGAACAAACAACTCGAACTATCATCGTAATGCCCTTCAATTCGAACTTGAGCTACCCAAAATGCTCCAACAGCTACTCAACTGACTGAAATTACAATGTGGCTCTTGGAGGTGTTCTAACAACTGAATATCATGTATCAACTCTCACATGCAAGCTCCAAAAACTTAGTTTTTCCAAGTTGAGCTTGAGATGTTCATGAATTGCGAAATGAGATGGAGATGGTTGTTGGTGATAATGTTTGTATAAGAATGTAGAGGAGGATGAGCTGGTCACAATGGTGGTAAAAAGTAAGACATGCATCAAGGGAAGGTGGAGATCCCTCTTCTTCTTCCTCTTCTCTCTCTCGCCACTCTCTTCCTCTCTCTCTATTCTTGTTTTCTGTTTTCTTTCTTTCTTCAATTCTGGAAAATAATGAATGTGTGGGTCATGGGAGTGAGGGATGTTTGGGTCAGCTGGGAGTAAATGAATTAGGGAAAAGACTGTTTTTCCCTTCAGTTAAGTTATTCACTCAAAACTCCACTTAATTCATTTCTAATTTCTGAACTTGTGTGGGAGTGTTTAGTGGTGAGTGAGTAAGTGGATGGGTCAGCTGATGGTTTAGTAAAACCATGGAAAAGGACAGTTTTACCCTTGTTGTCTAATTCCTCACTTAGACCCAATTAAATCATCAAAGCACACACATGTATAAGTGGAGATCAAATTACTATGACTTATAATTAATTAAGCCTAATTATTTTAGATTAGCTAATTAATTATCTTATAACTTTCTTGTTAATTTCAATAAATGAAATTAGCTAAGTTGGGGATGTTACAATCACCCCAACTTCTTTAAATTTTGTCCTCAAAATTGAACAAAACGTACCTCAATCGAAAAGATGGGGATATTTCACCCGCATGTTTTTCTCTACTTCCCATGTCGCTTCGTCAGGTGAGGCACCGCCCCAAAGCACCTTGACAATAGGAATTGATCTCTTTCGGAGCGCTTTCTCGCCACGTTCGATGATTCTAATTGGAGTAGGCCGATAAGACAAATCCGGTCGGATGTCAATCGTTTCATAACTCAACGGTTGACTCGGATCGGGAATGTACTTCCTTAACTGCGATACATGAAATACATCATGTAATCTAGACAAAGCTGGAGGTAAGGCAATGCGATATGCTACTGGCCCATCTCGCTCGATAATTTGGAACGGTCCAACATACCGAGGACTGAGCTTCTTTGCTCGCAATGCTACATCGGTACCAATGGTTGGAGAAAGTCTCAGAAATACATGATCTCCTTCTTCAAATTCCAACGGCCTTCTTTTTTTGTCTGCATAACTCTTTTGCCGACTCTGAGCTATCTTCATCCTTTCTCTAATCTGACAGATCTTTTTAGTAGTCTCACGGACTATATCAGGACCCAGCAATGTTTGTTCACTGGCATCCCACCAACACAATGGTGTTCTACACTTTCTTCCATATAATGCTTCATATGGAGCCATTCCGATACTAGAATAATAACTGTTGTTGTAAGCAAACTCCACCAATGGAAGATGATCCTCCCATCGACCTCCACTGTCAAGTACACATGCTCTAAGCATATCTTCCAATGTCTGAATTGTTCTTTCAGTCTGTCCGTCCGTCTGCGGATGATAAGCGGTACTAGCACATACCGTTGTTCCCAACCCCATATTCAATGCTCCAGAATCGTGTTGTGAACTTGGGATCACGATCACAGATGATACTCGTGGGAATTCCATACAGTTTTACAATATTCTTAAGATACTCTTCTGCTAACCTAGCAACCTTGTGATTCGTACGTACCGGAATAAAATGAGCAGACTTGGTCAAGCGATCAACCACCACCCAAATAGAATCATTTCCGGCTTGGGACCGTGGTAATCCCATAACAAAGTCCATAGAAATGCTTTCCCATTTCCATTCTGGCACATTCAACGGCTGTAACTGGCCGACGGGTTTCTGGTGCTCTATCTTAACCCTTTGACAAGTTAAGCATCGAGACACGAATTCTACAGTCTCTACTTTCATACCCGGCCACCAATACAACTGCTTCAAATCTCTATACATCTTGGTAGACCCAGGATGTATTGAGAACTGACTCTTATGAGCCTCTTCTAAAACCTGGTTCTTAATATCTTCATCATTCGGCACACAGATTCTACCATCAAAGCAAATCACACCATCACTATCTTCAGTGTAATTTGGCAACCTCTTCTGCGTTCGTAGCTCTAGGTCAACCTCTTGGGCTGAGCGAATTAGATTTCTCAAGGGACTCGAAATCTGAATATGACTCAACACCAATATGTTTCTTTTTGGCTTAACCTTCAAGTTAAGATCTCTAAACGATTCCAACAATGCCATCTCATGAATCATTAATTCTGCCGTGTGAATAGATTTCCTACTCAAAGCATCAGCTATTACATTAGCCATCCCTAGATGGTACTTCAGTTCAAAATCATAATCTTTCAGAAACTCTACCCATCTTCTCTGTCTGTTGTTCAGCTCCTTCTGATCAAACAAGTACTTAAGGCTCTTGTGATCACTAAAGACTTCGAAATGAGACCCATGCAGGTAATGTCTCCAAATCTTTAGGGCAAACACAATCGCCGCCAACTCTTAGTCATGAGTCGGGTAATTCTCTTCATGCGACTTCAACTGTCTGGAGGCATAAGCAACTACTTGTTGATTCTGCATAAGGACACATCCTAAACCTTTACCAGAGGCGTCACAGTAAATTTGAAATCCCATAGACGGATCTGGAAGAATTAGAATGGGTGCAGAAGTCAAACGATTCTTCAATTCTGCGAAACATTCATCACAGTCAGAGTTCCATACAAACGGTTGACCCTGGCGAGTTAACCGAGTGAGTGGAAGAACCAGCTGAGAAAATCCTTGAATGAATCTCCGATAATACCCAGCTAATCCCAAGAAACTCCTCACTTCAGTGACTGTAGATGGTTGTTCCCAGTCTACCACAGCTTCAATCTTAATGGGGTCCACTGCAACACCGGATTGGGATATCACATGGCCCAGAAACTTTACTTCAGGCATCCAGAAATCACACTTAGATGGCTTGGCGTACAACTTCTTCTCTCTGAGTACGTTCAAACAATTCGGAGATGTTGCACATGCTCCTCAATAGTCTTAGAATACACCAAGATATCATCAATAAACACCACGACAAATTGGTCCAGATAAGGATTGAAAATCCGATTCATGTAATCCATTAACACCGCTGGATCGTTGATTAGACCGAAGGGCATCACTACAAATTCGTAAAGTCCATACCTAGTACGGAAAGCGGTCTTCGGAATATCCAAAGCCCTAACTCTGATTTTATGATAGACTGACCTTAGATCAATTTTTGAAAATACCGAAGCTCCTCGCAATTGGTCTAGCAAATCATCAATCCTTGGTAGAGGATACTTTTTCTTGATAGTTACCTTGTTCAACTGACGGTAATCAATGCATAATCTCATGCTTCCATCCTTCTTCTTGATAAGCAATACAGGAGCTCCCCATGGCGAGGCACTCGGTCAGAAAATTGTTTTGATATCAACTCTTCAAGTTGGGTTTTCAACTCTTTCCGCTCTAAAGGAGACATCCTATAAGGAGCTATAGAAATTGGCCCTGTTCCCGGAACCAATTCTATAGAGAACTCCACCTCACGATCCGGAGGTAACGACGAAACTCATCGGGAAATACATCTAGGAATTCGTTAACAACTTGTATAGATGATAGATCTAAACCTGTCTCAACCGATGCAGACAACATCATGAAATAAGCTTCCACGCCTTGGAATAGACAATGACTTGCAGAAGTGAATGAAATGACTGCTTTAGAATTGGTCGGTTGTAGCTCCACTGATTCGGAGGCAAAACCGATAGTCCGATGAAAGCAATTAAGAGTTACATGGTTGGTCGACATCCAACTCATACCTAGGCCAACTTCCATACCGTTCATTGGTAAGCAAATAAAGTCCACTACAAAATATCTGTCTCCAATGGATAGAAGACAGTTTTCACTTAAGGCTTGGGTTTGAGTACTACCCTCGGCAGTAGTTTTAATGGAGATTGGTTGAGGCAACGGAGTTAAAGCCAATCCCAACCGATCGACACAAACTTGAGATATAAAACAATGAGTCGCACCTGAATCATATAAAATACTAACGGAGTTATAGAAAAGAGATCCCATACCCCTTAGCAGATTATCTAACGGCGTGGCATTCTGAGTGTCCAAGGTGCATACTCTCCCATGAGTTGTAGTAGCATGGTTATCTTCCTTCTTCTTCTTCTTCTCAGGGAAGTCCGATGCATAATGACCTTCTTTCTTACATTAATAGCAATGGTTTGACCCAAGTTGACACTTGCCTTGGTGATACCTCCCGCAATTGGAACACATACTGAATCTCGGGGAATTAGATGATTGAACTTGCTTCCCTTTGTTTGAGTTGTTCCTGGGACCCCTCTGAGAATTAGATGATCCAGCATTCTTCCTATTCTGATTGAACGCCATTCGGCTTGCATACAGTCTCTTTAAGTCACTCACAACAATATGAGCCTGTTGTACCATAG
This sequence comes from Astragalus membranaceus, assembly GCA_039519185.1. Classification (NCBI taxonomy): domain Eukaryota; kingdom Viridiplantae; phylum Streptophyta; class Magnoliopsida; order Fabales; family Fabaceae; genus Astragalus; species Astragalus membranaceus. The sequence continues at coordinate 118,890,156 of CM076848.1, read as the reverse complement.
CTGCGTAGTTGGTATACGCAAAAGAACTTAGACTCTGAGAAATATCTTCCCTCAGCACATACTTGTACCTGTCAGTCTTCCATCTGATATTGGGAGCATACCCAGCCAAACCGAAGAATTGGTACAGCTCTTCAAATTTGGCCGTGTATTGGCCCACAGTTAAACTTCCTTGCGTGAGAGCTAAGAATTCATTCTCCTTATCAAATTTCATAGCAGCCGGAAAGAGTTGCTCCAGAAATGTTTGCTTGAAATTCTCCCAAGTCTGGGGAGTTCCCATAGTTGCCATCATGGCCTTAGCATTAGTCCACCAGTTGTTGGCGTCTCTCTTCAGCATATGGGATGCCAACCTTAGCTTATCCTCATCAGTAACTTGCATTGTGAGGAAAATCTTTTCAATATCATCCAGCCAATGGTGGGCTTCCATGACATCAGGTCCTCTTCTGAACTCGGAGGGTTTCATCTTCAATTGCTTTTGGGCAAGGAATGGAACCAAATGCATTTGCTGACCCAAATTTCAAAGCAATTCTTGTTGATGCTATAAAATCCATCCTTGGAAGTTCACATTCAAACAATAATGGTACAGGTGGAAGCAAGTAATTCAAGAATAATAAATAATATTATTTCCGTTCCAAACTATAAATACCAAAATACATATATCTAGACTCTTTAGTCTAGATATACATATACTTCTAGTACTTATAGTTTGAGACGGAAGGAGTAGTTCACATGCATTGGGAATACGTAGATTGTCAAATTCAATTTCCTATCATGTTGGGTAGATTATATTGAATTTTTTCCAATAATTATTTAGCATTAGAACGATCTCAAATTGATGAATCAACCGTTACAATCTATTTGAATTATGCTTCAAATCATAGTATTTGATATGGAAATAAAATTTGGCAATGGTGCTAAGAATTTATATCTATCTACTCATTTATTTATTTATTTATGCCAATGGTGTCCCTGAATATGGGCGGGAGGGGCAACCGCCCGGGGCCCGTTTTTTGAGAGGCACCAAATTTTGTTTTCTTAATAATAAATTAAATGAGTAAATCAACAAGTTGTTTAATGAAATACTAAATTTACTATGTCGCAAGATAGATTGAATGTTACTTGATTTCATTCCTGCTAAATTGGTTATAAAATAAATTTGATTATAAACAATTTATTAGCGATTTTGTAACAAAAAATGTAAACGAGGTAATATTTAAAAAGCAATGAGTGCATGGTTTTCTAGGTTTGCCCAGGGCACCCAAAATATAAGGACCGACCCTGATTTATTTATGCTATATACAATTCTGAAAAGTCTTTGAGGAAAGTTACACATGTCATTCTCACGTTACCACACCTCATATTTTTCCAACCATACATTCGCATTAAAAAGTGACGTGTTTTTCTTGAATTCGGATCTTGTGAGACAATTTATGAGAGAGAGTGACACAAACAATATAATAATAATGCAATAAATGCTCTTATGTTTTTGTTTGTGTCACTCTGTGTAACTCGGAGGGCTTCATCTTTAAGAATTCAGAGTAAACCTGCCTTGGGTTAACTTGCGGCTCAAGAGCTTATTGAGGCTGAGCTTGAGCATTTTGTTGCATTAGCAGCATTTTTTCCAGCATCTTTTGCTGCCTTTCCATCATATTCTGCATCCAAGCAGGATGTGGATCGATTGGTTGAGTGTTCCTTGATCCTCCTGCCATAATTCTGCAAACGATACACCAAGTATTAAGTTGATCAGTCTCAATGTCTCTTAGCATCATAAGAAGCAAGATAGCAGAATTACTCAAGGGACACACAACCCTACAGGTAATCTAAGCCTGACTTGGTCGAACTGCTCTGATACCATAATGTAACACCCCGATATTTCTACTTTGTAGAAATACCAAAATGCACCACTTGGCATACATCAGAGTAACTTCCTATTATTGAATATTGAACACAACTAAAAACTTTCGATAAATAATTATCAATTGGTTCCATGAATCTCATTAAACTTAACCACGTACTTAAGTCTCATGACTTAAAACTTATACAAATCCTGGTGTTCAATACCCAAAACATAAATAGCGGAAACGATTTACAACTGTTAGCAAGTAATAGTTATACAATCGGTAATACAAAGACAGCAAAAAGTGACAAGGCATAAACTTAAGACCGCTTCATCAATAACTCCAAGAGTTGCACCGGCTAACCGTGCTTCTTCGCCTTTGCTTTCCCCTGTTTCTCTGTGAAAAACCACAATGATAAAGGGTGAAATAAACATTATCTCAGTGAGTCCTATCGAGACCCCTTACTAACTCTAGCGGTTCTTTATGCATTTATTCTTTGAACTCATAGCCCTAATAAGCGACTATGTGGACATATTTTCTTCTAACCCGTAGCCCTAATAAGCGACTACGATTCATGTCTTATTCTTTTCTTTAGCTTAGCACAACACCTCGAGCCACTTTATTCGGTTTTTTCTTCGGCCGTTAGTGAACCCAATCCCGCTGACCTTGGAAAGCGGGCTACATGGAAGGGGCCTAGGGTTCGGGCTCATGACTTCCTTGCCCTAGTATGCTAATAATCTGGGGTCGTCACCCTTGATATACATATATTATTATTTGTATGCCATTCTACATTTCTTTCTAGAGAAAGTAATTCTTTCATTCCTTTCAGGAAAGTAACTTAACTTGTTTTTACATGTCTTGTAACTTACATGACTTGCATGGACTTATATTCCTTTATCTTAACTTGACTTGTATGGACTTATAGTCCTTTGTCTTGACTTGGCTTGTATACACTCGTGCTTACTAATGTACGGTTTTTTCACAATTTCATAACTCATAAATTTTATCTCAAACATACTCAATTGCATGAAATTTAAGCATTAGAATCATTAGGTAACCTTGGGAAATGATTAGAAGGGATTTGGAATCATTTGGAATGGACTACGGCATATTTTAAAAATGGGTAAAAGAAGCTTCCACACGGTCTGCGCTCCAGAGCCGCACGACCCGCGCGTGTTTTGAAATTTTAACTTTTAGAAACCGAACAGAGCGCACGGTCCGTGCCCTAGGGGAGCACGGTCCGTGCCATGTCTTAAAATTTCTGAGGCTTTCTGCTAACGATACGCACGATCCGTGCCCCTGGGGAGCACGATCCGTGCGCGTTCATCAGTAGCCTAGAGTTTGCTGTTTTCTCATATTTTGTCCATTCCGTTCGTTCCCAAATACCGTTCCGATCGATTCCCAAATTTCACAATACATCAATTCAGTCCAAAACAGAACAAAACCAGTACAGACCACAATCATAACAATCACATTCCAAAATCACAACCAAGTTATAACTTACAAAACAAACCGTAAAACTTCAAACTTCGAAAACGGTTTTTCTTTGACGAAATTAACGAAACAATGGGAAACTTTACTCGACTTCAGAACTCATAAAAACTCAGTATCGAAACAATCCCTAAGCGAACAAACAACTCGAACTATCCTCGTAATGTCCTTCAATTCGAACTTGAGCTACCCAAAATGCTCCAACAGCTACTCAACTGACTGAAATTACAATGTGGCTCTTGGAGGTGTTCTAACAACTGAATATCATGTATCAACTCTCACATGCAAGCTCCAAAAACTCAGTTTTTCCAAGTTGAGCTTGAGCTGTTCATGAATGGCGAAATGAGATGGAAAGGGTTGTTGGGGATAATGTTTGTATCAGAATGTAGAGGAGGATGAGCTGGTCACAATGGTGGTAAAAAGTAAGACATGCATCAAGGGAAGGTGGAGATCCCTCTTCTTCTTCCTCTTCTCTCTCTCGCCACTCTCCTCCTCTCTCTCTATTCTTGTTTTCTGTTTTCTTTCTTTCTTCAATTCTGGAAAATAATGAATGTGTGGGTCATGGGAGTGAGGGATGTTTGGGTCAGTTGGGAGTAAATGAATTAGGGAAAAGACTATTTTACCCTTCCGTTAAGTTATTCACTCAAAACTCCACTTAATTCATTTCTAATTTCTGAACTTGTGTGGGAGTGTCTAGTGGTGAGTGAGTAAGTGGATGGGTCAGCTGCTGGTTTAGTAAAACCATGGAAAAGGACAGTTTTACCTTTGTTGTCTAATTCCTCACTTAGACCCAATTAAATCATCAAAGCACACACATGTATAAGTGGAGATCAAATTACTATGACTTATAATTAATTAAGCCTAATTTTTTTTAAATTAGCTAATTAATTATCTTATAACTTTCTTGCTAATTTAAATAAATGAAATTAGCTAAATCGGGGATGTTACAATCACCCCAACTTCTTAAAATTTTGTCCTCAAAATTGAACAAAACGTACCTCAATCGAAAAGATGGGGCTATTTCACCCGCATGTTTTCCTCTACTTCCCATGTCGCTTCGTCGGGTGAGGCACCGTCCCAAAGCACATTGACAATAGGAATTGATCTCGTTCGGAGAGCTTTCTCGCCACGTTCGATGATTCTAATTGGAGTAGGCTGATAAGACAAATCCGGAATAAAATGAGCAGGCTTGGTCTAGCGATCAACCACCACCAAAATAGAATCATTTCCGGCTTGGGACCGTGTTAATCCCATAACAAAGTCCATAGAAATGCTTTCCCATAACGCGTAAGTATTATATTGTTTGTTTTTTTAAAATTAATTATGCAACGACTTATATATATTTGATTGTTCGATATATCTTTCATTATGCATGCTTCTTCCTGCAAAGGTAGCTTCATCAAGCATCACCTATGTCATCCGGAAAAAATATTTTCAAAAGTTCCATAAAAAGTGGAGCAAAGTCGAAGAAGATGACAGGAAGGATTTGCTTGACTTCTTTAGGGTAAGTGTCAATTATTTTGTCATTACTTATATTGTTTGTTTAAATTTTATGTTTAATAACGTTTAGTAAAATTACTAATAGATATTTTCATTTTACTTAATACAGACCAAGGTAACTTGGGACATAGAAGAAGATGACAATGTGCGGAGACTTTTTTTCAAAAGGATGGGCGCTCAGATTTCAGATTTGCTTTATAAGCTCCGCTGTAAAGATAAAAAGCCTGACTTCATGGGTGATGATATTTGGAATGCCTTCAAGAGCCATTGGGCTACCGAGACTTTCAAGAAAAATGCTACAAGCGCCAAAAACAATAGAAACTCAGAAAAGGGTGGCTCGCTTCACTGCGGCGGGTCCATCAACCAGGCTCAGCATGCTGCTAGATTGGTAAATTATTTTACAAATCTGTGTGTGTTTTTTTACATTATTTAATTAGTTAGAAATTTTTGAAAATGTGTTTCATTTTACAGAGTAAAAAGGCAGGACGCCCTATCACTGCTCCTGAGCTGCATAGAGCCACCCATGTGACGAAAGACACTGGCGAGTATGTTGATGAGCGCTCCAAGATGACTCAGGTAAATATACAAATCGATTTGTATTATATAATGTTGCTTTGTCAGAATGGAGCGCTAATTTGGGGTTATTCAAAACAGGAGCAAGTAAATGAGTTCATGACTCAGCTAACTCAGGGGAGCTGGGACCCTGAAGCACTTGGCCAACTTACTCCTGAGATGATAGATCTGGCAAATCAACATTGGGAGAAGGCAGTTGGTTGGTCTAAGGGTCGCCTGTATGGTACGGGGCCCTTGGCTCCATGTATGGGCCAGTCTGGGGCCGGGAGCAGCAGAAGACGCAGTCGACCAGCTTCTACTCCAGCAGATACAGAGCATATGAGGCAGATGGAGTAGGAGCTGCAGTCTACTCGACAGGAGCTGCAGTCTACTTGACAGGAGCTGCACGATACTCGACAGGAGGTCAGGACCTCTTTTGAGGCGATGTAAAGGATGCAGCAAAACTTTGAGAAGGTGAGCCGTAGGCAGGCGATGATGTTAAAGTATTTTAAGAATATGCGGCAAAATCAGCAGCAAGATGAGGAGGAAGATGGGGAGGAAGATGATGAGCAAGATGAGGAGCAAGCTGAGGAGTCTGATGGTGGCAACTTTTAGTGTTGTTGATTAACGTTTTTGTTATAACATTTCAGATTAAGTGTTGTGGATTCAAATTTTATTCTCGTAATTTGTATTTATTGAAGAATTTTAATTTTAAACTGTTTTATGTAGTTTATATTTTATTATTTATTAATAAAATAAACAGGTATAAAAGCAGATTAATCAAAAAAAATACCATCAGATGGGCATTATCTTGGGAATTAGCGAGGGAGATTGGACGCGTGGCTAGGCGTTAGCGAGGGAAAGTGGACGCGTGGCTAGGCATTAGCGAGGGAATTAGCGAGGGAAAGTGGACGCGTGGCTAGGCAATAGCGAGGGAATTAGCGAGGGAACGTGGACGCGTGGCTGTCAGAATTTTCCCACGTGGCTGCCATTAGCGAGGGAATTAGCGACGGAATGGTCCGTCGCTAATTAGCGACGGACTCAGATTCCCTTGCTAATCCCATTAGCGAGGAGCTATTTAGCGATGCAACAGGTTCCTCGCTAATTTCCTCGCTAACGGTCATTAGCGACGAAAAGTGGGCATTTTGCGAGGGAAATTTCCGTCGCTAATAACCAATTTTTTTGTAGTGTTTATTTTCTTGCACCAAAGAATTTTCAAAGTGGTGGAAAGATTATTTCAAAAGAAAATCCGCCGATGTCGAAGAGGCTACATTGGTGTCGAATCTAATCTCTGCTTTTCCTTCTACGCAGAAAAAGAAGACCAAACCAAATGGTACGCACATTCAAGAAATTCAAGCATTCCAAAAATACTTTGAAACTGTATATGATCCAAATAATCTTAGTCGAACAGCTTCTCAAGCTGCACGAGTTTTAAAACAAAAACTTCCCAATAAAATTCCAACAATGGTTTTTCCATCTTATATAACTGATAAGTACTCTTTTGCTTTAGCACAAAACAAACTTAAATTCCCGCATTTGCCAAACCATTAAACTGGCTTTGGCATTTTGACCACCACTTCCACAATGGTTGATATGTGGTTCGACTATGGCGTTAAACGATTTTCTTTCAAATAAGACAGCTGAGAAAGTAGTTTCGACTAAGCATAACCTATGAAGAAGAGGAATCTCTAAGAGATTCAGAACAATTTGGTGAGTCTCCACAAGGTATTAACTCGCCTGAGGCCGTACCTTCGACTAGCAACACCATTAGTCAAGAAGAATTAGGGGAATTAAAGAGTAAGAATCCCCTTGAAGCTCTGAAGTTGATGTTGAGTAGCAGATCTGCCTCGACTGAGAACAAATGAAGTTCTTCGACTACTTCTGTTGGCGGGATTTCTGAAAGCTCAAGAGAATACGTTGTCCGAGAACTTCGAGCCAAAGTCTTAGAAATAGATTTGTTCCAAACCATTGAACAAAATCATAAGGTCACTTATGAAATTAAGAACCTGCTGAAAAACTTAACAAATCAACATTCAGCAAATCTCTCATTGGCTTCCTTGTCGAATTTGAGGTTCTCCTGGAGCAAATTGCAAGGGACTTTCAAAAGAGAAAGAATGGTGTTGCAAATAAAGAGCGTGAGGCTAAACTTCAACAGGAAGAATGGGCTGCAGTCGAAGCGTCAGATGCTAAATTTTCGTCACTAGAACTTCAAGCAGCAAATGATGCCAAAGAAATAGTTGAATGTGATGTTAACATTTCAAAGTACCAGGAACAAATCAAAACCTTGCAGTCGAAGATTAAGGCAGAAGAAAAGAAGAAAGCCTCCATTCGAAAGAGAGCTCCAGATTCTTTGGAAGCTGCACTTCAATCTGAAGCAACTTTGGCTATTGAGCACCTAGAGAGGGCCAACAAACATGAGGCAGCAGTTCAGAGATTGGTCGAAGACGAAGCCCTCATTACTGCCAGACAGGATCATGCCAGGATTATTTTCGGAAACTTAAAGCTAATCTTGTAATTTAAATTTCAGCTTTCCTTGTTTCTGAATTTTTTTTTGTAATCCACTTTGTACTTCGACAATGTTCTTTGGCATTCATAATTTCGACATGCCATATTTAAGTTTCTTCGTTACTTCTTAACCATTCGTAATTCTAACTTCCTGCAATATTGGCTCATATCTTTTTATATACTTGCCATTTATACGCAAAATTCGATTATCAGCGCCTAATTCTTCGACTTCGTAAGCACCGTTTGAAAATACTTGTAAAATTTTAAATGGTCCTTCCCAATTTGGTGACCATTTACCTAAGACCCTATCTTTCTTGTCCATAGGTAAAATAACTTTCCAAACTAAGTCTCCCAAAGCAAAGGTTTTCGACTTAACCTTCTTATTATAGGCTTTGGCCACTCTTTCTTTTTGCCTTGTAAGACCATCTAACACAGTTAATCTTTCTTCGTCTAAGTCCACCAATTCGTCTAACATCATATTCCAATAATGATCAGATGGAATTTCAAACTGTCTTTGAATTTTGGTTGACTGTAAACAAATTTCGACTGGCAACATTGCATCATGCCCAAATGTAAGCTTAAAATGAGTAGTATTAATTGACTCTCTAGGAGAATTTCGACAAGCCCAAAACACTTGACCAAGAGTCTTATGCCAATTCCTAGGCTTCTGCCCAAAATGTTTTTTGATCAAGTTAATGATGATTTTATTGGCTGCTTCGACTTGACCATTTGCTTGTGCATAATATGACGTCGAACTTAATAATTTGAAACCATTCTCAGAGGCAAATTCTACCATTTTTGACCAATAAACACTGAACCTTGGTCTGTAGTAATGGTTTCTAGAATCCCAAACCTATACAAAATATGGTTTTGAATGAAATGAATCACTGCCTCTTGATCAACACTAGGTAAGGGAATGGCTTCTACCCACTTAGTAAAATAATCTATCCCAACTAATATGTAACGATGGCCCTTCGACGAAGTTGGCTTAATCTCGCCAATTAAATCTAAGGCCCAACCTCTAAATGGCCAAGGTTTTACTATCGAATGTAACTCACTTGCAGGTACATGTTGTACCCCTACATGCTTTTGACATTCTTGGCAACCTTTAGCAAATTCTATGCAGTCTTTCAACATAGTTGGCCACTACACCCCTTGTCGAAAGAAGGGCCATTTCATTTTATGACCTGTTTGATGAGATCCACAGTCTCCACTATGAGTATTGGATATTGCTAAATATGCCTCACTTTCACTCAGACATTTAAGCAAAACTCCTTCAGGGGTATTTTCGAACAGTTCATTTCCAATAATCACATAACTTAAGGCTCTATACTTGGTTTTCCTATTAGTTATTCCTGTTGGATTTTCCAAGTATTCGACAATTTGCTTTCGCCAATCATCATTCGACATATTGTAAATGGCAAAAACTTCAAAATGCTGAAAATTTTCATGAAAATTCTCATTTGCAGTAATTGGAGGTGATAATACTTCCTCTGCCCCCCCATGTTTGGCGTTGACAATTCATTTAAACGATAATCTTTCGAAATTAGTCTCTCTTTTATTTCTATTAGTTCTTCTAATTTTTCTTTCGAGACTCTATAGCCTGAAGCAATCTGTGCCAAATCATTTGCCTATTGATTGTCAATTCGAGGCACATGCTTTATGTTAACACTGTTGAAACGTTTTAACAAAGCATTGGCAGCAACAAAATACACTATTATATTTTCCTTAATGCATTTATACTCTTTAGTTAACTGCTTCACAACTAATTCAGAATTGGCTTTAATTTCAACATGTTTTACCCCCAAGTCTAGCAAAATCTCAAGTCCTGCTATCAAGGCTTCATATTCAGCCTCATTATTGGTGCAAAAACCTTCGATCTTATACTTATACTTCGTTGGTATTTTTGTTGGAGAAATAATGAGAATTCCAATTCCAGAACCATTTTTATGGCTAGAACCGTCGAAGTATAACTTCCATGGCTGAATATCCACTAAACTTAATGGGACCTCGACCAATGAGTGATCGACGATAAAATCAACCACAATTTGGCCTATAATAGCTTTTAAAGACTGATAAGTTAGTGAATACTCAGAAAGCGCTAAAGCCCATTTACCAATTCTACTAGGTAATATTGGTTTCGACAGCATATGTTTAATAATATCAAAATGCGAGTAAACATACACATCAACAGGCTTTATATATTGCTTTAGTTTTGTACAAGAGAAATACAAGCATAGACACAACTTTTCTATTGGATGATACCTAGTTTCAACATCATTTAAAACTCTACCGAGGTAATAAATGGCTCTTTCGACACCATTTTCATCCTCTTGTGCTAACATGCTACCTATTGACAATTCTGATGCTGCTACATACAATTTCATTACTTTATTTCTATTAGGAGGTAACAAAATAGGAGGCTTCATCAAATAGCCCTTGATCTCATCGAAAGCTTTTTGGTGTTCTGGATCCCACCTGAACACATCTTCTTTCTTCAGCCGAAGTAATGGCGAAAAAACTTGTGTCTTACCACTTAGGTTTGAAATGAACCTTCTAAGGAAATTGATTTTTCCTAGTAACAACTGCAATTCTTTCTTTGTCGAAGGAGCTTTCGTCTCTAAAATTGCCTTTGTCTTGTTTTTATTTATTTCAATACATTTTTTGTGCACAACAAATCCTAAAAAGTCACCTGCACGTACACAGAAGGCACATTTAAGTGGATTCATTTTCAATCCATATTTTCTCATTCTTTCAAATGATTGTCGAAGATGGTCTAAATGACGACTTTCTGATGAAGACTTAACAACTATGTCATCTATGTACACTTGCATAAAATTTTCTAGAAAATCATGAAACATAGAATTCACAGCTCTTTGGTAAGTAGCACCAGCATTTTTTAAGCCAAAAGGCATCACCACCCATTCATAAACACCTAATGCCCCTGGACATCGAAATGCTGTTTTTGATACATCTTCTTTAGCAATAAAAATTTGGTTATAACCAGAATAACCATCAAGCGTACTTAAATATTCAAAGCCTGCTGCTGAATCAACAAGCATTTCTGCCGCGGGCATAGGGTATTGATCTTTGGGTGTAGAATTATTTAAATCCTTGAAATCTATGCAAACTCTAAGAGTTCCATTTTTCTTAATACCAGGAACTATATTTGCTAACCAATCTACATACCTGACAGTTCTGATGAACTTGCTCTTGAGTAATCTTTCGATTTTTGCTTTGATTCTCGACAGGATTTGTGGTGCAAATCTTCTTGGTGTCTGCTTCACTGGCTTCTTTTCTGGTCGTATAGGAAGCTTCAATTCCACCACTTCTCGACTCAAACCTGGCATCTCATTGTAGTCCCAAGCAAAACAGTCTTTAAATTCCTTCAAAAGTTCGACAGTTTGCACCCTGAAAGCTTTGTCAATCTTTGCACTAATATATGTTGGCCTTTTTACAGAGCCATCTCCCAAGTCAATTTCTTCCAAGGGATCTCGTGCTTGTATTTTCTTGTTCAAACCCATTGGGTCCTTTTCAAAACCTAAAGGCTCATCATCATATACACAATCAAGCCTTTGGTCTTCGACCAAGTCTTCCTTACTATTCCTGTCACTGGCTTCAGCAACCATTTGTTGTTGTAACTCGGCTTCCAAAGCCGCTTTTTCTTTGTTTTTGGCCACACAGGCCGTAATTATATCCCATGCATTGGGCTTAGACATAAATAAACTATTTATGGTCCATCCCACCCAGTAGGCTTACAAAAGCCTCTTGGGTGATTATCCTCATCCATAACCTCCCTCTCCCAAATAAATCCATAGTTTGGGTGAAGAGTAACTAAGGAAAACACATTATCTTGGTATACATAACCAAGATCAGAAGAAGAACATGGCGCAATGTTCGCCAATTGTTTGTCGAAAGTTTTCTTAGTGATAGTATTTACCTCTGCTTTGAAGTAACTCTGATCACCTTCAATGTTTTCGACCAAACCATCTTCTCTCCAAATAATGAGCCTTTGGTGAACAGTTGATGGTATTGCCCCCACGCCATGTATCCACTGTCTTCCTAGCAACAAGTTGTAGTTAGCCTTGGAAGGAACTACCAGAAATAACTTTGATCTTTTGATGCTACCCACAGCTAGCTCGACTTCGATGGCCCCAAGTGAGTGGCCGGTTTTGCCTTCATAATTTGTGAGTACCACGTTGTGTGGCCTCAAATCAGTATCACATTTACCAATTTTCCTCAACAAATGTTGTGGCATCAAGTTTACAGCAGCACCACCGTCGACCAAAATCTTGTTGACACCTATGTTGTTCACTTTAGCTTGAATGAACAAAGGTTTGAGATGGTTCATCATTCCACAATCTGGTTTCTCAATTACAACATGTTGTTCCTCGACACAACCATTCTTCAGCACATAGTAACAAATTGGTTTATAAGTAGTCTCTTCGTCGAAATCTTCTTCGACATCATTCACTTCGGAAACTACATCATACTCAATTGGTAGAATTGAGACCACATTGCATAAGACATCAAATTCTGACCCAGAATCAGCAAAATCAGACTCCATTTCTTCGTCTAAGTCAAAGCCTTCTTTGATTGCTGAGAGTGGAGGAAATATCCTCTTAGTAGCTGGCTTTCTAGCCACTTCGATAGCCACTTGCTTACCTTGTTTTTTTTGAGAACTCTCTACTTGTCCTTCACCAATAGCTTTCTTTTGGCGACTGTGTCTACGCCATTGAGTTCTAGTCATGGGATTCTCCCCCTTGTAATTGTTGTTATAGGCATACTTGTTAGATTCAAGTGCCTTGTTTTGTCCAGTAGTACTGGTGCTGCCCTTGACCATTTTTGTGGGTTTTGGTTGATACCTAACACTTTTCCCACCAAAATTCACGGGTAAGTATCCAGTATTGTTTCCACCGGAGTACACCGATTTCTCTACAGGAGACTTTGTTGATGGAACATAAGTCTTAAGTTTCTCTTTCTGAGTATGCTTTGTCGAAGTAACTTTGTATGGTATCCCTCTTTTGTTGAAACTGAACTTTGGCCTTTTGTCGACCCATTTTCCTTTCCGCTTCAATTGAGGTCGATAACCTTCAAGGCTCTTTGCAGCCTCTTTGTCAAAGACAGAATTGCATCTTGGACATAGCATCACTTCTGTGTTGCTTATCTTGCAACGATTAAGGAAATCAATTAATTCCTCTTCTGCTTTTGGGTAAGCAACTTTCATTTTCTTAGCATATTGGTCTTCAGTGACCATTTTGACCTTAGCCTTAGAAACTTCAGTATCTTTTGTCAAATTATCATTTCCAGCAACAACTCCAGTGGCTTTGACAACCATGATGTCGACTTCAGCATACATTGTTTCTACTGTTGGAAGAGGATCAGTGTCGATTTGCATTGGAGGCTTCGATTTGTCACCAAATTTCAGCCTACCTTCATTGAGAGCTTTCTGGACCAAATCCCTGAAAACAACACAACGAGAAGTGTTTTGGCCTAAAAAGTTATGGAATTTACAAAAAACCCCTTTTCTTTCTTTGTTCCAATGGTGGTATTTTCAGGCCTTTAGGCACCAAAATTTGACCATCAGTAACCAAAAGATCAAATATTTCATCACATTTAGAAACATCAAAGGTGTAAGTTTTTGTAACAAACTTATCATTTTTAGGCTCGACAGGATTTTTCCCATCTGATGGCTTTAACACTTTACATGTATAAGGAGGCCCAGGTTTTAATTGTGTAATATTAACCTCTTCTTCGACATCCTCATACGATATGTCGAATCCCTGGTCGCTGTCATTAATGTCGACATATGCGACTTTTTCTTTTTTAAGTGTAAGTTTTTGTATCAAACTTATCATTTTTAGGCTCGACAGGATTTTTTCCATCTGATGGCTTTAACACTTTACATGTATAAGGAGGCCCAGGTTTTAATTGTGTAATATTAACCTCTTCTTCGACATCCTCATACGATATGTCGAATCCCTGGTCGCTGTCATTAGTGTCGACATATGCGACTTTTTCTTTTTTAAGTGTAAGTTTTTGTATCAAACTTATCATTTTTAGGCTCGACAGGATTTTTCCCATCTGATGGCTTTAACACTTTACATGTATAAGGAGGCCCAGGTTTTAATTGTGTAATATTAACCTCTTCTTCGACATCCTCATACGATATGTCGAATCCCTGGTCGCTGTCATTAGTGTCGACATATGCGACTTTTTCTTTTTTATTATTGAACCTATTAGTCCTAACCTTTTCAGCTTTAAGCCTTTCGACCTGTCGAACTCTATCAGCCAATTGTGCCATATCTCTTAAGTGCAGAGTATCTAATTTCTTTCTTACAGAATAGTCTAGACCACCAGCAGCCATTTCGACTAACTTGTGTTCAGGCACTTGAGTAAAGCACCTTGCCTTGAGAAGTCTAAATTTATTGAGATAGTCATCAATAGACTCCGCCAATTTACGTCGAACGCTAGCCAATTCCTTAAGACTACTCTTGCATTGGCCCATATAGAATTGCTCATGGAAAGCCTTTTCTAACTGATTCCAATTAAACATGGAATGTGGAGGTAAAGTGGAGAACCTGGAAAGCCTTTTCTAACTGATTCCAATTAAAAATGGAATGTGGAGGTAAAGTGGAGAACCCCAAGTAAAAGCATTTTTAGTTAGAGAATTTGGAAAGTATTTCATTCTTAAATTCTCATTGTGTGCTATGTCACCAGCCTCAGTTAAATAACGGGCAACGTGTTCGACAGTAGATTCGCTAGTTTCCCCAGCGAATTTTGTGAACTTAGGGATTTTCCATCCCCTGGGCAATTCTGTTTGCAATATATAATCCGACAAAGGTGACACAAAATTAGGCCTATGTAGGCCTAAATTAACACAATTTTGGGCAAGAATATTTTCGACAAGATTAGCCAAATTGTTTTGGATTCCAAAATTATTTTGTTGGACTTGCCTAACCACTTCATCAGCATTTTGGTTCCTATTGACTAACACAACATCAGGAACAGGCTCTTCGACAACAAGTTGTTGCCCTTGATTGATGGGAACTGCATTGTTGGGCCTTTCTATGGGGATTTCAACAAGCCTAACATTCTGATTAGAGGAATTTGCTGGTTATGCACTGGTGGAGTTCCAAAGAAATCAACAATTCTTCCCATTTTGTGTTGCTAAACTTTGCATTTAATACATTAACGTTTTTTTAATCTTTTAAAATGGTAATTAGTAGACTAAACTTTAAATCTTTATATTAATAAAAAATTGTAATAAATAAGATAATAATCCGGTAAAATTAATAATGTTAAAAATATTTACTAAACCTTTTTCTATGAACTCAATTCGAAACATTATATAATATATGAAAAAAAAACTTCTTAAATTGAACAAATCTAAGCAAAATTAATTAAAAATCAAATCACAAAAGGTTAAAATTTTGAAAGGAATTTATTAAGAATTTTTCTAAAACAGTTATAATATTTAGTAATAAAAAATAGATTAGGTAAAAAATATTTAACATATTTATTCACATTTGTTACAAAATATATCGATGTTAACGGTCGCTATATATTTATTTATTTTTATCAAATCTATTTTAATATTTGATATTGAATTATGCGATCATTGTTGTATGTAATATATAAAAAAGTAAAAAATTAAAGGAAGTTAGTATTATGAAGTGAGTTGGAAATTTCACTTATGAGGAGATGATGTGGAATTATCTGTGAGTATGACATTGTAAAGCCGTAACTACTTTAATGTAGTATATAATTTTTTTTTTCGAACCATTGCTGGCTACCCATAGAGTGTCCCAGCGCTTTCAACCAAAGACTAATCTTCGGTCGTGCTTAGGATCATATTTTGCACTGGCCAACACCGAGTTTGTCCACTGTGGTAATCGAACCCGAGAGCACCGGATTGATCCCCCGTGTCCCAGGGAATATTAACTCACTAGGCCAACGGTGTTGGTTATTTCAATGTAGCATATGATATAATAGATATCACCAAAGATAAACATATCTTAATTTTATAAATTTATGTTAACATCTTAATGTATTAATATCTAAATATATTAATATTTGATATAATAGATATCACTACCCAAAATATATTAATATCTAAATTAATAATAATTAGTATTTTAATAGAAATACATTCAAGTCATAAAAATCTTTGAACAAAACTACCACCGCGTCAATTTTAACATCAGGTCGTTTTTAACCAATATGGATTACTGATATAAAATGCACTTTTTCCACTAGTGACACCTTACAAAACTATCTAGAATATTCGCAAGTGCTAACATATATGATAACATTAAATAACTTCCTACATAAACTTGGCTCAAATTTTAAAATCGTTACATAAAGTATAAATCGTACAAATTTCCCGCTTAATCAAAAGTGTAAAAATACATAAATCTCTCGAGTGCAATTAGTAACTCAGATACCATTTGACTTATACAATTATATAACCAATAATAAACTAAGAGCGGAAGCTAAAACGTAGATATTTGTAGCTGAAGGATATACCCACGAGTATTTGAAACAAATGAGCAACCAGTGAGAATAAGAAATCTCAGTAAACTTGCACACACAAGTTACCGGTTTTATTAGCTGCACATGCTATTCTACGTTATCTCATAAATCATATCTACTAACGAATAGGCCATAATGTCCATAATACCTCAATACTCATCTGAATTATATGAGTAGTCTAAATAATCTGAATTACAATAGTCTGAATAATCTAAGTAGTCTAATAATCTGAATAGTCACTAGTGCAAAATTAAGAAAAGAATTAGACATTTAAAGTCAGGCGCTCAAACGCCTGACTTGATAAGAGGAAAAATTTTATTTGGCACGCATGTTTGTAAGTCAAGTGTAAACACGCCTGACTTCAAAAGAGAAAACTTTTAAGATTTTTAGACAGGCTGGTATTTAGCCTGACTTCAAAAGTACTAAAATACCCTAACTATTCAGTTCCCACTCTATTCACGTTTATTTGCAAAACGCATGAGTTCACTCTCTCACGCTCACTCCGCTCGCAATCCGTTCTCTCTCGTTCTCACAGGTTCTCCCCTTGTTCTCTCATGTTCAGGTTCTCTCCTTGTTCTCTCATGTTCAGGTTCTCTCGCCCTCTCTTCAATCGCTCTCCTTCTCTGGTTTTGACTCTTTCTTCTTCCCTCTTCTCTCCTATGGCTTCCTCTTTTCATGGTGAAGGTGAACCCTAATTTATCTTTCATGGTTTTACTTTAATTTTTGTTTTCTTTTTGTGCAAAAGCTTATTAAGTTCTCAAATGCTACAGATCTTGAAGCTTCGTAGTTTGAATCTGATTTTCTTCTTCGATTTCAATTTGGAAGTTGATTTGAAGGTCTAGATCGAGATGTTAGATATGTTTGTCTTCATTTGTTCTGATTCGGCTAATAGTTTGAAATTGATAGTTTCTTCTTCTTTTTGTCTTCAATTTCATGCGTTGGTTGAAATGAATTAAATTTGGAAAACTGATTTTGGTCTATCAGGGAATTAAATCTGGAAATCAGATTTTGTCTTCTCGATGCCTATGTTTCCTTCCTTCTATAACTCCACTCCTGTCTATTTTCCTGCTGCTGCTGCCCCTCTAATGCAAAATCAAATCATCCCAATTTACCCAATAATGGTAAACTTATCTCACTATTGACACTATCTGGGCCAATGGTGTAACATCCCCAATTTAGCTAATTTCATTTATCAAAATTAGCAAGAGGTCAAGATAATTAATTAGCATAATTGATTAAGCGATTATGTTGTACTTGTGTGCTAAAATGTATTAGTACTTGAATTTTTGATTGATTGGTGAGCTAATTGGGATTTTAAGCGAAAATACTAAGATAAGGGCACTTTCGTCTTTTCCACCCATTAATGAGTTTCAGCTAAACCATCTTTCACAAAACACAACTTTATGCAATATGTGATTATTGTATAATGATTGTTTGATTAAGTGATTAGAAGTGGATTAAGATAGATTTAAGTGAGATTGTGGAGTATGAATCACTTAAGGGCAAAAGAGTCATTTCCACCCCATTTAATCTTCAGCTCACTTAGTCAACAACACACACACACACATGTTGCTGAAACCAAACAGAATCAAAAAAATAGAAAATGGAGAGAGTTGGAAGAGAGAGAGGCCGTGAGAGTGAGGGAGAAGAGAATAGGAGGGAACTCTCTCAATCCTTAATGCATGTCACTCATTTTTGGTTCGTTGAACTCAGCTCAACTTTCTCTTCCAACTGATACTATTTTTGCCACCTATTCCTTCCTCTTCCATAGATCACCATTGACACACCTACAAGCTTGAAAAATGAGATATGGAGTTTTGAGAGTGTTGGAAGCCTTGCATGTCAAACTTAGTACTAGCCTTGAGTAAAACAGCACCTACTTTGTAGTTGGAAGCGATAGAGTGAAGGTCAGATCCTGTTATTGATATCTTGGTTCTGTTTTGGGTGTATGGGTTAGCTATGGAACTCTAATTCGTGGAGACATCAAGCATTGGTCAAAAGAATATGTTGCTGGAAAAGTTTGGAGCAAACCCGTATAGACCAGTGTCTGGTAATGTCGCTGTATATCTCACCACAGACCTCCTATGAAGCTTGTTTTAATTTCTTTAGAAACTAGACTCAAAAAGCTTCAGGTTAGGCACAAGAACCACCTTATTTGACAGAGTATTGTGGGAGAAAAGTTAGTTACAAGTTTTGCTTTTGTAACATTACCGATTTTGGACCAGTCACCGTATTGTAACCATAAATCCCTGAATACTCGTCGAAATAGTGTGGGAGTTGAACCATATGAAACTAGACAAAATTCCCTACACAATAGACACTGGTTTGAGTGGTTTTAGTTGAGAATTGGTCTAGATACACTTGTTACAAATCTGCATATTGATGCTCGAAAACAGAAGTGGAGTTCGTAATGTCTGTTCGTCGAAATTTGGTTTCGAGTCGTCAAAGTTTCGAGAGACATTGATTCAGTAGATACGAGATGAGCTGGTCACAATGGTGGTAAAATGTACGACATGCATCAAGGGAAGGTGGAGATCCCTATTCTTCTTCCTCTTCTCTCTCTCGCCACTCTCTTCCTCTCTCTCTATTCTTGTTTTCTGTTTTCTTTCTTTCTTCGATTCTGGAAAATAATGAATGTGTGGGTCATGGGAGTGAGGGATGTTTGGGTCAGCTGGGAGTAAATGAATTAGGGAAAAGACTGTTTTGCCCTTCAATTAAGTTATTCACTCAAAACTCCACTTAATTCATTTCTAATTTCTGAATTTGTGTGGGAGTGTTTAGTGGTGAGTGAGTAAGTGGATGGGTCAGCTGATGGTTTAATAAAACCATGGAAAAGGACAATTTTACCCCTGTTGGCTAATTCCTCACTTAGACCCAATTAAATCGTCAAAGCACACACATGTATAATTGGAGATCAAATTACTATGACTTATAATTAATTAAGCCTAATTATTTTAAATTAGCTAATTAATTATCTTATAACCTTCTTGCTAATTTCAATAAATGAAATTAGCTAAATTGGGGATGTTACACTCTCTCTCATAAATTGTCTCACAAGTACTTGTGAGGATCCAAACTCGTTTTTTTGGTCTACAAAGTGACGTATTTTAACTAACAAGTTATTTGCGCAAAATTCTAATATACATTAAAAATTTGGATATGGACAGATCTATATCTATATCTATCTATATACATAACATTTGAGAATGATCTATCATAAATGCTATTCCAAGTATTCATGGAATGCTTAGCATTAATGGAATGCTTAGCATTAATGATGTTTTTTTTCAACTATTTTTATTTAATGTATTTTCAAAAAAATATTTAATGTAATAAATATAGAAGATCCTAGTATAAGAATGCAATTTAATTTAGGAAAGCTTTTTTTTTATAAGCAAATGTTAATGGGGGTGGGGGAATGTTAGTTTCCGGGGTTTGAACCCTGGACCTCCTTCTTGCAATTTTGGAACTCTTTCATGTCACTTAGCTCGCCAACTGAGCTACCTTCCTGGGACTTAATTGAGGAAACTTATTTACTTTGTATTTGATATCCACACTTCATAAAATCACATAAAAAAATCTCACTTCATGGGTATTTTTATTATTCATAAAGATATTTAATTTCACATTTAAAATTCATTCTCATTGTTTGAAATGCATGCAATTGTCTCTAATATCTGGTGATCAATACACAATATGAATTTTGTTTAAACTACCACGACATCTCAGAGTGTTGAGAAGGGTGTTCCTCATAATTTAAAATTGAATATGATGATGATATTTTGGATTATTTGTCATTTCTTTTAATCAAAAAGAAATACTGAGTTCTTTGTTTTGGGGTGTGATAACTCTAATTTATATAGAGTTATTTATACTTCTAATGTAACAAATTGCTGGAAACCCAAGTACAAAGTGTGTTAAATATAGTGGTATTAGTAAAATAACAACATTCTAGGAATTATGTGATGAATAAAGTATTTTTGTATATATATTGGTATGTTTGATGTGTTTGTTCTGTTTTCCTACAAATGATGCTTCTGCACCACGATGCTTCTACACTTAGTGCTTCTGCACCATCCTGCGCTGAAGATTTATAACCCCACAATGGAAGCACCTCAATTCATACCTCTTCTCCAAAACTTCTAGGACATCATGCTTGGTCACAATTCACATGGAGCACATGCCCACATGCATAAGGAGGCGCCGACCATAAACATCATCATAAAAGGCTACTCACCTAAAGAAATATGGCCTTACACAATTGGACCTCTCCTTATGGAAATGTGTTGAACTCAATCTCCACATCTAAAGATCAGAAAAGCAACCATGGTTAAGCCTCCTTAGGTTAACTTGGTTTTCAAGCAAACCCTCAAGCAAAGGAAATCTCCAAGGCTATAAAAAGGGCTCCCACTTCTCACTTGAAGAGCATCGCATATCTCACTTGATAATATGTAGATCATACACTTTACTTATATTTTAGTAGTTTCATTTCTTATAATTTATATAGTTGATAGTTGGCAAGAAGGTGAGGAAGGAATCGACAACTTCTTCCTTCACTTCTTCATCAACTTAGTTAGGTGCAACAGCACCAGGAAGTCAGTGCTTCTGCACTGCAGGGCATTTATACGCAAGAGTGCTTCAATCAGTGTAATCTCTACCTTATTGATATCTCTTGTACTTTCATCTATATTAATACGTTTCATTTCATCTATCTTTGCCTTGCAATGCTTATTATGAGCTAAACCTTTTTTGGTTGAGATGTTCAAACTTTATAATGAACTTTTGAGTAAGTTATTGTGCTTTTTAGTGTTGCAAGCATTTTGGGTCTTGTGTTATACTACATCCATCTTATTTTAAGGTTGATCGCTTAGAATAAGTAGAGTTATATTCACAGACATGGTTTATAATTAGAAATCAAGACTAATAAGGGTGAGTGTATTAATGAAGGCTTTGTTAACTTGTGTAATAAGGAAAATTTTATTAAAACCATGTTAAGTCCTAGACATAGGATAACATAGTCCTTAGGGTGAAACTGTGGGTACTTCAAAGGCAGGAGTGAACTTATTTAGCAAGCCCGGACATGGGAAGCTTGTAACGAAACTATGAAGAAAGTAGCTGAAAAGCACACACTCATGCAACCGCACTCAGTGCTTCTGCTTTTGGGTAAGCAACTTTCATTTTCTTAGCATATTGGTCTTCAGTGACCATTTTGACATTAGCCTTAGAAACTTCAGTATCTTTTGTCAAATTATCATTTCCAGCAACAACTCCAGTGGCTTTGACAACCATGATGTCGACTTCAGCATACATTGTTTCTGCTGTTGGAAGAGGCTCAGTGTCGATTTGCATTGGAGGCTTCGATTTGTCACCAAATTTCAGCCTACCTTCATTGAGAGCTTTCTGGACCGAATCCCTGAAAACAACACAACGAGAAGTGTTTTGGCCTAAAAAGTTATGGAATTTACAAAAAAACCCCTTTTCTTTCTTTGTTCCAATGGTGGTATTTTCAGGCCTTTAGGCACCAGAATTTGACCATCAGTAACCAAATGATCAAATATTTCATCACATTTAGAAACATCAAAGGTGTAAGTTTTTGTAACAAACTTATCATTTTTAGGCTCGACAGGATTTTTCCCATCTGATGGCTTTAACACTTTACATGTATAAGGAGGCCCTGGTTTTAATTGTGTAATATTAACCTCTTCTTCGACATCCTCATACGATATGTCGAATCCCTGGTCGCTGTCATTAGTGTCGACATATGCGACTTTTTCTTTTTTAAGTGTAAGTTTTTGTAACAAACTTATCATTTTTAGGCTCGACAGGATTTTTCCCATCTGATGGCTTTAACACTTTACATGTATAAGGAGGCCCAGGTTTTAATTGTGTAATATTAACCTCTTCTTCGACATCCTCATACGATATGTCGAATCCCTGGTCGCTGTCATTAGTGTCGACATATGCGACTTTTTCTTTTTTATTATTGAACCTATTAGTCCTAACCTTTTCAGCTTTAAGCCTTTCGACCTGTCGAACTCTATCAGCCAATTGTGCCATATCTCTTAAGTGCAGAGTATCTAATTTCTTTCTTACAGAATAGTCTAGACCACCAGCAGCCATTTCGACTAACTTGTGTTCAGGCACTTGAGTAAAGCACCTTGCCTTGAGAAGTCTAAATTTATTGAGATAGTCATCAATAGACTCCGCCAATTTACGTCGAACGCTAGCCAATTCCTTAAGACTACTCTTGCATTGGCCCATATAGAATTGCTCATGGAAAGCCTTTTCTAACTGATTCCAATTAAAAATGGAATGTGGAGGTAAAGTGGAGAACCTGGAAAGCCTTTTCTAACTGATTCCAATTAAAAATGGAATGTGGAGGTAAAGTGGAGAACCCCAAGTAAAAGCATTTTTAGTTAGAGAATTTGGAAAGTATTTCATTCTTAAATTCTCATTGTGTGCTATGTCACCAGCCTCAGTTAAATAACGGGCAACGTGTTCGACAGTAGATTCGCTAGTTTCCCCAGCGAATTTTGTGAACTTAGGGATTTTCCATCCCCTGGGCAATTCTGTTTGCAATATATAATCCGACAAAGGTGACACAAAATTAGGCCTATGTAGGCCTAAATTAACACTATTTTGGGCTAGAATATTTTCGACAAGATTAGCCAAATTGTTTTGGATTCCAAAATTATTTTGTTGGACTTGCCTAACCACTTCATCAGCATTTTGGTTCCTATTGACTAACACAACATCAGGAACGGGCTCTTCGACAACAAGTTGTTTCCCTTGATTGATGGGAACTGCATTGTTGGGCCTTTCTATGGGGATTTCAACAAGCCTAACATTCTGATTAGAGGAATTTGCTGGTTATGCACTGGTGGAGTGCCAAAGAAATCAACAATTCTTCCCATTTTGTGTTGCTAACATTTGGTAACTATTATTTGTTTTTTGTATTAGAGGGTTAAACACTGTACCAATTTGTTGTATTAACATATTAACCATATCATGAATACTATCATCCATTTGTTGCCTTAATGCCAACAAAGATGATGGGGTCAATGAAGGTTGAACATTTCGACTAAAAATGTTCTCTGATGAACTACGTGTAGGTGTAAATCCTGTAATTGCATTGTCTACATACGTAGGCGAATTTGTCTGAAGGCCTGCCATCAAGGCTGTTGGCATGCCATATGAATAACTCCTACTGTTCATAGGAAAATTAAATGGCATATTTCCGATCATTGGATTAGCCATTAAAGGACTTGTTGGTCCTAATATTGGTGGCACAGAAGCCATCGCATTAGTCTGTGTCAATGCTGCCGTTGTCATCATCGACACAGGAGTAATTACAGGAGTAGTTACAGTAGTTACGCCCATAACTGTCGAAGAAGGCATGGAAGCGGTTACTCCCACGACATTCATAGCGTTAGCGTCACTAACTGACGTTTGTTCTTGTGAACTTTGTGCATTTGATGCAGAAGTATTGTTTACATTAGAGTGCGCCATCTTTGAAAGATGTTTACCTTTCCTCAAACGCATGCACAAATTAAATCACAAGTTTTAAGATTTCAACGAAAAAACTTTAAAAATTAGCACACATGTCCCACCGGGCGTGCCAATTTGTTTACCGTGTTTTTTGGTAAACACCGCTAGTTACAAATTAAAGTTGCTTGCAGGATCAACTAGAAAATCCTAGAACATTTGTGTTAAAGTTTTTCCAGAAATTATGAGTGTTCTTGCGGTTTAAACTTGAAAATATGAAGATAACCGTCGAAGTTATTTCCAGAAGGGAGAATTCTGAGTAGAAGGCGAAGAGAAAACAAATAAAATGCAGAAAACTTAAGAAAGTAAAAGTGAAATTGCATTAATTGTAAAGAGAATGGTGCACAAGTTCATACATTGTTCTCTAACTCGTTTTCTCTGTGATGTTGGAAGTTTGAGTTTCAGAATTCTGTATGTGAGTCTGTGACACGTTTTTCCTATGAAAAACTGCTATTTATACAAGGAGGGAAACACAATAACTAACTAATTTTACATAAAATTTGAAAAATGGTAACTGCCATGTTTTCGATCGCAATAACTGCTATGCTGTTTCAACAACGAGCACTTGACTTCTGATCTATCACTAACTTTCTTCTCGTCGAACCATTGGCTTCAATTCTTCAATTTTTACTAAGTTAAGCACTGCCTCGAACCTTCTTGGGAAAACTTCTCACTGTCGAAATCAACACATTTCCTCTTGAAATTAGCAAGTCAAACCTCGTTGACTGCATTTAATTGAGCCTATCGAAAATGCAGGCTAATAGGGAGTGACCATCAACTAAATTACTCTCTAGCTCTTGAGTGTCTGAAGACATGAATAATTAGTGATAGTACACTTCATATTTTGTTAATTTTATTAGTTATTTTTGCTCTTAACGTCCAAAGGCTTGCGAAGTGAAAAACATAACACTTAATAATTTTTTCTTAAACAAGTTTTTTTAATGCTTGAACAATATTCATTTATGACTTTATTGTTCCGTAAGGACGGAGATAAACTACAAGTAGGAGCAATACTTTATTTACTTAGACTTATAAACCTATACTTATTCCAGGTTCTCTTCTGTTTTACATAAACTCATTCATTTATATTCATGAACTGTGGGAGCGAGCGTATATCTAAAACAATTAATAGAGATAGAAATCAATTATAAAATATATTAATATATAGATGAAAAGATATGAATATAAAACTTTGCATTTAATACATTAACGTTTTTTTAATCTTTTAAAATGGTAATTAGTAGACTAAACTTTAAATCTTTATATTAATAAAAAATTGTAATAAATAAGATAATAGTCCGGTAAAATTAATAATGTTAAAAATATTTACTAAACCTTTTTCTATGAACTCAATTCGAAACAATATATAATATATGAAAAAAAAAACTTCTTAAATTGAACAAATCTAAGCAAAATTAATTAAAAATCAAATCACAAAAGGTTAAAATTTTGAAAGGAATTTATTAAGAATTTTTCTAAAATAGTTATAATATTTAGTAATAAAAAATAGATTAGGTAAAAAATATTTAACATATTTATTCACATTTGTTACAAAATATATCGATGTTAACGGTCGCTATATATTTATTTTTTTTATCAAATCAATTTTAATATTTGATATTGAATTATGCGATCATTGTTGTATGTAATATATAAAAAAGTAAAAAATTAAAGGAAGTTAGTATTCAGAAGTGAGTTGGAAATTTCACTTATGAGGAGATGATGTGGAATTATCTGTGAGTATGACATTGTAAAGCCGTAACTACTTTAATGTAGTATATAATTTTTTTTTTGTTTCGAACAGTTGCTGTCTACCCATGGAGTGTCCCAGCGCTTTCAACCAAAGACTAATCTCCGGTCGTGCTTAGGATCAAATTTTGCACTGGCCAACACCGAGTTTGTCCACTGTGGTAATCGAACCCGAGAGCACCGGATTGACCCCCGTGTCCCAAGGTAGATTAACTCACTAGGCCAACGGTGTTGGTTATTTCAATGTAGTATATGATATAATAGATATCACCAAAGATAAACATATCTTAATTTTATAAATTTATGTTAACATCTTAATGTATTAATATCTAAATATATTAATATTTGATATAATAGATATCACTACCCAAAATATATTAATATCTAAATTAATTATAATTAGTATTTTAATAGAAATACATTCCAAGTCATAAAAATCTTTGAACAAAACTACCACCGCGTCAATTTTAACATCAGGTCGTTTTTAACCGATATGGATTACTGATATAAAACGCACTTTTTCCACTAGTGACACCTTACGAAACTATCTAGAATATTCGCAAGTGCTAACATATATGATAACATTAAATAACTTCCTACATAAACTTGGCTCAAATTTTAAAATCGTTACATAAAGTATAAATCGTACAAATTTCCCGCTTAATCAAAAGTCTAAAAATACATAAATCTCTCGAGTGCAATTAGTAACTCAGATACTATTTGACTTATACAATTATATAACCAATAATAAACTGAGAGCGGAAGCTAAAACGTAGATATTTGTAGCTGAAGGATATACCCACGAGTATTTGAAACAAATGAGCAACCAGTGAGATTAAGAAATCTCAGTAAACTTGCACACACAAGTTACCGGTTTTATTAGCTGCACATGCTATTCTACGTTATCTCATAAATCATATCTACTAACGAATAGGCCATAATGTCCATAATACCTCAATACTCATCTGAATTATATGAGTAGTCTAAATAATCTGAATTACAATAGTCTGAATAATCTAAGTAGTCTAATAATCTGAATAGTCACTAGTGCAAAATTAAGAAAAGAATTAGACATTTAAAGTCAGGCGCTCAAACGCCTGCCTTGATAAGAGGAAAAATTTTATTTGGCACGCATGTTTGTAAGTCAAGTGTAAACACGCCTGACTTTAAAAGAGAAAACTTTTAAGATTTTTAGACAGACTGGTATTTAGCCTGACTTCAAAAGTACGAAAATACCCTAACTATTCAGTTCCCACTCTATTCACGTTTATTTGCAAAACGCATGAGTTCACTCTCTCACGCTCACTCTGCTCGCAATCCGTTCTCTCTCGTTCTCACAGGTTCTCCCCTTGTTCTCTCATGTTCAGGTTCTCTCCTTGTTCTCTCATGTTCAGGTTCTCTCGCCCTCTCTTCAATCGCTCTCCTTCTCTGGTTTTGACTCTTTCTTCTTCTCTCTTCTCTCCCATGGCTTCCTCTTTTCATTGTGAAGGTGAACCCTAATTTATCTTTCATGGTTTTACTTTAATTTTTGTTTTTTTTTGTGCAAAATCTTATTAACTTCTCAAATGCTACAGATCTTGAAGCTTCGTAGTTTGAATCTGATTTTCTTCTTCGATTTCAGATTTGGAAGTTGATTTGAAGGTCTAGATTGAGATGTGAGATATGTTTGTCTTCATTTGTTCTGATTCGGCTAATAGTTTGAAATTGATAGTTTCTTCTTCTTTTTGTCTTCAATTTCATGCGTTGGTTGAAATGAATTAAATTTGGAAAACTGATTTTGGTCTATCAGGGAATTAAATCTGGAAATCAGATTTTGTCTTCTCGATGCCTATGTTTCCTTCCTTCTATAACTCTATTCCTGTCTATGCTCCTGCTGCTTCCCCTCTAATTCAAAATCAAATCATCCCAATTTACCCAATAATGGTAAACTTATCTCACTATTCACACTATCTGGGCCAATGGTGTAACATCCCCAATTTAGCTAATTTCATTTATTGAAATTAGCAAGAGGTCAAGATAATTAATTAGCATAATTGATTAAGCGATTATGTTGTACTTGTGTGCTAAAATGTATTAGTACTTGAATTGTTGATTGATTGGTGAGCTAATTGGGATTTTAAGCGAAAATACTAAGATAAGGGCACTTTCGTCTTTTCCACCCATTAATGAGTTTCAGCTAAACCATCTTTCACAAAACACAACTTTATGCAATATGTGATTATTGTATAATTATTGTTTGATTAAGTGATTAGAATTGGATTAAGATAGATTTAAGTGAGATTGTGGAGTATGAATCACTTAAGGGCAAAAGAGTCATTTCCACCCCATTTAATCTTCAGCTCACTTAGTGTAACATCCTCAAAATAATTAGCCTAATTATTTGGATGTTAACCCAATTAAATTAATTTAGTACTTGACTGGTAAATTTATTGAGTGCTAAAATTAACTATTGGTTGTCATCGGATCGTTAACCGGATAATACGGGTCAATGAAGTTTTTGATTCGAAATAAGAGATTTAGATCAATATGGTAATTGGACCACGTTACCGTGTATATATTAATAAATATATGAGTATGCGTGTATGTGTGTGTGTGTGTGAGTGAAAGAACTAATTAAAAGAAAGAAAAGAAAAGAAAGAAAGAAGGCAGCGAGAGACGGAGAGGAGAAAAAGAGAGAAAGGAGAGAAAGAATGGAAGAGGAGGAAGAAGGGGGAAAGTGGAGGATTTAGGCTTATCAAAACGACTTCCTTCCAACACGAAAAACGTTCAGCGTTACTTCCTCTTCGATTTGGTACCAAAATCATCATCATCAACTCACTCTCTCTCACTTTGCCATTGTCGAAAATTTGAAGGGAATTGAGGTTTTTGATGGTTCAAGCTCAAGGGTAGCTTGGGATGGTGTTTGGCGCGGACCCGAGGATGATTGATCGATGATTGAAAAATCAAGATGATGAGTTTGGGTTGAAAAATCAAGATTTGAGGTTATGTGTGAATAGTGATTCTAACCTTGAAGATGATGAATCGTGATTTGATGGAAGTTTTGTGGTTGATTGTAGGATCAATGGTTGGAAGCAGATTCGATTGTCGTCGCAGCGTAAATTTTATACGGGGAACGTTCGTGGGGTTATGTCGGAAAAGCGATTTCGTGGAAAGTCTCAGCTATTTGTGATTTTCATCACAATCGGTGAGTTTGACTCACGTTTAGGTTTTTAAATTAATAAACTTAAATTGTGAAATGTGTTTCGGTTTTGGTTCGTTGTCGAAACAGTATTTTGTACGAAAATCACGTTTTATGTCCAATTGGTTTTTGGATTGTTCGATTGATGATCATTGTTGTTTGAATATGTCTTTGGACTGTTTTTATGTTGGGACTGGACTGGAACAGGTATCGGAATTGGTCGGAACGACGAAAAATGCGAAAACGGGATAAAATACAATGCTGTCAAAAGCGCACGACCCGTGCGTCCCAGGCGCACGGATCGTGCGTGTCATTCTGTTTCTGTTTTCAAAAATGCATCACAGGGCGCACGACCCGTGCGTATGGGAGCACGGACCGTGCGCTGTGTTCTGTCCAAATTTTCCAAACTTGCCCGAAACGATCCCGATCGATTCCAATCCTCTCCTAATCCTTTCCTAACCCTTCTTTAATGATATTAGGCTTATAATGCCATTATTTTGGGTATGTTTCAAAAGGGTTTTATAATGTAACACCCCGGTATTTCTTTAACAAAGAAATACCTAAATATACAATTTGGTATAAATCAGAGTATAAAAATTCTTGTTTAGATATATATCTTTACAAGAAACAGCGGAAACTATAAAAATATAACTAATACAAGCTCGAGTCATACGACCGAATACAGAGACAACTACAGAAGAACAAGGACAATAATAAATGAATCAATCTTCAATCTTCTCATCGAACCCGACAACCAACTGTGCCGCCTTCTGTCCTTATAACCTGTTCTCTATAAAAACAACAAATATGGATTGGGTGAGACAACTTGTCTCAGTGAGTCCTACCGTGCCCCCTCACTGACACTCGGTTCAATTTATTAAACCGTTACAACAAAAGCTGACATAACAATGTCTTATTTATTAATCGAAATGCCACGCACTTCGTGAATTTATTTCACGCGTACCGACTGCAATCCAGTGCTAATCCCGGTAATCGTGTGTTCCACTTATTAAACCGTTATCAAATATAGATAATTAGCTATCACAAGCTATAATCGAAATGCCAAGCAAATCGTGTTCACATTTTTATTTAGTATATACCGATTGTGAACCCAACGTCACGAATATCGGAAATACCATAGTCTTAGTTTAGCATAAACCGATTGTGAACCCAACGTCACGAATATCGGTAATACCATAGTCTTAGTTTAGCATAAACCGATTGTGAACCCAACGTCACGAATATCGGTAACCCGTGAGTTGACCACGCCAAAACACATTCAGGGCCATAGGTAAGGGGTCATGACTACCCTCCCTAGTATGCTACTTGTCGGATCGTCACCCAACGCGATACATATGACAATACGTATCAATTCTCGAGAGTTAGATAATTTATATCTTCTTTTTCATTTTGATCACCAAAGGATCAGTCATATAAGCTCATTAGATAATTTACATCTTTTCGATCACCAAAGGATCAATCACATAAGCTTATTAGATAATTTATATCTTTTCGATCACCAAAGGATCGTTCGCATAGCAATTGGATAAACAATATCCATATCGATCTATAATCCGTTTTGATGAATAATATAAAACATCCGGCATTATAATCATAATCAATTGACATATATAACATATATATTCAGTCAGTCCATCAGACGGTGTACCCACACGTATACTAGGGTTTCGGTTTTTCAATCAAATATGCTTTTGAAACCATTTTTCACAATCATGAATTGAATAAGTTCAAAATACGGTTTTGAATAAGGCAATTCCTTTTTAAATGATTGAGAAAGAGATTAGAAAAGGTTCGGGATCAAACGGAGCTCCGGAACGAGAAATCGGGAATCGGTGACAGAAGCTCACGCACGGTCCGTGCCCAGGGGCGCACGACCCGTGCGTGATGCACCACAATTCATACAATCAACCCGAAGAGGGCGCACGGTCCGTGCCCAGGGGCGTACGATCCGTGCGTCCGGTTCTGTTTCTCTAATTCTCCTATTTCTCAATTCCGCTTTCCGTTTTCGCCCAATTCGATTTCTAATATCGATCACTCCTGAAACTCAGAAAATCCCAAATATTCCCGATAGTATACAAATCATTTCATTTCAACAATTTAAAACACAATTACGTAATTCGTTCAACAATTCAATAAAAACCGTAAAAACGCGATATCGCTCAAAAACGGTTTTCGGTTCCAAAATCTTTCGAAAACGGATAATGCCTTATGACTCAAAACCGATATATTTTCAAGACACATAAAAATATCCCTATCCGTGAGTAGAACTCACCCGGTTGACGATCTCACGAGAAATCACGCCGGAACACGGACGGCCGGATTGTAACCACTGGAACAATCCCCGTAGTCACGTACACGCTCCTAATGCCTCCGCATCTGAACTCGATGGGTCCCACATGCACCACCAGTAACTCGATCAAATTCTTGTTACTGAACCCCACTTCAGTATATCGAACTGATGGCGTTCGAGACTTCGGCGAACCGAACTCAAATTTGAAGAACCACATTTCCAGCATTCTTCTTCCTGTTTTCCAGCAACATGACTCAGTTTTGCAACAGGCATAATTTGGTCAATCCGTGACCAAATCTACTCAAATCAGTGCCCATTGTGAAGATAATTTCGTCTACTTTCAGATGGAAGAAGTTTCACGCGCATGCATCCAGTAGATTGAGAGATATCACCGAAACTATGTGACTGGTTCAGTACAGTGGCAGATTCTGAAACCGTAACTTGGGGACATGATATCTCCTTCATTTCTTCATGAAATCATACGGTTCTTTTGCCCAAAATGAAGATCCTCGAGTCTAGTTTCCAGAGGAACAAGAATCACGATCATCGGAGTTGTGTACAGGGAGATTCGATGAAATCACCGAAGGTATACCCTACGGGTTTTACCCAGAAATTTGTTGGACTTGCATCTTCACCCTCTAACTTGGAAATCCCAGCCCCATCCTTCTTCTACTCGAAAATGGTGGATGGAGATGTAGGGGAGGATGATCAGAAACAGTGGTATCAAAGGGTAGAGGAAGAAAAATGGTGAAGAATGGCATGAAGATCACTTGCATGCACCAAGGGTTTGAGATTTCCTCTTCTTCTCCTCTCTCTTCTCCATTCGCATTCTCCTCTCTCTCTCTAATCTATTTTCTGAGTTTCAGACTGAAATGGGAATGAAGATGAGTGTTGTTATGTTTCAAAGGGGCCGAGGGTTTTAATTGGGTGGAAAAGACCAAATTGCCCTTGGCCCAATTAATTCTTGGTCTTGAGGCTAAAACCCCAATAATCTTATGGCTTTCCGCTCGGCATAGGTTTCTCGACTACCTCTCTCTCGAGTTGCGATTAATTATTTCAATCAATTGATAAATCTTCGATGTGAGGCGAAATGACGATTTTACCCTTCAGCTGAATTGTTCATTTAAATTATGACTAAGCCACAATTAAACGTAGAGTAGGATTTCTTTGGACTTTTCCTCGACTATTAATCCCCGAGACACGACCAATTATTCCCACAAATAATTACTCGGTCTTAGGCATCATAGTACGAGTCTTTAAAAATTAGGGATGTCACAATCACCCCAACTTTTAAAAATTTTGTCCTCAAAATTGACAAGACGAACCTTAAGCAAAAGATACTGATATCGGGTCATCATGTCCTCTTCCAATTCCCAAGTAGCCTCTCCGGCTGAGACATCAAGCATTGGTCAAAAGAATATGTTGCTGGAAAAGTTTGGCGCAAACCCGTATAGAGCAGTGTCTGGTAATGTCGATGTATATCTCACCACAGACCTCCTTTGAAGCTCGTTTTAATTTCTTTAGAAACTAGACTCAAAAAGCTTCAGGTTAGGCACAAGAACCACCTTATTTTACAGAGTATTGAGGGAGAAAAGTTAGTTACAAGTTTTGCTTTTGTAGCAGTACCGATTTTGGACCAGTCACCGTATTGTAACCATAAATCCCTGAATACTCGTCGAAACACTGTGGGACTTGAACCATATGAAACTAGACAAAATTCCCTACACAATAGACACTGGTTTGAGTGGTTTTAGTTGAGAATTGGTCTAGATACACTTGTAACAAATCTGCATACTGATGCTCGAAAACAGAAGTGGAGTTCGTAATGTCGGTTCGTCGAATTTTGGTTTCGAGTCATCAAAGTTTCGAGAGACATTGATTCGGTAGATAGGAGGGTGAGCTGGTCACAATGGTGGTAAAAAGTAAGACATGCATCAAGGGAAGGTGGAGATCCCTCTTCTTCTTCCTCTTCTCTCTCTCGCCACTCTCTTCCTCTCTCTCTATTCTTGTTTTCTGCTTTCTTTCTTTCTTCGATTCTGGAAAATAATGAATGTGTGGGTCATGGGAGTGAGGGATGTTTGGGTCAGCTGGGAGTAAATGAATTAGGGAAAAGACTGTTTTGCCCTTCAATTAAGTTATTCACTCAAAACTCCACTTAATTCATTTCTAATTTCTGAATTTGTGTGGGAGTGTTTAGTGGTGAGTGAGTAAGTGGATGGGTTAGCTGATGGTTTAGTAAAACCATGGAAAAGGATAGCTTTACCCCTGTTGGCTAATTCCTCACTTAGACCCAATTAAATCATCAAAGCACACACATGTATAATTGGAGATCAAATTACTATGGCTTATAATTAATTAAGCCTAATTATTTTAAATTAGCTAATTAATTATCTTATAACCTTCTTGCTAATTTCAATAAATGAAATTAGCTAAATTGGGGATGTTACACTCTCTCTCATAAATTGTCTCACAAGTACTTGTGAGGATCCAAACTCGTTTTTTTAGTCTACAAAGTAACGTATTTTAACTAACAAGTTATTTGCGCAAAATTCTAATATACATTAAAAATTTGGATATGGACAGATCTATATCTATACATAACATTTGAGAATGATCTATCATAAATGCTATTCCAAGTATTCATGGAATGCTTAGCATTAATGATGTTTTTTTTCAATTATTTTTATTTAATGTATTTTCAAAAAAATATTTAATGTAATAAATATAGAAGATCCTACGATAAGAATGCAATTTAATTTAGGAAAGCTTTTTTTTTATAAGCAAATGTTAGTGGGGGTGGGGGAATGTTAGTTTCCGGGGTTTGAACCCTGGACCTCCTTCTTGCAATTTTGCAACTCTTTCATGTCCCTTAGCTCGCCAACTGAGCTACCTTCCTGGGACTTAATTGAGGAAACTTATTTACTTTGTATTTGATATCCACACTTCATAAAATCACATAAAAAAATCTCACTTCATGGGTATTTTTATTATTCATAAAGATATTTAATTTCACATTTAAAATTCATTCTCATTGTTTGAAATGCATGCAATTGTCTCTAATATCTGGTGATCAATACACAATATGAATTTTGTTTAAACTACCACGACATCTCAGAGTGTTGAGAAGGGTTTTCCTCATAATTTAAAATTGAATATGATGATGATATTTTGGATTATTTGTCATTTCTTTTAATCAAAATGAAATACTGAGTTCTTTGTTTTGGGGTGTGATAACTCTAATTTATATAGAGTTATTTATACTTCTAACGTAACAAATTGCTTGAAACCCAAGTACAAAGTGTGTTAAATATAGTGGTATTAGTAAAATAACAACATTCTAGGAATTATGTGATGAATAAAGTATTTTTGTATATATATTGGTATGTTTGATGTGTTTGTTCTGTTTTCCTACAATTGATGCTTCTGCACCACGATGCTTCTGCACTTAGTGCTTCTGCACCATCCTGCGCTGAAGATTTATAACCCCACAATGGAAGCACCTCAATTCATACCTCTGCTCCAAAACTTCTATGACATCATGCTTGGTCACAATTCACAAGGAGCACATGCCCACATGCATAAGGAGGCGCCGACCATAAACATCATCATGAAAGGCTACTCACCTAAAGAAATATGGCCTTACACAATTGGACCTCTCTTTATGAAAATGTGTTGAACTCAATCTCCACATCTAAAGATCAAAAAAGCAACCATGGTTAAGCCTCCTTAGGTTAACTTGGTTTTCAAGCAAACCCTCAAGCAAAGGAAATCTCCAAGGCTATAAAAAGAGCTCCCACTTCTCACTTGAAGAGCATCGCATATCTCACTTGATAATATGTAGATCATACACTTTACTTATATTTTAGTAGTTTCATTTCTTATAATTTTTATAGTTGATAGTTTGCAAGAAGGTGAGGAAGGAATCGACAACTTCTTCCTTCACTTCTTCATCAACTTAGTTAGGTGCAACAGCACCAGGAAGTCAGTGCTTCTGTACTGCAGGGCATTTATATGCAAGAGTGCTTCAATCAGTGTAATCTCTACCTTATTGATATCTCTTGTACTTTCATCTATATTAATACGTTTCATTTCATCTATCTTTGCCTTGCAATGCTTATTATGAGCTAAACCTTTTTTGGTTGAGATGTTCAAACTTTATAATGAACTTTTGAGTAAGTTATTGTGCTTTTTAGTGTTGCAAGCATTTTGGGTCTTGTGTTATACTACATCCATCTTATTTTAAGGTTGATCGCTTAAAATAAGTAGAGTTATATTCACAGACATGGTTTATAATTAGAAATCAAGACTAATAAGGGTGAGTGTTTTAATGAAGGCTTTGTTAACTTGTGTAATAAGGAAAATTTTATTAAAACCATGTTAAGTCCTAGACATAGGATAACATAGTCCTTAGGGTGAAACTGTGGGTACTTCAAAGGCAGGAGTGAACTTATTTAGCAAGCCCGGACATGTGAAGCTTGTAACGAAACTCTGAAGAAAGTAGTTGAAAAGCACACACTCATGCTACTGCACTCAGTGCTTCTGCACCTTTGGTGCTTCTGCACCTTGGTGCTACTTCATCACTAAAAGCATAGAAACTCTCAAAAGAACATTATTTAGTGAAAACATCTCTACCATCTTTCTCAACTGATTTCCTTCATATTCTTTTACATATTTGCATTCTATTTTCACTTAACTTAAAAACCCCAAAATTTGTGAGTAGAATAGTAGTACTAATTTATATGCTTTCTAAACATACATAAAGTTAATCCAATCCCTATGGGTTCGACCTTTCTTATCATTGTATTACTTGTTTGTGACTGTGTATACTTGCACATCTTTCCACACACCAGGGTGCAAGGATATATTTGTCTTTTGCAAAAAAAAATTGTTCCTAGGTGCAAGATACAAAAGAAAATATGTGAGCTTCTTTTTCCCTTTAATTTTAAATAATTTAATTTTAACTTACCTTTTCCCGATACCTCATACATGTTGAATGTTCATTTTGGACTGACAGATGATGTAAAAAATTCTTTCATATTTAAAGGCTAATAAATTCATAGTGGGAGTGTTTACCGTGTTTTTTGGTAAACACCGCTAGTTACAAATTAATGTTGCTTGCAGGCTCAACTAGAAAATCCTAGAACATTTGTGTTAAAGTTTTTCCAGAAATTATGAGTGTTCTTGCGGTTTAAACTTGAAAATATGAAGATAACCGTCGAAGTTATTTCCAGAAGGGAGAATTCTGAGTAGAAGGCGAAGAGAAAACAAATAAAATGCAGAAAATTTAAGAAAGTAAAAGTGAAATTGCATTAATTGTAAAGAGAATGGTGCACAAATTACATTGTTCTCTGACTCGTTTTCTCTGTGATTTTGGAAGTTTGAGTTTTAGAATTCTGTATGTGAGTTTGTGACACGTTTTTCCTATGAAAAACTACTATTTATACAATGAGGGAAACACAATAACTAACTAACTGCACATAGAATTTGAAAAATGGTAACTGCCATGTTTTCGACCGCAATACCTGCTATGCTGTTTCAACAACGAGCACTTGACTTCTGATCTATCACTAACTTTCTTCTCGTGGAACCATTGGCTTCAATTCTTCAATTTCTACTAAGTTAAGCACTGCGTCGAACCTTCTTGGGAAAACTTCTCATTGTCGAAATCAACACCTTTCCTCTTAAAATTAGCAAGTCAAACCTCGTTGACTGCATTTAATTGAGCCTGTCGAAAATGCAGGCTAACAATTTGCCCCCTAAAAATGTCTTTTTCGACTGAGTTTTAAATGAAGGCGGAAAATGACTCTTTTGAAATTACAATCAACAGCCTTATGTCGAATCTTATGACGTCACTACCATCGGTTTTCAGAATTGAAAAGACACTTCCAGTAAAGGCACTTTATGGCGCCGTTATCTCAAAGTTAGTGGGCCATGTTTTGTGTTGTAATTCCCCACTACTTATTGCAAATAACTGCTCTTTAAGAAAACCCAAAGGTTTAACTTTTCTCTCTCTTGCTAAAACTGCTATAAAAGCAACTTCTCCTTTTCATTTTCCCTTTTTTACTTCTGCTGCAAACCCTTTCTCTTCTTCTTCCTTGTGAAATCCAGCGTTTACGCACCAGAGAACTCATTTGCGAAGCTTCATTTCTTCATTCGACACTATGCAACCTCTATTCCTATAAAACCCGAACAGTGAAGCAGCAAAACCACTTGAAAAACACAGAACTATCATTAACGGCGTCATCTTCCACAATGTTCAAACTTCTGGCACTGTAGCTTCTGGAAAACAACCTTTCATTGCTGAACCTGCTTTGACAGAAGAAGAAGTAAAATTTTTGCAATCTGAGGTACTTATTCCTTCTCCTAAACCTTATAAGCATGCATTCTTTGGTCCTCTTCCTCACTCTGGTGATGATTCTGCCACAATCAAAGAGATTTTCCCTAGCTATCATAGATATAACCCTAGGATTTTCAACAAAGGACCATATGTGATGGATTTCATGAGTAACCCAAATAGGGCTTTTAGGTCTTCACCACCAGTCGACAAGAATCACACGCCTTACATTAACTGGCTTAACAAAATTGAGTCAAAGAAAGGAGAAACCTGGAAAGCACAAGGCATCTTCGACCAGCTTCAACTATCGAGATATGGGCCTAGATATCAAAGCCCAATGCTTATTGCAGCTTTACACTTTTGGGAGCTGACCAGGACTTTCCGGCTAATATGAGGAATTTCCGGCGGATTTTAGGACTTACCGGCGGATTTTGGGGTATTTCCGCGGATTTTTTGGCATTTGCGGCGGATTTTTTTTCAAAAAAATCCGCCGCAAAAGCCAAAAAAAAAAAACATTTTTTTTAAAAAAATCCACCGCAAAAGGCAAAAAAAATTTCAAAAAATCCGCCGGTAATTTCAAAAATCCACCTATAAATAAAAATTTCTCCTACACTCCTCTCATTCTCTCATTTCACTCTTTATTTCATTCTCATTCTCTTCTATATTTCTCTACATATTTCTCTTCTATATTTCTTATACTCTCATCTCCATAAATTTCTCTACATATCTCTCTTCTATATTTCTCCTTTCTTCTTCATTCTTTTTCATTCACTCATTAATTCTTATTTCTGCTTACTTCTTTATTCACATTCTCTCCTATATCATTTTCTTCTAATATTCTCTTTCATTCTTATTCCTTCCTACTTCTACATTCTCATCCATTTATTTATTTTCAATCTTTTCTA
Source organism: Astragalus membranaceus (assembly GCA_039519185.1). Taxonomy (NCBI): domain Eukaryota; kingdom Viridiplantae; phylum Streptophyta; class Magnoliopsida; order Fabales; family Fabaceae; genus Astragalus; species Astragalus membranaceus. The sequence continues at coordinate 118,851,716 of CM076848.1, read as the reverse complement.
TATCGTTTTTTCTCATATTCTACTTCATTTTCATTTTTTCTTACTTTTTATTAAAATAAAAATTAAACATTAAAATTCGAAAAAATTGAAAAAAAAATTCAAAAATACCAACTTTTTACCGCCGGATTTTTAAAAAATTTTTTTTTGGATTTTGCGGCGGATTTTTGGCATTTGCGGCGGATTTTTTAAAATTTTTTTATTTTTTTAAAATCTGCCGCAAATGCCAAAAAAACCGCCGGAAAATGCTTTTCCGGCGGATTTTTCCGCTGGAAAGCGTTTGCTGCGACCTGGCTACCGGCGGCAAAAATCCGCCGCAAAGTCCAATTTTGCGGCGGAAATATGGCTTTTCCGGCGGATTTTGCCCGCCGCAAAATCCTGTTTTTCTTGTAGTGCAATAGCCTACATCTGAAATGTGTCGTGCTCACTCCTACTCTGTTAGATGTGGCTGCCATAACTGGACTTGAACCAATAGGAGAAGTTTTCGACCCTAACACTACTGGCAACAACCATGAATTCGACTTCAAGCGTGCTTCCTTCAAAGGATACATTGAAGACAAACTTGTCATCACCACTGAAGAAGTTTCTGATGAAGAACACATCGCTTTTCTCATTTTCTGGCTCTTCGTCACTCCAAGTGGCAAAAATGTACATTCCTTTGGCCATTCAACTACACGAGTGTCGAGAGGTAAACCTTGGCCAACTTATTTTGGGATCACTTTATGAACATGCATTAAAAGAACTCAAGCCTGAAGACAATTACTTGGTCTCTGGACCAATTTGGTTGTTCCAATTGTGGCTTCTTGCCACTTTTGAGTCGAAGCTGCAAATGTACATTCCTGAAGACTTTACTGAAATGGTCGAAACGTGGAATGTCGAAGGAATTAGGCTTGCTCTTCTAAAGCCTATAGAGATACGGGTATCTCCATAAGACTTGTTCTCCAAAGCATTCAACATGTTCAAGAATTGCGAGGATCTCGCCCCTTCAATGGCACCTTTCGTCAAAAGGACTCATGGACTAGACTGGTTTAAAAGAGAGTTTCCTGCAAATTCTTTTGTCGACGAAGAAGAAACCAACCAGATTTGGGAAGCCTTTTTAACTCCAAAATTTCTGTCAGCTAGAATAGCACCTGGAAAAGCTACAGCTCTATTTGGTGCGTACGCATATCACCCAAGCCTGGTCGCAAGACAATTTGGGTTACGTCAGCTTCGCCTAAGTCCTTTTTTCAGATCTAGGAAAGACATGACACTTCCAGAAAATGAAGAGGAATGGAAAGAATGCCTCAACAGCATTGCCAACGGCCCTTTTAACTTTGACCCATTGAGTTTGAGCCTTAATTTTCTTGCACCAAAGAATTTTCAAAGTGGTGGAAAGATTATTTCAAAAGAAAATCTACTGATGTCGAAGACGATACATTGGTGTCGAATCTAATCCCTGCTTTTCCTTCTACGCAGAAAAAGAAGACCAAACCAAAAGGTACGCACATTCAAGATATTCAAGCATTCCAAAAATACTTTGAAACTGTATATGATCCAAATAATCTTAGTCGAACTGTTTCTCAAGCTGCACGAGTTTTAAAACAAAAACTACTAAACAAAATTCCAACAATGGTTTTTCCATCTTATGTAACTGATAAGTACTCTTTAGCTTTAGCACAAAACAAACTTAAATTCCCGCATTTGCCAACCAGTAAACTGGCTTTGGCATTTCGACCACCACTTCCACAATGGTTGATATGTGGTTCGACTATGGCGTTAAACAATTTTCTTTCAAATAAGACAGCTGAGAAAGTAGTTCCGACTCAGCATAACCTATGAAGAAGAGGAATCTCTAAGAGATTCAGAACAATTTGGTGAGTATCCACAAGGTATTAACTCCCCTGAGGCCGTACCTTCGACTAGCAACACCATCAGTCAAGAAGAATTAGGGGAATTAAAGAGTAAGAATCCCTTTGAAGCTCTGAAGTTGATGTTGAGTAGCAGCTCTGCCTCGACTGAGAACAAACGAAGTTCTTCGACTACTTCTGTTGGCGGGATTTCTGAAAGCTCAAAAGAAGACCTTGTTCGAGAACTTCGAGCCAAAGTCTTAGAAATAGATTTGTTCTAAACCATTGAACAAAATCATACGGTCACTTATGAAATTAAGAACCTGCAGAACAAACTTAACAAATCAACAATCAGCAAATCTCGCATTGACTTCCTTGTCGAATTTGAGGTTCTTCTGGAGCAAATTGCAAGGGACTTTCAAAAGAGAAAGAATGGTGCTGCAAATAAAGAGCGTGAGGCTAAACTTCAACAAGAAGAATGGGCTGCAGTCGAAGCGTCAGATGCTAAAATTTCGTCACTAGAACTTCAAGCAGAAAATGATGCCAAAGAAATAGCTGAATGTGATGTTAACATTTCAAAGTACCGGGAACAATTCAAAAGAAATCTGGATATAGGTTCGGTCGTACAGTAATTGGGATTAATCTAGTGGTCCAACAATTATGTGGTTTACCTTTTCAGAAACTAGACTTAAAGCTTGTTAATTTGGCACTAGTTTGGTTTCATTTGGAGTTGTATAGCTCGAGTTATAGGTGTCACAAGTTAGGTTAAAATTCTGGAAAGAATCTGGGTATAGGTTCGGTCGTACAGTAATTGGGAACAATATAGGGGTCCAAAAATTATGTGGTTTACCTTTTCAGAAACTAGACTTAAAGCTTGTTAATTTAGAACTAGTTTCGTTGCATTTGGAGTTGTATAGCTCGAGTTATAGGTGTCACAAGTTAGGTTAAAATTCTGGAAACAATCTGGGTATAGGTTCGGTCGTACAGTAATTGGGAACAATCTAGTGGTCCAAAAATTATGTGGTTTACCTTTTCAGAAACTAGACTTAGTTCTTGTTAATTTGGAACTAGTTTGGTTGCATTTGGAGTTTTATAGCTCGAGTTATAGGTGTTACAAATTAGGTTAAACTACTGGAAACAATATGGATATAGGTTCGGTATTTCGTGTATAAAGTTTTCGTTTGAACTCCTTTTTGAATGATTCTCGATTCATTGAAAACTACACTCAATTTGTTTCGGGTTAGGCTCAAGTCCCATGTCATTTGACTGAGTTTTGATAATTTTAGAGGTGTCACAAGCTAGGTCATGGTGGCTGTCCTGTTTTCTGAACCTTGTTGCTTATTTACTGAATCTGTACGAACTGGAAAATTATTTTGCAAAATAACAATTATAGTCAGGAACTAGACATTCTTAGCTTTCCATAGAGGGGTCCTTTGCTAAGTTTCGATACCGTTTGATAGGTTAATTAATTCACCGAAGTAGAGGTATGTTTGATGGAAATTTGTCTGTTGTTGTTGCTGGGCGCCAAGTGTGGCTGCCCCTGTTGTTCCTGGGCGCCATGGGCGCCGTTGCTGTTGTTGCTGGGCGCCAGGTGTGGCTGCCCCTGTTGTCCCTGGGAGCCATGGGCGCCAAGGGCGCCAAGTCTGGCTGCCCGTTGCTTGTGTTGCTGATGTTGCTGGGCGCCATGGGCGCCAAGTCTGGATGCCCGTTGCTTGTGTTGCTGGGCGCCATGGGCGCCATGTCTGTTGTTGATGGGCGCCAAGTGTGGCTGGCCCTGATGTTGCTGGGCGCCATGGGGGCCATGTCTGTTGCTGCTGGGCGCCAAGTGTGGCTGCTCCTGATGTTGCTGGGCGCCATGGGTGCCATGTCTGTTGCTGCTGGGCGCCAAGTGTGGCTGCCCCTGATGTTGCTGTGCGCCATGGGCGCCATGTCTGTTGTTGCTGGGCGCCAAGTGTGGCTGCCCCTGATGTTGCTGTGTCTGTTGTTGCTGGGCGCCATGTCTGGCTGCCCTGTTGTTGTTGCTGGCGCCATGGGCGCCAAGTCTGGCTGCCTGTTGCCTATTGACTGTTAACTTGTTAAGTGGCTAATTGTTGATTAAGTCGTTAATTTGTTAATCGTTAATCTGTTGAGTTGGTAACCGTTGGTTGAGTTGTTAAACTGTTAACTTGTTAAATTGCTAAATTGTTGGCTCAGTTGTTGATTTGTTGATGATGTTGCACCTAGTTGCGATTACCATTGTGTGAAGTTGGCGACGTGTATCTGGTTGGATTGCCTCTATTTATTGGCAAGATATTATGTTGTAGGCCTATGGCCAATGTTGAATTCCGTTGTTGGTGTGTGTTGCTATGTAATCATTGATGATTGTTTGTGCATTCACATCGCGTCGCATACATAGCATTTTTATGTTGGAGCTATGCTCAAAACACGTTGGCCTGGACTGGCAAATTATGTTGAAGGCTTATGCCTTGTTGATGCCACTATTTACTGGCAGATTTTTACAACGATGACGAGAGTTCTGCTCCAATGGTACCACATGCATGTGCATAGTATTGAGTCGCATTCATATTGCATACTTGAGTGGTTATGTTAATGACTTGTGATTGATTGAAGTTGTAATTGACGGTGAAGTGGTATGTCGATGACTTGTGATTGATGTTAGACTTAGAGTATAAACTTAGAGGGGGGGGGTGAATAAGGTTATGAGTAAATATGGATTCTTTTCGCAAATGATGATTATATTCTTTTTCAAATCGAATGCGGAAAATGTGATTTGAACTTTTGGATATAAAAACAAACAAGAGTTGTTTAAATTGTATTCAATATTTCCAATAAAGATATTATAAGAGATAATCAGGATAATGAATATATTAGATCTTAGGGAAGAGGAGTAGAAGATAATTGATGAGTATTGATAATATCACAATTAATATGTTTATATGACAGAGTAATTTAAGCACAGTAATATAAACAATAAACAGTGATAATGATAGTGATAATATCAATAAGCACAATAATATTAATAATAAACAGTTATAATAATAGTGCAAAATATAAAGAGAGAAGGGATAGAGGGACACAGATATTTAGCGAGGTTCGGGATAAAACCCCTACGTCCTCGGCCTTAGGCTTTTCAACCCTTGGACTTAGCAACCACTATATTGAAGAGAGTTTAATACAAACAGTCGACTTCAACACTAGTGAATCTCAATTCCCCTGAACTGAGAACCCAAGCACCCGCTAAGGATTTCAAAACCAACTCAATCACCCTGATTGAGAGACCCAAGTAAAACTCCCAGGATTTCAAAACCAACTCAATCACCCGATTGAGAGACCCAAGTAAAGCTTCTCAGGATTTCAAGAAAACCACTTAAAACAATATAAGGTTTACACAATTTGAGATCTAGAGTTCCAATCACTTCTTAGAATGTGTCAGTTTAGAACTGAGAGAGATGAGTGATCTTCGGAAAATAGATGCTCTAAAATATGAAATCTTGTTTTTGCAAAAGCTTAAAGATTGATATGACAGTGGAAGCTAGCTTTGCAAAATTATAAAAGCCTTTTAGAAAAGATTCTATGATTTTCGAAAACAAAAGACTTTTAACAAGATCAAAACAATGAAGCTCAAGATCTTAGATTTAGATTGATAAAAAAGCTTTTGAAGATAATATGACAATTTCGAAATCAAAAAGCTTTTTAACAAATAAAACAATGAAGCACAAGATCTTAGATCTAGATTTATAAAAACATAAAAGCTTTTGGAAATGATATGACAATTTCGAAATCAAAAGCTTTTAACAAAATAAAACTATGAAGCACAAGTATAGATCTAGAATCGTATAGAGAGAAATTGTGAGATCAAGGGATGTTGGAGGTGAAGCTCAACCCAGGTATTTATAGGCTTAGGCACCGTTGAAATTTTTGAAAAACATTTAATATAAGTGAAGAATCGATTCATTGATCAAGTTAAAATGTTGATGAATCGATTCATTGCCTTTAAAAAATAAAAGAATCGATTGTTTGTTTAGTTGAAATAAGAGAGGAATCGATTCATTGATGTTTGGAAAATGAGGGAATCGATTTCAATGCTTATGTATAAAGGCATGAATCGATTTTCAGGCCATATGGAGGTCCTGAGAATCGATTCTTATCCATGTAGAAATAAAGGGAATCGATTTTTTCTTTTCTTTTTGGAAGGTATGGGAATCGATTCATGGCCCTTTGGAAACATGAGGTAATCGATTTTCAGGCCATATAGGAGGTCCTGAGAATCGATTCCAAGGCCTATGAAATGGGTTGGAAATCGATTCCAAGCTTTCCTAAAAATATATTTTTTTTTCAACTTGCCACCTTATGCATGCATGCAATTTTGTGAAATATTTTTTCAAAACTATTTTTATGCATCATGCATGTTTTGAAAGGTCATCTCTATCAATAGCTAAAGTGCCACACACTTTAGGTGATAGGACCTTTACAAAGTGTCCTAAAAGGCTTAGACACAATTTAGGGTTTTGAACTTCATATGATGCTTCTTCTTCAAGCTTCTCTTCTTTTGTGTCTTCTTCTCTTTAAATTAAGTCCTGCACTTTGCTCATCTTGAAACATTAGTAGATATGATGTAATTTGTTATCATACAAAATAAAGGAGTGTTTACCCTTGGTTCAACAAACTCCCCCTTTTTGATGATAACAAATTACATTATGCATAGGGTTTGATATTAATGAAAATTCTTTTAAAAAAGCTCCCCCTAAGCATAAGCATATATTTTCTCCTATTTTCTCCCCACATATAATAGTAACTTGCATATTTTCTCCCCCTTGGTTTTCATCAAAAAGGAGGGGGGGGGAAACATACAACATAAACACTTTATAAACTTGCATAATAAATAAGCAGCATTGCATAGCATATGATATATCAAAAACAGTAGTTCATGCTATGCTCCCCCTTACTTGGTGATCCCCCTTAATAATTTTAGAATGCAAGGCTTTAGTAAAAAGAGGGTGGATCATCATGGTTTTAAAAATATGATACCCAAGATAATCATCCTTGGTTCAACAATATAGGTATCATTTTTAACAAAAAATATGTTGCATCACAAAATCCAGCACAATAGAGAGAAGAAAAAAACTTTGATGCACACAAAGAAAATTTATTTCACAAAAGTGATAAATTATTCTTAAGGTGAATAGAACTTTTCCAATCTAACCTTCACCGGTGATTCTTCCTCTATTGTTGATATTACTGGTCACATGACTGCTGTTTCTGAGTATTAAGAATCTTTTTGCGTCTCCAGTCATGAACTTTGAGTCTCTGCTATCAAGGTATTGATCTGTCCCCCATACCTTGTAGCACACCTGCACTAAGATCAAGTAGAAAATTTTGGTACCCAATTCTCTTTGGGTCCTTTGGGGTTAGTCATCAAGGGGTTTGCTTTCACAATCCACCTTGGTTTCTTCCAAGTAGGTACAAGGGTTCCAAGCTCACATATTTTACGGATGGGGCATGAAGAGGAGCTATGGTTTCCCTTTTGGCAATATGTGCATTTGAAGATAGTAGGTTTATGATTAGAGGTAGAAGCTACAAAGGTGATATTTTTGTTTGAGCTGGAGGTGGTGGAATTACCTTGGTACCCAATACCTCTCCTATCAACATATTCATGTTGGGAGTGAAGTAGCTTGGTCAAGGTCTTTTCACCAACCTCAAACTTTTTCAAAGATTCTTTCAAAAATTCATTTTCAACCTTGGCTTTTTCAAAATTTTGTTTAAGCTCAAGAAACTCAAGGTTGAAAGGTTTTATTTCATGTAGCTCATTCTTCAACTTAGTTACCTCATTTTCTAGAGTCTTAATTTGAGTGAGCATGCTTTTGTTACTCTTTGCCAATTTCTTAGATTTTAACAACAGAGTTTCATGTTCAAAATAAAGAGTATCAAAAGCCTCACTTAAATCGTGACTACTATACGCACCATCAGATAGATCATCATGTATAGAAGAATCAGAAAGACTAGAAGAGTTAAGGCTTACCTTAGATGAGTCATTTGCCATATGACAAACACCATTTGCAATTTGCTCTTCTTCGTCTGTGTCACTATCAGAGCCAAGACAATCCCATATAGTAGCCTTAGGTGTTTCACATGCCGTGAGACAGATGGCATTTGCAACTTCCTCTTCTTCACTGTCAGAATAGTTGTTCCATGTAGCCTTCTTAGCTTTCTTGGATTTCTTTGAGTTATTTCTCTTTTCAAGTTTGTTGAATTTCATGAATTCTTCAAATAATTCAGCCATGTCTTCATCAGACTCACTTTGTTTCCTTGCTACTTTAGGAGTTTTAGCAGCAAGGGCAAGAGATTTCACCACTTCCTTTTCTTGATTCTTTTTAGCAGCCAATACTACCTCAAAGGCTAGCAATGATCCAATAATGGCTTCTTGAGGTAAAGTGCCAATGTCTTTGGCTTCGGTTATAGCACAAGTCTTAGGGAAGAATTCACCAGTTAAGGATTCAAGGATCTTTCCATTCAAATCCTTATTGGTGTATTTCTTTCCTAAGGCCCTCAAGTTGTTTACAATTAAATTTAATCTCTGATGCATTGCTGCGACAGACTCACCTTCTTTCATTTTAAAACTTTCATATTCAGAGGTGAGAATTCTAATTTTAGAATCTTTTACCTGGCTTGTCCCGACATGAGTGGCTTGTAGGCAGTCCCAGATTTCCTTTGCACTTTGACACCCTTTTACTCTACCATATTCTTCTTCACAGAGTGATAGATGAAGGATATTCATGGCCTTTGCATTTAGGGATATCTTGTCAAGCTTTTCTTAACTCACTCAGGTCGATGGTGTAGATGTCTTCCACCGGTACTTCTTCAGCTTTGCCGGTGGCTTGAATTTTTGAAGTGTCACCATCAGTATTACCTGGTTTTGTGATCTTGATCTTCATCGGGATAAGAGGACCATCCACTATGATTCTCCATAGAGTGAAGTCAATTGCCTGCACATGACATTTCATACGACTACTCCAGTAATCGTAGTTAGTACCATCAAATAGAGGAGGCCTATTAGAGGACATTCCTTCTTTCATGAAAGAACCCATAATTACAGATATGTAAAGGATAAATTTAGAATTGCGAGATGTAAAGCTCTAATATGCAATTCCTAGCTTTGATACCACTTGTTAGACTTAGAGTATAACCTTAGAGGGGGGGTGAATAAGGTTATGAGTAAATATGGATTCTTTTCGCAAATGATGATTATATTCTTTTTCAAATCGAATGCGGAAAATGTGATTTGAACTTTTGGATATAAAAACAAACAAGAGTTGTTTAAATTGTATTCAATATTTCCAATAAAGATATTATAAGAGATAATCAGGATAATGAATATATTAGATCTTAGGGAAGAGGAGTAGAAGATAATTGATGAGTATTGATAATATCACAATTAATATGTTTATATGACAGAGTAATTTAAGCACAGTAATATAAACAATAAACAGTGATAATGATAGTGATAATATCAATAAGCACAATAATATTAATAATAAACAGTTATAATAATAGTGCAAAATATAAAGAGAGAAGGGATAGAGGGACACAGATATTTAGCGAGGTTCGGGATAAAACCCCTACGTCCTCGGCCTTAGGCTTTTCAACCCTTGGACTTAGCAACCACTATATTGAAGAGAGTTTAATACAAACAGTCGACTTCAACACTAGTGAATCTCAATTCCCCTGAACTGAGAACCCAAGCACCCGCTAAGGATTTCAAAACCAACTCAATCACCCTGATTGAGAGACCCAAGTAAAACTCCCAGGATTTCAAAACCAACTCAATCACCCGATTGAGAGACCCAAGTAAAGCTTCTCAGGATTTCAAGAAAACCACTTAAAACAATATAAGGTTTACACAATTTGAGATCTAGAGATCCAATCACTTCTTAGAATGTGTCAGTTTAGAACTGAGAGAGATGAGTGATCTTAGGAAAATAGATGCTCTAAAATATGAAATCTTGTTTTTGTAAAAGCTTAAAGATTGATATGACAGTGGAAGCTAGCTTTGCAAAATTATAAAAGCCTTTTAGAAAAGATTCTATGATTTTCGAAAACAAAAGACTTTTAACAAGATCAAAACAATGAAGCTCAAGATCTTAGATTTAGATTGATAAAAAAGCTTTTGAAGATAATATGACAATTTCGAAATCAAAAAGCTTTTTAACAAATAAAACAATGAAGCACAAGATCTTAGATCTAGATTTATAAAAACATAAAAGCTTTTGGAAATGATATGACAATTTCGAAATCAAAAGCTTTTAACAAAATAAAACTATGAAGCACAAGTATAGATCTAGAATCGTATAGAGAGAAATTGTGAGATCAAGGGATGTTGGAGGTGAAGCTCAACCCAGGTATTTATAGGCTTAGGCACCGTTGAAATTTTTGAAAAACATTTAATATAAGTGAAGAATCGATTCATTGATCAAGTTAAAATGTTGATGAATCGATTCATTGCCTTTAAAAAATAAAAGAATCGATTGTTTGTTTAGTTGAAATAAGAGAGGAATCGATTCATTGATGTTTGGAAAATGAGGGAATCGATTTCAATGCTTATGTATAAAGGCATGAATCGATTTTCAGGCCATATGGAGGTCCTGAGAATCGATTCTTATCCATGTAGAAATAAAGGGAATCGATTTTTTCTTTTCTTTTTGGAAGGTATGGGAATCGATTCATGGCCCTTTGGAAACATGAGGTAATCGATTTTCAGGCCATATAGGAGGTCCTGAGAATCGATTCCAAGGCCTATGAAATGGGTTGGAAATCGATTCCAAGCTTTCCTAAAAATATATTTTTTTTTCAACTTGCCACCTTATGCATGCATGCAATTTTGTGAAATATTTTTTCAAAACTATTTTTATGCATCATGCATGTTTTGAAAAGTCATCTCTCTCAATAGCTAAAGTGCCACACACTTTAGGTGATAGGACCTTTACAAAGTGTCCTAAAAGGCTTAGACACAATTTAGGGTTTTGAACTTCATATGATGCTTCTTCTTCAAGCTTCTCTTCTTTTGTGTCTTCTTCTCTTTAAATTAAGTCCTGCACTTTGCTCATCTTGAAACATTAGTAGATATGATGTAATTTGTTATCATACAAAATAAAGGAGTGTTTACCCTTGGTTCAACAATTGATTGAAGTTGTTTGATGACGGTGAAGTGGTGAACTTATGTCTTCTGATTCTAACATACTGCTTTTCATATGTTCTATTATATGGTTCGATATCTCACCCCTTCTGTTTGAATGTTACCCTCCTGTTGGTAACGTGCAGGTAATCACGAATGAAGGCTGCTTACCTTCGTTAGATCGAGTCGGTGTCGTCGCTCTGATACGTAGCACTCGGGGGGAATGAACGCATGTTTTCATTATGATTGTTTTGCTATGTTATTTTGTTGTTGGAACTTAAATTCGTTATTTTGTTGTTTTTGAGCTGTCTTAAGTTGGTTAAAGACGCCACGATTATTTTGAATTGAGTTTTGTTGCGAATCCGCTGCGTAGTAATGAAGTGACTTATTTTTGAAGACTAAAAGGTTGTTTATTGGTTCATCCAAAAAGTAGAGTGTTATGTATCTGTTTTCACAGGAAAATTAATCATGTTTGTTGTTTTTAAGAAGAAAGTGTGGCACTCCATTCATTGGTTGGAAATTTTTATAAACTCTGATTTTTCGTATTATTTTACCGGGTAGAAATGGGGTGTTACATCTTACCACTTAGGTTTGAAATGAACCTTCTAAGGAAATTGATTTTTCCCAGTAACGACTGCAATTCTTTCTTTGTCGAAGGAGCTTTCGTCTCTAAAATTTCCTTTGTCTTGTTTCGATTTATTTCAATGCATTTTTTGTGCACAACAAATCCTAAAAAGTCAAATGCACGTACACAGAAGGCACATTTAAGTGGATTCATTTTCAATCCAGTTTTTCTCATTCTTTCAAATGATTGTCGAAGATGGTCTAAATGACCACTTTCTGATGAAGTCTTAACAACTATGTCATCTATGTACACTGGCATAAAATTTTCTATAAAATCATGAAACATAGAATTCATAGCTCTTTGGTATGTAGCACTAGCATTTTTTAAGCCAAAAGGCATCACCACCCATTCATAAACACCTAATGCCCCTGGACATCGAAATGCTGTTTTTGATACATCTTCTTTAGCAATAAAAATTTTGTTATAACCAGAATAACCATCAAGCGTACTTAAATATTCAAAGCCTGCTGCTGAATCAACAAGCATTTCTGCCACGGGCATAGGGTATTGATCTTTGGGTGTAGCATTATTTAAATCCTTGAAATCTATGCAAACTCTAAGAGTTCCATTTTTCTTAATAACAGGAACTATATTTGCTAACCAATCTACATACCTAGCAGTTCTGATGAACTTGCTCTTGAGTAGTCTTTCGATTTCTGCTTTGATTTTCGACAGGATTTGTGATGCAAATCTTCTTGGTGTCTGCTTCACTGGCTTCTTTTCTGGTCGTATAGGCAGCTTCAATTCCACTACTTCTCAACTCAAACCTGGCATCTCATTGTAGTTCCAAGCAAAACAGTCTTTAAATTCCTTCAAAAGTTCGACAGTTTTCACCCTGAAAGCTTTGTCAATCTTTGCACTAATATATGTTGGCATTTTACAGAGCCATCTCCCAAGTCAATTTCTTCCAAGGGATCTCGTGCTTGTATTTTCTGGGTCGAACCCATTGGGTCCTTTTCAAAACCTAAAGGCTCATCATCATATACACAATCAAGCCTTTAGTCTTCGACCAAGTCTTCCTTACTATTACTGTCACTGGCTTCAGCAACCATTTGTTGTTGTAACTTGGCTTCCAAAGCCGCTTTTTCCTTGTTTTCGGCCACATAGGCCGTAATTCTATCCCATGCATTGGGCTTAGACATAAATAAACTATTTATGGTCCATCCCACCCAGTAGGCTTGCAAAAGCCTCTTAGGTGATTATCCTCATCCATAACCTCCCTCTCCCAAATAAATCCATAGTTTGGGTGAAGAGTAACTGAGGAAAACACATTATCTTGGTATACATAACCAAGATCAGAAGAAGAACATGGCGCAATGTTCGCCAATTGTTTGTCGAAAGTTTTCTTAGTGATAGTATTTACCTCCGCTTTGAAGTAACTCTGATCACCTTCAAAGTTTTCGAAGTCAAAGCCTTCTTTGATTGCTGAGAGTGGAGGAAATATCCTCTTAGTAGCTGGCTTTCTAGCCACTTCGACAGCCACTTGCTTACCTTGTTTTTTTTTAGAACTCTCTACTTGTCCTTCACCAATAGCTTTCTTTTGGCGTTGGTGTCTACGCCATTGAGTTCTAGTCATGGGATTCTTCCCCTTGTAATTGTTGTTATAGGCATACTTGTTAGATTCATGTGCCTTGTTTTGGCCAGTAGTACTGGTGCTATGATAGCCCCGCAAGTGCACGGGTCGTATCGCGTAATAAAAGAGTATCGGTCCACAGGGAGAGCCTAAGTGAATACTAATTTAATTTTTCAAAGTTTGATTAACTGAAAAGAAAGTGTTTTTAGAAAGAAGGAATGTTTTAGTAAAGTCTACTCACTCATGATCATTGTAGACAAAAGAGGAGAAAAGGAAATAAAAGAAGAAAACATAAAGTTAAATAGCGAGAAATAAAAGAAAGCGGTAAAGTGCAAAATTATAAATAGCAGAATTGTAAATGACAAGAAAGTAAATTGCTTGAAAAGAAAATTGCCAGTAATTTACTTGACTTGCCAGTAATTTACTTGACTTGCCAGTGATTTACTTGACTTGCCAGTGATTTACTTGACTTGGAAATTTAAAGGGCGAAAAAGTAAATAACAAGGAAAATAAAAGAGCGGAAAAGTAAAGAGCGAGAAAGTAAAGAGCGAGAATTTAAATAGCAATGAAAGTAAATGACTTGGAAAGTAAAAGGGTGAAAAAGTAAAAAGCAGGGAAAATAAAAGAGCGGAAAAGTAAAGAGCGAAAAGTAAATAGCGAGAAAGTAAAGAGCGGGAAATTAAAGGGCAATGAAAGTAAATGACTTGGAAAATAAATAGCAAAAATTTAAAGGGCAAGAAAGTAAATAAACAAGAATCATAAAAAGCATGAAGAGTAAATTGAAGTCATGAATAATTAGAGAGCCTTTGTCATTGATTTTCTAACAAAATTCAAGCTTAGGTACAAGTGAGGATCAAGCCTCTATTTATAGGAAAATATGAGGGGCAAAATGGTCCAAAAGAGGAAAAAGTGGCAAATCAAGTTGGCCAAGGTAGTCATCAAAGAGCCATCCTCAAGTGGACAATGCACATGAGCAAGTGGTCAAAGCACATGGTCATCAAAAAGTGGGCAAAAATATCCATCAACAAGTGGGCAAGGTAATTTCAACTGATGCAGCAGATTTCTGGGAGATCCAGTCGAATTCTGGCTTGCTGAGATAGAAGCAGTCGAATTCTGGCCTGCTGAGACAGATGCTGTCGAATTCTGGCCTGCTGAGACAGATGCTGTCGAATTCCGAGAGATCTAGTCGAATTCTGGGAGATCCAGTCGAATTCTGGGAGATCCAGTCGAAATCTGGAAGATGCAGTCGAATTCTGGGAGATCCAGTCGAATTCTGGCCTGCTGAGACAGATGCTGTCGAATTCTAAGAGATCTAGTCGAATTCTGGGAGATCCAGTCGAAATCTGGAAGATGCAGTCGAATTCTGGGAGATCCAGTCGAATTCTGACCTGCTGAGACTTAAGCAGCCCAAATTGCTTCAAAATAAAACCTGAAGATAAAAAGTAAACATTTGCAGTAAAATAGAACAAAAATATAATTAAAATACTAAAAAGACTTAATAAAATAACTATTAAAAAGACTCTAACAATAGACTTATCAAACTCCCCTATGCTTGAACCTTTGCTTGTCCTCAACCAAAAACAGTGTAAATCTTTAGGCCCATTCTGAAGGAAAATTATTTTCATATCGAAACCTTAAGTGAACTGTGGGGCAATTCTAACACTTTGGTTTGAGAGCTACTATTTTTGGGCTTCTTGTGGAATTGGGAGACAAATTTAAACTATCAATACATTAGAGAGGATATCCATGTCATCATAGAACCGGTTCCCCAACATTCTTAAGCTTGGGTCCTCCATTTACTAAGACCGGGTCTCAAAGGAGGGTCTTTATACGCTGGGTATTCAAGCATTTTTCTTTTCTTTTTGATTTTATATGCTAACCATTTATTTTGATATTTAAAATGCACTAACTTTTGCATTTTTGAATTGGTTTTGCATATATACATATGTAAAATTTTTTTTTTTTTTTTTTTTGAATACCTCAACTCAGACGTTTTTCTCCAGTAACCGCGCATCTAGTAAATGTTACCAAGAGAACCAGGTTACTAGTTTCTTTTCAGTCCTTCTAATTGTATTAACAACTGAAAACAGTCTCAGTAGTGTGTGTGTGAAAAAGCCTTATAAGTAGAAATCGAACCATGATACAATTTTTGTTGTTCCCAACCAGTCCACCTAGATGATTGCTAATGAAAAATTGAAAAATTATTTTTGTCCAGAAATGGCTTATCTAAAACATGCTTAGGGTTCACAAAGTTTCGTGATGGAGGGAGCAGATACAACTCAAAGTACAAAAAAAGATAAAAACTTGGCAAAGCAATAAAGACATTCCTAATAAAAGCAATAAAATACCCCCCCATGCTTGGACTAGGCATTGTCCTCAATGATTTTTCAAATAAAACAAAAGGGGTTAGGAGAGCTCACCTGGCTGTCTGGTTCAGGATACTCGGCCCTGGGGTATTTTATTTTTCAACAAATCGAAAAAAAACACATTAAGCCGTGGGTTGCCTCCCACGCAGCGCTCTTTTAACGTCACTAGCTTGACGGTCAAAAAGAATTTTTCAATTGGGATCGTGTAGAACTAAACTAGTTCCTTTCTCAATTGGGTCACCAATTAAATAATTTTTCAACCTTTGACCATTGACTTTAAACGATCCAGTTTTCTCGCTCCAGATCTCTACAGATCCGAAGGGGTAAACCTTACGGATTTCAAAAGGACCGGTCCATCTTGACTTTAATTTTTCCGGAAAAATTTTTAGCCTGGAATTGAACAATAACACCAGGTCACCCTCCTTGAATTCTCTACGAATAATACGCTTATCATGCCAATTTTTTGTTCTTTCTTTGTAAAGTTTGGCATTCTCATAAGCATCCATTCGCAGTTCTTCCAATTCGTTTAGTTGGAGTTTTCTTTTTTCTCCGGCTAATTCCATGTTCAGGTTAAGGCGTTTAATTGCCCAGTAAGCTTTGTGCTCTAGCTCTACCGGAAGGTGGCAAGACTTCCCATAAATTAATTTGAAAGGAGTCATTCCTATGGGAGTCTTGTACGCAGTCCGATAAGCCCAGAGAGCATCGTCAAGCTTTACCGACCAGTCTTTCCTTGAAGTCGAAACAGTTTTTTCTAAAATACTTTTAATTTCTCTGTTCGATACCTCAACTTGACCGCTTGTTTGAGGGTGATAAGGCGTTGCAATTTTGTGCCTTACTCCAAACTTTTGCAGTAACATTTTAAAATGTTTTGAGATGAAATGGGATCCTCCGTCGCTTATGACAACACGAGGGACCCCGAATCTTGGAAAAATTATTTTTTTGAAAAGTTTTATGACTACCTTTGCATCGTTTGTAGGAGAAGCAATGGCTTCGATCCATTTTGACACATAGTCAACGGCTACCAGAATATATTGGTTTCCAAAAGAAGAAGGAAACGGTCCCATGAAATCGATACCCCAGACATCGAAAATTTCAACCTCTAAGATATTATTTAAGGGCATTTCATTTCTTTTTGAAATATTTCCGGTGCGTTGACACTGGTCGCATTTAGAAATGAATTGATGCGCGTCTTTAAAAAGGGACGGCCAGAAAAACCAGATTGAAAAATTTTCGTAGCAGTTTTTGAAGAACTGGCATGGCCGCCATAGGAAGAAGAATGACAATGGTATAGAATGTTACTTACCTCTTCTTCCGGAATGCATCTTCTGAACACCCCATCAGCTCCCCTTTTAAAAAGCAGTGGCTCGTCCCAGTAATACTGTTTGAGATCATGGAAGAATTTCTTCTTCCGCTGATAATTTAAATCTGGGGGGAGTACTCCTGCTGCAAGGTAGTTTACAAAATCTGCATACCATGGTGCTTCAGATTTGATCAATGAGAAGAGTTGATCATCCAGAAATGTATCATTAAGCGGCAACTCTTCTTCTTTTGTTCCTTGTAGACGGGACAAATGATCAGCCACAACATTTTCAACGCCTTTTTTATCCCTTATTTCAAGATCAAATTCTTGTAGGAGTAAAACCCATCGGATCAATCTCGGCTTGGCATCTTTTTTGTTTAACAAATATTTTATGGCCGAGTGATCAGTAAAAATGATGATTTTTGAACCTACCAGATATGATCGAAACTTATCAACGGCAAAAACTACCGCCAATAATTCTTTTTCAGTTGTGGCGTAATTCATTTGTGCCTCGTCTAAGGTCCTGCTTGCATAGTATATGGCATGCAATTTTTTTTCTTTTCTTTGTCCCAGGACTGCCCCAACTGCATAGTCGCTTGCATCGCACATTATTTCAAACGGAAGATTCCAGTCTGGTGGCTGTATGATCGGGGCAGTAACTAAAGCCTTTTTCAACCTGTTAAAAGCTTCAAGACAAAGATCGTTAAAAATAAATGCTGCATCCTTAAGGAGCAGACTTGTCATAGGTTTTGAAATTTTTGAGAAGTCTTTTATGAACCGACGGTAGAAACCCGCATGGCCTAAAAAGCTTCTCACCTCTTTTACTGTAGTGGGAGGTAACATTTTTTCAATCACTTCAATTTTTGCACGGTCTACCTCAATACCTCTGTGAGAAATTAAGTGCCCTAGGACAATTCCTTCATTAACCATGAAATGACACTTTTCCCAGTTTAGAACCAGGTTTACCTTCTCACATCTCTCTAAGACTTTTTCCAGATTGGCTAAACAGTTTTCAAAATTTGACCCATGGACGGAAAAATCATCCATAAACACTTCCATTATGTTTTCAACAAAGTCTGAGAATATGGACATCATACACCTTTGAAAGGTAGCGGGAGCATTACATAGACCAAAGGGCATCCTTCTATAGGCATAAGTGCCAAAAGGACATGTGAAAGTTGTTTTTTCTTGGTCGCTAGGGTGGATGGGAATTTGGAAAAATCCCGAATAACCATCCAAATAGCAGAAATGTGAGTGCCGCGCTAACCTTTCTAGCATTTGATTAATGAACGGGAGAGGGAAGTGATCTTTCCGGGTAGCTTTGTTAAGCTTTCTGTAATCAATACACATTCTCCATCCCGTGATTGTCCTTGTGGAAATGCATTCATCCTTTTCATTTTTAATAACTGTTAAGCCTCCCTTCTTAGGTACTACTTGAACAGGACTAACCCACTTACTATCGGAAATAGGATATATTATCCCAGCATCAAGGAGTTTCAAAACTTCCTTTTTTACAACCTCTTTCATGTTTGGGTTTAATCTTCTTTGATGCTCGATAGAAGGTTTATAGTCCTCTTCCAGTAGTATTCTGTGTATGCATATTGACGGATTTATTCCCTTAATGTCTTCAATAGTATACCCTATGGCTTTGGGATACTTCTTGAGAACATTAAGTAATTTTTCAGTCTCATTTTGTTTCAAATTTGCATTTACAATTACTGGAAAAGTAGAATTAGGGCCAAGAAACTCATACCTGAGAGATGATGGTAAGGGCTTCAGTTCTATTTTTGGTGTTTCTTTTGGGAGAGGTCGAGGTTTCTCCTTACCCAAAGTTTCAGTACCCAATTCTTTTGATGGTGGATTTTCATCCAAAAGTTTTATGTAGAATTGGGTTTCCCCTGCTGCATTTGCATTTGTGTTGCCTAGAAGGCAATCTTCCAGACTATCTTGTGAAGATGATGCTAAAGAGCACTCTCGCACGCAATAGTCTACAATGTCAATCCTGCAGCATGAGTCTTTTACAGATGGACTTTTCATGAAGTTTGAAACTTCAAACTCAACCTTTTCATCCCCCACATTAAAAACCAACTTACCGTTTTTAACGTCAATTATTGCCCCTGCAGTAGCTAAAAAAGGCCTCCCCAGAAGAATAGGAATTTGGGAGTCTTCTTCAATTTCCATTACAACAAAGTCCACCGGTATAAAAGTTTGCCCTACCTTGATAGGGATATCCTCTAAGATTCCAGTGGGGTATTTAACGGAACGATCTGCCAACTGTATTGTCATTTTTGTGGGTTTAAGTTCGCCTATCCCTAGTCTATTGCAAAGAGAAAGAGGCATCAAACTTACACCGGCTCCTAGATCGCACATCGCTCTGTTTATAGTTTCACTTCCAATCACACAAGGTATGGAAAAACTACCTGGATCTTTGAGTTTTTGTGGCAGCTTGTTCTGGATAATTGCACTACATTCCTCTGTTAATGCAATCGTCTCATAGTCGTCTATTTTTCTTTTCTTGGATAAAATTTCTTTCAAAAATTTAGAATACGACGGCATTTGAGACAATGCATCAGTGAAAGGAACGTTGATGTAAAGTTTTTTAAGGAAGTCGACAAACCTTTTGAATTGCTCGTCAATTTTGCTTTTTGCAAATCTTTGGGGGAAAGGAATGGGTGGTTTGTATGGTGGAGGGGGGATGTGTGGTTCTTCTCTTTCTTTTTCTGGTTCTTTCCCTTTTTCTTTCTCTTCTAGCTCACCTGGTAAATTATGTTTTTCACTCACAGTTTTTTCTTGGTTTGCTCTTGGTTCCTCTAATTGTTTTCCGCTTCTAAGGGTGACGGCATTTATTTGGCCTTTTGGATTTTGTTCTGGTTGCCCAGGAAATACCCCTGAAGTCTTAGAGGATGAAGCTACCTGTGTTGCCACTTGAGTTATTTGATTTTCAAGCATTTTATTATGAGTGGTGATAGAGTCGACTTTTGATACTAATTTGATAAGTGTGTCATTCAAATAACCAGTTTGATTTTTGAATTCTTCATTTTGTTTTGTTTGAGATGACACAAATTTTTCCATCAAAAATTCCAAGTTCGACTTTTGTGGGTTGTTTTGTGGGTTGTTAAAAACCCTTTGATTTTGAAAGACAGGAGGTGGTCTAGGTGCTGGATTGGGTGGAGGATTTTTATAAGAAAAATTTGGATGATTCCTCCACCCAGGATTATAAGTATTTGAAAACGGATCTTCCTTTTGAGCATAATTAATATGCTCGTTTCCAGCACTAGATGCCTCAAGCTGGCATTCAGCTCCAATATGGCCAACAACCCCACATAATTCACATGGTGGAGTAATAGGAGAAGAAGTTTGTGAGACGGCACTTACATTTAATTTTTCAAATTTTTGAAAAAGTGCGTCCACTTTTGAGGTAAGATGATCAACAACAGATATTTCATACTTACCTGGCTCTTTTGATGCGGCTGGTTTATTTGTTATGGCTCGCTCACTTGTCCACTGACAATGGTTTTAAGCCATATCTTCAACGAGAGCATAAGCTTCGGTAAAATTTTTGTTCATTAAAGCTCCACTTGCAGCTGCATCAATAGTCATTCTTGTTGCATATTGTAATCCATTATAAAAAGTGTGAACAACAAGCCATTTCTCTAGTCCATGATGGGGGCATAGCCTTAACATTTCTTTGAAACGTTCCCAAGCATCATAAAGAGATTCCCCGTCGTTTTGAGAAAATCGAGTAATTTGATTTCTCATTTGAGCTGTCTTACTCGGGGGAAAGAATTTAGCAAGAAAAGCTTGTTTTAGCTGGTCCCAGCTGGTAATGGATTCCGAAGGCAAAGAATGTAGCCATGCTCTAGCTCTATCCCTTAATGAAAAAGGGAAGAGTTTTAGTCTTATGGCATCCGGAGGTACCCCGTTTAATTTGAGAGTTCCACAGTATTCAAGAAAAATTGAAATATGAAGATTTGGGTCCTCCGTGGGAGAACCAGAAAATTGGTTTTGTTGTACCATCGAAAGCAGAGATGTTTTGAGTTCAAAATTATTTGCTTCCACATTTGGATGTACAATGGCAGCCGATGGCTCTGCTGAAGGTGTTGCGTACTCTTTGAGAGCACGATTTTCATTAGCCGCCATTTGGTTATCGGGAATTTCTCTCCTCCTTCTATGTAAGAACCTTTCGATTTCGGGAATTTGTTGAACAGTTTCACCGAAACTTCTGGTTCTTCGCATTCGAGGGACAAGAGAAGAAAAAGTAAAAATAAAGAAAATAAAATTTCAGTCTAACCGGTTTCGAAAAACTTAATCAATATCACTGCCTCCCCGGCAACGGCGCCAAAAACTTGATAGCCCCGCAAGTGCACGGGTCGTATCGCGTAATAAAAGAGTATCGGTCCACAGGGAGAGCCTAAGTGAATACTAATTTAATTTTTCAAAGTTTGATTAACTGAAAAGAAAGTGTTTTTAGAAAGAAGGAATGTTTTAGTAAAGTCTACTCACTCATGATCATTGTAGACAAAAGAGGAGAAAAGGAAATAAAAGAAGAAAACATAAAGTTAAATAGCGAGAAATAAAAGAAAGCGGTAAAGTGCAAAATTATAAATAGCAGAATTGTAAATGACAAGAAAGTAAATTGCTTGAAAAGAAAATTGCCAGTAATTTACTTGACTTGCCAGTAATTTACTTGACTTGCCAGTGATTTACTTGACTTGCCAGTGATTTACTTGACTTGGAAATTTAAAGGGCGAAAAAGTAAATAACAAGGAAAATAAAAGAGCGGAAAAGTAAAGAGCGAGAAAGTAAAGAGCGAGAATTTAAATAGCAATGAAAGTAAATGACTTGGAAAGTAAAAGGGCGAAAAAGTAAATAGCAGGGAAAATAAAAGAGCGGAAAAGTAAAGAGCGAAAAGTAAAGAGCGAGAAATTAAAGGGCAATGAAAGTAAATGACTTGGAAAATAAATAGCAAGAATTTAAAGGGCAAGAAAGTAAATAAACAAGAATCATAAAAAGCATGAAGAGTAAATTGAAGTCATGAATAATTAGAGAGCCTTTGTCATTGATTTTCTAACAAAATTCAAGCTTAGGTACAAGTGAGGATCAAGCCTCTATTTATAGGAAAATATGAGGGGCAAAATGGTCCAAAAGAGGAAAAAGTGGCAAATCAAGTTGGCCAAGGTAGTCATCAATGAGCCATCCTCAAGTGGACAATGCACATGAGCAAGTGGTCAAAGCACATGGTCATCAAAAAGTGGGCAAAAATATCCATCAACAAGTGGGCAAGGTAATTTCGACTGATGCAGCAGATTTCTGGGAGATCCAGTCGAATTCTGGCTTGCTGAGATAGAAGCAGTCGAATTCTGGCCTGCTGAGACAGATGCTGTCGAATTCTGGCCTGCTGAGACAGATGCTGTCGAATTCCGAGAGATCTAGTCGAATTCTGGGAGATCCAATCGAATTCTGGGAGATCCATTCGAAATCTGGAAGATGCAGTCGAATTCTGGGAGATCCAGTCGAATTCTGGCCTGCTGAGACAGATGCTGTCGAATTCTGAGAGATCCCGTCGAATTCTGGGAGATCCAGTCGAAATCTGGAAGATGCAGTCGAATTCTGGGAGATCCAGTCGAATTCTGACCTGCTGAGACTTAAGCAGCCCAAATTGCTTCAAAATAAAACCTGAAGATAAAAAGTAAACATTTGCAGTAAAATAGAACAAAAATATAATTAAAATACTAAAAAGACTTAATAAAATAACTAGTAAAAAGACTTTAAAAATAGACTTATCATGCTGCCCTTGACCATTTTTGTGGGTTTTGGTTGATACCTAACACTTTTCCCACCAGAATTCACGGGTAAGAATCCAGTATTGTTTCCACCGGAGTACACTCATTTCTCTACAGGAGACTTTGTTGATGGAACATAAGTCTTAAGTTTCTCTTTCTGAGTATGCTTTTTCGAAGTAACTTTGTATGGTATCCCTCTTTTGTTGAAACTGAACTTTGGCCTTTTGTCGACCCATTTTCCTTTCCGCTTCAATTGAGGTCGATAACCTTCAAGGCTCTTTGCAGCCTCTTTGTCAAAGACAGAACTGCATCTTGGACATAGCATCACTTCTGTGTTGCTTATCTTGCAATGATTAAGGAAATCAATTAATTCCTCTTCTGCTTTTGGGTAAGCAACTTTCATTTTCTTAGGATATTGGTCTTCAGTGACCAGTTCGACATTAGCCTTAGAAACTTCAGTATCTTTTGTCAAATTATCATTTCCAGTAACAACTCCAGTGGCTTCGACAACCATGATGTCGACTTCAGCATACATTGTTTCTGCTGTTGGAAGAGGATCAGTGTCGATTTGCGTTGGAGGCTTCCATTTGTCACCAAATTTCAGCCTACCTTCATTGAGAGCTTTCTGGACCAAATCCCTGAAAACAACACAACGAGAAGTGTTTTGGCCTAAAACGTTATGGAATTTACAAAAACCCCTTTTCTTTAATTCTTTGTTCCAATGGTGGTGTTTTCAGGCCTTTAGGCACCAAAATTTGACCATCAGTAACCAAAAGATCAAATATTTCATCACATTTAGAAACATCAAAGGTGTAAGTTTTTGTAACAAACTTATCATTTTTGGGCTCGACAGGATTTTTCCCATCTGATGGCTTTAACAATTTACATGTATAAGGAGGCCCAGGTTTTAATTGTGCAATATTAACCTCTTCTTCGACATCCTCATACGATATGTCGAATTCCAGGTCGCTGTCATTAGTGTCGACATTTGCGACTTTCACTACAAGAAAACTTGGACTTTTCGGCAGACCAAATCCGCCGGAAAATCCACAAATCCACCGAAAATATGGACTTTCCGGCGGATTTGTTGGGCTTTCCGGCAGATTTTTGGCGCCGGTAGACAGCTCGTGGCAAAAGGTTTCCGGCGGATTATCCGTCGGAACTTTCCGGCGGATTTTGTGGGGCCGAAAAATCCGCCCGAAGTTTCCGGCAGATTATCCGCCGGAAAACCCCAGGAAAATTCGCATCTTTTTATCCGCCGGAAAGTCCACAAATCCGCCGGAAAACCGTATGGTTTATCCGCCGGAAAATCCACAAATCCGCCGGAAAAACCGTTTTTTTTTTAAAAATTAATTATTTTTAAAAAATATTATTATTTTTTAAAAATCATTTTATTTAAAAAATTAATATTATTTTATTAAAAACTTTAATTGATTATTTTATTTAAAAATTTGATAATTGATAAAAAAATAAAAATTAGAAATGAAAATTAATGATTAATTTAAATAAATATCCATACAACAAAAAAAATATCCATACAATAAAAAAAATATCCATACCACAAAATAAAATAATCCAAAGCTACTGGGGTGGCTGCTGGGGAGGCTGCGTGGGTGGCTGCTGGTCTAACTCATTACCATGATAATAGGTACCATATGTAAGAAAAGCAGTAAGCGAATCCATAATATTAAGATCGATGTTGGGCCGCTGGGGTGACTGCTGCTGGGGCTGCTGGTATGGCTGCTGGGGCTGAGGTGCATACTACTGAGAATACAGGGGTGCATACTGCTGCTGAGGCCACTGCTGAAATGCACCACCGTAATGCTGCTGCGGCTGGTAGGATGGCATATGTGATGAAGATGGCCTCGACTGCTGAGACATCATCAACTGATCCTGCTAAAACATAAAGCGCTCCTCCATGCGCTGCTTAGCTATCCTGGCCTGCTCCGCCATGCGCTCCTTAGCTATCCAGGCTTTCTCCCGAAGCGCCGCCACTTCCCGATCACTTTGCTTCTGCTGCTCGGCAAACTGACGCTGTTGCTCGCTCAGTTGCCGCATCAATTCCGTAACAGCATTCAAGTCACCAGCATTGGGAACATAAGAGCGAGCAGTACTCGGAGATCCAGAAGATTGTGAAGCTGATAGACTCGGAATAATGCGTGTTCGAAAAGCAGCCGGTCCAATACCACCTGATCCTACCATACGATTACTCTTTTGGGGACCAACTGTTCTCTCCCAAATATCACGAGCTACTCTAGCCTCCTCCTCTGGATCGATATCAGCTGCCCCACTGCTCTGTTGGGACTCATGGTACTCAGTCAGCCCACCCTGGAAGCTCTCCTGAAAAAAATAACCCAACAAATAAATAACTATAGCAAAAGTAGTTTTAATATAATATTCCTCGCCCGATATAAAGATTATTATAAATAATAAACATTAATATATAATTGTAAAAGTAGTTTTACCTGAATATTCCTCGCCCGATCTGTAGCAAAGTCACCAGTGTCCTCCCGCATATGAAGGTAGCGATGCAACTCAGGCAAAGTGATTGCCCTTTGTTCCCTCGCCTCCTATATATACATATTATTAATTAATACACATGAAAATGACTAGTTAATTATAAATAATTAATTAATCAAGTAATAAAGTAGTAAATTTACCAAACGCCTGTGATGTGTTGCAGTATTAACACTCCCCCCTGTGTGTGTGCAGCCACCTTTTTCAGAAGCACGGTTCTTCTTGGCTTTCTCACAAAAATTCCTAAATTCTGGTGTCTGCCAGTACTTCTGTAACCCAGCCCAAGTTGAGTCTCCCATATAAGAGGGCTACGCATTCTTACCGCGCGCCTCCCGCAGTAATTCAGAATAGCGATGGGAATATCTCTTATGGAAGATTCTCTCAACTTCCCTTTGCTGCTCTGGTAACCATGTACATTTTTCCTATTGAAGAAATTTACAATAATGTTGTTAATTATAAGACAAATTAATTAATCAAGTCAATAAGATATACACAAATTAATTAATTAATTAATTAATTCGTAGAACAACTTACCAAAAATGAATTTAACATCCTCCCAATTGCCTCTGTATCTTTTCTAACAGCTGTTCAATTCTTCCAGCTGCCGGTGAAATTCTCCTTGATTGTTTTCGTGATGGCGGTAGCTGTAGCCTTCGAAGGAAGAAATTTGCATTAAAAAAAGAAAAATTTTATTACACCAAATTATATAAGTTATATAAAAGGCAACAAAAATAAATTAATAAATAATAATATATATACTTACGAATCACCAGTAGTCTCCAATATGATACGCCCATCAGGTGTATACCTGACCACCTCACGGTCAACAGTGAATGTGCGCACCCCATCAACATCAACATCTGTCGGGGCTAAGCCCCCATGCAGCAGCAAGAGCAGCGTCATTTCTCCCAGCCATTTCAAACTATCACTGCAGCACAAACCAAGAATTTAGTACTAATCTATTGTCATAAGACACTATGACAGGACAACATTGGCCGGACAGACCGAACTGCTCTGATACCACTAATGTAACACCCCTTTTCTACCCGTTCATTTAATTGGAAAAAATATCAGAGTTTTCAAAAATTTGTTTCGCACGAGGAATGTTACACATACTTCAATAAAATAATGCTTCTCAATAAAACAGCTCAAACACAATAATCCTGCATCACGTAGCACGTCACTAAGAGGAGAGCCTCAAAAACACAGTTATCATCGCAAATAAACTTAACGTCAATAAAAACCAACTACGCAGCGGAATAACAAAATAAAACAGAATCGTCAACAAAGCATAACAGCTGAAATCATTCATAAACATCAAGTTCGTCCCCCCCCCCCCCCCTGAGTGCTACGTATCAGAGCGTGACGACTCGACTCGAAATAGTGAAGGTACCTAGTCCTTTACTCGTGATCACCTGCACGTTACCGCATAGGGGTAACATTCAAACAGAAGGGTAAGTCCAATTCAATCCATATAATAAATCACATGATAAGCAATAAGTCAAGTCACAGCTCTAAAATAATCACTTCACAATCATCAATTACTTCACTAAAATAACTCATCACTATGTCATGTAGGCATATGAAATGCAACCCACTCGTGGGCATATGCATGAGGTACCTTTTCACAAACGTCGCTTAGCCTTTATGGCCTCATCGTCACTTAGCCTTTTGGGCCTCAAAAACGTCACTGGGTTTATGCATATGGGGCATGAGACACTATGACCCGTCACTTACCAATTTGCCAAACAAGAGGCACAGCACCTGTCAATTCACAATTCACACACAACAACGTCACTTAGCCTTTTAGGCCTTATCATCACTTAGCCCTTTTTGGGCCTCAAAACGTCACTGGGTTTTCATCGTCACTTATTCATAAACATCATCAACTCAAACAATAGCCACTGAGGGCAAAAACGTCATTTACTAGCCACTAAGGGCATCATCGTCATTTACACACTAATATCAACAACATTGGCCACTAAGGGCAAAACGGTCATTTAACTAGCCACTAAAGGCATCAAAACATCTTTTCAACGTCACAGCAACGACCGCCGGGAACAGCCACTTGGGGCGCCCCAGCAACCTTCAGAAATAATAAGTTTTTATTTTTAAAAATGGGACACGCAGATAGACAACTGAAAAAGCTTCCCAACACTTTTTGAAACGTTTAAAACGGATGTCCGAGTCAAAAGATATAGCGAAAACAGTTTTCGAAAACATTTTGGGAACATCCTGAAAAACTGGCGCCCAGCGCCTAGCAAAACGCAACACACACACACACACACACACACACACACGGGCGCCCAGCGCCTGGCGCCCAGCGCCCAGCGCAACACACACACGCACACACACGGGCGCTCAGCGCCCAGCGCAACACACACAGCAACATGCGCACAGCGCCCATGGGCGCCCAGCGCCCAGCACACTTCCAGCAACACAATTTTCAGCACAACTTCAACATATATATATTTTTCTTCAAATTTTCATATGACCATTCACAACCCAATTTACCACAACTCATGAGCACATGTAAAATCATCAAAATCATCTATCCAACATCAAAATTCAACAACATCCCAAGCACAAACATGGCGCCCTAGGCGCCCCTAACACCAACAACGAATTCTTTGAGCAACAATTTCATCCAACAACATGCCAATCGAAATAATAACATGAAATTACACATACATCATACCCACGAATTAGATCTAGGCATCTCTACTTAAAACCTATCATAGGACCTATTATATAAATTGATAGGACATCCCCTTACCTCGAATTCGAAGAGTAGAAACCCTAGAGACGGTCACGAACGGAACCCCGGCAACAATTCACGTCCCTTTCCTCTCCTTGGTTGTGCGACTTCTTTTCTCCTCTTCTCCTCTCCAACGGAGCCTCTCCCCTCTCTATTCTCTCCAATTCGCAAAAGCCAAACACCAAAACCCTAACTCACAAGACCTCACCACTTCGCATATCACATGGATCACGGGCTTGGGCTTTTCACTTAAGCCCAAGTCTAGCTAATTGGCGCCTCCCTCTCCTAATACCTCTTGAAACTCTAAATCTTTCCTCCGCTTGTCATGATAACTCTTCTGACGACTCTGCGAAGCCTTCACCTTTTCACGGATCATCTTGATTTTCTCCGTAGTCTCCCGGACAATCTCCGGTCCCAACACTACACTCTCTCCTGACTCATACCAACACAATGGCGTTCTACACTTTCGACCATACAATGCTTCAAACGGTGCCATCCCGATACTGGAATGGTAACTGTTGTTATAGGTAAACTCAATCAGCGCAAGGTAGGAATCCCATGAACCCCGTTGTTCCAATACACAAGCCCTCAACAAATCTTCTAACGACTTAATTGTCCTCTCTGACTGACCATCTGTCTGAGGATGATACGCCGAACTCATTTTCAGCTTTGAACCCAATTCCTTCTGCAAACTCGTCCAAAACTCAAAAGTGAACCTCGGATCCCTATCTGACACAATACTCTTCGGAACACCGTGCAACTTCACAATTTCTTTGACATAGACCTCTGCCAACCTTGATACCGGATAAGTGATATTAATAGGAATAAAGTGAGCAGACTTCGTTAACCTATCAACGATCACCCAAATAGCGTCATGACCCTTAACTGTATTCGGCAATCCCGTCACAAAATCCATCGCAATGCTATCCCATTTCCACTCTGGAACTTCCAACGGTTGCATTAACCCTGCAGGCTTCTGGTGTTCAACCTTCGACTTTTGACAGGTCAAACAGGCATACACAAACTGTGCCACATCTCTCTTCATACCATACCACCAAAACATCTTTTTCAGATCTTGATACATTTTCGTCGCTCCAGGATGGATACTCAACTTGCTACGGTGACCCTCCTCCAAAATTGCCTTTCTCATCTCTGCATCATCCGGAACACAGATCCTACCCCGGATCCTCAACACACCACGAGAATCCAATTTGAAATCTTCATCTTCAGATTGACCAACCCCATTAATTAAATCTACTAACTTGACATCTGACTTCTGAGCCTCTCTGATGCTGCCCAGGAAGTCATTATCGATCTTTAACATTCCCAGCTTGACACCGCGAGGTGTCATTTTACATACCAAACTCAAATCTCTGAATTCCTCAATCAACTCTAATTCTTTCACCATCATTGCCGACATATGCAAAGACTTTCTGCTTAAAGCATCAGCCACGACATTAGCTTTGCCTGGATGATAATTCAAACCGAAGTCATAATCCTTCAAGAGCTCCAACCACCGACGCTGTCTCATATTCAACTCTTTCTGATCGAACAGATACTTTAGACTCTTATGATCGCTGAACACTTCAAACCTCGAACCATAAAGGTAGTGCCTCCAAATCTTAAGCACAAATACCACTGCAACCAACTCCAAATCATGCGTAGGGTAATTTTTCTCATGAACCCGCAATTGCCTCGACGCATACGCAACGACTTTTCCATCTTGCATCAGCACACCACCAAGACCCATCTTCGAAGCGTCACAATACACAACAAACGGCTCCTCCGGATTAGGCAACGTCAAAACAGGCGACGTTGTCAATCTCTTTTTCAATTCCATAAAACTTTCCTCACAGCGAGCATCCCAAACGAAAACTTTACCCTTACAAGTCAACTGAGTCAACGGAAGGGCCAACTTGGAAAAACCCTCGCTGAACCTCCTGTAGTACCCAGCCAAACCCAAAAAGCTTCTAATCTCTGTTGCGGACTTCGGAGCCTCCCACTCCAACACTGCTTCCACTTTTGCCGGATCAACCGCAATACCATTACCAGAAATCACACTTTGATAACTTAGCATACAACTTTTTCTCTTTCAAAACTCCCAATACTGTCTTTAGGTGCTCAGCATGCTCTTCCTCCGACTTAGAATAAACTAGAATGTCATCTATGAAGATCACCACAAACCGATCTAGGTAGTTATGGAAAATACGATTCATATATTCCATAAATACACCAGGAGCATTGGTCACACCGAACGGCATCACTGAATATTCATAATGCCCATACCTTGTCCTGAATGCTGTCTTCTGAACATCCTCATCCTTCACTTTAATCTGATGATATCCGGACCTCAAATCAATTTTGCTGAAAACACGGGCACCCACTAACTGATCCATCAGATCGTCGATCCTCGGAAGCGGATACTTATTCTTGATAGTTACCTTATTCAACTGACGATAGTCCACACATAACCTCATGCTCCCATCTTTCTTCTTCACTAACAATACCGGAGCTCCCCACGGTGACACACTCGGTCTCACAAACTTTTTCTCAAGCAATTCTTCAAGTTGCGTCTTCAACTCAGACAATTCGGACGCCGACATCCTGTACGGTGCCATAGACACAGGCCTCGTCCCAAGTACAAGATCAATCGAAAACTCAACTTCCCTCTCCGGCGGCACACCCGGAATTTCGTCAGGAAAAACCTCAGGAAACTCGCGTACCACTTGCAGTTCTTCAATAACAGCCTGACTCTCAGCAGACAACGATGCCATCAACGCAAATAGCTGAACTCCTTCTTTCTTCAACTTCTTCAACTGACCAGCAGATACCAAAACAGAATCTTCTTCCCCGAAACTGACCGACTTGCTACGACAGTTGATATGAACGTGGTTATTCTCTAACCAGTCCATGCCCAAGATTACATCCATACCTCTCAACGGCAAGCAAACAAAATTCACAACAAAGTCCCTGCCGAAGATCGACACGGGACACTGAGAACACACCTGAGAAGTAATCACCGACCCCTTCGCAGGAGTATCGACAACCATATCCCCACACATAGCAGATAAAACAAGACCCAATCTTTTACAACAATCAACAGATATAAAGCAATGGGTAGCACCAGTATCAATAAGAGATTTCAGAGAAGTACCATTAATAAAACACGTACCTCTAATCAGACCATCCTTCTCATCAGGCTCCTCTCCTGCCAATGTGAACAACTTCCCAGTAGACCTTTCCTTCTTCGGCTTTGTACACTTTGTACTGATATGCCCAGACTCACCACAGTTGAAGCACACCACATCCTTGACCTTACACTCGGCCGCCATATGACCCTTTTTACCACAGCGATAGCAAACTCTCTCATCAGACCTGCATGTAGTACTCTTGTGGCCAGGTTTGCCACACTTATAACAGACAATGCTAGCAGGAGCATCTCCCCCACTAGAATTCTTACCCCCAGCAGACCTCTGATAACTCTTACCCGCAGGAACCTCATACGGCTTGCTTCGACTCTGAAACTTACCCTTTTTCTCAGACGTAGCTTTGTAATGAGCAGTACTGTCTTCCTTAAAGATTCTGCAACTGTCAACCAGATCAGCGAACACACGAATCTTCTGATAACCAATGGCCTTTTTGATATCAGGCCTCAACCCATTCTCGAACTTGATGCATTTTGAGAACTCAGCTGTAGCCTCACTGTAGTGTGGATAGAATTTTGCCAGCTCCACAAACTTCGCCGCATACGCAGTCACAGACATACCACCCTGCTTCAGTTCTAGGAACTCTATCTCTTTCTTTCCCCGGACGTCTTCAGGAAAATATTTTCTCAGAAATTCCCTGCTGAATACCTCCCAAGTAATCTCTTCCTGCACAGCCTCCAACCTCTGCCTAGTAGCCAACCACTAGTCGTCGGCCTCCTCGGCTAACATGTGGGTACCAAAACGGACCTTCTGCTCAACAGTGCAGTCCATCACCCTGAATATCCTCTCGATCTCCTTCAACCAAGCCATAGCACCATCTGGATCATATTTGCCCTTAAAGGTGGGCGGATTCTCTCTCTGGAAGGTAGTCAGACTCCGAAAACCAGCGTTCTCTCCAGCATTCTGCTGACCCTGCACAGCCTGAGCCATAGCCTGCAATGCAGCAGCAAGAGCAGCGTCGTTTCTCCCAGCCATTTCAAACTATCACTGCAGCACAAACCAAGAATTTAGTACTAATCTATTGTCATAAGACACTATGACAGGACAACATTGGCCGGACAGACCGAACTTCTCTGATACCACTAATGTAACACCCATTTTCTACCCGTTCATTTAATTGGAAAAAATATCAGAGTTTTCAAAAATTTGTTTCGCACGAGGAATGTTACACGTACTTCAATAAAATAATGCTTCTCAATAAAACAGCTCAAACACAATAATCCTGCATCACGTAGCACGTCACTAAGAGGAGAGCCTCAAAAACACAGTTATCATCGCAAATAAACTTAACGTCAATAAAAACCAACTACGCAGCGGAATAACAAAATAAAACAGAATCGTCAACAAAGAATAACAGCTGAAATCATTCATAAACATCAAGTTCGTCCCCCCCCCCCCCCCTGAGTGCTACGTATCAGAGCGTGACGACTCGACTCGAAATAGTGAAGGTACCTAGTCCTTCACTCGTGATCACCTGCACGTTACCGCATAGGGGTAACATTCAAACAGAAGGGTGAGTCCAATTCAATCCATATAATAAATCACATGATAAGCAATATATCAAGTCACAGCTCTAAAATAATCACATCACAATCATCAATTACATCACTACAATAACTCATCACTGTGTCATGTAGGCATATGAAATGCAACCCACTCGCGGGCATATGCATGAGGTACCTTTTCACAAACGTCGCTTAGCCTTTATGGCCTCATCGTCACTTAGCCTTTTGGGCCTCAAAAACGTCACTGGGTTTATGCATATGGGGCATGAGACACTATGACATGCACCACTCACAAACACACAATCACGGTCAACTATGTGACCCGTCACTTACCAATTTGCCAAACAAGAGGCATAGCACCTGTCAATTCACAATTCACACACAACAACGTCACTTAGCCTTTTAGGCCTTATCATCACTTAGCCCTTTTTGGGCCTCAAAACGTCACTGGGTTTTCATCGTCACTTATTCATAAACATCATCAACTCAAACAATAGCCACTGAGGGCAAAAACGTCATTTACTAGCCACTAAGGGCATCATCGTCATTTACACACTAATATCAACAACATTGGCCACTAAGGGCAAAACGGTCATTTAACTAGCCACTAAAGGCATCAAAACATCTTTTCAACGTCACAGCAACGACCGCCGGGAACAGCCACTTGGGGCGCCCCAGCAACCTTCAGAAATAATAAGTTTTTATTTTTAAAAATGGGAAACGCAGATAGGCAACTGAAAAAGCTTCCCAACACTTTTTGAAACGTTTAAAACGGATGTCCGAGTCAAAAGATATAGCGAAAACAGTTTTCGAAAACATTTTGGGAACATCCTGAAAAACTGGCGCCCTGGGCGCCCAGCGCCCAGGCACCTGGCGCCCAGCGCCTAGCAAAACGCAACACACACACACACACACACGGGCGCTTAGCGCCCAGCGCCTGGCGCCCAGCGCCCAGCGCAACACACACACGCACACACACGGGCGCTCAGCGCCCAGCGCCTGGCGCCCAGCGCAACACACACAGCAACACGCGCACAGCGCCCATGGGCGCCCAGCGCCCAGCACACTTCCAGCAACACGGTTTTCAGCACAACTTTAACATATATATTTTTTTCTTCAAATTTTCATATGACCATTCACAACCCAATTTACCACAACTCATGAGCACATGTAAAATCATCAAAATCATCTATCCAACATCAAAATTCAACAACATCCCAAGCACAAACATGGCGCCCTAGGTGCCCCTAACACCAACAACGAATTCTTTGAGCAACAATTTCATCCAACAACATGCCAATCGAAATAATAACATGAAATTACACATACATCATACCCACGAATTAGATCTAGGCATCTCTACTTAAAACCTATCATAGGACCTATTATATAAATTGATAGGACATCCCCTTACCTCGATTTCGAAGAGTAGAAACCCTAGAGACGGTCACGAACGGAACCCCGGCAACAATTCACGTCCCTTTCCTCTCCTTGGTTGTGCGACTTCTCTTCTCCTCTTCTCCTCTCCAACGGAGCCTCTCCCCTCTCTATTCTCTCCAATTTGCAAAAGCGAAACACCAAAACCCTAACTCACAAGACCTCACCACTTCGCATATCACATGGATCACGGGCTTGGGCTTTTCACTTAAGCCCAAGTCTAGCTAATTGGCGCCTCCCTCTCCTAATACCACCTACACCATTTAAATATAATTTTAATTAATTAAATTACACCCATTAACTTAAATAAATTCCTAAATACTTAATTAAATAAATTAATTAAATATTTAGGGTGTTACACGTCACACCAGCCACGCCTACCAGTCCGCGTTGATGGATAAGGGACATAATAGACTTGTCTCACATTTTGTGCAATGACGAACGGATCATACAGTCGATATCTACCATTCATTTTAATGTCCACTGTATTTGACTTTGGATTCACCTTTGTTCCTCGAGCAGACGGATCAAACCAATGACAATAGAAAACCACTACCTTCTGACTAAAATCTAGATGGGGTACGGAAGATCATATATGGGTTGAACAACACCATAAAAATCATCTTCACCTCCTCCAGTGACACCCTTCATGCACACTCCACTATTGACTGTCTCTCTGCCCTGTGTCCATTCATTGGTGTGAAATTTGTATCCATTGACAAAGTATGTGTGCCATTCTTTAACACATCTTCGAGGACCGTCTGATATGTTCCTCAAGTGTTGGTTGGTAGGAGTTGGCGGGAGGGCATAAACATGTTGCCTAAACCATGTTGGAAAATGTGCATTAATATGAGCAGAAGATTGTTGCTCACTTACGTCCTCTGATGACAAGAATTCCCTAAAAAGAAATAATTAATTGGTACACATTTTTCTACATATTAACTAATTAAGATCTATAGTTTATAATGTTGAGGAACATACTCAATAAATGGTTGCACCTCAGTACAGTTTATCAACACATGAACATGTGCTGAACTTAACTCTTCATCTGTTAGCCAGTGAATTGACTACTTCCCAGATGGACGACCGGGTAGACAAAAGACAGACAACGTTAAATGATGTCTGGGACATTCATTAGTATCCATTTCATTTCGGCTTCTTCCAGGAGCAAACTCATTCTTGAAATAGTAAGAACAAAAATGCGTTGTTTCACGGTGTAAGTAAGAAGAACATATCGATCCTTCAACTCTATCTTTGTTTTTCACCGATCTTTTTGAATCACCCATGAACCTAGAGAAAATGATATTAATTAACATAATAATCATATATTTTAAACTTGTTTCTTATATGGTGTAAAAATTAACTGACCTTTCAAACGGATACATCCATCTGTACTGGACAGGTCCACCAAGTTTAGCTTCATATGCGAGATGCACCGGTAGTTGCTCCATAGAATCAAAGAAACCAGGCGGAAATACTCTCTCCAACTTGCATAAGATAAGTGGGATGTCTTGTTCCATTTTTGAAAGATCATCAGCTTTTAGCGTTGCAGAACACAAATTCTTAAAGTATTGACTTATTTCAATGAGCGGATTCAAAACGTGTGTTGGCAACGAACTAAAAGCGATAGGAAGTAAGCACTCCATGAATACATGACAATCATGACTCTTCATCCCATGCAACCTCCCATTATCCACATCCGCACATCTAGATAAATTGGAAGAATAACCGTCTGGCATTTTCAACTCTTTTATCCACTGATAAACTGCTTTCGCTTGTTCAGTAGATAAAGTATAATTGGCTTTGGGTTTTAGAGTCCTAGTACCTTGCTCAACCAACAACAAATCCTTTCATCTACAGTAATGATCTATATCCTTCCTAGCTTTCTCATTGTCTTTCGTTTTGCCTTTCTCGTTCATGACAGTGTTAAATATGTTGTCAAAAAAATTCTTCTCTATATGCATGACATCGAGATTGTGTCTCAATAGATTATCTTTCCAATAGGGAAGTTCCCAAAAAATACTTTTTTTCGTCCAATTGTGCCATTGTCCATAGCCATCTGGACGAGAAACAACACCCGCTACGACTTCCACAGGAGGGATATCCCTAACACTATTCCAAACTTCCTCTGGTGTCAACTTACGAGGAGGTCCAGCTGTTTCAACACTTCCCTTGATGAACGCATATTTCTGCTTTCTAAATGGGTGATCCATAGGTAAGAACCTACGGTGCGAGTCAAACCATGAAGTTTTTCCTCCGTATTTAAGACTAAAAGCCTTTGTGTCAACCATGCAAATCGGACACGCCATCTTACCATGTGTCCCCCATCCAGACAACATTCCATAGGCAGGGAAGTCATTAATGGTCCACATCAAAGCCGCCCTCATCACAAAATTTTGTTTGCGTGCTGCATCATAATTTAAAACACCATTCCACAACCTTTTTAGGTCATCAATCAATGGTTTCAAATATATGTCAATACCAGCTGTTGGATTACTTGGCCCTGGGATAATAGAAATTTTTGGAGGAAGGTTGTATGGGGTAACAATAACTGGCCAACATGAATACGGTGTTGCCGAGGCTTGAATATATGGTGTCAAACCATCAGAGCATAAACCAAGCCAAACATTGCGTGGATCACTGGCAAAATCTGGATGAACACGATCAAAATGCTTCCAAGCTTCACCATCAGATGGGTGACGTAATTCACCCGAATTATTTCTATTTTGATGGTGCTACGTCATTTTACCTGCGGTCTCCATTGAAGTAAACATCCTCTGTAGCCTTGGTATAAGCGGCAGATAGAACATTGCTTTTCGTGGAACCGGTTTGCCTCTACTCATCCCTTTCCTACTGACACGATAGCGTGGCTCTTCACACAACTTGCATTCCGACAACTCTCCATCATTTATGCCAAACTCATTGTTATAATAGAGCATGCAACCAGACACACAACAATCAAATCTTTTAGATTTTAAGCCAAGCTTCGATACCAGTCTTTTAGCTTCATAATAACTCTACGGCAAAAGCCCTCTAATGGGGGTTGCATCCAACATCATTTTGGTCATATATTCCATGCACAACTCAGCAACATTAAATTGAGACTTAAGGCCCAACAACCGAACACACATTGATAATTTTGAGTCTTTAGATCCTTCAAATAATGGTTTATTTGTCTCACTCAAATACATGTAAAACCTTTGAGCTTCCTCATTTGGAACTTCTTCAGCATCATATTCTAGTTCTTCAAAATCCAAATTTACTCCAACAACGCCAGATATCATTCCCTGATAAACATCTAACGGTTGTATAATTTGGCCTCCTCCAGATGTCGTAGTTGCTGGATAACTAATTGATGTGGGAGCTACTACTTCAACCGGAACATTAACTGCAGGAACTGCAGCTACCCGTGGTCCTACTTCCCTGTGACGACTACATATCCAATTATTTGGCCTAAACCCATTATTGTACAAATCAACTCTAACTTCGTCTTCATTTTTTGTAACTCGAAACGAACATTTCAAGCACGGACATCTAATTCCGCCTTGTCGCGCAAATTCTTCTTGATGCTTAGCACAAAAAATAAACTCTTCTACTCCTTCTACAAAACGTCGCTTTAAACCGGATCTTCTAGGAAACAATCGATCATACATCCAACTACGATCCATAATTTCAAGATCTATGTACTACACTACAACATAAATGAAATAAACTATCAAATCAACTATCAATTACTTTATATTTTGATATATATTGATATATTAATTACTTTATAAGTGAACTTAAAAAATAAGTTTTTTCAATATAAATTATTTTATATTATTATTGCAAACAAAATTTGTAACAAAATTTTACTATAAATAGTGAAGTAATTAATATTTTATTAATTTTAATATTGTACAAAAATAGTAAAAGAACATTATTATATAATTTTTGGGACGACTAAAAGAAAAAATACAAATTTTACGGTGCCCACAAGTTGGTAAAATTTTTGTAGACACTAAAAACAAAAAATCCATATATATATTGATATATTAATATTAGGCTTAAAGGTACTTTTAGTCCCTGCAAATGTCACAATAATCCAGTTTAGTCCCTGCAATTCCAAAACTTTTAAAATAGACCCTACAATTACTAAACGTTACTACTTTTAGTCCCTGCTGTTAGTTAAGGGTTAACACTGTTATCTTTTGATGATGTGGCACACACCCACCCCCCACCCCCCCCCCCACCCCACCCCCCACCCCCCCCCCCACCCCACCCCCCCCACCCCACCCCCCCCCACCCCCACCCTTCTTCTTCCTCGTGAACCCCCCACCCCCCACCCCCCCCCCCCACCCTTCTTCTTCCTCGTGAACCCCCCCACCCCACCGACCCCACCCCCATCCCACAGTGTTAACCCTTAACTAACAGCAGGGACTAAAAGTAGTAAC
Organism: Astragalus membranaceus; assembly: GCA_039519185.1. Classification (NCBI taxonomy): domain Eukaryota; kingdom Viridiplantae; phylum Streptophyta; class Magnoliopsida; order Fabales; family Fabaceae; genus Astragalus; species Astragalus membranaceus. The sequence goes on along the minus strand of CM076848.1, from coordinate 118,813,221 downwards.
GTTTAGTAATTGCAGGGTCTATTTTAAAAGTTTTGGAATTGCAGGGACTAAACTGGATTATTGTGACATTTGCAGGGACTAAAAGTACCTTTAAGCCTTAATATTAATTACTTTGATAACTAACCTTAGTGAAGAGAAGGCTCTGACTTGAAGCTTATCCCGAACTCAAACAAAGAGGAAAGAGGAGGAACCCAAAAAATACCTAAACAAACAACACCACAATTAGTAACAAACTCATATTATAAAATAATTCAAAAACTAAAAATATTAACTAATGTTACAAACATACCTTATATCGAAGAATTTTGACAACGAGAGGAAGAGATTAGTAGAGAGATATGGAGAATGGATTGGTAGAGAGAAAGAGATTTAGTAGAGAGAAGATAGATTGGTAGAGGTGTGAAGAAGAAGAAGAAGAAGAAGTGGAGAAGAGATTTATATAGAGAAACGAAAACCAACAGTCAAAACGCGAATCCGTCGGAAATGTCATTTCTGGCGGATATAGGGTGTTTCCGGCGGATTTTTGAAATTTCGCCTTGGCGGTTTCAGGATTTTCCAGCGGATTTTTATCCGTCGCAAACATACCAGCGGAATTTAGGGACTTTTCGGCGGATTTATCCACCGCAAGTGTTTCCGGCGGATTTCAAGGAATTTCCGGCGGAATTTAGGGACTTTCCGGCGGATTTATCCACCGCAAGTGTTTCCGGCAGATTTCGAGGAATTTCAGGCGGATTTTGATTATCTTTTTAAAAAAAAAAATCGTAAACGCAAATCCGCTGGAAACACCCAAATATCCGCCGAAAATGCGTAAATATCCGCTGGAAATAACCAAATTCAATATTCGCTATTTAATTAGTGTCGACAAGATCTTGACCTTTAATGAGTGTCGACACTAATCACTATTGACTATTCATTAATCACGCTGCACTATTCACTATTTAGTGTCTGCAAGATCTTGGCCGTTAATTTAGTGTCGGCGAGATATTGACCGTTAATTAGTGTCGACACTAATCACTATTGATTATTCAATAATCATGCTGCACTATTCACTATTTAGTGTCGGCAAGATCTTCACCGTTAATTTAGTGTCGGCAACATCTTGACCATTAATTGGTGTCGACGCTAATCATTATTCAACAATCACGCTGCACTATTCACTATTTAGTGTCGGCAAGATCTTGACCGTTAATTTAGTGTCGGCAAGATCTTGACCGTTAATTAGTGTCGACACTAATCACCATTGACTATTCAATTATCACGCTGCACTATTCACTATTTAGTGTCGGCAAGATCTTCACCGTTAATATAGTGTCGGCACGATCTTGACCGTTAATTAGTTTCGACGCTAATTCCGGTTGAACCCCCGATTCAACCGGTTGAACCCAAGAACCCCTGAATCGCTACCTCTTCCGGTTCAATGTCCGGTCCAATTTTGATTACCTTGCTCTAAATAGAAAGTTTGAGGAACTCCAACGACCTGTTGTTAAGTTGGAGGATGATACAGAGCGTTTGATGTGTGTAAATGTCTACACTCATCAAACGCTCTGCATCATCCCCTAACTTAACAAGAGAGGAATTCGTAGGGGAAGTTCATGACAATGTTACTTTTAACGAAAAAGATGAAGGGGATGTTAATGACAAGGTGGAAGTTTCTTTACAAATAAATGGAGACATACGTTACTCTCTTGGAGCCGCTGCCGACAATGCTCAAGAGAGTGGCATATGTCTCTGTTTCTTTGAAGAGAATGAGAGTATCGGTAGAGGTGTGAAGAAAAAGAAGCGGAGAAGAGATTTATATAGAGGAAACGAAAATCAACGGTCAAAAGGCGAATCCGCCGGAAATGTAATTTCCGGCAGATTTAGGGTGTTTCCGGCGGATATTTGAAATTCAAAATTGGTGCTTTCAGGAATTTCCGGTGGATTTTTTATCCGACGCAAACTTACCGGCGGACTTTAGGGACTTTAGGGATATTCGTAAACCAGATCCGCCGAAAATACCTCAAAAATCTGCCGGAAATGTTTGCGGCGGATAAATCCGCCGGAAAGTTCCTATTTCCGCCGGTAAGTTTGCGGCGGATACAATCCGCTGGTAAGCCCTGTAATCCGCCGAAAAGTTTCCGGCGGATAAAAATCCGCCGGAAAGTCCTGGCCGATAAAACTGATTATTCTTGTAGTGTTTTTCTTTTATTATTATTGAACCTATTAGTCCTAACCTTTTCAGCTTTAAGCCTTTCGACCTGTCGAACTCTATCAGCCAATTGTGCCATATCTCTTAAGTGCAGAGTATCTAATTTCTATCTTACAGAATAGTCTAGACCACCAGCAGCCATTTCGACTAACTCGTGTTTAGGCACTTGAGTAAAGCACCTTGCCTTGAGAAGTCTAAATTTATTGAGATAGTCATCAATAGACTCCGCCAATTTACGTCGAACGCTAGCCAATTCCATAAGACTACTCTTGCATTGGCCCATATAGAATTGCTCATGGAAAGCCTTTTCTAACTGATTTCAATTAAAAATGGAATGTGGAGGTAAAGTGGTGAACCAAGTAAAAGCATTTTTAGTTAGAGAATTTGGAAAGTATTTCATTCTTAAATTCTCATTCTTAAATTCTCATTGTGTGCTATGTCACCAGCCTCAGTTAAATAAGGGGCAACGTGCTCGACAGTAGATTCGCTAGTTTCCCCAGGGAATTTTGTGAACTTAGGGATTTTCCATCCCCTGGGAAATTCTGTTTGCACTATATAATCCGACAAAGGTGACACAAAATTAGGCCTATGTAGGCCTAATTTAACACTATTTTGGGCTAGAATATTTTCGACAAGATTAGCCAAATTGTTTTGGATTCCAAAATTATTTTGTTGGACTTGCCTAACCACTTCATCAGCATTTTGGTTCCTATTGACTAACACAACATCAGGAACAGGCTCTTCGACAACAAGTTGTTGCCCTTGATTGATGGGAACTGCATTGTTGGGCCTTTCTATGGGGATTTCAACAGGCCTAACATTCTAAATTTGAGGAATTTGCTGGTTATGCACTGGTGGAGTGCCAAAGAAATCAGCAATTCTTCCCATTTGTGTTGCTAACATTTGGTAACTATTATTTGTGTTTTGTATTAGAGGGTTAAACACTTTACCAATTTGTTGTGTTAACATATTAACCATATCATGATTACTATCATCCATTTGTTGCCTTAATGCCAGCAAAGATGATGTGGTCAATGAAGGTTGAACATTTCGACTAAAAATGTTCTCTGATGAACTACGTGTAGGCGTAAATCCTGTAATTGCAATGTCTGCATACGTAGGCGAATTTGTCTGAAGGCCTGCCATCAAGGCTGTTGGCATGCCATATGGATAACTCCTACTGTTCATAGGAAAATTAAATGGCATATTTCCAATCATTGGATTAGCCATTAAAGGACTTGTTGGTCCTAATATTGGTGGCACAGAAGCCATCGCATTAGTCTGTGTCAATGCTGCCGTTGTCATCATCGACACAGGAGTAATTACAGGAGCAGTTACAGCAGTTACGCCCAAAACTGTCGAAGAAGGCATGGAAGCGGTTACTCCCACGACATTCATAGCGTTAGCATCACTAACTGACGTTTGTTCTTGTGAACTTTGTGCATTTGATGCAGAAGTATTGTTTACATTAGGGCGCGCCATCTTTGAAAGATGTTTACCACTCCTCAAATGCATGCACAGATTAAATCACAAGTTTTAAGATTTCAACGAAAAAACTTTAAAAATTAGCACAAATGTCCCACCGGGCGGGCCAATTTGTTTACTGTGTTTTTTGGTAAACACCGCTAGTTACAAATTAAAGTTGCTTGCAGGATCAACTAGAAAATCCTAGAACATTTGTGTTTAAGTTTTTCCAGAAATTATGAGTGTTCTTACGGTTTAAACTTGAAAATATGAAGATAACCGTCGAAGTTATTTCAAGAAGGGAGAATTCTGAGTAGAAGGCGAAGAGAAAACAAATAAAATGCAGAAAACTTAAGAAAGTAAAAGTGAAATTGCATTAATTGTAAAGAGAATGGTGCACAAGTTCATACATTGTTCTCTGACTCGTTTTCTCTATGATGTTGGAAGTTTGAGTTTCAGAATTCTGTATGCATGTGAGTTTGTGACACGTTTTTCCTATGAAAAACTACTATTTATACAAGGAGGGAAACACAATAACTAACTAATTGTACATAAAATTTGAAAAATGGTAACTGCCATGTTTTCGATCGCAATAACTGCTATGCTGTTTCAACAACGAGCACTTGACTTTTGATCTATCACTTACTTTCTTCTCGTCGAACCATTGGCTTCAATTCTTCAATTTTTACTAAGTTAAGCACTGCGTTGAACCTTCTTGGGAAAACTTCTCACTATCGAAATCAACACATTTCCTCTTGAAATTAGCAAGTCAAACCTCGTTGACTGCATTTAATTGAGCCTGTCGAAAATGCAGGCTAACAGGGAGTGACCATCAACTAAATTACTCTCTCTTGAGTGTCTGAAGACATGCATAATTAGTGATAGTACACTTCATATTTTGTGAATTTTATTAGTTATTTTTGCTCTTAACGTCCAAAGGCTTGCGAAGTGAAAAACATAACACTTAATAATTTTTTCTTAAACAAGTTTTTTTAATGCTTCAACAACATTCATTTATGTCTTTATTGTTCCGTAAGGACGGAGATAAACTACAAGTAGGAGCAATACTTTATTTACTTAGACTTGTAAACCTATACTTATTCCAGGTTCTCTTTTGTTTTACATAAACTCTTTCATTTATATTCATGAACGGTGGGAGCGAGCGTATATCTCACCACATTGTTATTTGAAGCTCGTTTGAAGCTCGTTTTAATTTCTTTAGAAACTAGACTCAAAAAGCTTCAGGTTAGGCACAAGAACCACCTTATTTGACAGAGTATTAAGGGAGAAAAGTTAGTTACAAGTTTTGCTTTTGTAATAGTACCGATTTTGGACCAGTCACCGTATTGTAACCATAAATCCCTGAACACTCGTCGAAACTATGTGGGACTCTAACCATATGAAACTAGACAAAATTCCCTACACAATAGACACTGGTTTGAGGGGTTTTAGTTGAGAATTGGTCTAGATACACTTGTTACAAATCTGCATACTGATGCTGGAAAACAGAAGTGGAGTTCGTAATGTCGGTTCGTCGAATTTTGGTTTCGAGTCGTCAAAGTTTCGAGAGACATTGATTCAGTAGATAGGAAGGAAGTTCAATAACAAGAAAGAGTGTTTGAGTTGTTGGAGTTGTTTGAGTTCAGTTTTGGGAGCGGCTTGGATAGCGTAGAATCGATACGGGGACCGTTCGTGAGGTTACATTGCCATTTTAATTTGTGGACTCGTTGTTTGTGGGATTTTCATCGCAATCAGCGAGTCCTATACTCGCTTTGGGATATTTTATTGATATTGAGTGTACATGTTTCTGAATTAAGGTGCTTCGCGTTTCGTTTCGAAAAGAATTGAGTCAAAAACCGTTTTCGGGAAAAATAACGTTTTACGGTTTCGTAAAAGTATGATATATGATTATACTGATTTGCCTGTAATTCAGGACTATATTTTCTGGTTATAGTATCTGTTTTTAAGTAACAAAGGTCATTGAATGTCTCGGTGTCGTCTAGAAAGCGAAACGGCACAAAACCGAGTTTTGAAAAGCTGTTTTTAACAGTTCAATGACCTCGCGCCGCGACCCGTGCCATCGCGTCGCAAGCCTGCTTAAATTTTTGACAGTTTTCAATTCTGTAAGTTTTCGTGTCGCGACGCTTTGCAGTTTTTCAGCAAAATACACAGATTTTGTTTTCGCGATAACTTTGATCCAGGAACCCGATTGAGGTGTTCTCAGGTGCTTTTGAAAGCTTATTCAAAGACCTAATCAAATGAGTGAATTAATTTGTATAATGATGATTATTTTAACTTTGGTTATGAAAATGAAATAAACCGTTTAGGGTTACAGGTGAGAATACACAAGTATACGTTAATACAACGGACTAAAGGTTCATGGAGGTTTTGGTAACCACTAAGATGACTTGATATTGTATCATGGTATGTTAAATAATGATATGATAAAGAATTACTTGATTTTATTCAAGGTATGTTAATGAACTACTTGATGAAAGGATCAAGGTATGATAAAGGGGTGACGACCTCTATGATAGTACACTAGGGGAGGGAAGTCATGGGCCCATAACCTAGGCCCCTTCTATGTTTGCCCACTGATGAAAGGATTAGTGGATTGAGTTCACCAAAAGCCAAAGAAATAACCGGATAAGGTAGGCCTGAGGTGTTGTGCTAAGCTAAAGAAAAGAATAAGACATGAATCGTAGTCGCTTATTAGGGCTACGGGTAAGAAGAAAATATATGTCCACAAGGTCACTTATTAGGGCCATGAACCGCTAGAGTTAGTAAGGGGTCTCGATAGGACTCACTGAGATAATGTTTATCTCACCCTTTATTATTGTGGTTTTTACAGAGAAACATGAAAAGGCAAAGGCGAAGAAGCACGGCTAGACGGTGTGCTTTATGGAGCTGTTATTGAAGAATTAGTTTTACGACTATGCCATTTCCCCTTTGTTATCTTTGTAGTTCCGATTGTATAACTACTATTCGCTAACAGTTGTAAATCGTTTCCGCTACTTATGTTTTGGATATTGAACACCAGGTTGTATAAGTTTTAAGTCATAAGACTTAAGTACTTTATGTTAAGTTAATGAGGTTCATGGAACCGTATAATAATTACTTATGTTAGTTTTTAGTTGTGTTCAATATTCCAGACATACAAGTTAACTCTGATGCATGCATGTTGTGCATTTTGGTATTTCTACAAGTTAGAAATATCGGGGTGTTACAAATGGAAAAACAAGAAGAAAAAAAACATTTTGTTTTCTTTTTTTACCTTATAATTGTGTGTATTTTAAATTCAAGTTTGGTTTTTTAAAGCTGATTCAATTCTGGGTAAAGAGGAAGAGAACAAAGGTGAGGAGAAGAATTCTTTGGGTGGTGGTTTCACTGAGTTTAGCTTGGACCAATTGAGAACTGCCACGTCAGAATTTTTAACTAACAACATTGTTTCAGAGCATGGTGAGAAGCTCCCAATGTTGTCTTCAAAGGAAAGATTGAATTTGAAGATGATAGATTGGTTGCTGTGAAGCGTTTCAATAGGTCAGCTTGGCCTGATCCCTCACCAATTCCTAGTATGTTTGTTTTCCTCTGTTGATTTTTTTCTTTGTATTTTTAATGTATGTGAGTGGAATATGGTGTTTGATTTGATGTGTTTTGTTTGGTTGGATGTTTATTTTTGAAGGAGGAAGCACGTTTAGTGGGGAAGATGAAGAGTGAGCGGTTAGCTAACTTGATTGGTTGTTGCTGTAAAGGAGAAGAGAGATTGCTAGTTGCTGAGTTTATGCCTAATGAAACTCTCTCCAAACATCTCTTTCATTGTGAGTTTCATTTCATTCTCACCGAACAACATGAACAAAATAACTAAGTAATAGGCACTACAATCCAAGGAGAAATAAGGACAAGCTCTACATTAGCTCTATATGAACTTTTTCTATATGTGTAATACCCTAATTTTGTCCTATCCAAAAATGAGAAATTTTATTTTTAATAAAAATAATAATCATTTTTTATTTTCATGCCATGTTTTATTTTATTTTAGTTGCCAGAAGTTTTTAACCAAAAAAAAAATATATTAATTAGAAGTGAAGAAACAAAAAATAAGCAAAGGAGGAAATGGAGGGGAGTCTGTTAAAAAAAGATGAGGTGCAATCAGGATTGGGCCATCAGAAACCCAACCCAACCAAAAAAGGCTAGCCCAACTCGCCTAACCCTAAATCTCCTCCACCAAACCCTAACCCATCCAACCAACCCATAACCCATGACCCAACTCACTCCTCCACCAAAACCCTAATTCTCCCCACCAAACCCTAGTAAAATTCGGCCACCCCCCCTTACCCTAAAAATCATCCACATTCAATCCCCCCCTTTCCCTAAAATTTGGCCACATTCACTCACATTTCCCCTCCTTGATTTTCGACCCCACTCCCTCATTTCCCTCCTTGGAATTTGCACTTTTTCCTTTCCCACACTCCACCTTTCCTCTTTTCTCTCAAACCCCACTTCCCCATACACGCATTTCCCCTCTCTCTTCTCTTCCCAACGGCTCCAATCCCCCTCTCTCCTCAATCTCACGCTTCCTCTCTCTTTCTCACACCCACACACTTCACTTTCTCTTTCTTTCATCTCTCACATCACTCATCTCATTCTCTCCCCATCCCTACGACTCTCACTCTCCTTCTCTCACACTCAACCTTCATTTTCTCTTTCTTTCTCCATCACACACAACTCACACTCAACCTCTCATTCTCTCCCCATCCCTACGACTCTTTCTCTCTCACACTCTCACACACCCATCACTTCTCTTCTCTCACCAAAACACAAAACCATCATCCTCTCCTCTACCATGCCCATACCCCTTCACCATCCACTCCATAAAACCCAAAGTTCTCATATATTTCTCCCATCACGAAATCTCTACCTCTCTCTGTCTCAATCTCAGTCAAAATACTGTGCAAGGTATGGAGGCAGTCAGAAGAAAACGAAGAAAAGGTCCTTCTTGTATAAATAGGGGGCCAAGCTTTGAAGAGACGACGGTTTTTTTGGAGGAGGGGAGAAGATTTTCGAAAAAGAAGAAAAAAGAGAGTCTAGGTTTTTGTTTAGAAAAGAGAGTTTGAGAGTTTTTGTTCACTGTTATTCTTCTTCTCCTTTTCACAAGTTTTATTTTTTTAGTTTCAAATTCTGTTGTATTGAGGAAATCCGAAGAAGAAAACTTCTCCTTCAACATTTCCGGATTTTTTGTTTAAGGTATTGTAATGTAATATTTTATTTAATTATTGCTGTTTTAGTTTTTTAGTTGCGGTAATTTTGTTCATGTAAATATTGTTGCTGTTTTATTTTTTTTTAGTTGCTGTAATTTTGTTCATGTAAATATTGTTGCTGTTTTTTTTTATTTTATTTTATTTTTAATATTGTTGCTGTTTTTTTTTATTTTTTGTTGCTGTAAATTCTTAAATTTTTTTTTTAGATATTATTGTTGCTGTTTTTTTTTATTTAAAACTGTTGCTGTTTTTTTTATTTTAGTGTTAATATTGTTGCTGTTTTTTTAAAATCGTTGCTGTAAATTCGTAAATTCATGTTTTTTTTAGATATTATTGTTGCTGTTTTTTTTATTTAAAACAATTGCTGTTTTTTTCATTTTTTTAAAATTGTTGCTGTCATGTTTTTTAGATATTATTATTGCTGTTTTTTTATTTAAAACTGTTGCTGTTTTTATTTCTTTTTAAAAAATTGGCTTAAATACAGTTTTGGTCCCCCTTTTAAAAAATTAGCAATTAAAAAATTATTGCTGTTTGTATTGTTACTTTTCATTTAAAATTGTCGCTATTTTTTTTTATGCTGTATTTTCGAATTAAAATAAAGTTCTGTTAAAGTAAAAATATTGTTTTCCTTTCTCAAAATAAATGGTTACTAATACCACCCCCTTTTTTTAAAAAAAAAAAAGAAGAGAAATAATAATTATAATCATTTTCCCAAACAAAGCAGTAAAAACACCCCTTTTAAAAATAATAACCATGACAATAATGATACAAAAAAAAACAATGGTAATTCTTTTCAAAATAATAATAGCGGAAACCATTTTCCAAAAATCAACTTTCGAAATAGAAGACCGCTTAATCAAACAACCCATTTCCCTAAATCATGTTTTCTAAGTAAAGTGTTTTTTTTCAAATAATCAAACGCTCAACTATTTTTTTTTCACATCAGATTTCTATTGGCACCCCCCAGGTTCTGATAATACAACCCCTGTTTTAGATTTAAACACCCATGTTAATTGCACCCCCACGTTTTTAGTAATACAGTACCCTTTTTGACAGCAAACCCGTCCATTTTTTACTACAAGCCCATCTTTTTTTTAAATACAACCTAGTTCACAAAAACCGATTTGGTCTCACTGTTCGCACCCCCCATTTTTGATACAACGCTCCTTGTTGTTAATTGTACCTCCCTTTTTTACTACCACCCATTCCGCTTTTATTTACATCGTAATGTTTCTAAACCATTTTTCTTTCTATCAAACAACCAAGCTCGTACACAAATAGGTTGTTGCTAACGGTCACTCTGAATTTAGCTTGTTTGACCGATAGGAATAATCTCCATTTTTCAAAACGGATTAGTAAGCGGTGATCACCCTAAGGTTACTCGTTTGATCATCATGAACACCCGCCTAAGCTTCAAAAAAAAAAGGACTTTCAATCAACAAAAAAAACACACACAGACATAATCTCAAATCTTCTCTTTTTGATCACGTTTCCCCGGTAAGCATTTTCCGAACAAACAAGCACGCGATCACAAATTGGTTATTTATAGCGGTCACTCTGGGCTCAGCTCGTTTGAACGCTGTAAACACCTTCTTTTTTTCGAACAAGCCATTAGTGGTGACCACTCTGGATTTATCTGTTTGGTCACCATGAACGGCAGCTAGTTTTCGCAAATCTTTCAATAATTAAAAAATACCAACGCATAAATATTTTCTACCCAAGAACTACGTAGCTTTGATTTCTTCATCGCACCCGGAGATACGTAGGAGCGGGGGCCCACTCCTGTCAAGCGCGAAAAACTAAATTTTTATTAAGTCTTCCTTTCCGTTTTTTTTCTGTAATTGATAAAAAGGGTAAATTAAAATGTTTTCTTTAAACTAATTTTTTTTCTACACATTAAACTAAAAGGTAACCTTTTTTAGGATGTTGCGGGGTGCTAGTACCTTCCCCGCACTTAATCGACCCCCGAACCCAAAAACAAAGGTTTTTTTCAATGTTTCCCTAAAAATAAATATTGATGGCGACTTCATTGTTCAAAAAAACGAAGAATCCCTCCTTCGGATTTTTCGGTCGCTACAATATGATATAAAGTTATAGATTTTATAAGCTCTTTAAAACACTTGCCTCATAAAATAAGTTCATATAAACTTCCAAATTCCCATTTGTTTATTACTAAACATTGATTAAGAGATAGGGGTATTTTGAGATATGACATATGCTGGCCATGATCGATAGACAGTGATTTGACATCTTTGCTTAAGAAGCGCGTAAAAAGTCATTTTGGTCCCTGAATGTGTGAGACAGTGTCATTATAGTCCATGAATATATCGAAATTGCAAACACATCCTTATTTGTCTCTTTATAAGTCCTCAATAGCCATTTTGATCCTCAAATGTGTTTTTGTTTGTCAAATTAGTACATAAACTTACTATAGGGACGTCTTTGTAATTTTCATATATGTATGGACTATAATAACGGCGCCTCACACATTCTGGTACCAAAATGATTATTTACCCTTAAGAGACTAAATTGAGGGCTCAATTTAAGAATCCGTTCTTTCCCTATCTGGTTAATGTAGTTTGTGAAATATTAAACTTCATGTAGACCACTGATTTGTGGACTAATGAAAAACAGCAGAGATGGTAAATGTTACAGTACAAATTTAGCCTTTACCCCTCCAGAGTATTTAAGGACAGGTATCCCGTGTTAGCTTGGCATTTATATATTTATTTAAGCTTAATTGCACTTTCAATCCCTCTAGTGTCGTGATTATGCAATTTTAGTCTTCCAGCTTTCAATTGCACCAATCAGATCCCTCAAGTATTCCTATTTTTTAATCAAGTTCATCCGTCCATTAGCTGTCGAATTGTTAATACCAAGAGCCTACGTAGCCAACGGCGATATGACATGGCAGAGTGATGCCAGCATGGCATGCTGATGTGGCAAGTAAACTCTCACATCAGAAACTACCAATTGGTGGAATTCGAACTTGGGAATCAAAATTGAACAAATAAGCATGGCATACTTACAAATCAAAATCTACCTATATATATTCATTGGCAGTTGTAGTTTATGATGTGAGTTTACTCAACACGACAGCATACCATTTGGCTTTACTCAGTACCAACTCAGATCCACGTTGGCCATGACAGCATGATGCAGGTTCCTGACGTTAGCAATTCGATAGTTAATGGACGGTGGGACCTGATTGTGATTGTAATTGTAACGATAGAGATAATTGGGGGACTCAATTGGCACAATTGGAACCTAGAGGACTAGAATTGTACAGTTGCAATAACCAAGCCAGCACTGTTGTTTTATTTTGGTATTGTCATGCACTCAAACTTGTTAAATTTGCCAGCACTGTTATTTGAAATTTGGCTGAAAGAATCACTCCAGAAAGTGTAATTTTCAGTTTCGGAACACTTTTGCCCGATCTTCTGAGTGGCAAGCATATCCCACCTAGCCATGTAACTCCCTACTTCCCATTTTCTTCTCTTTATCTTAAAGCACAGTAGCATCTTAGGATGGTTGGTTTAAATTGATCACAGTAATCTATGTGTTCATAAATAAAATGGTACCATAATACTTTTTTACATGCAGGCTTGACCTTATCCGAGGCAAAAAATTTCAGCTGCTAATGGACTCATGTTTGGAAGGTCATTTTTCCGATGACGATGGAACCGAGTTAGTTAGATTAATTAGCTTCACGTTGTTTGCAGTATGAACCTCGCGAGAGGCCAAATGCTAAGTCACTTGTGACAGCTCTAACCCCTCTTCACAAAGAAACTTCAGTATGCTTTTCTTGTTTCTGTTTTCTCTATCACAAGTCAATTTTGGATCCGTTTCGTTGACTTGAATTCTACTATGATAGTGAAGTGTTATTTTACAGGTTCCATCGTCTGTTTTATTAGGCATACCAGATGAGAGTGCATCATCAAAGGAAACAATTTCATTGACACCATTTGATGAAGCTTGTTCTAAAAGAGATCTTAATACAATACATGAAATTTTGGATAGCGTTGGGGTACAAGGATGATGAAAATGTTGCCAATGAGGTAGTGTTCAAAGATGTTGCCTAAAATTATCACATTTATATCGAAATAGTTTAATTCATCAGTACAGCAAAGATGTATTATTCGAAAGTTCATTAACATTTTTTGTATTTTTCGCTGTTGTCATTTTTTTGCAACACAGCTTTGCTTCCAAATGTGGACAGATCAAATACAACAAACAATCAACTACAAGAATCATGGCGATTACGCTTTTCACGCCAAAGACTTCACTAAGGCCATTGACTTATATACAAATGTAAGTCACACAAATAGTTGCAGATTTCAACTATTTCTGCACAAAATTAAAACTCTGATTAATTTCCAATGAAAAACTTCATGGTGAATGTTATATGTATTCTGTTGAATTGTATTTGTTATTGTGCAGTTCATAAATGGTGGGACCATGGTATCATCGACTGTGTATGCAAGGCGCTGCTTATGTTACCTAATGAACAACATGGCACTAGAAGCATTAGGAGATGCTATGCAAGCTCAATCCGTATCGCCAACCTGGCCCACCGCATTCTATCTTCAGGCAATGGCGCTCTTCAGCCTTGGAATGGACAATGATGCACATTAAAGTCTTAAAGATGGTACAACATTGGAAACCAGAAATGGTGAAAATTGAGGTGTATGTATGTAGTCTTATTTCTTATGAAACATTAGCTGTATACCTGTATTTGGATTTCGATTTAGGGTTCGACAACAAGATGTATTGTTTGTAATTTTTAGTTTGCTAATGATATTTTTGGAGCAAAATTTAGTACTTTTGTACTTTTATATAAAATGCGTGTTGCTAAATTTAATGAATTTGATGTCACTGGTGGATCCAAATTAATATATGCAGGGGGAATCACTCAAAAGCTTAAAAAAATTAAATATATAAATAAATAAAGACTTTTAAAGTCGGGTGGATACAAACCTGACTTTAAAACATAACTTTTAAAGTCAGGCGGTTAAAAGTCTGACTTAAAAACTTTTTTAGAGTCTAACTTTAAAAGCTATTCACAGAGACTGGTCTAAAACGAACACGAGGAATTAAAGTCAGGCGGTTAAAAGTCTGACTTAAAAGCAAATTTATGAAGTGAGGCTGTCGCCTGACTTAAAATCTCCTGACATACGATGTCGCCTTAATAGAAGTCAGACTGGCGCTTGACTTTAAAAGACCAATTTGCTTGACCTAAGAATTGTTTATCACCTAAGAATTAACTGGCAAGTTCACACAGCAATACCTCGATAATCCCTGCCGCTATAAACGGCCTACACTTAAGTCTAAAAACCGAAGGCAAGTTCACACAGCAATACCAATTCGATTATTAAACTTGATATTACGACTTATTCTCTTATTCATAATAATTTGTCTAAAAATCGGAGGCAAGTTCACATAGCAATACCAATCCGATTATTAAACTTAATACTATGACTTATCCTAATATTAATACTAATTCTAGTGTCTTAATCATTCTAATCAAAAACACTAATTAAAAGTTATTTTGAAGGGGATCACATGGGCTAAAGTGGTCTAAACATCAAACAACTTATTTTAGTAATTCCTAAGTCCTTAATAACTGTTATAATTCATAATCAAAACCAAATAATATCCCAATATAAATGTAGATATTTTCATTATCTTTCCAACGCATCCGAGAACACCTCAATCGGATTTCCGAATCAAAAGTTATGACTAAAACTGTTTAGGTAGCGAAACAGCTATTTTTGACATCTAAACTCATCTAAATTCATTCCCAATGCACACAACACCAAAAGACATCATAAAACACCAATACAACTCATTTAGACACATAAAAAAACTTCATGAAATTCAGTACAGCAATTCTTCTATCATTTAAATACCATCAAACATGTTCATAAAACCGAATTCCAGTAACAATTTCCAAAGAGTTCTAGGAACTCAGTGCCTACACACAAGGTCCTAAACATGCTTGAATTTATGTTCAACTCAATGCTATAAACTTAGTGACACACTCAAATGGGACTTATTGGTTGACCTTAAGCATACAAGCAAGTTTACTTCCTTTGATGACAACAATCAACAAAGTTAATTTGGAAGCATCAAAAGTGTGTTCCTAATCTGTTTTGTGCAGAATTTTACTTTTGAGTTCCCTACTTCAAGCTCTTCCATCTCTACGAACTGGAGCCCTAATTTCTGATGCTTGCTTCCAACTTCAAGCTTGCTATTACCTCTAACTATTCCCAGCTCCTCAAGCACCAACTCTTTCAAAATCATCAGCAACTAAGCTCCATAGTTCACTACCCAAACAGTTTTAATCCCCTTCTTTCCTAGCCTTCAAACTCCACGAATTTGAACTGAATCATCCTAGTCTTTGATTCAATTCTATAATTTGCAATGTCATCATGATGTATACTCATTTCTAGCTTAAGACTCTTCTTCAACATCAAGATACAAGTGCCCAAAGATGATGAATCACACTATTTTCTCTGCAGAAAACCACTTCAGCCCTGCCATTTTAGCTCCTTGTGTTCCACGATTTTAAGGCTCTTCCTCTCAATTTTTGCTCCATTCTTTCTCTTATGCACTTCCTCTACATTATACCCAAAGGAGCATGTAGGAAAGGAGCATGTGAAGGATTTGCAACGGCCATCAATTGTTCCAGGCGATACAAAAATAAAAAAATCTGAAAAAGAAAAAAATTCTTCTCCAGACGCTATAGCATCTGATGTTGCACCTGCTCCATCATCTAAGCCTGTTCCAGAATACCCTGCTCCTCCTTATCCACAAAGGCTAAAGAAGGCACAGGTAGACAAGCAATTCAACAAATTTCTAGAGGTGCTGAATCAATTGCATATTATTGTTCCCTTGGTGGAGGCTCTTCAACAAATGCCAAACTATGCTAAGTTTATGAAAGATGTCCTCACCAAAAGAAGAAGACTAGGGGAATTTGAAACAGTAGCAATGACTGGGGAATGTAGCATGATCATGCAAAACAAGCTCCCAAGGAAACTTAAAGACCCTGGCAGCTTCACAATACCCTGTTCCATTGGAAATTTCTACTCTGGCCGCGCCTTATGTGATTTAGGGGCTAGAATTAATCTAATGCCTAAGTCCATATACACACAACTGGGTGTAGGAACTGCCAGGCCTACTTCTATTACTCTTCAGCTAGCTGATAGGACCCTTGCTTATCCTGAAGGAATACTAGAAGACGTGCTAATCAAAGTCGATAAATTTGTTTTCTCTTTGGATTTTGAAATTCTTGATTTTGATGCAGATAAGGAGGTGCCCATCATCTTAGGAAGGCCATTCCTAGCTACTAAAAAAACATTAATTGATGTGCAGAAAGGAGAATTGACCATGAGGGTCCAAGATCAAGAAGTCAAGTTCAATGTGCTGAATGCTTTGAAGTATCTGGAAGCATACAGAAGAATGCTCATTTGTTGTCTCTCTTGACCAAACGGTTCAGAAGCATTTTCATAAATGTAATGATCACTTGGGAAAGGTTCTGGACAACAATGAAAAACATGAACTTGTTGAAGAAGGAGCAATACAAGAAGAGATAACTGTGAAAGAGGTTTGGGCCAGAAGATATGAGTCACTTGAGCAAGAAAACTCAAACCTAAAGAAGAGTGTTCCTTCAATTGAACAACCACCTGAACTACAACTTAAAGAGCTACCCAAGCACCTGAAGTATGCTTATTTAGGGGAAGAGGAGACTCTACCTGTGATTATTGCTTCTGACCTTTCAGCAGGGCAGGAATAGGATCTCATCTCTAACTTAAAAACGCATAAGAAGGATATTGGATGGCAAATGGCTGACATTCAAGGGATTAGTCCAACTATCTGTATGCACAGAATTGTCTTGGATGAAAATGCCAAGAACAGCATTGAAGGGCAGAGAAGACTCAATCCTATCATGAAAGAGGTGGTGAAGAAAGAAATAATCAAGTAGCTAGACGCAGGCATTGTCTACCCTATCTCAAATAGTGCATGGGTTAGTCCTGTGCAGTGTGTTCCAAAGAAAGCGGGTGTGACAGTGATTACTAATGACAAGAATGAGCTGATACCAACAAGAACAAATACAGGTTGGAGGATAAGCATGGATTACAGGAAGCTAAATAAGGCCACAAAGAAAGATCATTTCCCTCTCCCTTTCATAGACCAGATGTTAGATAGGCTTGCAGGGAAGGAATTCTATTGTTTCTTAAATGGTTATTCAGGCTATAATCAAATAGCAATAGCTCCTGAGGATCAATAGAAAACAACATTCACATGTCCCTGTTAGCCTACATTTTCGACAGGCTAATATTAAATGCAGTCAAAAGATTTTGACTTAATAATTTTAGAAAGAAAACAGGTCTTCGACACCAAGATATAATTTCGACTTCAAGAGGTAGTAACCAAGGGAAAGCAGTCTAATGCATAACTTAGCGAATTTGGAAAAAAGAGGCCACACTTCGACAGAGAGAAGATTATAAACAGCGAAACAAGCAAAGCTATGGAGATCTGTCGAAAGGTACATTGATTCCTTGGTCGGAAAGAAAGAGCAGTTAGACAATCGAAGTAGAAGCACGTCGAAATAGCAGTTACTCTGCCTTATCTTGTTTTAGAAAACCGCTGAACGGTTATAGTCTTATTTGTATTATAAATAGAGGTTCTGTAGAGAGAAAAAAAGGTCGCAAATTTCATTACACACATTTCCTAAAACACTCTACTTCCGCAAACAGAGAAAACAGAGTTAACAGGAATTCATGTATGATTCTGCGTACCATTTCTTTATATAATTGTTTTCATTTCTTTTAGATTTCTGCACTTTGTCATCTTCTTCATTTACAATTACTGCAATTTACTGCATTTGATTCCTCTTCCCGCATTTACAAATTCTTGCACTTTATCGTATTTCTTAGTAAAATTTGATCACAAATGGCCTGAGATTCGTAGTTGATCTCGCAAGTAACACGTGTAATGAAACTAGCGGTGTTTACTAAAAATCACAGTAAACAAAATGGCACGCCCAGTGGGACCTTTGTGCTAACTAATTAAAATTTTTACTAAGATAATTCTGGGTTTGTTAAACACAGAACCAGTACATCGCACGTTGCATGCGTTTAAGAAGTGGTAGACAGTTACATCAAATGCCACGTTCAAACATGAATGGTGCTTCTACATCGAATGGACATTCCCAGGCGTCAGTTACTGATACCATCGCCACGAACACTCAGGGAGCAACCCTTCCTGCACCATCTCCAGGAGTAAACACTCCCATAACTGCTCCAAACGTGGTCGGCGTAACCGCCCCATTATCGTCTTCGACAGACATGGGTATAACCGCTGTAACCGCTCCCACTATAACTCCTGGGTCGAACATGATGATTCCCCAGTCATCAACCTTTGGTTCAACTAATCCCTGGATGCCCAACGCTATGGTGGGAAATATGCCATATAGTTTTCCCATGAATGGTCAAAATTACCCTTATGGAATGCCAACCGCCATGATGGTAGGACTCCATACAAATGCATCTACGTATGCAGATAACATGGCTTCGAACTTTTCGCCTATGCACAACCCATCAGAGAATATGTATAGTCGAAATATACAACCTTCAATAACCACTTCGTCATTATTGGCATTAAGACAACAAATGGATGATAGTAACCATGACATGGTAAATATGCTAACACAGCAAATAGGTACAGTGTTTAATCCCCTGTTACAGAACACAAATAATAGTTACCAAATGTTAGCAACACAAATGGGTCGATTTGCTGACTTCTTTGGCACTCCACAAATACAAAACCAGCAAATTCCCCAAGTACAAAACATCAGGCCTGTTGACTTACCTGTCGAAAGGCCTAATAATGCAACCCCCGTGAATCGAGCACAACAATTTGTCGAAGAGCCTATACCTGAAGTGGTGCTAGTAAATAGAAATCAAAATGCTGACGAGGTAGTTAGGCAAGTCCAGCAAAATAACCTCGGACTACAAAATAATTTGGCTAATCTTGTCGAAACTATACTAGCCCAAAATGGTCTTAATTTAGGCTTACACAGACCTAATTTTGTATCTCCCTTGTCTGAATATGTGATGCAAACAGATTTGCCTAGAGGGTGGAAAATTCCTAAGTTCACAAAATTTGTTGGAGAAACCAGCGAATCTACTGTCGAACATATTGCAAGATATTTGACTGAGGCTGGGGACATTGCGCTAAACGAAAATTTGAAAATGAAATATTTTCCAAATTCTTTGACGAAAAATGCATTTACTTGGTTTACAACATTACCCCCGCATTCCATGTTTAATTGGAATCAATTAGAAAAAGCCTTTCATGAACAATTCTACATGGGACAATCAAAGATTAGCCTTAAAGAATTGGCTAGTGTTCGACGCACAATGCCAGAATCTATTGATGAATATCTCAATAGATTTAGACTACTCAAGGCGAGATGTTTCACCCAAGTGCCTGAGCATGAGTTAGTCGAAATGGCTGCTGGTGGTTTAGATTACTCCATCAGGAAAAAGCTGGATACTTTACACCTAAGAGATATGGCTCAATTGGCTGATAGAGTTCGACAAGTTGAAAGACTCAAAGCAGAAAAAGTTTCGACAACCAAGTTTAACAATAAGAAAGAAAAAGTGGCGTTTGTTAATGTTGATAACAATAGCCAAGAATTCGACATATCTTATGAAAATGTCGAGGAAGAGGTTGACATTGCAGAATTAAAACCTGGACCTCCATATACATGCAAATTGTTAAACCCCTCTAATGGAAAAAACCCTGTCGAACCAAAAAATGATAAGTTTGTTGCAAAAACATATACCTTCGACGTCACAAAATGTGACCAAATATTTGATCTTTTGGTGACTGATGGTCAAATTTTAGTGCCTAAAGGTCTAAAAATACCACCATTAGAACAACAAAAGAAAAGAGGTTATTGCAAATATCATAATTTCTTGGGTCATAACACCTCCCGATGTGTACTTTTCAGGGATCTAGTTCAGAAAGCATTAAATGATGGAAGGCTGAAATTTGATGACAAAAGTAAATCATCAATGCAGATCGACAGCAATCCTATGCCCACAGCAGAGGCAAACTATACTGAAGTAGATATTTTGATGGTCGAAACCAATGAAGTGCTTGCTGAAAGTCTTGAAGCGAACATCAAAATGGTCACCAATGACCAATATGCTGAAAAAGTGTAGGTGGTTTATCCACAAGCTGGAGAGGAATTGA
Source organism: Astragalus membranaceus (assembly GCA_039519185.1). Lineage (NCBI taxonomy): Eukaryota > Viridiplantae > Streptophyta > Magnoliopsida > Fabales > Fabaceae > Astragalus > Astragalus membranaceus. Next base: position 118,793,046 of record CM076848.1, on the reverse strand, counting down.
TAGACTTCCTCAACAGATGCAAGATAAATAACACCGAGGTGATGCTGTGCCCACAGTGTAGTTCTGTATTCGATAAAGAGGCTGCTAAAAGCCTTGAAAGTGTCACTCCTCAATTCAAGAGAAAAAACAAATGGGTCGATAATAGGCCCAAATTCAGCTTCAACCCAAGAGGTGTGCCATATAAGGTTACATCTTCAACTAGACAAGCTCCGAAGGCTCAAATGAGAACATTTGTGCCACCTGCAAGGGCCCCTGTCGGAAGATGGGTATACCCAGGAAATAAGGAGACTGGATGTCACCTAAAGATGGCAGGAGAGACTTCCAATGCCATGAATCAAAACAAGGCGCCTAATTCCAATAGGTACGCCTACAGCAATAATTACAAGGGGAAAAACCCCATGACAAGAACACAATGGCGAAGATACCAACGCCAGAAGAAATTGACTGCTGCTGAGAAAAGGGAGAACATCGACACAAGCAAAGGTAAGCAATTAGCTTCCAGTGTCGAATTCCCAAGAAAGTCAGCAAAAGAAAGGATATTCCCTCCCCTTGCAGACATCAAAAAAGGTCTTGACTCTGAAGAAGGCCTGCAATTAGATGATGATATGGACTCTGAATTCTCAGATTCAGAACCAGACTTCGACATCATCTGTGTCGTTTCAATTCTGCCAATTGAATTCGACGTCGTTTCAGAAGTGACTGAGGTCGAACAAGATTTCGATCAAGATATGGCTAAGCACAGGCCAATGTGTTACTACGTACTAAATAATGGCTCCATAGAAGAGCAGAATGCTGTCTTCGAAAGGCCAGATGGAGGGATGAAACACCATCTAAAACCATTGTTTATACAAGCAAAAGTAAACAATGTAGGCGTCAATAAAGTATTGGTTGATGGGGGCGCAGCGGTTAACCTGATGCCACAACATGTGCTGGCAAAAGTTGGCAAATCAGAGACTGATTTACGGCCACATAACATAGTTGTTAACAATTTGGCAAGTGTACCAAATGTCGCAAGTAATACAATTTATCGGTAAGAACCGGTCGATCCACAGGGATTGCGTGTTGACAACAATAGCAAAATTGTAAATTCGTAGATTGTAGATATTTGATAAATCGAGTAATTGGTAACAGAATACGAACGTGAATTAATAATGCGAGAAAACGACTAGGGATCGAATCCTCTCACCTCGCCTATCACATGAACCTCAGCCAATTCAAGTTAATTATTTAATTTCTAGATTCAATTCTTTAATTTAGGTCAAGGGCAATTCCTTGTCTCAAGACCCCTATTACCCTAAGAGTTACCCTAATTCCTTAGGTGAGTCGTGCCAGAGGGTAATGCATTAAGATTAAGAATTATAATGAATTCACATAAGCTACCACATATTCCTATGATGATTACTAGCATGTGATCTAAATACCCAATTTCCAGCTACTAATTCATATCCCTATGCAATCACTAGCCTGGATCATCGCAATTGTCATATGTAATTGAAAAGCGTTAAGAACATAGGTAATTAAACAAGCAAATCGAATAACCACTGAATTAACTAGATCAATGGTTCACATGATAGGTTTGGGAGATTCATCTCTCCCTAATCTAAAAGAATTAGTTACACATCATCCTAAGAGTGGAAACCAACATAGAATAGAAAACAAACATAAAGGAAGACATTTAGAACCTTCAATCCCTTGTTCCCAAGTGGTGAGAAGGCTCCAAAATCGCACCTCCAGCTGCTCCAAAACGTGGCTCCAATTCCCAAAAACGAAGTCCTTTGCAAAATTGCTGAAACAGCTTTAAAAACCCTAATTTTTACGCACCATCGCGACGCGGCCCGTGGCCGTCGCGTCGCGACAAATGACAGAAACTTCAGGTCTCGCAAAACTGCTCCAGGTCGCGTCGCGAACCCTCCTGGTCGCGACGCGAAGAATGACAGAAAGTTCTGGCTTGTACAAATTCCTCCAGATCGCGTCGCGAACCCTCCTGGTCGCGACGCGAAGAATGCAGAAAGTTCTGGCTTGCAAAATTCCTCCAGATTGCTGCATTTCCGGGCAAGTGTCTGGTTCGCCGAAAGATGCCACAACCAATTAAGAGGTCTTCAAGTCCCATTTAGCTCCAAAAGTGAAGGAATAACTTACAATTGAACTTCCTACTACAATGATCTAAAACTGAACTAAATCCCAGATAATGACTGTTATACAATAAAAACCCTGCACAATTGGTCCTAAAAATGCCTAACTTACATCATATGACTGGGAGTCAACACAACCCCAAACATAAACTTTTGCTTGTCCTCAAGCAAACAATCAATTCAGACTGTGGCTGTTTTTTTTTTCTATTTAGCTGTTACATATAATACATCAACCTTAAACACTGTTAACAATTTGGCAAGTGTACCAAATGTCGCAAGTAATACAATCTATCGGTAAGAACCGGTCGATCCACAGGGATTGCGTGTTGACAACAATAGCAAAATTGTAAATTCGTAGATTGTAGATATTTGATAAATCGAGTAATTGGTAACAGAATACGAACGTGAATTAATAATGCGAGAAAAACGACTAGGGATCGAATCCTCTCACCTCACCTATCACATGAACCTCAGCCAATTCAAGTTAATTATTTAATTTCTAGATTCAATTCATTAATTTAGGTCAAGGGCAATTCCTTGTCTCAAGACCCCTATTACCCTAAGAGTTACCCTAATTCCTTAGGTGAGTCGTGCCAGAGGGTAACGCATTAAGATTAAGAATTATAATGAATTCGCATAAGCTACCACATATTCCTATGATGATTACTAGCATGTGATCTAACTACCCAATTTCCAGCTACTAATTCATATCCCTATGCAATCACTAGCCTGGATCATCGCAATTATCATATGTAATTGAAAAGCGTTAAGAACATAGGTTGGAGCTGAGTATAAACTGAAAAAGACATTCTTTCATGATGAAGCGAACATGTGGTTCAACTTCAAAAGGCATTCCCTTCTTCCAACATCACACACTACTCATGTGGAGAAGGAAAGACTGGTTGTACTGGATGCAATCATGGCAGGAGAGCTAGTTTACGTGGGGAGAATCATTTCAAGAGAGATTGAGAAGTGTAAAACCAAAAGTCGAGGAAACATCTTGATAATACTCAATTATAAGAGTTATTTATGCTTTCTTAGCTTAAATTGTTGTGAGTTCTAAAGTAATGTTGTGTTTAATTAGTTAAAATATGTTGTTTAGTGTAAAAGAAGAACTAATTCTGGTTTGTGATCATTTGGTAATTTGGTGCCCCATTTTGTGCTTTTATGTGTGTGTTTCATTGCTGCAGCAACAGTCCCTGCGACAGATGAGAGAGAAATTGCTGGAAGCACGGATTTGAGCGCATTACAGGTGTTATCCAAGGACAAGCGCATTCTCAAGGACGCCAGCACCTGACCAAGGAATATTCCATCTTTCTCTTGGGCACTTGTACTATTGGTCACACAAAAGGACAAATGGCACGTCCAAATTAGGGTTTTCTTGGATCATTCACCCTAGTATTATATAAAGACTACCTTCTTCTTCATTTTGTGTGCTGGTTCAGAGGAGGAAAAGGCTAGAAATAGCTTTTCCTCAATTTTTGTACCAAGCTACCTTAAATCACAAAAAGTGGAAACACCATTGCTGGTTAGGGATTAGGTTAGGGTTTTGCTCATTTAGAAGGATAAAAAAAATAAAATTGGAGAGAAGAGAAGAGAGAAGAGGCGCGGTGAAGAGGAGAGAGAGCTAGGGCAAGGCTTCGAGTTCCCCAAAGGCTAAGGTAAGGGTGGGGTTCTATCTCTATAATTGGGTGTATGAAGGGCTCTATGTAGAAAGGTTGATGGAACCCTAGGTGTGATTAAGTTAGAAGACCCTAGTTGTAGGTATTGAATTTTTATATGATGATTGAACATGATTGATGATGATTGAACATGATTGATGATGATTGAACGTGCTTGATGATGTTTTGGAATCGAAATTCTGGTCATGGGCGCCATGGGCGCCGTTTTTGATGTTGCTGTCTGGGCGCCACGGGCGCCGTCCCTGTCTGTGTCGTTGGGCGCCTCCTGGGCGCCGTTCTGTGCGTGTGTTGTGGTCTGGGCGCCATGGGCGCCGTTCCTGAAAATGTTGTTGGCCGCCAAGGGCGCCACCCTGTTGTGTTGTGTTGCGGTCTTGCAGGTACCTGGCGCATAGGGCGCCAAGTCTTGGCTGCCCAATTTTGAGGTTGCCGCGTTTTCAAGACGGCTTTTAGAGAATGTCTTGGCTGCCCAATTCTGAGAATAATGATTTCAAGACGGCTTTTAGAACGCGTTATGGGCATTATGAGTATTCGGTGATGCCTTTTGGTGTTACTAACGCACCGGGGGTATTTATGGAATACATGAACCGTATTTTCCATACTTACTTGGATCAATTTGTGGTGGTATTCATCGATGATATCCTAGTCTACTCAAAGTCAGAAGAAGAGCATGCAGAGCATTTGAGATTAGTATTGGAAGTCCTGAAAGAGAAGAAGTTATATGCAAAGCTGTCTAAATGTGAATTCTGGTTGAAGGAAGTGAGTTTCCTTGGTCACGTCATTTCAGGTAGTGGCATTGCGGTGGATCCATCTAAAGTAGATGCTGTGTTGCAGTGGGAAGCCCCGAAGTCGGCTACCGAGATTAGAAGCTTTTTGGGGTTAGCTGGTTATTATAGAAGGTTCATCGAGGGTTTTTCGAAGTTAGCACTCCCGCTAACTCAGCTGACGTGCAAAGGTAAAGCTTTTGTGTGGGACGCTCGTTGTGAAGAGAGTTTCGCCGAATTGAAGAAGAGATTGACGACGTCTCCTATCTTGACGTTGCCCAATCCGGGAGAATCTTTTGTGGTGTATTGTGATGCTTCCAAGATGGGTTTAGGAGGTGTGCTTATGCAGAATGGGAAGGTAGTTGCTTATGCGTCGAGGCAGTTGAGGACTCATGAAAAGAATTATCCTACGCATGACTTAGAGCTTGCTGCAGTTGTGTTTGTGCTGAAAATTTGGAGGCATTATCTTTATGGTTTTAAATTTGAAGTATTTAGTGACCATAAGAGTTTGAAGTATTTATTTGATCAGAAGGAATTGAATATGAGGCAACGACGGTGGTTGGAGTTATTGAAGGATTATGATTTCGGGTTAAATTATCATCCAGGAAGAGCTAATGTCGTGGCTGATGCGTTAAGTCGAAAGACCTTACACATGTCGGCAATGATGGTTAAGGAGTTGGAATTAATTGAGCAGTTCAGAGATATGAGTTTGGTCTGTGAAGTGACACCGCAGAGTGTCAGGTTGGGAATGTTGAAGATTAATAATGACTTTTTGGACAGTATCAGAGAAGCTCAGAAGTTGGATGTTAAGCTGGTGGATTCGATGGTTGGAATCGATCAGTCTGAGAATAATGATTTCAAGCTGGATGCGCAAGCTGGATGTTAAGCTCAGAAGTTTGTTTGTGCATTTACATAGCGTCGCATGCATAGCATATTTTTACGATGGAGCTATGCTCAAACCACGATGGCCTGGATTGGCAAACCACGACGACGATGTTGCGATGTTGATGCCCCTATTTACGGGCTTGAATTATGGTACCACATGCATTATAGGGCGGTGGCCCTAAGTTGAGTCACATTTCGCATTATGTGCATACTTATGTGATTGAGATGATTTTGACTGCTGTTAAGTGATGAATTGACCTGAATTATATATTGTTTTTCATGTATCCGATTATATAGTGCGATATCTCACCCCTTCTGTTTGAATGTTACCCCAATGTTGGTAACGTGCAGGTAATCCCGAATGAAGGCAGTTCACCTTCGTTTGATCGAGTCGGTGTCGTCACTCTGATATTAACACTCGGGGGGAATGAACACGCGTGTTAATACTGTTTGCCTTGTTATTTCGTTGTTGGAGCTTTAAGCTGTTATGTTGCTATTTTGATGTTGTCTGAGCTGTCTTGAGTTGTTAAGACGCAACGATTATTTAATTTGACTTGTGAATCCGCTGTGTAGTTTTTAAAGATGAATTATTTTTGAGGATTAAAATGGTTGTTTTATCGGTTCATCCAAACGTGTTATATAACTGTTTTCAAAAGCGAATTAACTCGTTGTTGTTTTCACGAAATAAATGTGGCACTCCATTGTTTGTTGAAAAAGATTTTTATGAACTCTGATATTTTTGCATTATTTTGTCGGGTAGAAGTGGATGCGCTTTGAAGTCTAAGAAGCTCACGCCTCGTTTTATCGGTCTGTATCAGATTTCGGAAAGAGTTGGAAATGTTGCTTATAGGGTGGCCTTGCCGCCTAATCTTTCGAACTTGCACGATGTGTTTCATGTGTCGCAACTTCGGAAGTATGTTTCAGATCCATCTCATGTAATTCATATGGATGATGTGCAAGTACGGGATAATCTCACTGTGGAGACGATGCCCGTGCGTATTGAAGATCATGAAGTGAAGACTCTAATAGGCAAGGAGATCGCTTTGGTGAAAGTAGTCTGGTTGGGAGCTGCCGGAGAAAGCATGACGTGGGAGCTGGAAAGCAGGATGCGGGAGTCTTATCCAGAGTTGTTCGAATCAGGTAAATTTTCGAGGACGAAAATATTCTAAGTGGGGGAGGGTTGTAACGCCCTAAAATTTAATTAATTATTTAATTGAATTGTTTGGGAATTTAATTGGCAGAAAAATAATAAAATAATAATAATGCTAGTATATGTGGACCTATTGTTGGGGTTGGGATTATTAAAATGAGAAGTATTAGTGAGGCCCATGATTAAGTCGCATAAGCTAAGGAAAAGCCCGTAGGACTAAATGAGCATATAAGGGATTAGGTTAGGGTTTTGCTCATTTAGAAGGATAAAAAAAATAGAATTGGAGAGAAGAGAAGAGAGAAGAGGCGCGGCGAAGAGGAGAGAGAGCTAGGGCAAGGCTTCGAGTTCTCCAAAGGCTAAGGTAAGGGTGGGGTTCTATCTCTATAATTCGGTGTATGAAGGGCTCTATGTAGAAAGGTTGATGGAACCCTAGGTGTGATTAAGTTAGAAGACCCTAGTTGTACGTATTGAATTTTTATATGATGATTGAACATGATTGATGATGATTGAACATGATTGATGATGATTGAACATGATTGATGATGATTGAACGTGCTTGATGATGTTTTGGAATCGAAATTCTAGTCATGGGCGCCATGGGCGCCGTTTTTGATGTTGCTGTCTGGGCGCCGTCCCTGTCTGTGTCGTTGGGCGCCTCCTGGGCGTCGTTCTGTGCGTGTGTTGTGGTCTGGGCGCCATGGGCGCCGTTCCTGAAAATGTTGCTGGGCGCCAAGGGCGCCACCCTGTTGTGTTGTGTTGCGGTCTTGCAGGTACCTGGCGCATAGGGCGCCAAGGGCACCTAATCCTGGCTGCCCGTTGTTGCTGTTGCTGGGGCGCCATGGGCGCCGGTTGATGTTTTCCTGGCGCAAGGGCGCCAAGTCTTGGCTGCCCGATTTTGAGGTTGCCGCGTTTTCCTGGCGCAAGGGCCCCAAGTATTGGCTGCCCGATTGCGATGTTGCTGTGTCTCCTGGCGCATGGGCGCCAAGATTTGGCTGCCCGGTTGTTGTTGTTGCGTGCTGTGTCTGGCGCAGGGGCGCCATGGGCGCCTAAGTCAGGCTGCCTCGTGCTGTGTCTGGCGCAGGGGTGCCATGGGCGCCTAAATTAGGCTGCCTTGTGCTGTGTTGCGTTGCTGGGCGCCATGGGCGCCAAGGGCGCTAGTTTGGCTGCCCGTTGTGCTGCCGGGCGCCATGGGCTCCAGTTTTGCTGCCAATTGTGTTGCTTGGCGCAGTGGGCGCCAAGGGCGCCAAGTGTGGCTGCCCAAATGTGAATTTCACGATTGTTATTTAAAATGATGTTGAATATGTGATTAGGCCCAAAGTTGCCAAAATGTTGAAAGTTGCTAAAATATTGCGATGTTGCCAAAATGTTGAAAGTTGCTAAAATATTGCGATGCTGCCAAAATGTTGAAAGTTGCTAAAATTTTGCGATGTTGCCAAAATGTTGAAAATTGCTAAGTTGTAAATTGTTGACGACGAAGGTTGTACGAAGACGAAATTGCCTCTATTCATTGGCAGGTGATGTGTTGTAGGCCTACGGCCAATGTTGCTTTCCGATGTTGTTTCGTTGCTATGTAACCGTTGTTGTTTGTTTCTGCATTTACATAGCGTCGCATGCATAGCATATTTTTACGATGGAGCTATGCTCAAACCACGATGGCCTGGATTGGCAAACCACGACGACGATGTTGCGATGTTGATGCCCCTATTTACGGGCTTGAATTATGGTACCACATGCATTATAGGGCGGTGGCCCTAAGTTGAGTCACATTTCGCATTATGTGCATACTTATGTGATTGAGATGATTTTGACTGCTGTTAAGTGATGAATTGACCTGAATTATATATTATTTTTCATGTATCCGATTATATAGTGCGATATCTCACCCTTTCTGTTTGAATGTTACCCAAATGTTGGTAACGTGCAGGTAATCCCGAATGAAGGCAGTTCACCTTCGTTTGATCGAGTCGGTGTCGTCGCTCTGATATGTAACACTAGGGGGAATGAACACGCTTTTTAATACTGTTTGCCTTGTTATTTCGTTGTTGGAGCTTTAAGCTGTTATGTTGCTATTTTGATGTTGTCTGAGCTGTCTTGAGTTGTTAAGACGCAACGATTATTTAATTTGACTTTTTGTAAATCCGCTGCGTAGTTTTTAAAGATGAATTATTTCTGAGGATTAAAATGGTTGTTTTATCGGTTCATCCAAACGTGTTATATAACTGTTTTCAAAAGCGAATTAACTCGTTGTTGTTTTCACGAAGTAAATGTGGCACTCCATTGTTTGTTGAAAAAGATTTTTATAAACTCTGATATTTTTGCATTATTTTGCCAGGTAGAAGTGGGGTGTTACATAAATCCCCATCCAAAAACACATCACCACCATCAAAACCCATCACAGTCCCTGAAACACCCCAGTCACCCACAGCATCACCCCACCAGACAACCATACCCACCTCCCCATCATTAGAAACAACTTCCACAAAGCCCACCCAAACACTCATCACCCACCCTAGAACCACAAAATGAACCACAGCCAGAAGTAATAGAACCACAAACACACCAAGAACAAGTTGTTGAAGAAGTAGAGAAACCACAACAGCAACCACTTAAAGAGCAAGTGATTCCAACTGATGCTCTAGCGTCTAATGCTACAGCATCTGATGAGCAAAATGGCGTGACAGCCCCAACTGTTACACCTTCAAAGCAACCAAGAATCAAGTTGACTGCCCGGAGAAAGCCAAGGGCCAAATTGCAGGATTTTAGTGCTGAAGTTGCTGATGCGGGTGCTGGAAGCAAAGATGCTCCTGAAGGCCAGACCCCAAGTGCTATAGTGCCCATGCTGAAAGAAAAACATGTACCTCGCCAAAGGAACCTGTTCTCCTATGCTGCAGCCAGGAAGAATCCTGGTGTCAAAATTGCTGATATAGTAGCGGACAAGGTGCAGGATGCCGCTATAGCGTCTGACGCTATAGCACCAGAAGACTAGCAAGCTACGGAAGCAATATCAAAGGAAGAGCCTCCAAAGTCAAGAGAAGGGAAAGAGCCAGAAGAACAGCTTGCTGAAAAGGATACCATTCTGGAGCCTGCGGTGGCAAAAGTCACCGCTACAGCGCCTGACGCTGTAGCGCCTTAAGTGGCACCAGAGCAGAAGCCACAGAAAAAGCAGCCCAAGGCAGCCAGCAGCAAAGCCAATAAACCAACCACTAGATCAAGCACCAGGCTTAATCCAGGTGCCCATAAACATTAACTATCCTTTCTTTCCCTGTCTTATAAAAAATGTTGTTCTCTATGTTTTCAATTTTTGTTCTCCTCTCCCTGTGTTGTTTTGGCTCACTAGGGACACTGCTAGGTTTGAGTGGGGGGTGAGTGGGGGGGAGATTAGGATGTTTTTGTTATTATGTTTAATGTGTTGTTTGAATGAAATGCTTGATCAGTAGAATTTTCTAGCCTTTAAAATGATAAAAATTGATATTTTGTGGGCTGACTTTAGTGATGATAAATTGCATAAGTGTAAAGTGGCCTTGCTTGATCAATGACTAGCCTTATTGCTGCTCTTACACAAAATTCTAAACTTTGCAAGAAACTTAGCTAGCTAAGGGCCTTCCAATCCTGAAATCAGTTCTGGTTAACCAAGGTTGAGTCAAATTTTTATTAAAAATGTAGGGTAGCTTTTGAAGCTAAGTTTGGGAGTGCATCGGTTATATTAAGGCTAGGTATGAGGATCATAGGTGGTCAGTGCAAATAGATCTTAAAAATGTACAATTGGTCATGTAAAAAGCTGCAATTGTCTGAAACAAATGTTGAACTGTTCCAAAGTGCATTAAAAAAAGAGAAATAATTGCAAAGAAGGAGTTCAGTAATGAGGGCATTGTAGGTGAACATGTTCTTCAAATTCACCAGTGCTATAGCATGTAACGCTATAGCGCTGAGAAATCATCAAACCAGTAGTTAGTGCACTGCCCAAGATCTGAATTGCCTAATCAAGCCATTTGTTGTACTTTGAAGCCCCCCAAGTCTTATGTGAAGTTGTCAGTCAACCCTTTGTTTTGAAACATTCTTTGACCTAACCAAAAGAAGTCCATTCTTTCAAGACTAGGAGAAACTCTGAATCTAGCTAGGAAATGAGCTAAGTTAGAAGTCACACACTCACAATTGATCAGTAATAATTCTAGATGTTGTGCAATGCATTGGTTTGTGTGTGTAAGTTCGTATCTGAAAAGTTAGCCCCTTAAAAAAAATTGCACAAGTTGTTTAAGCTAGAAAAGAAACGGATTATGCTTTGAATTCTGTAGATATGTGTTTTATGCAAGGTAATTAAAACCGGACCGGACATTGAACCGGTAAAGGTACCGGTTCAGGGTTCTTGGGATCGGACCGGTTGAATCGGGGTCGAACGGGGTTTAATTAAATAAAATTTTGTTATTACAATATATAAAGATTAAAAAACAAAAATACAACTATAATGTTCATTGTAACACCCCATTTCTACCCGGTAAAATAATGCAAAATCAGAGTTCATAAAAAATCTTTTTTTCAACAAACAATGGAGTGCCACATTTGCTTCGTGAAAACAATAGATGGGTTAATTCGCTTTTGAAAACAGATACATAGCGCTTTCGGATGAACCGATAAAACAACATTTTAGTCTTCAAAATAATTCCTCTTTAATTACTACGCAGCGGATTCATAACAAGTTAATTCAAATAGACGTGGCGTCTTAACAACTCAAGACAGCTCAAAAACAACGACATAACAACTTAAAGTTTCAACAACGAAATAACATAGCATCAATATTAAAACGTGTGTTCATTCCCCCCGAGTGTTACATATCAGAGCGACGACACCGACTCGATCAAACGAAGGTGAACAGCCTTCATTCGTGATTACCTGCACGTTACCAACATCGGGGTAACATTCAAACAGAAGGGGTGAGATATCGCACTATATAATCAGACATATGAAAGACAATATGTAATTCAGGTCATAGCATCAATTCATCGTTTAACAGCAGTCAACACCATCTCAATCACATAGGTATGCAACATGGATGCAGAATGTGACTCAACTCAGGGCCACCGCCCTATAATGCATGTGGTACCATAATCCAGCCAATAAATAGAGGCATTAACATCGTAACATCATTTCATCGTAATTTGCCAGTCCAGGCCATCGTGTTTTGAGCATAGCCCCATCGTAAAAATATGATATGTATGCGACGCTATGTAAATGCACAACCAATAAACAACGATTACATAGCAACGCAACAACATCGGAAATCATCGTTGGCCATAGGCCTACAACATACCACCTGCCAATAAATAGAAGCAATTCAACTTGGTACACCATCATCAACACTAATTAGCAACTTAGCAACTTTCAACATTTTTGGGCAACACATCACCAACTTAGCAACTTCCAATATTTTGGCAACATTGGGCCTAATTACATATTCAACATCAACACATCGTCCCAAGCATCAAATGTGAAATTCACATTTGGGCAGCCAAACTGGCGCCCTTGGCGCCCATGGCGCCCAGCAACACAACACGCAACACAAGCAGCCACACTGGCGCCATTGGCGCCCACAACGCCAGAACACAACACAGCAACAAGACAACTAGATTCTGGCGCCCATGGCCCCCCTGCGCCAGACACAGCAACAAGGCAGCCAGATTTTGGCGCCCATGGCGCCCCTGAGCCAGACACAGCAACAAGGCAGCCAGATTTTGGCGCCCCTGCACCAGACACAGCAACAATGCAGCCAGATTTTGGTGCCCATGGCGCCCCTGCGCCAGACACAGCAACAAGGCAGCCAGATTTTGGCGCCCATGGCGCCCCCGCGCCAGACACAGCAAGCAACAACAGAAATTGGGCAGCCAATCTTGGCGCCCATGCGCCCAGAACCAGCAACGGGCAGCCAGATTTTGGCGCCCATGCGCCAGGACAACACAGCCACAGCAACAGGGCAGCCACAATATTGGCGCCCTTGGCGCCCATGCGCCAGAACAACACAGAAAACGGCAACTGGGCAGCCACAACATTGGCGCCCTTGGCGCCTATGCGCCAGAACAACACAGAAAACGGCAACTGGGCAGCCACAACATTGGCGCCCTTGGCGCCCATGCGCCAGAACAACACAGAAAACAGCAACTGGGCAGCCACAACATTGGCGCCCTTGGCGCCCATGCGCCAAAACAACACAGAAAACAGCAACTGGGCAGCCACAACATTGGCACCCTTGGCGCCCCTGCGCCAGAACAACACAGCAACCAGCAATTGGGCAGCCACAACATTGGCGCCCTTGGCGCCCATGCGCCAGAACACAACACACACAGAATGGCGCCCAGGAAGGTGCCCAGCAACACAAACACGGGACGGCGCCCATGGCGCCCTGCGGCATAATCAAAAACGGCGCCCATGGCGCCCATGCACAGAATTTTGGGTTCTAAAACATCAACAAGCATGATCACACATCGTCAAATGGCAACAATCATCATCAATCGAAATTAACATCATCGTTTAAAGTTCAATTCCTACAACTAGGGTTTTCTAAACTTAATACACCTAGGGTTCCATAACCTTCCTACATAGAGCCATTTGTAACGCCCCAAATTTAATTAGTCATCTAATTGAATTATTTATTTTAATCAATTGGGGATTATGTGGTGATAGAAAATAAAATAAATATATATGAGGTAATTGGACCTATTTATAAGGTGAGGGCTAGTATTAATTAATTTAGGGTTTTAATTTATTTAGGAGGTGTTGTCATGAACTAGGTGGTGCACATAAAGGGCCCATGATCCATTAGTTGGCCCATGACCCATCATTTATCCTTAAGGGTCGAATATGTAGGGGTTGCTAGGGTTAGTTCATTTTCCCACTTATCACCAAAAGAAAGAAAAGAAAAGAAAAGAGAGAGAGAGAGAGAGAGAGAGAGGAGAGGAGTGGCCGAAGCCCTCAAGGAGGAAGGGGAGAGAGAAACTCGTGGAAGCAAGAAAGGGAAAGAAGAGGAAGGCTACAATCCTTGGTGTCTATCTCCCTAAGGTTTCTACTCATCTAAATCTAAGGTTAGGGGGCTCTCCTTTGCATCTTTAATAGTGTATGTGATGAGTGTTGTCTAGGTTAGGTTCTAGGGTGATTTCCATGAATGGTTGGTGTGTTTTAATGTTGTTATCATGCTGAAAATGTGTTTGTGCAAAGACTTGCTTGATTGGTGTTGAGTAGGACACAATATGAATGATGCATGCTAGGTGTTTGATGTTATGACTAAATGGTATTTTTTTTTGGTGGAAAACGTGATGGTTAGCATTCATAGTGATAATTGGTGTGGGGTTTTATTCAATTCGATGAAATTGTGGTGTTGGTGATTGAGTATGATGAGTCTATTCACTTAGGGTTTTTGGTGCATTCTGATACTGTTTCGGTTTTCTGAAAACTGGTACTGTTTGGTTAATCCAAAAATTATGTGGCTGATTGTTTTCGAAAATAGACTTAAAGCCGGTCGTTTTGGCACTAGTTTCGTTCAATTTGGAGCTGTGTAGCTCAAGTTATGAGTCTCCAGAGTTGGGTCAAATTTCTGGAACCAATCTGTGTATAGGTTCGGTCTTGGCAAGTTTTGTGTCCTCATTCGAACTCCGTTTTTAATGATTCTTGCTTAGTTGGAAAGTAGACTCAATTCCCTTCAAAATGAGCACTGGTTTCATCAAATCTAATTAATAAATGAGAAAGAAAATTGATGTGTAAGATGGGCAAACAGTTTTGTCAATTTCTGGTACCTTAGGGTAGTATTCTGTAAAACTGTACCACCTGGGTGTGTATTTTGAAAAATGAAAATTTTGGGCAGAAACTACACTCAGAGGGCTTTCCAATGAGTGGTCTTTTGTTGAAATCCGACGTCGTTTGCCATTTCAATTAATTCACCGAAGTAGGTGCACTGCTGTAGGAAAATGCTGCTGTCCCGAAATTAATAGTGTTGCTGTATGCAGTTTTATAAAAAGAAAGTGTTGCTGTCCAGAATTTAAAAATGTTGCTGTATGCAGTTTTATAAAAAGAAAGTGTTGCTGTCCAGAATTTAATAGTGTTGCTGTATGCTGTCTATCAAGAAAATGTTGCTGTATGCGGTTTATCAAAATAAAGTATGCTGGTTGCTATAAAATGTTGCTGTCTACCAATTGATAGTGTTGCTGTTTGCTGTTATCCTTAAATAAGTTGTTACTCGAATTTTCCTAATAGGTTGTCACTTAAATTGTTAATATATAGTTACTTAATTTTAAATGATTTACCACTTAGACTTTCAATGTGTAGTTACCGAAATGTAAATGGTTTATCACTAAAATTTTAATGTGTTGTTACTTAAGATTTAAGGATGTTGCTACCCCAATTTTGAATGTGATGTTTATGAAGAAGTTGTGATATATATGATTTTGATGATTATGACGAATACACTCTATGAGTGTTTGATGATAATGATGATGAGTACTCCAGGTGAGTGTTTTGATGAAATGCACATGTGTATATAGAGTCTCATGGCATGTGCATAATGTGAAGAATAGGCTTCGGCCTCTTGTGAAGAATAGGCTTCGGCCTCCTGTGAAGAATAGGCTCGGCCTCTTAATTGTGATGAATATGGTACCATCATGCATTATGCCCTTGGTGTTGGGTTGCATCTCATGCATTATTCCATGATTGTTGACGATGATGCCTTAGTGCCTATGTTTATTGACGATGATGTCTTTTGGTGATTATTATTGACGATGATGTCTTTTGGTGATTATTATTGACGATGTTGCCTGGGTGATTATAATATATATGTTGTAAGATGATGATGTATGCTTATGAAGTTGTGTATTGGTGTTTCTAGTTGCCTCCTCTAGTATGATGCTCATCTTATTTGTTATTATTTATGTAAAGAGACTCACCCTACTGCCTTTATGTTGCTTCTTATGTCG
Organism: Astragalus membranaceus; assembly: GCA_039519185.1. Lineage (NCBI taxonomy): Eukaryota > Viridiplantae > Streptophyta > Magnoliopsida > Fabales > Fabaceae > Astragalus > Astragalus membranaceus. The sequence continues at coordinate 118,777,485 of CM076848.1, read as the reverse complement.
GCAACGTGCAGGTGATAGCGAGTGAAGGTTATCCTCATACCTTCTTCTAGTAGGATGAGTCATGCTCTGATACGTAGCACCGGGGGGGCGTCTTATGTTTACTTGTCATTTTATTTGATGTTGTTAGACTGCTATTTCGGTGATGTATCGAATTATGTTCAAACTTATTGTTTTCCGCTGTGACGGTGATTTAATTCAGTTGGTGTAAACTAAACCGGAGATTTGTGGGCTTGCCCCTTGACTGTGTGCTAATGTATCGTGCTGTTATTCTGTGGAAGTATATCAATTCAAGTTGTTTTCTTTAAATGGAGTTTAGTGTAGCACTCTCTTGCGGTCATTTAAAAAAAAAAAGAAACTCTGATTTTATTAACTAGTAATTAAATAGAAGGGGGTGTTACATAAGTGGTATCAGAGCAGTTCGGTCTGTCCGGCCAAGTTGTCCAGTGTCGAGTCTAGCTATCTCTCGAGTCTTGGTACTCGTTCTAACCATAATTTGTGTTGCAGTGATTAGCTAAATTGGTCAGACGGTATGACTGATACTGGCGCTGCTTAGTGTCTTATTGCTGCTATGTGTGTGTTTACTCTGAGTACTTTGTGTATGACTGTAATGTGTTGCTTGGTGTGTTTTCTGTGTCTCTCGTCGATTTTCGACGAAGACTTTGTGGTGAATTTTGTTTGTTGCCGTTGGGTGTTTTTAGTATTGTTGTGATTTGATGAGTAGGTGTAAAATTGATGAGGAATTGAGTACATTGTGATGAGTTGTGATGTTGATGTTGTCACGTGTAATTTCGTGCTTTGATGTTTGATGATGATTGAGGTTGAATTAAGATGAGGAGTATGATGTGTTATAAATTTTAATAATTAACTTGTATGTTTTGATGTGTGAATACAATGAGTTGAGACGTTTTAAAAAGAAAAATTGGTCGCAAGTTGCGTAAGAAATTCTGTCTAAGTCGCTGTTTTCCAAACGTTGCTGCTGCTGTTTTGTATAAGAATAATTGTTGCTGTTGCTGTCTTTATAAAATGCCTTGCTGTGCTGTTTTCAGAAAAATGCTCTTGCTGTTGCTGTGTTGTTTTTACCGCTGTTTTGCGATTTAATGTTGCTGTCTTCGAACTGTTTTTACTGCTGTTTTTGCAACTTAATGTTGCTGTTTTAAACGGTTTTGCTGCTGTTGTTGCAAATTGATGTCACCGTTTTCACGTTGTTTTATTGCTGTTTCTGAAAGTAATAGGACTGTTTTTGCACTAGAGTGTGCTGCTGTTTTCTTAAAATTTGAAGAGCTGCTTTCTTCAACTTAATTGGTGCTGTTCCCTTATATTTAAAATGCTGTTTCCTCAATCTAAATATGTTGCTTACTCAAATTTAAAGTGCTGTGTTCTTAAAATTAAAATGTTGTTTTCTTGAAATTAAAGGTGTTGTTTCTTGAATGTAAAGGTGCTGTTTCGTCATAGTTTAAAGTGCTGTTTTCCCTATCTCCAAGTGGTTGTAGTTACAATAATTTCTGCCGTCCTTATGTTCCGATGCCCAATGTTTATGACTAATGATAAATATAACGATGTGTCAATTGTGCCAAGTTACCTATGATGATGATGTGGATGTGATGTGAACGTGTTATGTGTCGATTAAATGATGATGTGAAGTTGATGTGAGTGTGTTGTGTGCGTGCCCGTGAGGATAGATGAGTGAGATAGAATGCAAGTTAGTCTATCAGAGTGGCGCAGCGGAGTAGAGAGTGAGCCTGATTGTTACTGCTTGAAGTTACCTGGCTGAACAAGTAGGAGGGACGGCCGCCCAAGCACTTACCGCCGGTAATCAAAACAATAGTAATCAGCAGGATGGATAGCACTAGTTGTCTAGATGGCTTAGTTGGTTATTGGAGGAGTGTTAGCTTTGGCGAGAAGATTTCGAGGACGAAATACTCTAAGTGGGGGAGAGTTGTAACGCCCCAAATTTAATTAGTCATCTAATTGAATTATTTATTTTAATCAATTGGGGATTATGTGGTGATAGAAAATAAAATAAATATATATGAGGTAATTGGACCTATTTATAAGGTGAGGGCTAGTATTAATTAATTTAGGGTTTTAATTTATTTAGGAGGTGTTGTCATGAACTAGGTGGTGCACATAAAGGGCCCATGATCCATTAGTTGGCCCATGACCCATCATTTATCCTTAAGGGTCGAATATGTAGGGGTTGCTAGGGTTAGTTCATTTTCCCACTTATCACCAAAAGAAAGAAAAGAAAAGAAAAGAGAGAGAGAGAGAGAGAGAGAGAGAGAGAGAGAGGAGAGGAGTGGCCGAAGCCCTCAAGGAGGAAGGGGAGAGAGAAACTCGTGGAAGCAAGAAAGGGAAAGAAGAGGAAGGCTACAATCCTTGGTGTCTATCTCCCTAAGGTTTCTACTCATCTAAATCTAAGGTTAGGGGGCTCTCCTTTGCATCTTTAATAGTGTATGTGATGAGTGTTGTCTAGGTTAGGTTCTAGGGTGATTTCCATGAATGGTTGGTGTGTTTTAATGTTGTTATCATGCTGAAAATGTGTTTGTGCAAAGACTTGCTTGATTGGTGTTGAGTAGGACACAATATGAATGATGCATGCTAGGTGTTTGATGTTATGACTAAATGGTATTTTTTTTTGGTGGAAAACGTGATGGTTAGCATTCATAGTGATAATTGGTGTGGGGTTTTATTCAATTCGATGAAATTGTGGTGTTGGTGATTGAGTATGATGAGTCTATTCACTTAGGGTTTTTGGTGCATTCTGATACTGTTTCGGTTTTCTGAAAACTGGTACTGTTTGGTTAATCCAAAAATTATGTGGCTGATTGTTTTCGAAAATAGACTTAAAGCCGGTCGTTTTGGCACTAGTTTCGTTCAATTTGGAGCTGTGTAGCTCAAGTTATGAGTCTCCAGAGTTGGGTCAAATTTCTGGAACCAATCTGTGTATAGGTTCGGTCTTGGCAAGTTTTGTGTCCTCATTCGAACTCCGTTTTTAATGATTCTTGCTTAGTTGGAAAGTAGACTCAATTCCCTTCAAAATGAGCACTGGTTTCATCAAATCTAATTAATAAATGAGAAAGAAAATTGATGTGTAAGATGGGCAAACAGTTTTGTCAATTTCTGGTACCTTAGGGTAGTATTCTGTAAAACTGTACCACCTAGGTGTGTATTTTGAAAAATGAAAATTTTGGGCAGAAACTACACTCAGAGGGCTTTCCAATGAGTGGTCTTTTGTTGAAATCCGACGTCGTTTGCCATTTCAATTAATTCACCGAAGTAGGTGCACTGCTGTAGGAAAATGCTGCTGTCCCGAAATTAATAGTGTTGCTGTATGCAGTTTTATAAAAAGAAAGTGTTGCTGTCCAGAATTTAAAAATGTTGCTGTATGCAGTTTTATAAAAAGAAAGTGTTGCTGTCCAGAATTTAATAGTGTTGCTGTATGCTGTCTATCAAGAAAATGTTGCTGTATGCGGTTTATCAAAATAAAGTATGCTGGTTGCTATAAAATGTTGCTGTCTACCAATTGATAGTGTTGCTGTTTGCTGTTATCCTTAAATAAGTTGTTACTCGAATTTTCCTAATAGGTTGTCACTTAAATTGTTAATATATAGTTACTTAATTTTAAATGATTTACCACTTAGACTTTCAATGTGTAGTTACCGAAATGTAAATGGTTTATCACTAAAATTTTAATGTGTTGTTACTTAAGATTTAAGGATGTTGCTACCCCAATTTTGAATGTGATGTTTATGAAGAAGTTGTGATATATATGATTTTGATGATTATGACGAATACACTCTATGAGTGTTTGATGATAATGATGATGAGTACTCCAGGTGAGTGTTTTGATGAAATGCACATGTGTATATAGAGTCTCATGGCATGTGCATAATGTGAAGAATAGGCTTCGGCCTCTTGTGAAGAATAGGCTTCGGCCTCCTGTGAAGAATAGGCTCGGCCTCTTAATTGTGATGAATATGGTACCATCATGCATTATGCCCTTGGTGTTGGGTTGCATCTCATGCATTATTCCATGATTGTTGACGATGATGCCTTAGTGCCTATGTTTATTGACGATGATGTCTTTTGGTGATTATTATTGACGATGATGTCTTTTGGTGATTATTATTGACGATGTTGCCTGGGTGATTATAATATATATGTTGTAAGATGATGATGTATGCTTATGAAGTTGTGTATTGGTGTTTCTAGTTGCCTCCTCTAGTATGATGCTCATCTTATTTGTTATTATTTATGTAAAGAGACTCACCCTACTGCCTTTATGTTGCTTCTTATGTCGGCAACGTGCAGGTGATAGCGAGTGAAGGTTATCCTCATACCTTCTTCTAGTAGGATGAGTCATGCTCTGATACGTAGCACCGGGGGGGCGTCTTATGTTTACTTGTCATTTTATTTGATGTTGTTAGACTGCTATTTCGGTGATGTATCGAATTATGTTCAAACTTATTGTTTTCCGCTGTGACGGTGATTTAATTCAGTTGGTGTAAACTAAACCGGAGATTTGTGGGCTTGCCCCTTGACTGTGTGCTAATGTATCGTGCTGTTATTCTGTGGAAGTATATCAATTCAAGTTGTTTTCTTTAAATGGAGTTTAGTGTAGCACTCTCTTGCGGTCATTTAAAAAAAAAAGAAACTCTGATTTTATTAACTAGTAATTAAATAGAAGGGGGTGTTACATAAGTGGTATCAGAGCAGTTCGGTCTGTCCGGCCAAGTTGTCCAGTGTCGAGTCTAGCTATCTCTCGAGTCTTGGTACTCGTTCTAACCATAATTTGTGTTGCAGTGATTAGCTAAATTGGTCAGACGGTATGACTGCTATTGTTGATACTGGCGCTGCTTAGTGTCTTATTGCTGCTATGTGTGTGTTTACTCTGAGTACTTTGTGTATGACTGTAATGTGTTGCTTGGTGTGTTTTCTGTGTCTCTCGTCGATTTTCGACGAAGACTTTGTGGTGAATTTTGTTTGTTGCCGTTGGGTGTTTTTAGTATTGTTGTGATTTGATGAGTAGGTGTAAAATTGATGAGGAATTGAGTACATTGTGATGAGTTGTGATGTTGATGTTGTCACGTGTAATTTCGTGCTTTGATGTTTGATGATGATTGAGGTTGAATTAAGATGAGGAGTATGATGTGTTATAAATTTTAATAATTAACTTGTATGTTTTGATGTGTGAATACAATGAGTTGAGACGTTTTAAAAAGAAAAATTGGTCGCAAGTTGCGTAAGAAATTCTGTCTAAGTCGCTGTTTTCCAAACGTTGCTGCTGCTGTTTTGTATAAGAATAATTGTTGCTGTTGCTGTCTTTATAAAATGCCTTGCTGTGCTGTTTTCAGAAAAATGCTCTTGCTGTTGCTGTGTTGTTTTTACCGCTGTTTTGCGATTTAATGTTGCTGTCTTCGAACTGTTTTTACTACTGTTTTTGCAACTTAATGTTGCTGTTTTAAACGGTTTTGCTGCTGTTGTTGCAAATTGATGTCACCGTTTTCACGTTGTTTTATTGCTGTTTCTGAAAGTAATAGGACTGTTTTTGCACTAGAGTGTGCTGCTGTTTTCTTAAAATTTGAAGAGCTGCTTTCTTCAACTTAATTGGTGCTGTTCCCTTATATTTAAAATGCTGTTTCCTCAATCTAAATATGTTGCTTACTCAAATTTAAAGTGCTGTGTTCTTAAAATTAAAATGTTGTTTTCTTGAAATTAAAGGTGTTGTTTCTTGAATGTAAAGGTGCTGTTTCGTCATAGTTTAAAGTGATGTTTTCCCTATCTCCAAGTGGTTGTAGTTACAATAATTTCTGCCGTCCTTATGTTCCGATGCCCAATGTTTATGACTAATGATAAATATAACGATGTGTCAATTGTGCCAAGTTACCTATGATGATGATGTGGATGTGATGTGAACGTGTTATGTGTCGATTAAATGATGATGTGAAGTTGATGTGAGTGTGTTGTGTGCGTGCCCGTGAGGATAGATGAGTGAGATAGAATGCAAGTTAGTCTATCAGAGTGGCGCAGCGGAGTAGAGAGTGAGCCTGATTGTTACTGCTTGAAGTTACCTGGCTGAACAAGTAGGAGGGACGGCCGCCCAAGCACTTACCGCCGGTAATCAAAACAATAGTAATCAGCAGGATGGATAGCACTAGTTGTCTAGATGGCTTAGTTGGTTATTGGAGGAGTGTTAGCTTTGGCGAGAAGATTTCGAGGACGAAATACTCTAAGTGGGGGAGAGTTGTAACGCCCCAAATTTAATTAGTCATCTAATTGAATTATTTATTTTAATCAATTGGGGATTATGTGGTGATAGAAAATAAAATAAATATATATGAGGTAATTGGACCTATTTATAAGGTGAGGGCTAGTATTAATTAATTTAGGGTTTTAATTTATTTAGGAGGTGTTGTCATGAACTAGGTGGTGCACATAAAGGGCCCATGATCCATTAGTTGGCCCATGACCCATCATTTATCCTTAAGGGTCGAATATGTAGGGGTTGCTAGGGTTAGTTCATTTTCCCACTTATCACCAAAAGAAAGAAAAGAAAAGAAAAGAGAGAGAGAGAGAGAGAGAGAGGAGAGGAGTGGCCGAAGCCCTCAAGGAGGAAGGGGAGAGAGAAACTCGTGGAAGCAAGAAAGGGAAAGAAGAGGAAGGCTACAATCCTTGGTGTCTATCTCCCTAAGGTTTCTACTCATCTAAATCTAAGGTTAGGGGGCTCTCCTTTGCATCTTTAATAGTGTATGTGATGAGTGTTGTCTAGGTTAGGTTCTAGGGTGATTTCCATGAATGGTTGGTGTGTTTTAATGTTGTTATCATGCTGAAAATGTGTTTGTGCAAAGACTTGCTTGATTGGTGTTGAGTAGGACACAATATGAATGATGCATGCTAGGTGTTTGATGTTATGACTAAATGGTATTTTTTTTTGGTGGAAAACGTGATGGTTAGCATTCATAGTGATAATTGGTGTGGGGTTTTATTCAATTCGATGAAATTGTGGTGTTGGTGATTGAGTATGATGAGTCTATTCACTTAGGGTTTTTGGTGCATTCTGATACTGTTTCGGTTTTCTGAAAACTGGTACTGTTTGGTTAATCCAAAAATTATGTGGCTGATTGTTTTCGAAAATAGACTTAAAGCCGGTCGTTTTGGCACTAGTTTCGTTCAATTTGGAGCTGTGTAGCTCAAGTTATGAGTCTCCAGAGTTGGGTCAAATTTCTGGAACCAATCTGTGTATAGGTTCGGTCTTGGCAAGTTTTGTGTCCTCATTCGAACTCCGTTTTTAATGATTCTTGCTTAGTTGGAAAGTAGACTCAATTCCCTTCAAAATGAGCACTGGTTTCATCAAATCTAATTAATAAATGAGAAAGAAAATTGATGTGTAAGATGGGCAAACAGTTTTGTCAATTTCTGGTACCTTAGGGTAGTATTCTGTAAAACTGTACCACCTAGGTGTGTATTTTGAAAAATGAAAATTTTGGGCAGAAACTACACTCAGAGGGCTTTCCAATGAGTGGTCTTTTGTTGAAATCCGACGTCGTTTGCCATTTCAATTAATTCACCGAAGTAGGTGCACTGCTGTAGGAAAATGCTGCTGTCCCGAAATTAATAGTGTTGCTGTATGCAGTTTTATAAAAAGAAAGTGTTGCTGTCCAGAATTTAAAAATGTTGCTGTATGCAGTTTTATAAAAAGAAAGTGTTGCTGTCCAGAATTTAATAGTGTTGCTGTATGCTGTCTATCAAGAAAATGTTGCTGTATGCGGTTTATCAAAATAAAGTATGCTGGTTGCTATAAAATGTTGCTGTCTACCAATTGATAGTGTTGCTGTTTGCTGTTATCCTTAAATAAGTTGTTACTCGAATTTTCCTAATAGGTTGTCACTTAAATTGTTAATATATAGTTACTTAATTTTAAATGATTTACCACTTAGACTTTTAATGTGTAGTTACCGAAATGTAAATGGTTTATCACTAAAATTTTAATGTGTTGTTACTTAAGATTTAAGGATGTTGCTACCCCAATTTTGAATGTGATGTTTATGAAGAAGTTGTGATATATATGATTTTGATGATTATGACGAATACACTCTATGAGTGTTTGATGATAATGATGATGAGTACTCCAGGTGAGTGTTTTGATGAAATGCACATGTGTATATAGAGTCTCATGGCATGTGCATAATGTGAAGAATAGGCTTCGGCCTCTTGTGAAGAATAGGCTTCGGCCTCCTGTGAAGAATAGGCTCGGCCTCTTAATTGTGATGAATATGGTACCATCATGCATTATGCCCTTGGTGTTGGGTTGCATCTCATGCATTATTCCATGATTGTTGACGATGATGCCTTAGTGCCTATGTTTATTGACGATGATGTCTTTTGGTGATTATTATTGACGATGATGTCTTTTGGTGATTATTATTGACGATGTTGCCTGGGTGATTATAATATATATGTTGTAAGATGATGATGTATGCTTATGAAGTTGTGTATTGGTGTTTCTAGTTGCCTCCTCTAGTATGATGCTCATCTTATTTGTTATTATTTATGTAAAGAGACTCACCCTACTGCCTTTATGTTGCTTCTTATGTCGGCAACGTGCAGGTGATAGCGAGTGAAGGTTATCCTCATACCTTCTTCTAGTAGGATGAGTCATGCTCTGATACGTAGCACCGGGGGGGCGTCTTATGTTTACTTGTCATTTTATTTGATGTTGTTAGACTGCTATTTCGGTGATGTATCGAATTATGTTCAAACTTATTGTTTTCCGCTGTGACGGTGATTTAATTCAGTTGGTGTAAACTAAACCGGAGATTTGTGGGCTTGCCCCTTGACTGTGTGCTAATGTATCGTGCTGTTATTCTGTGGAAGTATATCAATTCAAGTTGTTTTCTTTAAATGGAGTTTAGTGTAGCACTCTCTTGCGGTCATTTAAAAAAAAAAGAAACTCTGATTTTATTAACTAGTAATTAAATAGAAGGGGGTGTTACATAAGTGGTATCAGAGCAGTTCGGTCTGTCCGGCCAAGTTGTCCAGTGTCGAGTCTAGCTATCTCTCGAGTCTTGGTACTCGTTCTAACCATAATTTGTGTTGCAGTGATTAGCTAAATTGGTCAGACGGTATGACTGCTATTGTTGATACTGGCGCTGCTTAGTGTCTTATTGCTGCTATGTGTGTGTTTACTCTGAGTACTTTGTGTATGACTGTAATGTGTTGCTTGGTGTGTTTTCTGTGTCTCTCGTCGATTTTCGACGAAGACTTTGTGGTGAATTTTGTTTGTTGCCGTTGGGTGTTTTTAGTATTGTTGTGATTTGATGAGTAGGTGTAAAATTGATGAGGAATTGAGTACATTGTGATGAGTTGTGATGTTGATGTTGTCACGTGTAATTTCGTGCTTTGATGTTTGATGATGATTGAGGTTGAATTAAGATGAGGAGTATGATGTGTTATAAATTTTAATAATTAACTTGTATGTTTTGATGTGTGAATACAATGAGTTGAGACGTTTTAAAAAGAAAAATTGGTCGCAAGTTGCGTAAGAAATTCTGTCTAAGTCGCTGTTTTCCAAACGTTGCTGCTGCTGTTTTGTATAAGAATAATTGTTGCTGTTGCTGTCTTTATAAAATGCCTTGCTGTGCTGTTTTCAGAAAAATGCTCTTGCTGTTGCTGTGTTGTTTTTACCGCTGTTTTGCGATTTAATGTTGCTGTCTTCGAACTGTTTTTACTACTGTTTTTGCAACTTAATGTTGCTGTTTTAAACGGTTTTGCTGCTGTTGTTGCAAATTGATGTCACCGTTTTCACGTTGTTTTATTGCTGTTTCTGAAAGTAATAGGACTGTTTTTGCACTAGAGTGTGCTGCTGTTTTCTTAAAATTTGAAGAGCTGCTTTCTTCAACTTAATTGGTGCTGTTCCCTTATATTTAAAATGCTGTTTCCTCAATCTAAATATGTTGCTTACTCAAATTTAAAGTGCTGTGTTCTTAAAATTAAAATGTTGTTTTCTTGAAATTAAAGGTGTTGTTTCTTGAATGTAAAGGTGCTGTTTCGTCATAGTTTAAAGTGATGTTTTCCCTATCTCCAAGTGGTTGTAGTTACAATAATTTCTGCCGTCCTTATGTTCCGATGCCCAATGTTTATGACTAATGATAAATATAACGATGTGTCAATTGTGCCAAGTTACCTATGATGATGATGTGGATGTGATGTGAACGTGTTATGTGTCGATTAAATGATGATGTGAAGTTGATGTGAGTGTGTTGTGTGCGTGCCCGTGAGGATAGATGAGTGAGATAGAATGCAAGTTAGTCTATCAGAGTGGCGCAGCGGAGTAGAGAGTGAGCCTGATTGTTACTGCTTGAAGTTACCTGGCTGAACAAGTAGGAGGGACGGCCGCCCAAGCACTTACCGCCGGTAATCAAAACAATAGTAATCAGCAGGATGGATAGCACTAGTTGTCTAGATGGCTTAGTTGGTTATTGGAGGAGTGTTAGCTTTGGCGAGAAGATTTCGAGGACGAAATACTCTAAGTGGGGGAGAGTTGTAACGCCCCAAATTTAATTAGTCATCTAATTGAATTATTTATTTTAATCAATTGGGGATTATGTGGTGATAGAAAATAAAATAAATATATATGAGGTAATTGGACCTATTTATAAGGTGAGGGCTAGTATTAATTAATTTAGGGTTTTAATTTATTTAGGAGGTGTTGTCATGAACTAGGTGGTGCACATAAAGGGCCCATGATCCATTAGTTGGCCCATGACCCATCATTTATCCTTAAGGGTCGAATATGTAGGGGTTGCTAGGGTTAGTTCATTTTCCCACTTATCACCAAAAGAAAGAAAAGAAAAGAAAAGAGAGAGAGAGAGAGAGAGAGAGAGAGAGAGAGGAGAGGAGTGGCCGAAGCCCTCAAGGAGGAAGGGGAGAGAGAAACTCGTGGAAGCAAGAAAGGGAAAGAAGAGGAAGGCTACAATCCTTGGTGTCTATCTCCCTAAGGTTTCTACTCATCTAAATCTAAGGTTAGGGGGCTCTCCTTTGCATCTTTAATAGTGTATGTGATGAGTGTTGTCTAGGTTAGGTTCTAGGGTGATTTCCATGAATGGTTGGTGTGTTTTAATGTTGTTATCATGCTGAAAATGTGTTTGTGCAAAGACTTGCTTGATTGGTGTTGAGTAGGACACAATATGAATGATGCATGCTAGGTGTTTGATGTTATGACTAAATGGTATTTTTTTTTGGTGGAAAACGTGATGGTTAGCATTCATAGTGATAATTGGTGTGGGGTTTTATTCAATTCGATGAAATTGTGGTGTTGGTGATTGAGTATGATGAGTCTATTCACTTAGGGTTTTTGGTGCATTCTGATACTGTTTCGGTTTTCTGAAAACTGGTACTGTTTGGTTAATCCAAAAATTATGTGGCTGATTGTTTTCGAAAATAGACTTAAAGCCGGTCGTTTTGGCACTAGTTTCGTTCAATTTGGAGCTGTGTAGCTCAAGTTATGAGTCTCCAGAGTTGGGTCAAATTTCTGGAACCAATCTGTGTATAGGTTCGGTCTTGGCAAGTTTTGTGTCCTCATTCGAACTCCGTTTTTAATGATTCTTGCTTAGTTGGAAAGTAGACTCAATTCCCTTCAAAATGAGCACTGGTTTCATCAAATCTAATTAATAAATGAGAAAGAAAATTGATGTGTAAGATGGGCAAACAGTTTTGTCAATTTCTGGTACCTTAGGGTAGTATTCTGTAAAACTGTACCACCTAGGTGTGTATTTTGAAAAATGAAAATTTTGGGCAGAAACTACACTCAGAGGGCTTTCCAATGAGTGGTCTTTTGTTGAAATCCGACGTCGTTTGCCATTTCAATTAATTCACCGAAGTAGGTGCACTGCTGTAGGAAAATGCTGCTGTCCCGAAATTAATAGTGTTGCTGTATGCAGTTTTATAAAAAGAAAGTGTTGCTGTCCAGAATTTAAAAATGTTGCTGTATGCAGTTTTATAAAAAGAAAGTGTTGCTGTCCAGAATTTAATAGTGTTGCTGTATGCTGTCTATCAAGAAAATGTTGCTGTATGCGGTTTATCAAAATAAAGTATGCTGGTTGCTATAAAATGTTGCTGTCTACCAATTGATAGTGTTGCTGTTTGCTGTTATCCTTAAATAAGTTGTTACTCGAATTTTCCTAATAGGTTGTCACTTAAATTGTTAATATATAGTTACTTAATTTTAAATGATTTACCACTTAGACTTTTAATGTGTAGTTACCGAAATGTAAATGGTTTATCACTAAAATTTTAATGTGTTGTTACTTAAGATTTAAGGATGTTGCTACCCCAATTTTGAATGTGATGTTTATGAAGAAGTTGTGATATATATGATTTTGATGATTATGACGAATACACTCTATGAGTGTTTGATGATAATGATGATGAGTACTCCAGGTGAGTGTTTTGATGAAATGCACATGTGTATATAGAGTCTCATGGCATGTGCATAATGTGAAGAATAGGCTTCGGCCTCTTGTGAAGAATAGGCTTCGGCCTCCTGTGAAGAATAGGCTCGGCCTCTTAATTGTGATGAATATGGTACCATCATGCATTATGCCCTTGGTGTTGGGTTGCATCTCATGCATTATTCCATGATTGTTGACGATGATGCCTTAGTGCCTATGTTTATTGACGATGATGTCTTTTGGTGATTATTATTGACGATGATGTCTTTTGGTGATTATTATTGACGATGTTGCCTGGGTGATTATAATATATATGTTGTAAGATGATGATGTATGCTTATGAAGTTGTGTATTGGTGTTTCTAGTTGCCTCCTCTAGTATGATGCTCATCTTATTTGTTATTATTTATGTAAAGAGACTCACCCTACTGCCTTTATGTTGCTTCTTATGTCGGCAACGTGCAGGTGATAGCGAGTGAAGGTTATCCTCATACCTTCTTCTAGTAGGATGAGTCATGCTCTGATACGTAGCACCGGGGGGGCGTCTTATGTTTACTTGTCATTTTATTTGATGTTGTTAGACTGCTATTTCGGTGATGTATCGAATTATGTTCAAACTTATTGTTTTCCGCTGTGACGGTGATTTAATTCAGTTGGTGTAAACTAAACCGGAGATTTGTGGGCTTGCCCCTTGACTGTGTGCTAATGTATCGTGCTGTTATTCTGTGGAAGTATATCAATTCAAGTTGTTTTCTTTAAATGGAGTTTAGTGTAGCACTCTCTTGCGGTCATTTAAAAAAAAAAGAAACTCTGATTTTATTAACTAGTAATTAAATAGAAGGGGGTGTTACACCATTCATACACCCAATTATAGAGATAGAACCCCACCATTACCTTAGCCTTAGAAGATCACGAAACCCTTGCCTCCTCTTTCCTCTTGGCGTCGCTCTCTCCCTCTTCTCTGCTCTTGGCCGTCGCGCCCTCTAGCTCTCTCACTCTCAAACTTTTGTTTTTCTAATAATGAAACCCTAACCTAGTTTCCTACTATTTGCCAACTCATTTAACTATATGGGCTTTCCCTTAGCTTATGCGACCTAATCATGGGCTTTTTCCCTAACACCTCTCATTTACTAATCCTAACACTAATAATAGGTCCACATACACTAACATATAGTTATTCCATTATTTTCTACTAAATAATTCCTAAACAATTAGTTAAATAATTAATCAATTATTTCGGGGCGTTACATTCATAACTTCACACAACAAATAATTAAATTAGGCTTAACATAAATTTAACAACACAATAATATATTTAAGTTTTGAGATAAAATGAAAAAGAAAACTGCACATCTCTTTCTATTCATTTGGCGTGCATATGGTGTGTTTCCTCTTGCTGTCTTCTTCCTCGCTACGTCTTCGTTTTTGTTCTTGCATCATTCCATTCACTCACGGTTTGGTTTCCCAGGCATTAACATTTCAATTTTTCTACTTACTATTCTTTTGGCAGTTGGAGTTCGTTATTGATAGGTTTCTTATGTAATATATTTTTTTAATTTTTAATACTTGCCAACTGCTGTGATAGATCAAGTAGGCGTGAATCCCTGTTAATATTGTTAATATCGTGAGCACTGCGGAGTTTTGTAATCAAAGTCGCACATCGAAAATTCTCTGGGTAAATAGTATAGGGCATAAGCTATAAAAGAGTAGTGTGTGTCTTGGTTTCATTATCCCGCTTCACTTTGCAGCTAGTGTGGGGCCTCCACTAATTATTAGCAACGTGTGTATATCAAATCAGTTGAAAATTTTAAGTTTTGTTTTTTTTTTTGAACCGCTCCCAACCGGATGACCGCCGGTTTTAGTCGGTTTTGCCGGTTTTTAAGCGGTTTTGCGGTTCCACAAGCGGTTCTTGTTCAGGGCGGTTATTGGAGTCAACTGGACCGGATAGGGGTCCGATTCTCGGTTCAAGCGGTCGAACCGCCCGGTCCGGTCCGATTTTGACAACCTTGGTTTTATGTTCTCTTGTCTTGTTCAAGTGTCATTGCTTGAGGACAAGCAATGGTTTAAGTTTGGGGGTGTGATAACTCATATTTATATGAGTTGTTTATGCTCCTAGTACTTAAATACATGCAAGTTTTTAGGTAATAGTTCAATTTAAATAGCAAATATTAATACTTAAGAGCAAGGAAGGGATAGAAACTGTTTTTTTTTTTTGTCATTTGGCACATTTGGTGCTTGTGTGAGCTTTTTAATGTGTTTGTTAAGTGTTACAGCGTCAAGCGCGATAGCGCCTGCTAGCGGCGGACCTGCTGGTCATCAAAAGGAAAAGTGGGATCTTGGCGCCTACCACTCTGTGTCTTGTCAGTGTACCTGCGTTCTGTACTAGGACTGCTGTGGTGCCTTTTTATTGCAAGCATGGACACTTGGCTACTTGCTATTGAAGAACCACTTTAGTTGGTGAGGTGTGTCACTTCTACTTTTTGGAAAAGCTACTTTTTGAAGGAGAGAGAAATAAAAAGAGGATATCTATCATCTTCTCAATCATCATCCATAGGACTCGAGACTTGAAGAGTTTTTTTTTGAGAAAAACTTGACACACTTTCCTTCATAGAAACCTCCACTTCAAGCTTTCATTTTTTTAAGAGAAGATCATCAACTTCCAACGCTGTGTAGCTGTGTTATAGCGTCAGCAATCCGTCTCAAGAGAAGGAGTCCACTAAGTGCATCTTTTGCAACCTTGTTTCTTCTTTTCATTTTCGGTAATATGAGTTTTTTAGTTTGTATTGTGTTGATGATGCTCATGATGAGCTAAGCACTTAGTAGTTGGATTGCTTAATGTTTGTAATGACTCTTTAGTGTTGTTAAGATAATGTTATGATGTTTGTGTTTCAATCTTTGTACTTTAATGCTTTCAAACTCGTTTTGGTATTGACCAACTGAAATGGGTACATTCGTAGGTACAGACATGGTCTACGATTCTAACTCAAAGATTGATATGAATGAAAGGTTGTTTAAAGACATTTAGACAACTTGTGCTTGACTCTAGACATAGGGGAGCAATAGTTCATAAGGTGAATACTGTGAGATCTTCATTATACAGGGGTGGACTTATTTAGAACCTAGACATAGGAGTCTTGTAACAAAACCCTGGCGTCAGTGACCGAAAGACACAAAAACATATGGTACAGCACTTAACGCTATAGCGTCTAACGTTATAGCGCTTCACTACTGAGAAGTTACTTAGCAAAAGAGCAATCCAACTCACTTCTTAATACTTGAACTTTCGTACTATTTTCAACCGGCATTGATTAATTTCATGTCCAAAAACTTGTTATTTTTATTTTGTTTATTTCACTAGATTGTTAACTACTTAAACTCTTAAATTAACATCAATCCTTGTGGGTACGAGCTCTACTTTATCATTATATTACTTGTTGTGATTGTGTACACTTGCACAACTACTTTTCGCACAACAATGGTGGAGGTGGTGTGTCTGAAGATAGTAGTTCTTTAGTCTGGGGAATTTTTTCTAGGCTCCCCAAGATTTTTCCTTTGTTATTTATCGTTCTTGTAATCTTTAAGACTAGTTTGATTTCCGTGGCGAATGTGATGGGGATTCACTTTAACTATGTAGACATATATGTCTTGTCAAATGTATGGGAATATTTAACTGTGTTCTCTTTGTTTTACTCTTTGATTCACGTTGACATTGGCATAACGACACGTTCTTTAAATTGACTCGTATGCTTATATTCAAAATTTGCCTTTGTTTTGCATTTGAGTTAGCTTTAACAAATGAGTTCTTAAACCTGAATGGCCAACTTCAATTGAGTGAGTGCCAGCTAAGTATTACCCATTGTATTACCCCAGGGTGGAGGTGAGCGCATTATGCCCGAAGTGTCTAAGGTATTTCGTGGTCGTAGTCTCCCGGCTGCAAGCCTGTTTGGGCTATGACGACCCTAGGTGTCCTTATTCTCAATGGCGAGTCGTTTTTCAAGCCCCCCACGCACGACTTTGTTAATGGCGTACTCGGCTTAGTGTGCCTTGCATACCTTGTGGGAGACTTGCGCGAGTTGTCTCATGGCGACTTTATCTTGCCCTTAACAGGGTCAAGTAGGCGCCTCTTACGGAGATTTGACCTTTATTGTCTCGTGGAGAAATCATTTTGTCCACGATGGGGGTCAAGTAGGTGCATCTCATCGATTATTGATCTTTATTGTCTCGTGGAAACTTTGTTTTGTCCTTGACAGGGTCAAGTAGGTACATCTCGCAGAGATTTGACCTTTATTGTCTCGTGGAGACTTTGCTTTCTCCTTGACGGGGTCAAGTAGGTGTATCTCATGGAGATTTGACTTTTATTGTCTAGTGGAGATTGTCTCATGGAGACTTGATTGTGTTCTTGACAGCAATGTTATTAAAACCGACCTGATGATCGACCCGGTCAGGTCATTGGGTTACTGGGTCAATGGTTGGACCGATGGGTCACTAGTTGGCCCACATGACCCGTGACAGTACTAAAGACTGTTAATAACATTACTAAAATAGAGTGTGTGTGTGTGTGTGTGTGTGTGTGTGTGTGTGATCCAGACAAATTGTTCCATACACATAATCCATAGTAACAGTTATGGTTTATAAAATATATAGTCTAATATATGTGAATAAAAATTAAATTATAACTATAAATCAAATAAGAAGATTATAAAATTGAAATGGCTATCCATAGACACTAAGAAGAAAGGAATTCAATAAATGAATTGGTAGTGACCGAATTAAATGAATTTAATAAATATTTCGGTTTTAGAAAGATAATGAGAAGAAGTATAAAAATAAATTAATTTTTTAAAGATTCAGAAAAATATGGTCTTTTTTTTTTTTACAATCCGAAAAATATTGTCTTAAAAATATAAAGAAAAAAAGTGTAAAAAGAAATTGATTTTTTAAAGTGGTGGAATCACTAAAAGGGTAATTCGCATAGGTCTGTGTCACGATTTTTTTTCACCAAACCGGTTATTAAGGAATGAACTTTGAGTATATGAAAAGTTAAAAAATTTCTGAAGGCTAAAGTACCCCAAAACACATTGCTTAGCATCACACTTTACGTATTTGTCATGAAATTATTATTTGTTCAACAAATCGGCTATTGAGAAATGAACTTTGAGTATTTGTTAAAAAATTTTCCAAACACTAAAGTACCCCAAAAGACGCTGCTTAGCATCACATTTTACGTATTTTGTCACGAAATTATGATTTTTTTTCCACCAAACTAGCTATTGAGGCACAAACTTTTCATATTTGATTAGTGTTTTTTTTTGCGAACACTAAAGCATCTGAAAACACACTACTTAGCATCATACTTTACATATTTTGTCATGAAATTATTTTTTGCACCAAACCGGTTACTGAGGAACAAACTTTGCGTATTTGAACAGCTCAAATTTTTTCGACCGATAAAGTACCCAAAAGCACACCGCTTAGTATTACACTTTACGTATTTTATTACAAATTTTTTATTTTATTTCAACAAACTTGTTATTGATGAACAAACTTTGCGTATTTGAACAGTTCAAAATATTTTGAACCCTAAAGTACCTGAAAACATACTGCTTAAAACATGAAAGAGGAAAAGAAGGAAAGTACCCCAAAACACACTGCTTAATGTCGCACTTTACGTATTTTGCCATGAAATTAATTTTTAGATTGACGAACGTTTTTCATGTATTTGTACATCTAATTTTTTTTTAAAATCTAAATTATCCCAAAATATACTATTTAGCATCACACTTTACATATTTTGTTACAAAATCATTTATTTTTAACGAAATTGGTTATCGAAGAACAAACTTTACGTATTTGAACAGTTAATTTTTTTCCGGACTCTAAAGTACCCCAAAACACACTAGCTAGCATCACACTTTACGTAATTTATCATGAAATTAATTTTCATATTGATTAATTTATAGTTCTATTTTTTAAAATAAAAATATGAAAAAAAAACAAAAAGAGAGGTAGGGGATGGGGTAGGTGGGGGGGTAGGGGGTTGGGGTTTTGGAGGGAAAGTGGAGTGGGAGACTCCCTAAGATTTATATTTTTAAGATAAGATATATAATATGCATTAAGTATAACATATTTAGAAGATATAACAACATAGTATTACCATGTCAAAAAAATAAAACAGCATAGTATTACAGTTCAGTTGGTTAAGCTTCGCTTCTAGGAATAGCAGGGAAGGGGTTCGAACCTCAACTCTGTCGTTGTTTAGTAGAGTTGGCAAAATGGGCCTAGCCTGCCGGGCCGGTCTAGGCTAGCCTGAAAAAAATAGGACTTGGGCCGAAGAAATTGAGTCCGGTTTTATAGTCGGGCTTTTTAGTCCGGTCCAAGAATGCCCGAGCCCGCATCGGGCTAGCTCGGTCGGGCCATGGGTATAGTCCACCAGCCCGCAAGTTAAGAATTATAGGGTTAAACTTATAGTAAACATTGTTGTCAAAAGCTCAAAATTAGTAACCCAAACCATAGTCCCAACACACAAGTTATATACCTACACACGAAAGGATAGAAGAAGTGTTTCATTGGTTTAGAAAAAGGAAACAAAAAAGACGGCAATGGATTGAAACTGTTTAAGAATTAAAAAAAAAAGCATAAAGGGTTGAAATAGTAATAGAAATAATAAGCCACCGTGTCATTTGTGATTCTATCGAGTTGTAAATTTAAGTTACAACCAGTAGGATACCCGTGAATACGCTCGGGTGCTATCGTGTTCTTTTTATGTAGGGGTGTTCACGGGTTGGTTTGGATGGATTTGGACTAAATTCTTTGCCCGAACCAATCATATTTAATCGGTTTGGATTGGTTTGGATTTAGAGTTTTTTTCTACAAAATCCGAACCAAACCAACCCGATATTGGATGGGTTGGTTCGAACTGGGTTCAAGGATCATATGATAACGTCAAATTTTTAAAACAAAAAATTTTATGCTATTTTTATAATAGGCACCAAAACCAAAATCAATCAAAACCATGTAGCTACTTAACCTTCCAAAGGGAAGAACCATAAGTTAAAGTTTCCAATATTCTTTTCGTTATTAAAAGATAAAATTTAAAAGGTTAAGCAGAACAATATACTAAAGTTGTTTGGCGTTGGCCTTTGGGACTAAATCTCTGGGAATTTGCGGTGGCCTATGAGTAAGAGTGGTTAGTAAATATGATTAAATGAGTGGCCTCTTGTGATTAGGAAATACGATGAATGTGGCACTGCCTAGGAAATATGCGCTTTGAAGGACGGACTGCATGTGAGAATTGATTCATTGCAACGTTGAAGAAAAACTGTAGAAGACTAACAGACATAGCTACGGGTTCATGGGTTGGATCGGTTTTAATTTCTAAAATCTGTTATCCTAACCAAGCTAGTACGGGCCATTACGGGTTGGTTCGGATTTGATCCGATCATGGAAATTGTCCGAACCAAATGATTCGATTTGGGTTGGTTCGGACTTACCCAAACCATTGAACACCCCTATTTTTATGAATGAACTTAGACAGTATTTAAATTGTCTGAACATTATCCCGTGAAAATAAAGACAAATTTAAAGTTGATAAAAAATGAATTTCAAATAAAAATAGATAAATATTAAAATCGAAAAATGTAAAAATATCATTTAAAACAATGTGCATTTATCCCGTATTTTTTTTATCTATTAGTGTCTTTTTTTTATATATCAGTGTTGTTATCCTGTATTTTTTTATATATCAGTGCAGCTATCCCGTGTTTTTATATATATCATTGCAGTTATCCCCTATTTTTGTATATATCAGTGCAGTTATCCCGTGTTTTTTATATATCAGTGCAGTTATCTCATAGTTTCAATTGATTATTTAGGGATTAGTAGATTATAGTAGATAGTAAAAGATAAATAGTAGATTATCAATAAGAAATATTTATCCTGTATTTTTTTATATATCAGTGACAATTATCTGTCCTTTTTTAGGTATTAATGATAAATATTTGTCACGTATGTTTTAAATATTAATCGATTTAAATAGTCATTAAGTCTTTTTATTTTTTAGATAGTAGGTTTATAGTAGTCTTCAAAAATTATAATTATCAAGGACAAATATTAATCACGTGTTTTTTTTATATATCAGTGCAGTTACCTCGTAGTTTCAATTGATTATTTTTGTTGATTAGTAGATTATAGTAGATAGTAAAAGTTAGATAGTAGATTATCAATAAGAAATATTTGTTTTAAATATTGATTAGTATAGTTTAAATAGTCATTAAGTCTTCTTGTTTTTTAGATAGTAGGTTTGTAGTAGTAGTATTCAAAAAATTTAATTATCAATGACAAATATTAATCTCGTTTTTTTATATATCAGTGCAGTTATCCCGTGTTTTTTTTATATATCAGTGCAGTTATCTCGTAGTTTCAATTGATTATTTTAGTTGATTAGTAGACTATAGTAAATAGTAAAAGATAAATAGAAGATTATCAATAAGAAATATTTGTTTTAAATATTAATCAGTAGTTTAAATAGTCATTAAATCTTGTTTTTTAGATAGTAGGTTTATTACGTCTTCAAAAATTTTAATTATCAATGACAAATATTAATCTGTGTTTTTTTATATATCAGTGCAGTTATCCCGTGTTTTTTTATATATCATTGCAGTTATCTCGTAGTTTCAATTGATTATTTTAGTTGATTAGTAGATTATATTAGATAGTAATTAAAAGATAAATAGTAGATTATAAATAAGAGGTGGTAGTAGATTATCAATACGAGTGTAAACAGATTTTGGAGAGAAAAATTAAATTTTAAGGTGATAACTTTTTCCAAAAGGGTGGTATTTTTTTGTGACTCATTTACATTTTTATAGGTAATTTTAGTAGAGTAATGTTTGTTTAAATTTAGAAATTTAGTTAAAAAAACTAAAGTGAAGTGAGAAGAGAAAGAGAAGAATTGTTTATGACAGAAGTAAAAGTAACATAAAAAGAAAAAAGGTAGAAAGAGAGTGTAAGAGAAAAGTGAAAAGGAGGAAAGAGAGTGTAAGAAGAAATAGAAAAAAAGGAAGAAATAGAGTGTAAGAAGAAAGAGAAAGAGAGAGAGGGTAATGACATTTTTACTCTTAAATTATATATGTGTGTTGTTAATAAGAGATCCAAATTGGTAATTTCATAAGAGGTTTGTTTGTATAAATAAAAGATATTAGATTAGCGTTTCCCTTTTGAGCATACTAACATACTGCATGTTTTTTAGGAACTTTTTTGAACATGTTTCTGAGGAACAGCATACTGCATGTATGTATGTTATTTTTTAAAAAAACTCTTTTTTTAATTAACATTGCGTATAATGCAGGCTAGCCCGAGAAGTCCGTAGCCCGCATAGGGTCGGGCTGGGGCCGTAAATGTTGAGCCCGAATTTTGAGTTGGGCTTTTTTGCCCGGATCGCAAAAGTCCGAGCCCGATATGGTCCGGCCCGATATGGGTCGAGTAGCCTGTTTTGCCAGCTCTATTGTTTAGTAAGGCTGCTCGAATTTATGTGTGATAATCAAGTTTGACCGAGTCAAGGTGGGTTACCGAGTCAACACTGGGTTTGACCGAGTTGAGGCGAGTTGACCAAGTCAACTCCGGTTCATTTGCAGGAGCGATCAGATTAGCGAATCGGACCGAGCAAAATTTTGGTACCCAGTCGAACCGGTCTGACCGAGCGGTTCCCTTCCATGACCATCAACATGGCCTAAACTTTCCGACTCTATCCATCCAAAAATTCTGGTTGGATTAAGTCAATGTACCCAATCGTATGAAGGACATGAGGACCTACTGGATTTCCCATACATATTGCAACTAAAGAGGGGACGAGATGCCTCAAACCTTTCATGTATTGCTCACTCTTGGTAGAGTATCATGAGTTGTATGATCACATCATAGGCCTTTTTTGATTGCAAGAATGAAATATCCTAGATCGAAGGCATCGACTTGATGCGTTTAATAACAAAGTTTCAATCCTAGAAGGAGTAGGTTGCTCAAATATGTTTTACTCGAGAATATACAGTTTATGTCGTGCTTGAGTACAGTCCTCAAATTTATATACCAATCCGGAAAATTACTTCTAGACACCTTGTCCTTCTGAAAGACGAATCACAATTAATGTTGCGCTGAATGCTCTGGTAATTTCAATTACAGAAATATGCAGAAAATAAATATCATGAATAAAACATATTTAATAGGACTTTACAAAATATGCTCCCACTATTTTATTCAAATCAATGACCTTCACCATTGACTCGAAAAATCCCATTGCAAGATTTTCTAGTGAGACCAAGATGCATATTTCACCTTGTTCTGAGAAAGCTGAGCTGATTCACCCAAAACACGGTTATTTAGGTAGGAAAATATTTTCCAATTACATCACTTGTAACTCTTGGATAGTTGGGTGAACAACACTTGTTCTAAATCATCTTTTGATTTAAAGCCAACTCCTTTTCCTCCGGCCCCATTTCAGTCCTATTGAATTCGACTCAGTTAAGTTAGACCCAGTAGTTTTTTTCGATAAGTAAAGACCATGATATTGATAGCCACATAGCTAAGCATCATTGATGTAACACCCCAATATTTCTAACATGTAGATATACTGAAATGCACAACTTAGCAATAATCAGAGGACACAATCCCTTCTTATAGATATTGAACATACAAATTTTTTCCGATAACTAAACATAATATCTCGGATTCTTCCGTCTTAAATTCCATAAAAGTTCACTTGATTCACCACTCAAAAGGAATACAGACCCAATTGTTCAATATCATAACCAGAGAATAGAGAAGGTTCATACAACTCATATCAAGTATAAGTTACATAACCAAAACAGAACAACAAAAGAAGAACAATCGGACATATCGAGACTACACGTCTTTGGTATCTCCGTAAGCACGCCACCTACTCGTGTCGCCTTGTCTTTCGCTTCCCCTGTTTCTCTGTAAAAACCACAATAATGATAGGGTGAAATAACATATCTCAGTGAGTTCTACCGTGCCCCCTTACTATCACTCGGTTCATTTATAAAATCGTTGCAACATAGTTAAATTTATAAACTATTTGCTCATATGTAATTACTTAGCCCATTACCGACTGTGCACACAACCACAATCTCGGCATCTAATGTGCTATTCATTTATTTTTAAGCCTTGTAAGTTACTTTACCATTACAAGCTTATCATATCGAAACACCGACCGTGCATACAACCACAATCTCGGTGAATCGTGAACTTACTGTAGACATCGACCGTGCACACAACCACAATCTCGGTGAACCCACGTTAGACCATTCCATAACGTTTCCAGGGCCTAGGGTGAGGGCTCATGACCTTCCCTTCCTAATATCTATTTCGTCGGGTCATCACCCAACTTGATATAATTTATATATCACACCCGCATTGGGCCGACTCCTATATTCGATACATTCTATATCTATCGTTGTTCTATAACCCGTTTTGATGAATACGATACTAGACATCCGGCGTTATAATACGGTACCAAGTTGTACACATAATCCGGTTAGTTATTCAAAACATGTACTCACACGCGGTCTACTTTTCGGTTTTTCGAATATTTATACTTTCAAAACCTTTTCTCAAAAATCAAGTTGAACACCTTCAAAACAAAGATTTTATCAAGGTAATATCATCACAATTGGTTGGAAGAAGGATTAGAAGATGTTTGGAATCGAAATGAGCGACGAAACGAAATTTTGGCAACCGGTGGCAGAAGGTCTTGCACGACCCGTGCCAGACCTTGCACGACCCGTGCTAGACTGAAATTCCACCATAAAGTCTAGCACGACCCGTGCTATAGGTGGCACGACCCGTGCTGTCTGTAGCAGATTCGTTATTTGTTCATTTCGTTCCGTTTCGCTTCTCCGATCGCTTCCAATCGAAACCCAATCCAATTTCCAACAAAACAATCAAACATTCCAGCCATATACCAGTACAATTTCAGCACATGCAATCACATATAAAATTCGATAAAAACCATAAAACGTTATTTTCCGAAAAACGGTTTTCGACTCGATAATTTTTCGAAATCAGATTTTTGTCACGTAACCAGAAATGTAATAAGTTTGAAAACCATAAGATAAAACCCTAACGTGAGTAAAACTCACCGATTTTGCGAATCCGCGAGAAGTCACGTCTCCACTCGAATGATCGAACCGTAACCACTCGAACAATCCCCGTAATCGTTCCAAACGCTTCCACAATCGAATCCAACAGCTTCTATTTCGAAACTTGAGCTTCTTTGCTACTGAACTTCTTTCTAACTGACTTAGTTCATCAATGAGGGTTCAACTTTTCCCAGAACTACATCCCCCATGACAGCCCACAACATGCAAGCAAGAAAGTTGAGATTTTGTCAACATTGAGCTTCAAGCTCCATCCATGGCAATTCGAGTTAGGAGCAGAATGGAAGGCTGAGATTAGGCTCAATGGAAAGAGCAAGAAAAATGGAAAGGAAAGGAGTACTTACATGCAAGGATGATCCATGGCTTTCCCTTCTCCCTTCTTCTTCTTCCTTTCACCCCACTCTCTCTTTTCTTTCCTTCTTCTCTTTTCTGTTTTCTTTCTTTGACTTCAGCTGGAATGAGAGTGAAGAGAGGATGATAATGTTTTAATGGGCTGAGGGTTAAATGGTTGGAAAAGACCAAAATACCCTTGGCTCAATAATTCATTCAAATCCTTATTTTTGCCTAAATTTTTCTCCTACTTAGCCATAAGTTAATGTTTTCTCGACTAACCCATATCCGATTCACGTATTATTATTTCACTCGTCTAAGATATTATTTATAGTTCCCGTGAATCGCATTTTAAAAATTAGGGACGTTACAATTGACACACTCCCCCTACCTTCTAAGAATGATTTGAGAGGGTGTCTAATCATGTGCTCTGAGCTAGTGGGAATAAAATACACCAACTTCAAGAATACAATCAATAAAAGGGTAAGGCATATGAGTCCACCCCAAATACACCAAAAGTAATCACTACTCATAAAACACCTAAACTATATATAACTGATGCAGAAATAAGACAAGGGAAGGGGAAAGCTAGAAGACATAAAATAAAAAAGCTAAAATGGAACAAGAAGCAAAAATCGAAAAGAAAAATAATTAAAGATCCTGTGAAGCAAAGACTCCAATGGAGGAGGGAGACACCCCAGCACTAAGAATTATGCAAGACCAAATAAGCAAAGCCTGAAGCTACACCAACAAAGCTAATGCCCCAGCGGCTCACACTGCCACCACCATCCACCGATAGAATTCCACATTGGATGACAGCTTTAAAAGGATTAGCTCCAACTATTGAGATCATAGCTAGAAAGCATGCATCCCATCAATTACTAAACCATCAAACATCTAGGGGTAGAAGCGCCAAGCCTTTTTATGCACTCTGATCCATGACCACTCCAAACACACCCCAACATGGGCCCAACACATGGTATCAACAACTATAAGGTGATACACACAGTGGCGTATCTAGGACTCGGGTCTAGAGTGGTCTGACTATTTAATCAAATAAAATTTTATATTATAATAATGGCAAAATTACACCAGAGGATCTTTAAGTTATTTATTTGTAACAAGTTGACTATTTAAGTTTTTTTGTAACAAATAGGCCCTTTAATAGAATTTTGGATGTTGAATTTATGGGTTTTAGAGATGAATGCAAGGAGGAAGATGAATAATTAGAAACCTAAATTTGTTTTTAATAAAATTAAATAAAAATGACATGGATTAAAGGTCCTATTTGTTAGGTAAAAGGTCAACGGTGTCAACGTTAGGTAACTTAAATGACCTATTTGTTACAAAAAAAGTTAAAGGGTCAACTTGTTACAAATAAATAACTTAAAGGTCCTTAGGTGTAATTTTTCCTATAATAAATAAAAGTAAAGACATAATTATTCAAAATGATCAACTCAATGTCAATTCATGAACACTTCTTAATGCGTGTTGTTGATGGTGTGGTGGAAGACTGGAGTTTTGGGTTGCGCTTAATGAGTTTTGCTGTTTTGGGCTTAATGAGTGGTACAAATAGTAGAGACTAGGTTGGGGAGGATGTGCAAAATAAAAAAATATAGGGTCAAAAAAAATCATAATAGAGGTATTGGTGAGATTTTTAAAAGGCGGGGGGGGGGGGGGGTTGTGCAGCTGCACACCCTGGGCCCTATGTAAATCCGTCGGTGGATACACATGGATGATATCACACCAGCAGAAAAATCCATCAGATTGGGTATCATTGTAATCTAAAATGGACAACAACTACTTCTTTTGTCTATCAAATGCCGCATCAAAATCATCAGCAGAAGGAGCAAAAATGACTGATATTTTATGCAGTAGATCAGACACGAGGAAAAGGGTTTGATCAAGCTTAAGGCCTTGATATAGGAATTAGGAAACCCAAATTGAGACGCCGTCGACAAGATAGCACCAAGTTAGACCCAATCGTTGGCAGAAAGATCTTATCCCGTCGCGCCTCGCCGATATAGATTAGTGTACTTAGCTTTGGCAAGACCCACACTAGACGATACTGGCCTTGACAAGTGCCACACATCGGAAGATATTAAACATAATATTTAATTTTGAGGGATTTTTAATTAGGTGATCTCACCGTTTTTTGTATCTAATACAAACGTCTCTCAAACATGTATACACTTTATATAAAACATGCATCTCATACATCTAATCATATAAAGCATACAAACATATATCTCATATATAAAAAACAACATATTAAACATGCATTTCATACACATCATGCATCACATACACAAAGCATACAAGATATAGTGGTATGGTTATGGCCTCCAAAGGTCTAAGAATTAAATAAATTGCTTTATTACAATTCTTTGACACACATGCTAGCTTCTCAAGCTTCTCCCACTGGCGTCCACAAATGGTGTTACCTTCTCCTCAACTCTTGAGCAATTATATTATTTAAGTAAATAAATAAAGTAAGTAAAAGTCACGACACGCAGGCCGTATTTAAATTAACATAAATCACGACACATAGGTCGAATTTAAATTAAATAAAATAACAAAGCTTCTAAGGCGTGGGGTTCAGCGGTTGAGGCTGAACCTCTCTTAACGAAGGGTCGGGGTACGATCCCCACCTTGGGTACAGAGGAGCATTAAAACTCTGGGCCAGCTCTCGTGCTCCTCGAGGCTCCTACCATAATCATGCATAACATATTAAAGTAATAAAATAATAATAACAATTATTATTATTATTAATATTATAATTAATGGAATTAAATAATTAACTAAAATATGAAATGCATTCATAAATATATATTTATATATATATATATATATATATATATATATATATATATATATATATATATATATATATATATCAACCGAGATATGCTATCAAAATTACTGATATGCTTTCAATGCTATATATCAAAACATAATAGTGCATTAAAACCGTGAATTAAAACAATATCACATATTCTTTAATTCAAATTCTTTTGTGAACAAATATCCAAACATGTGCATTTAAAACTATCACATGCAAAATCTGTAATCACGTAATTACATTTTATAACTCAAAAATAACTCTATAATCAAAACCATTTTATAATAGGTTGTGTTTCAAGACTCTCGGAAACCACTCGCTTTACATCTCGTGCAGAGTAATAGACATTTTTTAAACAAAATACTTAACTCAACGAAATCATGGAACAATGTATCCTTTTGAAAAACAAAGCTATTTGACGTTTTCGAAACTCATTCAAAAAGCACTTGCGACTCGACAATTCTATGTACTTCATAGAGGACAATACCGGCGGGAAATGCCTGGGAGCCGGGAAAAACAACGTAGAGAAATAGAATGAGCACAATTGAGACACAAAAATTTAACGTGGAAAACACTAAAACCGGAGAAACACCGCAAACTGCTGTCTAATGACAACCAGAATGTAACACTGTGAAAATTGTTATAACACCCAGACTTCTCTAAAACGCCCATGGCTCCAATACACTAACACACTCAAAAGAAAATATTTAACTACATCTCACAACACTCTAAAACAAGAGTATAAGAGAAAAACAAAGTCAAAAACTTAAGATGTTTCAGACATGTGCATTTGTAAAGCAAAACTTAAGCCCATTTTATAGTCTTGGTCTCCCTCTTTTTTCACAAAACTAAGCAATGTGGGACTTTTTCATTATGTCAATTTCAATCAACTCCAACAATTGCTATCAGAGCGTTGTTGGGAAAAACAACATAGAGAACTAAAATGAGCCATTCGAGACACAGGAGTTTAACGTGGAAAACTCTAAAACCGAAAAAAGACCACAAACTGTTGTCTAATGGCGGAAAAACCGAAAAAAATCCACCTATAAATGATAAATCTGCCAGAAAAATTCGGAGGGAAAAATATCACCAATCAGAAAAATATCTGATCTCTACGAAGTCTACACAAACAACCAGAACGGAGGTGCTAGCCATCCCAAGGAGAGAGCATGGTCGCTGCAGAGATTGCATACTTAGGGATTAGTTCCTCTTTTCTATTTATAGTGAGTCCAAACCTTTTTGGCTAATGGGTCATACCCATAAATGCCGGCCCGACCCAAAATTAAGTAAACAATTTTAATTAATTGTTGACTATTAATTAGATTAAATTATATTTAATCTAATCAATTAATTTCTCGTATTTAAATAATTAAATCAAATTCAATTAAATAAATATAACTGTTAATTTATTTAAATCATATTTAACTAAATCAACATCCAATTAAATTAAATCATTTTTAATTTAATAATACGTCCCGACATATTTTGCTCTATGTGTGTGACCCTTATAGTCTCACTGACATGACAATAATATTTAAATTATATTTAATCTAAATATAATATTTCACATTAAAGAATAAAGCAACGTCTATCAACACATCATTGCTACCCTTATAGTCAAGAGTACTAGTGGAACTTGTCATTTCTTAGGCCCTTGTTTGACCTCCTGGTCTAGTAAAAAATAGAACAGTGTTGCTTTGTCCACCGCTGAAGCCGAATATGTGGCGGTTGGAAATTGCGTTGCACAAGTTCTGTGGATGAAACAGACTTTGGAGGATTTTGGTTTGTTATATGACAATGTGCCAGTCCTATGTGATAACACTAGTGTCATTAACATTGCTAAGAACCCCATCCAACACTCTAGAACTAAGCCTATAGAAATAAGGCATCATTTCATCAGAGACCATGTTTCTAGGGGGAGCATAGCATTAAATTTTGTAGGCACCAATGACCAACTAGCAGACATCTTCACGAAACCACTAGCCGAAGCTCAATTTTGTAAGATCCGGAGAGAGCTCGGTATGCTTGATTTTGCCATCCAGTAATGTGATTATGTGATGTATTTTTGAGGTGCTATGTGCTTGTTATATCAAACGCTATGCGTCATGTGTGTCTTCCCTCCTTTTTGATGAAAACAAAGGGGGAGAAAGAAAGACTTGCTGCTAGACTTGCTGCTTATTGCATTGTTTACTCGTTTATTTCACTCACTATGTTATTGGATTAGTTTATTTTTTTGATGCTTATGCTTAGGGGGAGCTTATGCCATTGTTTCTTTTTTATCATCAAAAAGGGGGAGTTTGTTGAATCAAGGTCAAACACTCTTTGTTTTGTATGATAACAAATTACAATCTGTTTACTAATGGTTATAGTTGAGCCAAAGTACAAGGCATGAACCAAAGCACAGGAGATCTTAAAGTGTAGCAGCTCGGAGGAGAAGCTACTCAAGCGTTCAAGACTTATGCAGCTCTATGACTTTTGTAGTTGAGAGATGATATTTTAAAATAGAACTGTTTTGTTAAAATAAAGTTGAGCTAGGCTTGGTAAAATTTTTTATATAAAAGCAAATAGGTTAGGCACAAATAATGAATTGTTGTTTTTTAAAGAAAATAGATTCATAGCTTAGTGTTTTAAAAGAACTTGTTTTTGAAGTAAAGAATCGATTCTTGATTTGGTCTTTAAAGCAAGAAATCGATTTCTCTCTTGCTTTTAGAGCTAGAAATCGATTTCTCACTTCCTAGTGCAAAGCCAAAAATCATTTTGTGGCTTGATTGTTTTTAAAGAACTTATTTTGAAAAGAAAACAATCGATTGATGACTTTGTGTTTTTAAAGTGGAAAATCGATTATTCACTTGTTTTATAAAGCAAACAATCGATTTTGGACTTGATTCATCAAGCACAAAATCGATTATGAGCTTGATTGTGGAAAACACAAAATCGATTATCCACTTGATTTTTAAAAGGTCTCATTTTTCCTAAAGTTCATAATCGATCATAACCTTATTTGTTTTAAAGCTCAAAATCGATTATAATCCTATTTTGTTTAAGTACAAAATCGACTTTTACACTTAGTTTTAGAAGCAATCAATCGATCATCCTCTTATGAGTTTGGGAAAATTTATTTAAATGTTGGAATAATGTTAAGAGTTGGTTTATCGACAAGACAACCATCATCCCTCAGCGTCCTATTCCATAATATGGACCAGCTATTTATTGATTTTAAAACATGTAATGTTGACTTTTCTTTGATTGATTATTGTTCATCTGCAGGAGATGGTTGGTGCCCGTAGAAATAGAAAAAATCGTTGTAGTTCTCAAAAGAAGAAAAACAAAAATAAGGTATTTTTCTGATATCGTTGACTTGTTCATTTTCTTTCTTGATGTTGTAGTTTTGCTTTCAACTTGTGATAAGGATATTAATTGTAGCTAGTTTATTCAACCTCCTCTGAAATTGTTCCAACACCATTTAATTTACTATCTGCTGTTTGTTAATGAAGAATAATCCACAATCTATATGTTTGCTTTGTGTGACTAATTCTTTATTGGATAAATTTTATTTTCTAGTTGTGTCTTTACATTGTTTTTAGTTCACATTTATGTTACCATTGTTTTCCCCTATTTGAGTTTCTCAGAAGTCAGAACAATTATTTCAAGTTCAGAATTATGTTAAGAATTAGTTTACACACAATCATATTCATAACTCTAGGCATTCTATGTTGAGTTTCTGTGTTTCATCACGTGGTCCAACTATTTAATGATTTTAAGACTAGTGATGTTGAGATTTCTTTGGTTAATTATTGATCATCGACGGCAAGGGAATGATGCCATTGCCAGTAGAAAGAGAAAATGCGTTTCTGATTCTGAGGAAAAGGAAGATAAAAATAAGGTATTCTTCATCGGGGTGTTCGCGGTGCGGATTGGTTCGGTTTTGAGATAAAAATTGAACCAAACCACAAGGTCTAAATAGATGCGGCTTGGTTTGGTTCAGTTGGCTTCCAAAAAAAAACCAAACCAAACCAAACAATTGGTTTGGTTTCGGTTGGTTCGGTTTTTAGCCGGACAAAACATAATTTAAAATTATGTAAATTTCAACAAATCTGCCAATAAGAATGAAATATTAAAACAGCTAATTTAAGAATTAGCTAATCTGCCAATAAGAATTGTAGCAACAGAGTTTACAAATCTGTCAGCTATCATACAAATCTGCCAATAATTTAAAATTATGTAATACACTAAAATTACAAAATTTCGATATCTGCAATACATGTAGAAACTGGAACACAGTAATTCTTTCACCAAACACGATGTAGAGACTCTTTAACGATCAAGAATCCGGCAACGCCTGAATCAATCACGGGATCTACGTCACAATCAGCGTTCTTTCATCATACCTACAAAACCATTCCTCAAGAGCCTGGCATAGGCAAAACGATCCGTGAATCAATCACGGAATCTACGTCACAGTCAGCGTTCTTTCATCATATCTGCAAAAACATTCCTCAAGAGCCTGGCATAGGCAAGACGATCCGTGTATCTACGAACCAGACTCCAAAAGCAAGACAAACAGGAATTTCAACTTGTGATATGAATTTTCATGCCACTGATTCCAACCTTCTTTGATTCCAGATGTTGTATTATTATTCCTAACTTGTGATATGAATTTTCATGCCACTGATTTCAACCTTCTTTAAAGTAATTTCAACACCAGTAAATTATGTTGTGTTTTATTGAAAAAAAAAACAAAGGATATTTCAAAAGTGGGAAGTCCCACATTGCTTGGCTTTGGACTCACCAAAGTCTTTAAATATTAAAGCTTAATGAGAGCTTATAAACAAGAAAGTAGAAGGGACTCCCTCGCGCGTATTCTCCAACAATCTGAAGAATCAATGACTCATATCATCATTGAAGATACTAACCGAAATCAAAAGAATCACAAAAAGAACAATGATCATTATCCTGGTATTCATAGCTCTGAATTCAAGAAAAGAGGTTTTTGTTTTGTTTGTGGAAAGCCAGGACACTTTGCACCTAAATGCAGGCATAGGGCGAGAAACGAAAATCCTCCTAAGGCAAACGCCAACTTGGCTGATGCTGGTGGAGATGATAATGAGGATGGCGATGTCATTGCTACTGTCGTTTCTCTGGTAAATATGGCAACTTATGTGAACAAGTGGGTGGTAGATTCTGGAGCCACCAAGCACATCTGTGCTAACAGAGAGGTTTTTACCTCCTACACTGCTGTAGGGGAAGGAGAAGAAGACATCTATCTGGGTGACTCACATCCTGCCCCAGTTGTGGGGAAAGGGAAAGTTCTTCTCAAGCTCACATCGGGAAAGACTTTGGCTCTCACAAATGTGCTTCATGTGCCTAATATAAGGGCAAACCTGATTTCTGTTGGTGTTCTGCTGAAGCATGGTATCAAAGTGACATTTGAATCTAATAAGATTGTTCTTACCAAGAACAACATTTTTGTTGGAAAGGGATATTATGATCATGGACTTTTTGTACTCAACACCGTTGATTTCAATAACAATGTTTCCACTTCTGCTTACTTGATTGACTCTTATAATATGTGGCATGCTAGACTAGGACATATTAATTTTCCGTATGTTATTAAATTGCAACGTCTTGCCATGATTTCGATTAGTGATAAACAACATAGTAAATGCGATGTGTGTGTTGAATCCAAGTTAACAAAGAAATCATGTCCCCCGGTACAACGCGAATATGACTTGCTTAGTTTAATTCATACGGACCTAGGGGATTTAAAACAAACTCCAACTAGGGGCGGAAAAAATTATTATGTGACGTTTATAGATGATTTTTCGCGATACACTAAGGTATTTTTATTACGGCAAAAAGATGAAGCATTTTAAGTTTTTCTTTCATATAAAGCCGAAGTAGAAAACCAATTAGATAGGAAGATTAAACGAGTTAGATCCGATCGTGGAGGAGAGTACATATCTTTTAATGAATTTTGTGAAAAGGAAGGTATACATGAAACAACTCCCCCTTATTCACCTGAATCTAATGGCATAGCCGAAAGGGAAAATAGCACCTTGAAAGAGATGATGAATGCTATGTTAATTAGTTCTAGTGCGCCAAATAACTTGTGGGGTGAGGCTATCTTAACTGCATGTTTTATACAAAATAGTACTCCTCATAGGAAAACCGGAAAGACCCCCTATGAACTATGGAAAAGTTATCAACCTAACTTGAAATATTTAAAAGTGTGGGGGTGTTTAGCTAAAGTTATGTTGCCTGATCCTAAGAAAAGAAAAATTGGTTGCAAAACCTGTGATTGTGTTTTTATAGGATATGCTGAACATAGCGCCGCTTATAGATTCCTTATTGTGAAAAGTGACGTTTTAGAGAAAAATAGTACTATGGAAACAAAAAATGCTGAATTCTTTGAAAATATATTTCCTTTGAAGCATGATAGTATATCTAGACAACCATTAGTAACTACTATTGATGAAACTCGTGAGGAACCGTATGAAGAATTAAGGAGAAGTAAACAAAATTGAATCATATAGAGTAATCCTCTCACTTAGATTAAAGTGCCATGGGCACAAGTGAAAATCAACTTACCCCATCATCAACATCTAGCAATGAGCAAAATAGGACATATGAACCAAGAAAATAAAGTTGAATCCTTTCTAGCCATCTTCACCACTTAAATTAAAGTGCACTAGGCACTAGTGGTGACTCACATAGCTAAATCATCAACAACTAACCAAAAACCAATTAAGGAACATATGAACTATGAAACTAGATTAGGGTAAAAATACATAGATAAATAAACTAGTTTAGCAAATTAGCATATGAAAATTGAAGAGCATCTAAATAAAGTTGAATCCCTTCTAACCATCTCCTCCACTTAAATTAAAGTGCACTAGGCACTAGTGGAGACTCATATGGCTAGATCATCAACAAATAACAACTAAAACAAATATTGAACAAGGGAAATTCATAAAGAAAGTTGAATCCTATCTTAAAATCTTCTCCCTTAAATCATGGTGTTCTAAACACAAGGGAGAGTCAAGCTGTAAGATCATCAACATCACAAGGACTAAAAATCACATTTAACACAAGGCTTTAAACACTAATAATAAATCATCCTCAAGTGAAAAGGAACCACAAGATAAGTTTAAAAAAGAAAATGCGAAATATAAGGGATATAAAATCACATGTTTATTTCATTTAAAAAAAAAAAAAACAAAGATCAACACAAACTAACAACAAGCTAAATTACTCAAAGGTGAGAAGCAACTTCTCACCCTAACAACAACAAACTACATTTTAAAAGTGAAAATGATGAGTATATCAAAAATAAAGAGGAGAATATGAGATGAAGATGATAAGATAAATCTTGATGCAAAATGTTTGAAAATGATGCTAAGACATTAGGAATTTTACCTTATCTCTAAAATAGGTAGAAAATTGAAGAAGTAGAGGAGAGGTAAATAAAGGGAAGCTACGGTTTTAATGGAGGAGAGGAGGAGAAGGATTATATGCTTGATTTTCTTGAGTGTGAGAGGAATGGATTGGAGGTAGTTTGATGATGAATTGGTTAAGAGAAATTGAAAAAAATGGAGGTGGTTTAGGAGAGGTGGGGCTACGGTTTTAGAGGAGAGGAGGAGGAGAGGAATTATGTTCCAATCTTAGAGTCCCTCAAATGAGAGCTAAGAAGGGTTTTTGAAGGGGGAGTGTGTGAGAGAGAGTGAGTTGAGTGATATGTGAGGGAGAGAGAGAGATGGCCGTAGGGGGGGGGGGGAGGTTGAGTGTGTGAGTGTGTGTGAGAGTGAGTGATGGGAAGGGTGGAGTGTATGGGGAAAGGAGATGTGTGGAAGTGAGGTTGTGTGTGAAAGTGGGGTTGTGTGTGGAAGTGGGATTGTGAGTTCCAAGGAGGGGAGAGGGGATGAATGTGGATGATTTTTAAGGCTAGGGGGGGTGAATGTAGACACATTTTAGGGTTAAGGGGGAGAGTGAATGTGGACACATTTTAGAGTGAAGGGGGGAGGTATGCGAATTAGGGTTTAGTTGGAGTGGGTTGGATGGAGTTGTGTGTTGGGTTATGGGTTGGATATGGGTTAGGGTTAGGATATGGATTGGGTTTGGTGGAGGAGTTGGATTGGGCTTGGTGGAGGAGTTGGATATGGGTTAGGTTTATGCGAATTGGGCATAAGGTTTGGTGGAGGAGTGGGCTTTAGATGGCCCAATCCTAAATGCACCTCTATCTATTTTTTACAAACCTCCCCTATTTACTCCTTTGCTTATTTTGTTTCTCTACTTCTAATTATTATTATTTTTTTCAAAAATTGGAACTTGTAGCAAACAAAAATAAAACATGGCATAAAATAATTATTTTTATAGATAAAATTTCTTATTTTTGGATAGGACAAAATTAGGGTGTTACAACGTTTATAGATGATTTTTCGCGATACACTAAGGTATTTTTATTACGGCAAAAAGATGAAGCATTTTAAGTTTTTCTTTCATATAAAGCCGAAGTAGAAAACCAATTAGATAGGAAGATTAAACGAGTTAGATCCGATCGTGGAGGAGAGTACATATCTTTTAATGAATTTTGTGAAAAGGAAGGTATACATGAAACAACTCCCCCTTATTCACCTGAATCTAATGGCATAGCCGAAAGGAAAAATAGCACCTTGAAAGAGATGATGAATGCTATGTTAATTAGTTCTAGTGCGCCAAATAACTTGTGGGGTGAGGCTATCTTAACTGCATGTTTTATACAAAATAGTACTCCTCATAGGAAAACCGGAAAGACCCCCTATGAACTATGGAAAAGTTATCAACCTAACTTGAAATATTTAAAAGTGTGGGGGTGTTTAGCTAAAGTTATGTTGCCTGATCCTAAGAAAAGAAAAATTGGTTGCAAAACCTGTGATTGTGTTTTTATAGGATATGCTGAACATAGCGCCGCTTATAGATTCCTTATTGTGAAAAGTGACGTTTTAGAGAAAAATAGTACTATGGAAACAAAAAATGCTGAATTCTTTGAAAATATATTTCCTTTGAAGCATGATAGTATATCTAGACAACCATTAGTAACTACTATTGATGAAACTCGTGAGGAACCGTATGAAGAATTAAGGAGAAGTAAAAGACCAAGAAAAGAAACATCCTTCGGAAATGATTTTTATACTTATCTTGTTGAAAAAGATCCCGAAACTTTTTCTGAAGCAATTTCTTCTTCAGAGTCGAAATTTTGGAAAGAAGCTATTAAAACTGAAATAGATTCAATTTCCAAATGTAAAACTTGGACTTTAGTTGAGTTACCACTTGGAGCAAAACCAATAGGATGCAAGTGGATTTTCAAAAGAAAATATAACCCCAATGGGTCTATTGATAAATATAAAGCTAGATTAGTAGCAAAAGGTTTTTCTCAAAAACAAAACATTGATTATTTTGATATTTTTGCTCGAGTAACAAGAATTTCTTCTATTAGAGTTTTAATAGCTTTGGCTTCTATCCATAAACTTGGTATTCACCAAATGGATGTTAAAACCGCTTTTTTGAACGGTGACTTAGAAGAAGAAATTTACATGACTCAACCCGAAGGATGTATAGTTTCTAGTCAAGAGAACAAAGTATGCAAACTCCTTAAGTCCTTATATGGTTTAAAACAAGCACCAAAACAATGGTATGCAAAGTTTGACAAAACTTTGATTAATGATGGTTTCTCTACAACTGATGTTGATAAATGTGTTTACACTAAAACTGTGTGTGGAGAACATGTGATTATATGCTTTTATGTAGATGACATGCTCATTTTTGGTACTTGTCTTGATATTGTTACTAGAACAAAATCTTTTCTCTCATCTAGTTTCGATAAGAAAGATATGGGTGAGGCAAATGTAATATTAGGAGTTAGAGTCATCAGGGAAGGTGATAGCATTATACTATCACAAGATCATTATGTGGAAAAACTTCTTAGGAAGTTTGGTCACTATAACTCTACCCCTTTGAGTACCCCTTATGAAGCTAACTCACACTTGAAGAAAAATAGAGGTGATCCTGTTGACCAACCTTAGTATGCCCAAGTAATTGGGAGCCTACTGCATTTAATGAACTTTTCTCGACCAGACATTGCGTTTGCAGTCGGTCGTCTGAGTAGGTATACTCATAACCCTGGTCAGGATCATTGGAAGGTAATTGCTCACCTTATGCGATATTTGAGAGGTACCACAAATTATGGTATTACTTACAGTGGATTTCCCGCAGTATTGGAAGGATACTGCAATGCTAACTGGATATCTGATTCAGATGAGACAAAATCCACTAGTGGTTACATTTTTTCACTAGGTGGTGGTGCGGTAACTTGGAGGTCAGCCAAACAATCCAATATTGCTAGATCGATTATGGAGTCGGAATTTGTAGCTCCGGAATTGGCTGGTACTAAAGCTGAATGGTTGAAGAACCTTTTAGCTGGAATTCCTTTGGGAATAAAACCGACACCATCAGTGTCAATACATTGTGATAGTCAGTCGGCAATAGCCGTTGCAAAGAATAAGACCTATAATGGCAAAAATAGACATGTGCAATTAAGACACAATGTTGTCAAACAATTGCCAAAATATGGAGCAATATCGATCGATTATGTGAAGTCAGAAGTGAATTTGGCCGATCCTCTAACAAAACGCCTAGGGAAGAAACTGATATATGAGACATCGAGGGGAATGGGACTAAAGCCAATTGAAATTAAGAAGTGATGGTAACCCAACCTTTGTGATTGGAGATCCCATGAATAAGGTTCAATGTGGTAAAAACAAGTCATTTCTTGATATTGCTAGCACTGAAAATTAATTTTATTATTGTCCCTTCTTATGGTGTTATTGTGATAGTGCTAGACTACAGGGTTAAAAGGATAAACTTAAAGTTTTTAATGATTTTCATAGCCCTTATGGGTGGTGTATGACTTGCAGCATACACTTAATGAAATCACCTATATGAGTGTCAAGTGGGGCCGCTTGCATGAGATCCCGGCGAGATCTCTAGAGCACTCATGAATACCGAGCACGCGCACGGCCAAGTAGCACAACACCGCGGAAACAGCAAGAATTGTGGGGGTGTAATGTGATGGTAAAACCTCTAACATATAATATGTGTCTTGGGTTCCATAGCTTGCTAAACCAACTCACTGTATGTTATGTTTTATCTGTCTAGGACTGGTTCCATAGCTTGCCATACAGCTCTGATGCATTACATCTATGATGTTAACCCAGGAAACTTCTTTTATAAATTTATTTTCAAACTTTTGAAATATGTGGGGGATTGTTGTGTTTTATTGAGAAAAAAACAAAGGATATTTCAAAAGTGGGAAGTGTAACACCCTAAATATTTAATTAATTTATTTAATTAAGTATTTAGGAATTTATTTTAATTAGTTGGATATAATTTAATTAATTAAAATTATATTAATTTTATGTTGGTGGTATTAGGAAAAGGAGGCGCCACCTGAATGAACTTGGGCTTAAGTGAAAAGCCCAAGCCCATGATCCAATGCAATATGCGAAGTGGCTAGGTCAAGTGGAGTTGGGGTTTTGGTTGTCATTTGCGAATTTGGGAGAAGAGAATAAAGAGAGTGAGAGCGTCGTAGAGAGGAGAAGGAAGAGAGGAAGGTCGCGAGCTCCAGGAGGAAGAGGAACGTGATTTTGTTGCCGTGGTTCTGTTCGTGACTGTCTCTAGGGCTTCCGTTCTTCAAATCCGAGGTAAGGGGAGTTCTAT
This sequence comes from Astragalus membranaceus, assembly GCA_039519185.1. NCBI lineage: Eukaryota > Viridiplantae > Streptophyta > Magnoliopsida > Fabales > Fabaceae > Astragalus > Astragalus membranaceus. Next base: position 118,737,947 of record CM076848.1, on the reverse strand, counting down.
CTTTCTATATAATAGATGTTCATGATAGGTTGTAAGTTAGGGTTACCCTATATCTATTCATGTTCTTGATTTGTGTGTAAGTCCATGTTTGGTTAGTGATATATATGTGATCTTCATGATTTGTGGCTGAAAAATCCACTTTTGGTTGTGGCATGGTCGCCTAGGGCGCCATATGTTTGATTGTGTTGCTGAAATTGTTGCTGGATTTCTTGTTGCTGGAAGTGTTGCAGGGCGCCAGGCGCCAGGCGCTGGGCGCCAAGGGCGCTGTGCGCTGTGTTGCGTGTGTGTTGTGTTGTGCTGGGCGCTGGGCGCCAGGGGAGCCGTGTGTGTGTGTGTGTGCGTGTTGCGTTGTGCTGGGCGCCAAGGGCGCCAGTGTGCGTGTGTGCTGTGTTGCGTTGTGCTGAGCGCTGGGCGCCAGGTGCCAGGCGCTGGGCGCCAAGGGCGCCAGTGTGCGTGTGTGCTGTGTTGCGTTGTGCTGGGCGCTGGGCGCCAGGTGCCAGGCGCTGGGCGCCAGTGTGCGTGTGTGCTGTGTTGCGTGTGTGTTGTGTTGTTGGGCGCTGGGCGCCAAGGGCGCCATTTTCAGGACGTTCCCGATTTTCAATAAAAACTGTTTTCGCTATATCTTTTGACTCGGACATCCGTTTTAAACGTTTCAAAAAGTGTTGGGAAGCTTTTTCAGTTGTCTACCTGTGTGACTTATTTTTTTAATAAAAACTCATTATTTTCTGGTGGTTTCTGGGCGCCCAAGTGGCTGTCCCCGGTGGTCGTCCCGGTGACGTTGTAAAGCCGTATTGAGTTCTTTAAAAATCCTTTTTTTGCGTACAACCAACAGTTTTAACGTTTTAGTGTCAAAATGGGTGATTATGACGATGATGCCCTTAGTGGCTAGTTAAATGACGTCTTTGCCCTTAGTGGCCAATATTATTGATGATGATGTGTAAATGACGATGATGCCCTTAGTGGCTAGTTATATGATGTCTTTGCCCTTAGTGGCCAATATTATTGATGATGATGTGTAAATGACGATGATGCCCTTAGTGGCTAGTTAATTGACGTCTTTTCCCTTAGTGGCCAATATTATTGGTGATGATGTGTAAATGACGATGATGCCCTTAGTGGCTAGTTAAATGACGGTTTTGCCCTTGGTGGCTATTGTTTGACTTATGACGATTATGAATAAGTGACGATGAGGCCCAAAAAGCTAAGCGACGATGATAATAAGCGACGATGAATATAGCGACGTGGTTGTGTGTAATTATAAATTGACAGGTGCTGTGCCTCTTATTTGGCAAATTGGTAAGTGACGGGTCACATAGTTGACTGTGATTGTGTGTTTGTGTGTGGTGCATGTCATAGTGTCTCATGTATTCCATGTGCATGAACCCAGCGACGATGAGGCCATAAAGGCTAAGCGACGATGATGAAAGATACCTCATGCATATGCCCGCGAGTGGGTTGCATTTCATATAGTCACATGACATTGTGATGAGTTGTTGTATTGACGTAATTGATGACTGTGATGTGGTTACTCTAGTGCTGTGACTTTGACTTATTGCCTATCATATGATTTATTATATGGATTGAATTGGACTCACCCTTCTGTTTGAATGTTACCCCTATGCGGTAACGTGCAGGTGATCACGAGTGAATACCTAGGTATCTTCACTAATTATGAGTCGGGTCGTCATGCTCTGATACGTAGCACTCAGGGGGGAAACGAACTCGATGTTTTAAGACTATTTTGGTTGTTATATGTTATTTGATGGTTTTCTCTTATTTATACTTTCCGCTGCGTAGTTGGTTTTATTGATGTCACGGTTGTGGTGACGATGACTGATGCTTGAGTTTTTCCCCATTGGGGGCGTGTTACGTATTGCCCATTTATTGACGTTGAACTGTTTTATTGAAGTACGGTGTTTTGTTTGAAGTGTGTGTAACATTCCTTGCGATGAAAAGAAATTTTGAAACTCTGATTTTACAATTAAATTAACGGGTAGAAAAGGGGTGTTACATTAGTGGTATCAGAGCAGTTTGGTCTGTCCGGCCAATGTTGTCCTGTCGTAGTGTCTTATGACAATTAAGAAATTGTTAGATTGGTTCTGAATTTTTGGTTTGTGCTGCAGTGATAATTTGAAATGTCTGGGAGAAACGATGCTGCTCTTGCTGCTGCGCTGCAAGCTATGGCTTAGGCTGTGCAGAATCAGCAGAATGCTGGGGAGAACGCTGGTTTTCGGAGTCTGACTACTTTCCAGACAGAGAATTCGCCCACTTTTAAGGGCAAATATGATCCAGATGGTGCTATGGCTTGGTTGAAAGAGATCGAGAGGATTTTCAGGGTGATGGACTGCACTGTTGAGCAGAAGATCCGTTTTGGTACCCACATGTTAGCCGAGGAGGCCGACGACTGGTGGTTGGCTACTAGGCAGAGGTTGGAGACTGTGCAGGAAGAGATTACCTGGGAGGTATTCAGCAGAGAATTTCTGAGAAAATATTTTCCTGAAGATGTCCGAGGAAAGAAAGAAATAGAGTTCCTGGAACTGAAGCAGGGTGGTATGTCTGTGACGGCGTATGCGGTGAAGTTTGTGGAATTGGCAAAATTCTATCCGCACTATAGTGAGGCTACAGCTGAGTTCTCAAAATGCATCAAGTTCGAGAATGGTTTGAGGCCTGACATCAAAAAGGCCATTGGTTACCAGAAGATCCGTGTGTTCGCTGATCTGGTTGATAGTTGTAGAATCTTTGAGGAGGACAGTACTGCACATTACAAAGATGTGTCTGAGAAAAAGGGTAAGTTTCCGAGTCGAAGCAAGCCGTATGAGGTTCCTGCGGGTAAGAGTTATCAGAGGGCTGCTGGAGGTAAGAAGACTAGTGGGGGAGATGCTCCTGCTAGCATTGTCTGTTTTAAGTGTGGCAAACCTGGCCACAAGAGTACTACGTGCGGGTCTGATGAGAGAGTTTGCTACCGTTGCGGTAAAAAGGGTCATATGGCGGCCGAGTGTAAGGTCAAGGATGTGGTGTGTTTCAACTGTGGTGAGTCTGGGCATATCAGTGCAAAATGTACAAAGCCGAAGAAAGAAAGGTCTAGTGGGAAAGTGTTCGCATTGGCAGGAGAGGAGCCTGATGAGAAAGATGGTCTTATTAGAGGTACGTGTTTCATTAACGGTACTTCTCTGAAATCTTTTATTGATACTGGTGCTACCCATTGCTTTATATCTGTTGATTGTTGTAAAAGATTGGGTCTTGTTTTATCTGCTATGTATGGGGATATGGTTGTCGATACTCCTGCGAAGGGGTCGGTGATTACTTCCCAGGTGTGTTCTCAGTGTCCCGTATCGATCTTTGGCAGGGACTTTGTTGTGAATTTTGTTTGCTTGCCGTTGAGAGGTTTGGATGTAATCTTGGGCATGCACTGGTTAGAGAATAACCACGTCCATATCAACTGTCATAGCAAGTCAGTTAGTTTCGGGGAAGAAGATTCTGTTTTGGTATCCGCTAGTCAGTTGAAGAAGTTGAGGAAAGAAGGAGTTCAGCTATTTTCGTTGATGGCATCGTTGTCTGCTGAGAGTCAAGCTGTTATTGAAGAACTGCAAGTGGTACGCGAGTTTCCTGAGGTTTTTCCTGACGAAATTCCGGGTGTGCCGCCGGAGAGGGAAGTTGAGTTTTCGATTGATCTTGTACCTGGTACGAGGCCTGTGTCTATGGCACCGTACAGGATGTCGGTGTCGGAATTGTCTGAGTTGAAGACGCAACTCGAAGAATTGCTTGAGAAAAAGTTTGTGAGACCGAGTGTATCACCGTGGGGAGCTCCGGTATTGTTGGTAAAGAAGAAAGATGGGAGTATGAGGTTATGTGTGGACTATCGTCAGTTGAATAAGGTAACTATCAAGAACAAGTATCCGCTTCCGAGGATCGACGATTTGATGGATCAGTTAGTGGGTGCCCGTGTTTTCAGCAAAATTGATTTGAGGTCCGGATATCATCAGATTAAAGTGAAGGATGAAGATGTTCAGAAGACAGCGTTCAGGACAAGGTATGGGCATTATGAGTATTCAGTGATGCCGTTCGGTGTGACCAATGCGCCTGGTGTATTTATGGAATATATGAATCGTATTTTCCATAATTACCTAGATCGGTTTGTGGTGATCTTCATAGATGACATTCTAGTTTATTCTAAGTCGGAGGAAGAGCATGCTGAGCACCTGAAGTCAGTATTGGAAGTTTTGAAAGAGAAAAAGTTGTATGCTAAGTTATCAAAGTGTGAGTTCTGGCTGAAAGAGGTGAGTTTTCTTGGGCACGTGATTTCTGGTAATGGTATTGCGGTTGATCCGGCAAAAATAGAAGCAGAGTTGGAGTGGGAGGCTCCGAAATCCGCAACAGAGATCAGAAGCTTTTTGGGTTTGGCTGGGTACTACAGGAGGTTCATCGAGGGTTTTTCCAAGTTGGCCCTTCCGTTGACTCAGTTGACTTGCAAGGGTAAAGTTTTCGTTTGGGATGCTCGGTGCGAGGAAAGTTTTATGGAACTGAAAAAGAGATTGACAACGTCGCCTGTTTTGACGTTGCCTAATCCGGAGGAACCATTTGTTGTATATTGTGACGCTTCGAAGATGGGTCTTGGTGGTGTGCTGAGGCAAGATGGGAAAGTCGTTGCGTATACGTCGAGGCAGTTGCGGGCTCATGAGAAAAATTACCCTACGCATGATTTGGAATTGGCTGCTGTGGTATTTGTGCTTAAGATTTGGAGGCACTATCTTTATGGTTCGAGGTTTGAGGTGTTCAGTGATCATAAGAGTCTGAAGTACCTGTTCGACCAGAAGGAGTTGAATATGAGACAGCGTCGGTGGTTGGAGCTCTTGAAGGATTATGACTTCGGTTTGAATTATCATCCCGGCAAAGCTAATGTCGTGGCTGATGCTTTAAGCCGGAAGTCTTTGCATATGTCGGCAATGATGGTGAAGGAATTAGAGTTGATTGAGGAATTCCGAGATTTGAGTTTGGTTTGTAGAATGACACCTCGTAGTGTCAAGCTGGGAATGTTAAAGATCGATAATGACTTTCTGGGCAGCATCAGGGAGGCTCAGAAGTCAGATGTCAAGTTGGTAGATTTAATGAATGGGGTTGGTCAATCTGAAGATAGAGATTTCAAATTGGATTCTCGTGGTGTGTTGAGGTTCCGGGGTAGGTGTTATACCCCAATTTTGTCCGAGCTCCTGTTAATAGCGTTTTAATTTACTAAGTCGCATTTTTTTTGCAAGTCTCGAGTCCTGTTAACGCGTGTCGGTGTCATGCGAGTGTCGTTAAGATGCCATTTGTGTAATTGGGCCAACAGTTGGGTTATTGGGCCTACACATATACAAAATGGGCTTATCATTTTGAGTTGGGCCCACGAACGTGGTTCCTAGTTAATTTTTAGTGTTTATCAGTTAGCGGGCCTATTTGTCCTATTTGAGCCTCGTTCTAGCGCATTTGTTTAGTTGGGCCCGATTTCGCTTTTGTATTTGGCTCAACTTCTTTTATTATTTTTATTTTGTCTATTTAATTTGTTTTGAGTCCAAAAATGTCAAAAAATCAAATTTTATTTCATTTACAATTTAGAGTCCAAACTGTCCCAAAAATGCAAAAAAAACAATAGTCAAAAATACAAAAAATTAATAAAAACGAAAATTAAACAAAAATGCAAATATTACAAAATAAATAAATAAGAAACTAATGTTTTGTTGTGTATGTATTTTCAGCATTAGACCCATCTCCTTTTTTGTTGTTCTTCACTTCTCCCATTTTTGGCCAAAGAAACACTGTTACAAGCAACAGCCTGTTTCACGCCATCACTGTTTCACGCCACCATTCAGTATACCTTTCTCCACTCCTTCACACAAGCACAGCTCTATACACAAAAAACACTGAATACACATCAGTTTGGGGTTTCCCTCTCCCCACACAACAACACAAACTGGTTTCTCTACATCCCTCTGACAGCTTTGAACACATCAGTCTCTTGGCCTCTCCCTCACAGCCTTACACAACATACCACAGACAGCAATGCTCCCCTCTATAAAAGGGTCAAGGTTCAGAATTAAAAGGGGGAGAAAAAAAAAAGAGAATGGGGGAGGATTTCAGTTTCAAACAGAGAACCATAGAGAAATTAAGAAAAAGAGGGAGGACAGTAGAAAATCAAAAGGGAATAAGAGAAATGTAGAGGGAATTGGGGAGAAGGAAACAAACAGCAACAAAGGGGGAGGGGGAACCGTGAGGGTATTGTAGCAAAAAGAAAAATTAATTAATTAACATACCACACAAATACACACACAGCACACAGAGGAAAGAAATCAAAAAAGGAGCAATGTAAATAAAAGGGAGGGGGGGATTGTTACTGGAAAAAAAAAGGGGAACAAACATAGGATTGCATAAACCCAAAAGGCACCACCACCATGGACCTCCTACAACCACCGCCCTTCGCCACCTCCGCCGGAGCCGCCGTAAACAACCACCCCACTGCCGCCCCAATCACTCTCTCCCGCGCTCACAACTCTCTCCCTTTCGGTTTCGTATCTCTCTCATTCTCCCTCTCTCATTTTTGCAAAATCCACCTCCATCTCTTTCTCTCTTCGTTTTCCCTTTCTCTCTCTCCTTTCAAATTTTTTTTTTCTCTCTCCTGTGGAAGTGATGAAAAACGGCGCATGAGTGAAAGAAGGGAAGATTAGGTTTGCTGAAATGTACAAATTGTTTCATACAATGGGATTGGGCTGTTGGTTTAATTTCTCTTTTTTTTTTTGTTCAGATTACTTCCTACACCCCCCATTTTGTTAACTCAGCCCCTTGGGTTAGCCCAGCATTTACGCAGCCCACTTGAGCTGGGTTCTGCTTTTTACACCCCATGTTTTAGCCCGCACAGCCCCCTACCTCAAAAAAATAAAACTGGGCCTCCTGCAGAATAAAAAACGAGTTGGGTCAGCTTTCCACACCTCCCCTTTTCATTATGCACCCATTTTTATTTATTTACCCCCTTATTCATTTATTTCACCCCCTTTTTTATTTTACACCCCTATTTACTCATTTCACTCCCCATTTTTATGAAGCGAACCCCCCCTTGTTTTACTCACATACAACCCCATTTTGCTTGTTTTTATTTTATTTTCTTAAAAGCCCATAGTGCTATTTACACCCTTTGTTTTACTTCAACATCCCCCTCGTCATTCTTGCATTCTTCTCAAGGATTCATCTCCAAATCTCTAGAATCAAGCTCAAGGTTGAAGGTTAAAGAGTAAATTCAAGTGGTTTAGCACTCATTCATCTTATTTCTTGCTTATTTAGCTTGGAGTTAAGGTATATTCTTGAATCTTAGCATCATCATCAAAGTTTTAGCATCAAAAATATAGATCGTCAATTTGTTTTTGCATACTAGGCATTTCATTACATTTAGAGTTACATCTTATGTAAATATGTTAGTATAATTGTTGTTGTTGAAGGAAAAATGCATCTCAATCATTAATATTTTGGATCCCGGCTACTCTTTTGAATTCATTTGTGCCTATCACTTCCTTGTCTACTCCCATGTGGAATCATCAATACTTAGATAGGCTCACTCCATACATTGCATCTTCCACTAGATATGCATTTAGGTTCAATCTTGCCTATTCTTGTATTTTTGCTCAATGCCCAATTCAAGTTCCTTCTTTGCCTATTTATGTGTTGTGGTCTAATATGTGTAGTCTAGGCTAATATTTGCTCAAGAATTCAAACGAGATTGTTGTTTGCCTAAGGATTCGATTTGCATTCATTACTTTCTTTTCTAAAGGGCCTAGCATGAAAATGGTGACTAGCGACAATCACCCATAACCTTTGTTAGTTTGATTGTCCTAAGAGCCTAAGTTCCAAAAAGATGTTTTCATATGCATGAGCTACTAGTGATAATCACCCATAACCTTTGTTAGTTTGATTATCATGAATGCTTTCAATTTCCAAAAATATTTTCTTAAGCATCAAAAGTCATAGCAAGTGTTAATGATGACCACCCATAACCTTTGTTAGTTTGGTCATCATGAAGGCTTTCATTTTTCAAAAGAGATTTTTACATGCACTTAAAGGGGTTTTAGTAATGATCACTCATAACCTTTGTTAGTTTGATCATTATGAACCCCCTTCACTTTTCAAAATCAAAACAAAAAGACTTTCATTTTCAAGGCTCTAGAACTACGTCGCTTTGATTCCCATTTGGGATACGTAGGAGCGAGCCACGTCCTCGTCAAGCACAACAAACCAAAATTAATTCGATTGCGAAAGCCCTTTTTGATCATCTAAAATAAAAACCGATTATCATTAATGATCACTCGCGCCGTTGCCGTTTGGTTGTTAATGATAATTTCATTTTCAAAAGAGTTAGTAGCGCGGCCACTCTAAACCGTTGTTGTTTGGTCGTCGCGAACACTCGAATCAAAAGCAAAACCGATTATCGTTAATGATCACTTGCGCCGTTGCCGTTTGGTTGTTAATGATAATTTCATTTTCAAAAGAGTTAGTAGCGCGGCCACTCTAAACCGTTGTTGTTTGGTCATCGCGAATCCTCACTCCTACTGCGAAAACTCATCTAAACAGACTAAAAAACAAAAACCTTTCTAGGACAACCAAGAACTACGTAGCTTTGAATTCTCCATCGCACCAGGAGATACGTAGGAGCGAGAGGCCAACTCTCGTCAAGCGCCAAAAATAAAAATTTTCATTAAGTCTTCTCACTCCCTTTTCAATAAAGAGGCAAAATAAAAGCATTTTCAAATCAACACTTCAAACCACACATTTAATTAAAGGTTCCCTTTCGGTAGAAAGGAGGTACGGGGTGCTAATACCTTCCCCATGCCTAACCGACCCCCGAACCCATATCTCTAGTTTTCGAAAGACCATCCGCCTTGTCTAAAAGACCTTTTTTCAATGTTTTGGTCTTAAAATTAAAATATTGGTGGCGGCTCCATACCTTTTCCACGTTGTACAATGAGAAGTCCGAACCGGATTTTTTGGGGTGCAACAGTAGGATCTGTGTTCCGGATGATGCGGAGATGAAAAAGGCAATTTTGGATGAGGGTCACGGTAGCAAGTTGAGTATCCATCCTGGAGCAACAAAAATGTATCAAGATCTGAAAAAGATGTTTTGGTGGTATGGTATGAAGAGAGATGTGGCACAGTTTGTGTATGCTTGTTTGACCTGTCAAAAGTCGAAGGTTGAACATCAGAAGCCTGTAGGGTTGATGCAACCGTTGGAAGTTCCAGAGTGGAAGTGGGATAGCATTGCGATGGACTTTGTGACGGGATTGCCGAATACAGTTAGGGGTCATGATGCTATTTGGGTGATCGTTGATAGGTTAACGAAGTCTGCTCACTTTATTCCTATTAATGTCACTTATCCGGTGTCGAGGTTGGCAGAGGTCTATGTCAAATAGGGATCCGAGGTTCACTTCTGAGTTTTGGACGGGTTTGCAGAAGGAATTGGGTTCAAAGTTGAAAATGAGTTCGGCATATCATCCTCAGACAGATGGTCAGTCAGAGAGAACAATTCAGTCGTTAGAAGATTTGTTGAGGGCTTGTGTCTTGGAACAAAGGGGTTCATGGGATTCCTACCTTGCGTTGATTGAATTTACCTATAACAACAGTTACCATTCCAGTATCGGGATGGCACCCTTTGAAGCATTGTATGGTCGAAAGTGTAGAACGCCGTTGTGTTGGTATGAGTCGGGGGAGAGTGTAGTGTTGGGACCGGAGATTGTCCGGGAGACTACAGAGAAAATCAAGATGATCCGTGAAAAGATGAAGGCTTCGCAGAGTCGTCAAAAGAGTTATCATGACAAGCGGAGGAAAGATTTAGAGTTTCAGTAGGGTGAGCATGTGTTCTTGAGGGTTTCTCCTATTACCGGTGTTGGTCGAGCGTTGAAATCGAAGAAGCTCACTCCTCGCTTTGTTGGTCCTTATCAGATTTCCGAGAGAATCAGAAATGTGGCTTATCGGGTGGCTTTACCGCCAAATCTTTCGAATTTGCACGACGTGTTTCATGTGTCGCAACTTCGGAAGTATGTTTCGGATCCATCTCATGTGATCCATATGGATGATGTAGAGGTGCGGGATAATCTCACTGCGGAGACGATGCCCGTACGGATTGGGGATCGTGAAGTGAAAGTGCTTAGAGGCAAAGAGATTGCGCTGGTAAAAGTGGTTTGGCTAGGAGCTGCCGGTGAGAGTATGACTTGGGAGCTAGAGAGCAAGATGCGGGAGTCCTACCCAGAGTTGTTCGATCAGGTAAATTTCGAGGACGAAATATTCTAAGTGGGGGAGAGTTGTAACACCCTAAATATCTAATTAATTTATTTAATTAAGTATTTAGGAATTTATTTTAATTAGTTGGATATAATTTAATTAATTAAAATTATATTAATTTTATGTTGGTGGTATTAGGAAAAGGAGGCGCCACTTGAATGAACTTGGGCTTAAGTGAAAAGCCCAAGCCCATGATCCAATGCAATATGCGAAGTGGCTAGGTCAAGTGGAGTTGGGGTTTTGGTTGTCATTTGCGAATTTGGGAGAAGAGAATAGAGAGAGTGAGAGCGTCGTAGAGAGGAGAAGGAAGAGAGGAAGGTCGCGAGCTCCAGAAGGAAGAGGAACGTGATTTTGTTGCCGTGGTTCTGTTCGTGACTGTCTCTAGGGCTTCCGTTCTTCAAATCCGAGGTAAGGGGAGTTCTATCTTTCTATATAATAGATGTTCATGATAGGTTGTAAGTTAGGGTTACCCTAGATCTATTCATGTTCTTGATTTGTGTGTAATTCCATGTTTGGTTAGTGATATATATGTGATCTTCATGATTTGTAGCTGAAAAATCCACTTTTGGTTGTGGCATGGGCGCCTAGGGCGCCATATGTTTGATTGTGTTGCTGAAATTGTTGCTGGATTTCTTGTTGCTGGAAGTGTTGCAGGGCGCCAGGTGCCAGGCGCTGGGCGCCAAGGGCGCTGTGCGCTGTGTTGCGTGTGTGTTGTGTTGTGCTGGGCGCCAGGCGCTGGGCGCCAGGCGCTGGGCGCCAGGGGCGCCGTGTGTGTGTGTGTGCGTGTTGCGTTGTGCTGGGCGCTAGGCGCCAGGCGCCAGGCGCTGGGCGCCAGTGTGCGTGTGTGCTGTGTTGCGTTGTGCTGGGCGCTGGGCGCCAGGTGCCAGGCGCTGGGCGCCAAGGGCGTCAGTGTGCGTGTGTGCTGTGTTGCGTGTGTGTTGTGTTGTTGGGCGCTGGGCGCCAGGTGCCAGGCGCTGGGCGCCAAGGGCGCCATTTTCAGGACGTTCCCGATTTTCAATAAAAACTGTTTTCGCTATATCTTTTGACTCGGACATCCGTTTTAAACGTTTCAAAAAGTGTTGGGAAGATTTTTCAGTTGTCTACCTGTGTGACTTATTTTTTTAATAAAAACTCATTATTTTCTGGTGGTTTCTGGGCGCCCAAGTGGCTGTCCCCGGTGGTCGTCCCGGTGACGTTGTAAAGCCGTATTGAGTTCTTTAAAAATCCTTTTTTTGCGTACAACCAACAGTTTTAACGTTTTAGTGTCAAAATGGGTGATTATGACGATGATGCCCTTAGTGGCTAGTTAAATGACGTCTTTGCCCTTAGTGGCCAATATTATTGATGATGATGTGTAAATGACGATGATGCCCTTAGTGGCTAGTTAAATGACGTCTTTGCCCTTAGTGGCCAATATTATTGATGATGATGTGTAAATGACGATGATGCCCTTAGTGGCTAGTTAAATGACGGTTTTGCCCTTGGTGGCTATTGTTTGATTTATGACGATTATGAATAAGTGACGATGAGGCCCAAAAAGCTAAGCGACGATGATAATAAGCGACGATGAAATATAGCGACGTGGTTGTCTGTAATTATAAATTGACAGGTGCTGTGCCTCTTATTTGGCAAATTGGTAAGTGACGGGTCACATAGTTGACTGTGATTGTGTGTTTGTGTGTGGTGCATGTCATAGTGTCTCATGTATTCCATGTGCATGAACCCAGCGACGATGAGGCCATAAAGGCTAAGCGACGATGAGGCCATAAAGGCTAAGCGACGATGATGAAAGGTACCTCATGCATATGCCCGCGAGTGGGTTGCATTTCATATAGTCACATGACATTGTGATGAGTTGTTGTATTGACGTAATTGATGACTGTGATGTGGTTACTCTAGTGCTGTGACTTTGACTTATTGCCTATCATATGATTTATTATATGGATTGAATTGGACTCACCCTTCTGTTTGAATGTTACCCCTATGCGGTAACGTGCAGGTGATCACGAGTGAAGACCTAGGTATCTTCACTAATTATGAGTCGGGTCGTCATGCTCTGATACGTAGCACTCAGGGGGAAACGAACTCGATGTTTTAAGACTATTTTGGTTGTTATATGTTATTTGATGGTTTTCTCTTATTTATACTTTCCGCTGCGTAGTTGGTCTTATTGATGTCACGGTTGTGGTGACGATGACTGATGCTTGAGTTTTTCCCCATTGGGGGCGTGTTACGTATTGCCCATTTATTGACGTTGAACTGTTTTATTGAAGTACGGTGTTTTGTTTGAAGTGTGTGTAACATTCCTTGCGATGAAAAGAAATTTTGAAACTCTGATTTTACAATTAAATTAACGGGTAGAAAATGGGTGTTACAGGAAGTCCCACATTGCTTGGCTTTGGACTCACCAAAGTCTTTAAATATTAAAGCTTAATGAGAGCTTGTAAACAAGAAAGTAGAATGGACTCCCTCGCGCGCACAAGCAGGGACAAACATGGCTTGGTTCAGTGCAAATCTTCCGATCCCCCCCCCCCCCCCCCGCGCAAATCCTAGCCTATTGCTAATCTATTCTTAACCACTTAGAATATACTAGGAAGTGGCTAGCATGATTTAGGAAGTGGCTAGCCAATCCAACCCTATTCTTAATCACTTACAATGAACTAGGAAGTGGCAAGCCATTCCTATTCCTAGTGGCTAGCAAGTCCTAGCATATTCCTAATCTATTCTTAATCACTTACAATGAACTAGGAAGTGGCTAGCATGATTTAGGAAGTGGCTAGCCAATCCTAGCCTATTGCTAATCTATTTTTAATCACTTACAATGAACTAGGAAGTGGCCAGCCATTCCTAGTGGCTAGCAAATCCTAGCCTATTCCTAATCTATTCTTAATCACTTACAATGAACTAGGAAGTTGCTAGCATGATTCAGGAAGTGGCTAGCCAATCCTATCCTATTCGTAATCTATTCTTAATCACTTACAATAAACTAGGAAGTGGCAAGCCATTTCTAGTTAGCCTCCTTTGAAGTCATTTCAGCTCCAGTCAACTAATTATATGTTATTTGTGAAGATGAATCCGTACACCTATGTGTTTTCTTATGACTGATTTCTCTTTTTATCTTTATTCTGTAGATGAAGTATCGAATGAAAGACATTGCATGCATTTATAATTTGTTTATTATTAATTGAGGTGTATGATAATAGCTGACATAATAACAAAAAATAAAATTTACAGTGTATCTTTGGTTCTGCGGTAGGTAGAATTCATTCTAACATAATTAATTTTGCCGAATCCATTTTAGTTAAAAGTGAATTGATCAATTGTTTGGTTCTGACGTGATTTTTGTTTGGATAACTTTATTAAAAAAAGTGATTTTATCAATTGTTGTTTGGATAGGTTAATTTAGAATGCTTTAACGTGTGAAATTACCGAGATAGGTGTTAGTTTTTTTGGTCTAAGGTCTTTGACCCGCTCCGGTATCCAGGGGAAAAGCGCCCTGAATAATCCGAAGTTCATCGCTGGGGATTGAACCCGAGTACTAGCCGAGTCCGCCCTTTAGATGAAGTGCATTAACCACTTGCACCCAAGCTTGGAGTTAGATAGGTCTTAGTTTAAAACTATATTTAAAATTTAAATTTGATAAAATAAATAAATTTAGCATCACAACATCAAATATAAAGTATCTAAATTAAAATTATAACTAAAAAATATAACTAAAAAGCTAGTACAATATCTAAATAATGTTAATTATTTTAAATATTATAATTTATAAAAATACAATATCTAATAATTATTTTTATTAATTCATTATTATTTATATTATTAAAATTTAAAACAAAAAAGAGAGTTATAAGAAATGTAGAGTTATTTAATTTAGATACAGTTTATTCACAGTCAAGCACAAAGTAATATATTGGTCAAAAAAACAAAAAAATCACAGGCCCAACATTCATCCAACCTACCGACATGATAACTGTAGAAATTAGAAAAGCTACCGGAAACGGCGTTAACGCAGCACACACAGCAAAAGTGCAGATTAGAGGGGCAAAGCTGACAAATTATTTGTGATATGCATAAAATCGATTTTAACCAAAAGTAAAAGATAGGAAATGTTGCTTCTACCAGAATCAATTCCAAAGTGAAGAATCAATTCTTCAACAGACAGCCAAATATCTTTCTACCTCAAGCTAATAATCATGAAAGGGAGCCTCAAAAGCACTTCCAGGCTCTCCCACCGCCAAACCAAACATATACAAAGATGAAATTTATATAGGTGAGAAATCGAATATCGTCTCTATTGTCTCTATTGGTGTGATATGTCATAAATCCACGAGATAAAATTACATTTTATATACTACTCCTATGTTTCTTTTTAATTGTTGTTTTTAAGAGAAAAAGTTATTTTTTAGTATTTGTCAATTTTTTTTTGATAAACAATGATTTATTTATAGAAATACTAGGTGTGCTCAAATACATAATGAGAAATTTAGTATTTGTCAATTTGATAGTTTCAAATTACATCTATTATTTATTTTTCAATTATATTTCTAGTTATTTAATACAGAAAGAGACATGCAAGTCTGATAAAAAACATCATAGGAAAAATACAAATAATTTATGAATGGATAGGCTTAACAACACACGTGCCTATCATTAGCTTCCACCTAGAGACACGTCCTTAATCTCTCCCACCTCAGCCTAAGATATTTTTCTTACAACCTCGACTCTATCAAACTAATATTTGTCTGCTGACAGAGGCAGTGAAAGCAGCAAAACAATCGCTATGGCTCGTCTCCAATTCCTCACTCTTCTCCATGCCTCTTCACGATCTACTTTGATCAAGCCCTCTAGACCATTCTTCTATAACCCCATCAAGGTACCCTTCACCTCATCTCTTAGCCTCTTTTTTGTTTCATAATATTTTAATTTTCTTTAATTAATTATTTGGTGTAGCAAAAACTATATTTGCTTATTTACTGTATAATTACCCATTTTCTGCAAACTAGCTGATAATAAAGTTTGTTTAATATCTTGAGTTTGTCCTAAGTTGAAATTAAGTGTTAGATCTTTTGTTAGGCGTTTGAGGAATAAGGTTAATTGTATGTATTTAATAAAGGGTTTCTCAGCATGATCTTGTTGTTGAAATTAATGGTTGAGAAGTGGATCCAAAATTCAATACCCATCAACAAAGTAAAGATTTTTACTTGCTGAATTAAAAAATGAAATCTCTACTAAAATGGGGTTGCTGCAAAATAGATCAAACTGTTTGATTTTTGTGTTGTTGAAACTGTTATTATGAACATTAATTACTGTAATTAATTAATTAATTTATTATTATTATTATTGAATGAATGAACATGCATGATAGAATTATGGGGAAGCAAACAAGGGGAAACAAAGCCGTTTAATGGAAGAGAGGGCACCATCAATTGCTGAAGAATTCAAGAGAGTAGCTGAAGAGAAAGCCAAAGAAACTGATGAGCAAGTGCTTGCAAGTCAAACTGCTAATAAAACATATGATGGTGCTGAAGACTCTTCAAGAGTTGAAAGTGTTAAGGAGAGGTACAAAGAGCATGAATCTGGATCTGATTACAACAGAAAGGGTAATTAGGAAGTAGGATCCTGATCTGCTGAATAAGGGATATGTCTAGTATTTCCAAAAAAGCTTGTTTGATTGTAATTTATTTTTTTTAGTAGAAAGAGACCAAAACAGTTTAAATTTTAGTTTTTATTTAGTCAAACTATTATGGCATCTGTCACCACCACTCTCTTCCCTCTCTCCCTCTCTCTCTCTCTCCCACAACCACCACTCAATCGCATCTCTCACCCTCAATCACCACAAATACTCAGCCCAAAAACCCACTAAAACTCACTGAAATCTCTTTCTAGATGTCTAGATGTTGAACCCACCACCAAAACCCCATATCTTCCCTTCCCCATCTTCAGCCCCAATAGCGTAACTGTGCAATCAAAAGATAAATCAGAGATGAAATTGCAATGAAGAGGCTAACAAGAAATTCAAGGGCAATGAAGCCTTTTTCCCTCCATCTGATGATTCAACCCACCACTTCCTCAACCTTTTCCACTTCCTATTTGTTGGTTAGTTGGTTAGAAATCGAGATGATACTGGATAAATCTGAAGTCGTGTATAACACTTTCAGATTGAATCAAATTTCGGGGTTCAACCAAAATTGTTCAATCGGATAAAATCTGAAGATTATAATTCAAGAGTTTTTGTTCTGGTCTTGTATGTTTTTACACCTGTTATGCTTTCTGAACCAGAATGATTATTTATGATCAAAGAACAGGTGGTTTTTGGCGGTTGATGGAAGTTTTATCTTTTAAACTGCCTTTTTCGGTCAAATGGCGCGTAAGTAGCGCACAGTTCGCGCTCCACGCGCAACTGGGCAGAACATTCTGCCAATCCGCGCATAAGTAGCGCACAGTTCGCGCTCCGCGCGCCAACGACCTGAAAGTCACTTCCATGTAATTTCCAAAATTTGCCTAAACCGAACATCTCGTTATTACATTAAAACAAGCGTGCACTCTTATTTTAACATAATAAAGAGATCAATTACACTAAAATGTCCAACAAACCTCCCCCATTTTAGTGTAATTACCGATCAAATCACCAAAGTCATAACATACAACAAAATACTGCATAGATGAAATATCGTGACGATTGAATTTCATCTTAGAAAATTACACGTTTCATATATTCGAATATCAGGGTGTCTCTAAGGATTGAACCATTTCTATTCATAATTAATGAATACATGAAGATAATCTGCACAATAGTTTATAACATTACTCTTGCTCGACACTAGTTTACTAGCCTGTGTCCCTATCCTTCATAAGCATATCAAAGCCAAGTCCTAGCTTCTTGAAGCGGCTAAACTTCATGCTTATATAGGTAGTCCTTTTCTTTCTTGCACCTGCAAATGCAATTTTTCAAAAGAACCATTGAGAAGTTATACTTCAACCTCCTTAACTTACAGAACCGAACACATACCTTTTGGGATACTTTCGATAATGTGTTCCAATCTCTACATGTTAAGCTTTCCACATTTAATTCAGCACCTAATGTCATATTAGATGGGAATTGGGTATCTTAACATAAGAGATTTCAGATGGACTTTAATCCTAATCCCACAGCCGACCTTTTCACGAGATCTCTACTTAACCCTTTGGTTAAATGATCGGCCAAATTATGCTGAGTTCTCACAAACTCCACTGATATTACACCATGCATGATTAACTCCCGAACCATGTTGTGTCTAACACCCAAGTGTCTAGACTTCCCATTATACACTTGACTATATGTCTTAGCCAAAGTAGCCTGACTATCGCACCTGATAGACATGGGAGGTATAGGTTTGGGCCACAATGGAATCTCATAGATTAGATTTCTTAGCCACTCAGCTTCTTTACCAGCTGCTGCTAAAGCTACAAATTCAGATTCCATTGTTGAATTTGTAATGCAAGTCTGTTTCTTGGAGGAATACCCAACCACTTGTGGATGAATAATCTTCCATATTGGTTATCCAACTTGCATCAGAGTAACCTTCAATAACCGATGGAAATCCAGTATATGTCAAACCATAGTCAATGGTTCCCTTTAAGTACTTGAATACTCTATTCATAGCTTACCAATGATGAGAACTGGGATTACTTGTAAACCTACTAAGTTTAGCAACAGCATAAGCTATATCAGGCCTAGTACTAATCATTGCATACATGAGTGATCCTATCGCCCTTGAGTATTCAAGTTGAGACACTGCTACACCTTTATTAGGTAATAGCTTCAGGTTAGGATCAATGGGAGTACTTACCGGAGAACAATCTTTAAAATTAAATTTCTCCAATATCTTCTCAATATAATGTGATTGAGAGATGGAGATGCCATTGTTTCCACGTTTGATCTTTATTCCTAAGATCACATCCGCCTCCCCCATATCTTTCATATCAAACTTAGAAGACAAAAATGCCTTAGTTTCATCAACTTGATCTTGGTCGGTACCAAAGATCAACATGTCGTCTACATACAAACAAATTATAACTCCTTTGCCATGAGTATCAAACTTGCTGTATAGACATTTATCTGCATGGTTTAGAACAAAACCACTAGACAACACAACCTCATCAGATTTTTGATGCCATTGTTTAGGCGCTTGTTTCAAGCCATATAGAGATTTCATCATTTTACACACCTTATTTTCATTTCCTGGCATAACAAACCCTTCAGGTTGTTTCATGTATATCTCTTCATCCAATTCACCATTTAAGAATGCAGTTTTCATATCCATTTGGTGAATCACCAGATTGTGGATAGCAGCAAGTGCTAACAACAGTCTAATAGTGGATATCTTAGCAACAGGAGCATATGTATCGAAAAAATCAATACCCTCCTTTTGTCTAAAGCCTTGGATAACCAATCTGGCTTTGTACTTGTCAACAGTACCATCCACTTTCATCTTTCTCCTAAAGATCATCTTACATCCTAATGGCTTACATCCAGGAGGTAAATCAACCAATTTCCAGGTATTATTTTGCAAGATGGAATCCATCTCACTTTGGATTGCTTCTTTCCAGAATGCAACATCCCTTGAAGCCATTGCTTCACTAAAAGTCTTTGGATCTTCCTCAACATTAAGGCAATATTGATATTGAAATTCAATATCATTCCTTGACCCTTCAACCAAATAAAGTTGAAAGTCATCACCAAATGACTTAGCATTTCTTACTCTCGTACTCTTCCTAGTTTCATTACTAGTTGAAGGTGTATCCTTATTATTAACTGTGACTTTCGACGTGGAATTCATGTCCTTTGGCCTAGGTATAGATGTAAACCTTTGTTCATCAAAGATAGCATCCCGTGACTCTATAACCGAGTTCACAGCAACAGAATCATTAGATTCTAGCACATAGAATCTATATGCTTTAGAATGTTCAGCATATCCAATAAATATGCAATCTATACCTCTTTCACCTATGGTTTTCCTTTTAGGTTCTGTAAGCCTGACTACAGCCCTACATCCCCAAATTTTGAGATAACTCAAATTTGGTGTCTTTTTGAGCCAAAGTTCATATGGGGTAACCTTATTCCTTTTGTTAGGAATTCGGTTCAACAAGTAACAGGCTGTCAACATAGCCTCGCCCCAAAATCCTTCACTTAGACCCGAATAGGATAACATAGAATTCACCATTTCTTTCAAGGTTCTATTTTTCCTTTCGGCTACACCATTTTGTTGTGGTGTATAGGGAGCTGTTGTTTGATGTATTATTCCAGTAGATTGAAAATAAACCGGATCATAATACTCACCTCCCCTATCCGTACGAAGAGTTTTGATTAGCCCATTTTGATGAAGTTCTACCTCTTTCTTATAAATTTTAAATTTATCAAGAGCTTCATCTTTTGTAGTTAATAAATATACATAACAGTACCTAGATGCATCATCAATAAAAGTAACAAGATATTTTTTATGGCCTAATGATGGAGTAGCATGCAAATCGCACAAATCACTATGAATAAGGTCTAAGATTTTAGTCTCACTTTTAACATCCTTAAAAGGTTTCCTAGTGATCTTGGTCAACATGCAAGTTTTGCATTTTTCAATGTTCATATCAAAAGGAGGAATCATACTTGTTTTTGACATATCTTTCAATCTTTTGTAATGAACATGTCCTAATCTAGCATGCCAAATTTCTGATTTTGTCATACTAGTTATAGAACTACACGAGGCCATACAAACAGATTCATGAACAAAAGGAACATCAATGTTTAATTTAAACATTCCATTACAACGATAACCAAATCCAACAAACGAACCATGTCTTGACAAGATGTACTTGTCACTTTCAAGTACTTGCTTGAAACCACAATTATTTAAAACCATACCAGACAATAAGTTCTTACGAATACCAGGTACAAATAAGACATTATCCAAATACAAACTTTTTCCGGAAGTAAAAACTAAATTTACACAACCTAATCCTAGGATTGGTTTAGTCGTAACATTGCCCATCTTCACAATAGAGCCATCATCGATTGGTTTAAATTCCTTGAACCAACGACGATCTATGCACACATGGCTTGTTGCTCCCGAATCAAACCACCAAGCAACGTCATCATCCTGCACATAGAATGCATCAGATATTAGTGATACATAATTTGAATTCGTATTCGAATTAAAATTATTCACAACAATCTGACCTTGTTGCTTTTCAGGATCATTCGACCCACTTGGACCAGCCTTGTTCTTTTCTTTGAACACCCGGCAATCCCTCTTTAAATGACCAGGTTTCCCACACTTCCAACATGACAATTTTGTCTGTTTGTTTGGACCTTTGTTCTTATTTCCTTGAAATTTTCGTTTCTTACCTTTAGCATTGGAATTTTGCTTAACTGTTCCACTTTCCTCTACCATATTAACGGAAGAGGAACCTGCTACGTTTTTATCATTGACTTTATCAATTTCCTGAGCCCTCAGCGACTCCTCAATCATGAAATGACTACCGAGTTGAACCAGAGTCAACTCTTCCTTCTTATGTTTCAAGGTATGCTTGAAATCTTTCCAAGAAGAAGGCAGTTTACCAATTATAGATGAAACTGCAATGGATTCATCCATTTTCAAATCATGTTGAGTAAACTGACCCAAAATTCGCAGCAGTTCATTATATTGTTCCACAACAGGCCTCGAATCCACCATTTTTGTAATTAAAGAAATTACTAACTAAGAATTTGTTACTTGAGGCATCTTCTGCCATATACTTGGTTTCAAGAGAGTCCCATAATTCCTTAGCAGACTCAACATTTTGATAAATATCAAAGAGAGAGTCAGACATACCGTTCAGAATGTGTCCACGACAGATGTAATCGTCGTTCTCCCATTTCAAACGCTTCCTTGTTTGATCCAGAGATTCGGCTTCCATATACACCGGCATCGGTGTACTCAGCACATACACCACTTTCAATGTTGTCAAGAGAAAGTGCATCTTCTTCTGCCATCTTCTGAAATCCTGCCCTTCAAACTTGTCCAATTTCGCAAACTTGCTTGTCATCTTCGAACTATCGTTCGTCATCTCGAAAGAATTTGATTCAATCTTTTGTTGGTTAAAATTTGGTTAGAAATCGAGATGATACTGGATAAATCTGAAGTCGTGTATAACACTTTCAGATTGAATCAAATTTCGGGGTTCAACCAAAATTGTTCAATCGGATAAAATCAGAAGATTATAATTCAAGAGTTTTTGTTCTGGTCTTGTATGTTTTTACACCTGTTATGCTTTCTGAACCAGAATGATTATTTATGATCAAAGAACAGGTGGTTTTTGGCGGTTGATGGAAGTTTTATCTTTTAAACTGCCTTTTTCGGTCAAATGGCGCGTAAGTAGCGCACAGTTCGCGCTCCACGCGCAACTGGGCAGAACATTCTGCCAATCCACGCGTAAGTAGCGCACAGTTCACGCTCCACGCGCGCTCCGCGCGCCAACGACCTGAAAGTCACTTCCATGTAATTTCCAAAATTTGCCTAAACCGAACATCTCATTATTACATTAAAACACGCGTGCACTCTTATTTTAACATAATAAAGAGATCAATTACACTAAAATGTCCAACACTATTCAACTGGTACACTCCAAACTCACAACTTCCTATTTCCACTAATGAAAAAAAATTACACATCAGATTTCTGTTAGGCAACTCAGATATTTTTGTAACATTTGACTATTCTATTACTCACAAACCAGTACGCCAATCTCGACCCCTTAAGTGAGTTACAATGTGTTCGGTACCGTATCTTCGGCTATGTATCCGGTCTTGGATAAGTAGCCCGGTCTGAGATAGTTGGTACGTATATCCTTGGTCAGTCCGAGTTGGTGCTCCGATCCGAGGTGGGGTGGTACCTGCAATGACACTCCGACGCTCAAGTCAGTGAGTGAGTCAATTACAAGTAAGAGTAAGTGAGAGATGAGTACCATTAATGTGGGCAATCAATGCTTATTTATAGGTGTTTGGAGTGAAGGAGGACTGTTGGATCTAGGTCTGCAATCTCCACCGTTGG
This sequence comes from Astragalus membranaceus, assembly GCA_039519185.1. Taxonomy (NCBI): domain Eukaryota; kingdom Viridiplantae; phylum Streptophyta; class Magnoliopsida; order Fabales; family Fabaceae; genus Astragalus; species Astragalus membranaceus. The sequence goes on along the minus strand of CM076848.1, from coordinate 118,715,589 downwards.
ATGAGTCAGGTCCTTTGTTATTGGGCCTTTTTGGTGGATTGGCCACTGGGCCCAATCCATAACACAATGTCATTCCTAGGTGGCATGCCACGTAGGTGATTAAAAAAATTAGAAATGAAAAAAAAAGTACACATCAGATTTCTGTTAGTCAACTCAGATATTTTTGTAACATTTGACTAACAGAATGACCTATTTAAAAATAGTTGATTTTACAGGGATCTTCTTAAAACAAAAATTTTTGCAGAGACTAAAATCAAAAGACCTCATATTTACGGGTACCAAAAACATATTTAAGTTTTTTATTTACAAAAGCTAAAAAGAAAAAAACAAAAAGGAAGACTTCAAGTCTTTCTGTAACATCCGAAATTCAACTAACGTTTAAAATCTTGGATATCAATTCTTGATAGGAATTCAGAGTTTGCATAATACATAATTTGGATTAAAAGTAAACACAAATGTGCCTCAAAACTTAACTTATTTCTTTTTGTGAAAAGTTTCCATATCATAGTCATTCATAATAACTTCCCAACTTAGGGGACAATCAAAATAAGAGTTAAGTTTACATCATTAATCCAAAATATAAGTGTGCCAATACTACAACAAACTAGGGTATCATGTCTAAACTTAGGACCATTCAACGGTTCTCATTACAACTTAAATACTTAACAAAATACATAAGCTATTTCTCAAAACATTCCAATACAAGAAAAACGAGTTTTTTCGGCGGATAATTTCCGGCGGATTTTTTCCGCCGGTACGGTTCCGGCGGAAATTTCGCATTTCCGGCAGATTTTTTCCGCCGGTAAATTTCCGGCGGAAAAAATAGACTTTCCGACGGGTTTTTTAAAAAGAATATATTTAATTTTCTTTTTTAAAAATCCGCAAGAAAATTGCATTACGGGCGGAAAAAATCCGCCGGTAATGCGCGTTTCCGGTGGATTTTTAATTTTTTTTTATTTTTTTAAAAAAAAACCGCCGGAAATGTGCATTACGGCCGAATTTTCAAAATATTATTTATTTATTTATTTTTAAAATTCCGCCGGCAATGCACATTTCCGGCGGATTTTTCAAAAAATTATTTATTTTTTTATTTTTAAAAATCCGCCAGAAATGTACATTACAGGCGGATTTTTCAAAAAATTATTTATTTTTTAAAAAATCCGCCAGAAATGTACATTACCAACGGATATTTTCGCATGAAATTTCCGACAGAAAAATCCGCCGGTAATGCACATTTTCGGCGGATTTTTCAAAAAATTATTTATTTATTTATTTTTAAAAATCCGCCGGAAATGTACATGACCGACGGATTTTTTCGCATGAAATTTCCAACAGAAAAATCCGCTGATAATGCACATTTCCGACGGAGAAAACCGCCGGTAAATTCGCCGGAACCGTTCGAAAATGGCTATAAATAAAACTTTCTCCTACACTCTTCTCATTCTCTCATTTCACTCTTTATTTCTTTCTCATTCTTTTCTACACTTTCCCTATCTTATCTTTCTTCTTCTTTCTCATACTCTCCAATCTCCATAAATTTCTCTACATATCTCTCTTCTCAATTTCCTCTTTCTTCTTCATTCTCATTCATTCTCACTCCTTCATTTTTATTTCTTCTTACTTCTTCATTCTTATTCTCTCCTATATTATTACTTCTCATACTCTCCTTCATTCTTATTCCTTCTTCCTGATTCATTTTTATTCTCTCCAATATTATTTCTTCTCATCATCTTTTTCCTTCTTATTCATTCCTATTTCTTCATTCTCATTCCTATATTCCTTCTCATTCTGTTCTATATCATTTTTCTTATATTCTACTTCATTTTCATTTTTCTTACTTCTTATTAAATTACATACTAAATTTTAAAATTCGAAAAAATTTTAAAAAAATTAATTTTTTTTAAAAAAGAAATAAAAAATCCGCCGGTAATGTGCATTTTCGGTGAATTTTTCAAAAAAATTTCTTTTTTATTTTTTTTAAAAACTCCACCGGAAACGGCCATTACCGGCGGAAAAAATCCACCGGAAATTACTGACGGGAAAATCCGCTGGTAATGTGCGTTTCCGGCGGATTTTTCAAAAAAAAAAATAATTTTTTATTTAAAATTTTTTTGCCGAAAATGTGCATTACCGACGGAAAAAATCCGCCGGAAATTACCGGCGGAAATTCCGCCGGAAAACATTACCTACGAGCGTTTTGCCGGCGGATTTCCTGCGGAAAAAATCCGCCGAAAACGTCACTTTTTCGGCGGATTTGGTGCATTTCCGGCGTATTTTTTCGCCGGAAAAGCGCGTTTTTCTTGTAGTTTTCAAATTGAATCTAAAAAAAACAACAAGCTCAAGAACATTCATTACAACTTGATTATTGGGTGGGGTGGAACCTCAATCACCATCAACAACCAATTTCAGAACCAAAATGGGTTCAAACACCACATGGTGTGCAAAACCCTAAGTGAAAGAAAGGTGGGGGGAGAGAGAGAGAGGAAACTCACATTGACAAGGATTTGCTCAATAAACAAGTAGAACACTTCAACTACACCCACAAACAGCTCCACTAGCTTCTCTTCACCCAAACCAACACCCCAAAGCTCCTAAACTGAAACTCCTAGCTTTCAAACTTCAAATACCTTGACTAATCCCACATGCAAGCTCCAATAGAACATCTATAACCTCCAAAAACCACATGCATGATGAACCAAGGGTATAGATGGTATAAAGGTGAAATTTCTGAAATGGGTAGCTCAAACCTCCATGGTATAAAGGAGATGAAGTGAAGGAAATGTAGTTGCTAAAGAGATGAGATGAACATTTGGGTTTCAAGTAGCTGAATGTAGGGTTTAAAACAAGTAGATGAAGTCCCTCTCCCTTTCCTTTCTCTCTTTCCCGAAAACCCTATCCCTCAACTCTACCTTATGTTCAATTTGTGTGAAAGTAAGTGTGTCTTGTTTGTGAGTGGGTGTGGTCAGCTGAGTGTATAGGAGAAAATTAATGGTTTGGTCTTAAAAACAATGGAAATTACAATTATGCCCCTTCTCTAACTCAGTAACACACACACTTATTTAACCCACTAAAATTCTAATAATCCATAAATTACCAATCATTCACAAACACACAATTATTTCCACAATTCACAACAAGCATGTATCCAATAAATCAATAATCACTTAAAGTAATCGAAGATTACTTTGGGCGTTTCACTTTAAAACTCAACACCTAATCCATCAACAACAAGAAGATTAACTAACTCCGTAGGAGGAGTAGACAAAACCAAAAGGGAAGTATTCCCATGAGCTCGTAGCTTAGCCAAGAAATCTGCACAAGCATTACCCTCTCTCAGGGTGTAACATCCCCAATTTGGCTAATTTCAATTATTGGAATTAGCAAGTGCTTTTATTTAATTAATGGCTAATTTGAGTAATTAAACTTGCTTGAATATTGAGTAGTTGATTTAATAGCTAAGTTGTGTGTAATAGATGAATTATTAATTAATTGTTTGATTGGAAATTCGATTTAAGTGAGAATTAAGAATAAGGGTAGATTGGTCTTTTCCCTTTATATTCCCTTCAGCTCACAACACACTCACTTAACTCACCACTCACTTTGAGAAAACACACACACACACACACACAGTTGCTGAATTTAAGAAAGAAGAGCTTGAGGGAAAGAGAGAGTAGGCGAGAGGGAGAGGGAGAAGAAAAGGAGAGCTCACTCCATTCACCATGCATGTTCTTCTTCTCTACACATTTGAAATCAACTCATCATTCTCTAGCTATTGACACCAATATCATCATCCATTTCTCCACCATTCTCATTTCACCATTTGAGACACTTCAAGCTCAAATTGTCAAAGGTGGAGTCCTTGCATTCTCATTGTGGTTGATTGAAGCATGGGTTCAGTTGTTAGACCCATTTCTGAATCTAAGGTTGAAGTAGATCATCAATTCCTCCCCTTTCCTTTCCATTTTCAAGTTTCACCAAGTAGAGTAGAGTGTAGTGGAATTCTTGATTGCATGTGGATAAAAAGAGTCATAGGAGCTGTGGAGGGTCATACATGTTAGCGATTCAAGATATTAAAGTTCACTCCCACACCACATTGTCATTTGGGTAGCAAAACAAGGGTATTGTAGCCTTGGGACGAGTTTGGGTCTTGTTGGAGCATTTCGGGTAGCTGAGTTCAAAGCTGGAAAGCGGTTTGAGGTAGATCGGGTTGATTGAGTGTAGCTTGGACTTCGTTATTGTGATTGTTTGTGATTTTCATCACAATAAGGTGAGTTCTATACTCGCTTAGGATTTTGTTTCTGAACTGAAGATGCATGCTCTGGTCTGGTGTTGTTTTATGTTTGTTTCTAAAATTGAATAAAAACCGTAATTGTGAAAAATGCGAAAGTTGCGTTTCGGAACGGTAGTTTAATTGATTGTGGTGTGTTTGTTTGATCGTTATGATTGATATTTGAACTGGTTGTGGTATTGTTAATAAGTATGGTTAAGTTAGGAATTGAGCGGAATGAGGATTGGAACCAGGGGAATAGCGAAACTATACGAAAAAAATGAGTTATGTTGCAAATTGTAATTCTGTGAATAAATTCACAGGACTGTGAATCAATTCACAGATTGTGAACTCTGTTCCCATTCTGTGAATCGATTCCCAAGACTGTGAATCAATTCACAGATTGTGAACTCTGTTCCCATTCTGTGAATCGATTCCTAGGACTCTGAATCAATTCACAGATTGTTAATTCTGTTCTAATTCTGTGAATCTGTTCACAGATTGGGAATCTGTTTCTATTCAGTGAATCGATTCCCAGGACTGTGAATCTACTCACAGATTGTGAAAGTTTTCCTATTTTGTGAATCGATTCCAATTTCATTCTAATCATTTCCCCAATCTTACCCAATGAATTTAAGACATGTATGCCATGACTTTTTATTATGATTGAGATGAAACTTTTCCTATTTTGTGAATCGATTCCAATTTCATTCTAATCCCTTCCCCAATCTTACCCAATGACTTTTTATTATGATTGAGATGATATTAAATTGAATTGTTTTGAGCCATAATTAGTCACGAGTGAGTGAAAACAAGATCATGCTAATTCAAGGGACTATGAGTCCATTCAAATCATGTTAATATTCAAGTCATGTTAATGTTCAAGTTCATGTTAAGGTTCAAGTATTATTCAGGACATGTATATATATATATATATATATATATCAAGTATAGGGTGACGACCCTAAGTTATTAGCATACTAGGGCAGGGAAGTCATCAGCCCGAACCCTAGGCCCCTTCCATGTAACCTGCTTTCCAAGGTCAGCGGGGTGGGTGCACTGCGAACCGGAGAAAAGAAAAATGGTTCAAAGTGATGTGCTAAGATCAGGACATGGTACGTAGTTATCAAGAAATTGAGCTACGAGTTAAATGAAGCATAATAAACCGCGAGAGTAGTAAGGGGTCTCGATAGGACTCACTGAGATTTGTAATCTCACCATTTATATGTTGTGGTTTTTACAGAGAAACAGGGAAAGCAATGAAGCACGATTAGCTGGCGTACCATATGGAGATTATGGAGATACTGAGGAATTAGTTTATTGCTTATATTGTTTCCTTTAGTTTCTTATGTATCCCGATGATATGACTTGTATTTGTTCAAAGTTGTAAATCGTTTCGCTATTTCTGTTTATGGATATTGAGCATTAGGATGTGGGAAGGATATTAAAATATGGTTTTTATGTTAAGTATGTACTTCTTTTTAAAGTTAAGAAATATGAGTGATCGTTTGATGAGTTTTTATCAAGTTTTAGTTTTGTTCAATATCTAAAAACAGGAATTTTACTCTGATGTATGCTTTAAGGTGTATTCTAGTATTTCTCCTATGGTTGAAATATTACGGTATTACACAGGGTATGTATCAACTGACAATCTCAACCGCTCTTTAGGAGGTCTCTGATTAAAGCTATATTATTACCAAATTTGTAAATGAGGTGATTCCCCTCCTTAATCAAATTTAATACATGAAGAGAATCCGAGAAATAAACCACCTTCTGCAATGAAAAATTACAACTTTTTCGATTAAAACGTAGTTTTTTTCTTCACTTCACATTTTTTCCCGTGCCATAATTTTTTATGGATAAAAAATTATTAATCGTACCCCTCATATTTCTATTGTAAGTAAAAAGATGGTTTCATTTTTAGTCTTAAGCAAAAGTTAACTACTTTTATAATATGTAATGATATTATATATATATATATATATATATATATATATATATATATATATATATATATCCTTCATTTGAATGAGTTTTGGCCATAAAGTGAAATAAGAATTTCTTTTTATTATATATTTTTTGACAAATATTTTCATTAAATATTTTATTTTGACATGGGTAAATTTAGTGAATTCAATTTGATAGAGTATAAAAGGGTACATATGTAAATTACATTTCAAATGTATTATTGAGAGAAACCCGAGATAGAGTTATATAGTTTGTCTAGACCATTCTATTGTATATAAGGGCATCAAATGCCTTGTATTAATTCAATTGATTCAGTTACAAACTTAAACGGAATCTCTAACCGAATCCTCTCTCTCTCTGACGATGAATCAGTTCACTCTATCTCTCTCGATTAACTCTCACATGGTATCAATTGCTGTCGGTCCTGCTTCCATCGCCTAGATTCGCTTCCACATATCGAATTCCTAAATCAATTTCTTCATCTTCCCCAAAACTTCGCTTCATTTCAACAATGGCTTCTCCTATCGAAGAATGTTCACCAAAGAGTGCAACTGAAAACCTCACTCAATCGAAATCACAAGAAGCTCTCTGATTCAAGAAGGCCCCGAAGTTAGCGATCAAAGCTTGAAGATCGTAACTATCTGCTCTGGAATCAACAGATAGAAAGCGTTATCAAAATCCACAAGCCGCAACGCTACCTTCTGAACCTTGACATTCCACCGCAGTTCGAGTCAGAAACCGCTCATCTCGCCGGTGTCGTTTCTGAAGCCTATAATCAATGGCTGGTTCAAGATCAAATAGTTTTTACTTGGATGCTTTCTACTCTTTCAGATTCTCTTCTTCCTAGGGTTTTAACTTGTCAACACTCATGGCAAGTGTGGGACAAGATTCACAGTCATTACAATGCCCATCTTGGAGCCAAAGCGCGTCAGATCAAATCGGAATTTAAATCCACCAAGAAAGGTACCAGATCCGCCAATGAGTACATTACACTGATCCAATCTCTCTCTGACTCTCTCACCGCCGTAGGCGCTCCGATTTCCAAATCTGATATGTGCGACATCATCCTCGATGGGCTTCCAGAGGAATACAACCCCTTCGTCATGATGATGTACAGTAAATCTGATGCTCTCAATCTCACTGAACTTGAGTCTCTTCTCATGGTGCAAGAAGCACTTTGACAAGTTCAAACAAGAATTATCGGTCACCAATGTCACAGCGAACATCGCACAAACTGATGCTGCTCAGAACGCATCACGTCAATGTGAGAACTCCAATCTGAATATTCGATACATCTACACTTTTGACCGTGGTCGCGGACGCTTCGCCAGAGGTCGTGGCCGAGAATGTAACACTCTAATATTTTAACCTTGGAAGAAATATCGGAACACACATATCCAACATACGTCAGAGTGCAAATTCTAAATTAAGACATTGAACAAATCTAAACATAGATGAGAATTCATCCAACTATCCTTTTAAAACCATCACAAGTTATTAAAAGGATTACATACAACAACAAACCTATGGTCCAAAGTCGTTTCACCCTTAATTGTTCAACATCGTAAACTGAAATACAATAAAGATACATAACTTTGAAACAAGTCTATGTCATATAATCGAAGTACATCCTAAACTATGGAGCTAATCAAAATACAAATGGATCTTCAAAATCCTTCAATCTTCACATATAGCACAGCTGCTACTCATGCTTCTTTGTCTTAGATTTTCCCTGTTTCTCTGTAAAACCACAAACATAAACAGTGAGAAGTACAAGTGGAGGAGGTTCACGACCTGCTTATTACTTATGTGGAAAGTATGGACATGTCGTTGGGGATTGCTGGCACCGGTTCGACAAACACTTTGTCCCTCAGCAACCACAACCATCACAACAGCAAGCCTCTGCACCTGCGTCTCAGTCACCTACCAATGATGCACCAGACACCTCTGATGGCATAAACGCCTTCCTCGCCTCTGCTGCTATCGACGATACAGGTAAATTTCGTATACCTAACTTCTGTAGAATCACGCCGTCACGCAAGAGAAAACGATGGCATGTAGACTCACGAGTCTCACACCACATTACTGCTGATTCTCACATTTTTCACTATAAAAGACCTTACACTGGTCCTAAGAAAGTTCATATAGGTAATGGTGCTAATTTGAATATTGTTGCTACAGGCACAGCCAAAATTGAATCTGACACAGATCCTAACACCACCTTCACCTTACACAATTTGCTGCATGTACCTGGCATCACACATAACCTCATTTCTGCTTCACGATTTGCAGCTGATAACAATGTCTTTTTTGAACTTCATCGTACTAAATGTGTTGTGAAATCACAGGGCTCTAGCTAATCACTGTTGACCGGACAAGTTGGATCCAATGGCCTTTACAGTTTTACTTCTTTCAAAAGTCTTCCAGGAACTCACATCAAGAATAAGAGTAACACTAGTGCTTCACCTTTACTTCTTACTAGTGTAACCAAAGACCATTTTACAAATACTTGTAGTAGCACACATTACTCTTTGTGGACCATCGATTGGGCCATACTATTGGCTATATTGTTTCCCGTGTAATGAATTTGTGTAATGTGAAAAACCTACATAAAGACACCTTTGAGTTATGTCAATCTTGTTGCCTTGGGAAATCTCACAGGATATTTGCACCGCCTTCCACAACTACACACACCTCACCATTTGAACTTGTGTACACTGATTCATGGGGTCCCTTACCATCCCCCTCTAGTTGTGGCTATTCATACTATATTGCCTTTGTGGATGCCTTTACAAAATACACATGTTTTTACTTCTTCAAACACAAATCCGATACTATTACCGCATTCACCCAATTTCATAAATTTATCCAAACCCAATATAATGCCAACCTGAAGGCCATTCAATCCGATAATGGAGGTGAATACAAACCCTTAACTAAACACCTAACCGACCTAGGAATCCTTCACTGCTTCACTTGTCCACATACCTCACATCAAAACGGAACCGTCAAACGCAAACACTGTCATATCACCGAAATGGGACTCTCCTTTCTTGCCCATGCGTCCATTCCCATCTCCTATTGGGATCATAGATTTACAACCGCGGTGCACCTAATCAACCTTTTACCTACAACCACATTACCCAACACTATGTTACCATATGAAGCTCTCACAACTCTTGCCCCCATCTACAAAGACCTTAAATCATTTCGATGCCTTTGTTTTCCACTTCTTACCCCGTACAATAGACACAAACTTCAATTCAAAAGTACTCTATGTGTTAATCTTGGCCTCTCCCCACAACACAAAGGCTACAAATGCCTTAGTGCAACAAATCGCATTTACATCTCAAAAGATGTCATCTTCCATGAAACACACTTTCCCCACCCAACATTATTTCCCTCAAAACCTCCCACATGCACCATCCAAGGTCCCCACCACTACCCTAGCCCAACCACTTCCTTCACCACCATGTACAAAAATAGAACCTAATAAGCTTATTTCCACATCTACTGCCTCCTCTGGGCCTATAAGCCCAGAACCTATTGAGCCTCAACCTAATACTCCCGTGGACAACACTGCACCACCTGAACCCGTGTCTTCTCAACCAGAAATTCGCCAACCCATAACACCAGGTGGGCCCGTACCACATGCCACTATAATGCCCCCACCCGCACCTCCTCCTCCCACAAATACACACCCCATGACTACACGGTCACATACCGGTAACTTGAAACTACGAGTCCTCCTCACTCAATTTGAACCCACCTCCGTTAAGCAAGCATTAGCTAATCCCAAATGGTTAAATGCCATGCAACAAGAATACCAAGCCTTGACCTCCAACAACACTTAGACCCTAATGCCTTTACCCCCAAATAGGAAAGATATTGGGTGCAAAAGGGTATTCAAGGTTAAAGAAAACCCGGATGGATCGGGTAACAAATATCAGGCCTGATTGGTAGCCGAAGGTTATCATCAACAACAAGGCAAAGATTATGGAGAAACATTCTCTCTGGTTATAAAACCCACTACTATCCATGTGCTTCTCACTTTAGCACTCACATACAAATGGTCCATACAACAAGTTGACTTTAACAATGCATTTATTAATGGTTTCTTATAGGAGGATATCTATATGACCCAACCTCCCGGGTTTGTATCAAAGGACAAGACTCTTGTGTGCAAATTACAACGATCCTTATATGGTTTGAAACAAGCACCCCGTGCTTGGTATGAACGACTTCGCAAGTTTCTACTTGGGTACAGCTTCAAGGTTGGTAGTTGTGATCACTCACTCTTCATCTATAGATCCACGAATGTTCAGCTATATGTCTTGGTGTACGTGGCCAACATTCTTGTGACAGGTTCATCTTCACGTCTCATCCAAGATGTTCTTGACAAGCTTCAAGGTACTTTTGCTCTCAAATATCTTGGTAAGCCAAAATACTTCTTGGGTATTGAAGTTTCTTATCAACCGAATGGTTCTCTCATACTTACTCAACAAAAGTACATCAAAGATCTACTTGAGTGAGCTAACATGATAGGGTGTAATGGTGTGGTTACTCCTATGTTGTCGACAACCAAACTTAGGAAAAAAGGTTCGGATGTCCTCAAAGATCCTTACATGTATCGGTCGATTGTTGGTGCTCTACAATACATTACTCTTACACGACTTGAACTCTCATATTGTGTTAATAAGGTGTGTCAATTCCTTTCTCCACCTCACGAATCTCATTGGTTGACTGTTAAGAGGATCTTGCGATATCTAAGTGGCACCACATCTTATGGATTGATTCTACATCCCGCGCCAACAAACTGTATCATGTCTCTTCGTGTCCACACCGACTCGGATTGGGCATGTGATGTGAACGATAGACGATCCACTTCCAGTTCTTTCCTTTTCCTTGGACCCAATCTAGTATCATGGAGCTCCAAGAAGCAAACTCTTATAGCCCGATCAAGGGCCGAAGCTGAGTATCGTGGAATGGCTAATGCAGCGTCCGACCTTCTTTGGTTGCAATCATTACTTCATGAACTACGGGTTCCCTTTCAAAGGCCAACACTTCTATGTGACAATCTTAGTGCCGTTCACCTTGCCCATTATCCAGTTCTATACGCGCGTACTAATCATTTTGAACCAGACATTCATTTTGTCCGAGACAAGGTAGAAGCCAAGAAACTAACAGTGCACCATGTTCCTGCACATGCGTAGCTAGCCGGCGCGTTAACTAAGCCTTTGCTAACTAATTCGTTCAAAGAGCTTCGCACCAAATTCAAGGTTGTTCCCATACAACCCCCTTGAGCTTGAGGGGGAATGATAGAGTATAAACTTAAAGGGTACATATGTAATTTACCTTTCAAATGTATTATCGAGAGAAATCTAAGATAGAGTTATATTTTTAGTCTAGAACATTCTGATGTATATAAGGGCATCAAATGCCATGTAATAATTCAATTGATTCAGTTACAACTTAAACAGAATCTCTAACCGAATCCTCTCTCTCTCTCACGATGAATCAATTCACTCTATCTCTCTCGATTAACTCTCACACAATTAACTTTTTGTATGAAAAGTGTTCTGTACATTGCAGTACTGGGTGGACTGCAGTTGGTAGGTCACCTGCTGCCTGGAAGGAGGTTAGTGCGAGCCCGGGAGGGGTACCTGCGAAGCCACTCCGACGCTCAAGTCAGTATTGAGAATAGATGAGTGATTTAGCTAGGAATGAGAATCTACCTCTTTATGGCAATGTGTGCCAGTATTTATAGGGAATTGTGCCCGTGGTGAGCCGTTAGATCGGTAGAGTGAATCTGAGTCATCCAAGTATGAGAGTCAAGAATGGGCTTGTGTATTGTGGATATGGATCAAAGTGATTGGGCCAATATATGTCTAAGTGCTGAATGGGCCTCTTGGTCCAATCCAGAACAGTTGCCCCCCAAGCCGAGATTATTTCGAATGATGGTCTTGGCTTAAAGAGTTGTTATCGATCTGCCCGAAGCGTTACTTCATCTGTCTTGTCTGGTCGTATAAGATCTCTTCACCGCGACCGTGACGCACACCTCCCATGGTGTAATCATTGTGCCATGCACCAAGCTAAAGTGTCGTATCCTGATGTTGGCGCCCTCCTGGGCGCCTTGTGCCAAGGTGCCGTGTCCTGATGTTGGCACCCTCCTATGCGCCTTGTGCCATGTGTCCTGATGTTGGCGCCCTCCTGGGCGCCTTGTGTCAAGGTGCTGCGACCTGATGTTGGCGCCCTCCTAGGCGCCTTGTGCCATGTGTCCTGATGATGGCGCCCTCCTGGGCGCCTTGTACCAAGATGCTGCGTCCTGATGTTGGCGCCCTCCTGGGCGCCTGTTTGTGTCTTTGTGTTGGCGCCCACATAGGCGCCCTCCTGGATGCCGGTTTGTGTCTTTGATTTGGCTCCCACCTAGGCGCCCTCCTGGGTGCCGAATTACGTTTTGGTTTGGTGCCCACCTAGGCGCTCTCCTGGGTGCCGGTTTGCGCTTTGTGTTGGCGCCCTCCTATGTTTCGGTTTGCATTTCGATTTGGCGCCCACCTAGGCTCCCTCTTGGGTGTCGGTTTGTGTTTTAGTTTGGCGCCCACCTAGGCGCCCTCCTGGGTGCCGGTTTGCGCTTTGTGTTTGGCGCCCTTGTGTTGGGCGCCTGGGTGCTGGGTGCTAGGCACCTCCCATGGTGCTGGATCCTGCTTTTATTTGGCGCATTGGTGTTGGGAGCCTGGGTGCCAAGGGCTTGGAACCTTCCATGGTGCTGGGTCCTGCTTTTATTTGGCGCCTTGGTGCTCGACGCCTGGGTGCCAGAGGCGAGGCACCTTCCATGGTGCCGGGTCCCACTTTTATTTGGCGCCTTGGTGCTGGGCGCCTAGGTGCCAGGGGCTAGGCATCTTCCATGGTACTGGGTCCTGCTTTTATTTGGCGCCTTGGTGTTGGGCGCCTGGGTGCCAGGGGCTAGGCACCATCCATGGTACCGGGTCCTGCTTGTTGTTGGCGCCTTGGTGCTCGACGCCTGGGTGCCAGGGGCTAGGCACCTTCCATGGTGCCGGGTCCCACTTTTATTTGGCGCCTTGGTGCTGGGCGCCTAGGTGCTAGGGGCTAGGCATCTTCCATGGTGCTGGGTCCTGCTTTTATTTGGCGCATTCGTGCTGGGCACCTGGGTGCCAGGGGCTAGACACCTTCCATGGTGCCGGGTCATGCTTTTATTTGGCGCCTTGGTGCTGGGCGCCTGGGTGCCAGGGGCTAGGCACCATCCATGGTACCGGGTCCTGCTTGTTGTTGGCGCATTGGTGCCGGGCGCCTGGCTGTCGTGTCTCATGACATTGGCGCCCTTGCTGGGTGAGTGCCTTGTACCTGACTGTCGTGTCTCATGACACTGGCTCCCTGTGGGTGCCTTGAACTTGGATCTCTGCTGGGTGCCACCATCCTTTCAAATTTTAAGTAGACAGTTGCTGAGTTTGCCTTGCTTTAGGCAGATGAGCTTGTCGACGCCCGTCGGGACAATTTGTAATGAAGAATACCCTTAGCATAGTTTACCAAGACTCGGCCTGGATAGAACTCGCCCAAGGGGTTGTGACAACCAAGGCCAGCTTGAAGTATACCCTTGGCATAGTTTACTAGGACTCGGCCCAAATAGAACTCGCCCAAGGGGTTGTGACCACCAAGGTCACTTATTTGTTTTGGCATGCCATGGCACTCTTAAGTCCTTGGAGGGATGGTCTTGGCTTTGAGCTAATGTTGATGTAGCCCCTGTGATTCGGGCAGTCCCTCCCTGCAGGGTATGTTGGGTCTCAAACTTGCCTCGCTCCTCCCCTAACCAAGGAGTTGGACCCTTTTTCTTTCTTGATCTTAAGGAATTTTCTTTGGAACAAGTGTTAATGCTAGTGAGCTAGAACAAAAACTGTAATTGCAAGATGAACTTTTGTTAATCATTCATATCGAGCTTTTAGATTCTGCCTTCGTGCTTAAACAGCAAAATTCTTAACTAGGTCTAGCCCTAGGTTCAGGTCCTGATGCCCCTGCTCCCTATTCAGAGTCACAGGTCTCATCCACTTCTTCATTCACGTACTGAGCGAGCTTCCCTTCGCGGATCAGCTCTTCAATGTCATCCCTAAGGGTGTTGCATTTGCTGGTACTGTGCCCATAACCTTTGTGATAACGCCAGTACTTTTTAGAGCTTCGGCCTTTCCTTTGCACGAGAGGTTCGGGTTGTTTGATGTTCCAAAACTCCGCGTCCATGCATTCGGCAAGGATCTCAGCTTGGGATGTGTTCAGCAAGGTGTACTCTGAGAAGCGACCTTGTCGGGGTCGGGACTCCCGAAGAGTTCTCTCATCTTGAGCTCCTTTCTGCCAAGGTTTTTCAATGGCCTTGTAAGCCAGCTCGTCTTCCTTGCTGCCAACCTTGGCTTCCACTTGGTACGCCATGTTGTCTTCTTCGTAGTCCATGTACTTTTGTGCCTTCTGAAGGAACTCATCCAAGCTTTGGAGTTTGTTAACCCCCACGTCCCTTTGAAACAGGCTTCCTTTCTTGAGGCCATCCTTCATCCAAAAGTACCTCCTCTTGTCTTCGAGGTTCCTGATGTTGGCAGCATCCTTGTTGAACATTTCCAGATATTCTCTAAGTGTTTCTTTCTCTCCCTGCATGGCCTCCCTAAGAACTTCTTCAGATTTTGGCTTCAAGCGATAGGCGAAAAAACGGGTCGTAAACATGGTAGTTAGTTTCCCCCAGGATGAGACTGAGTTTGGTTTTAAATCCTGGAACCAAGCTAGTGCTGAATCCGTGAGAGTGAGAGGAAAGATCTTGCAGTGGACGGGTTCTTTTTCCCCCCGGTAACACATCATGATTGAGAAGTAGGCCAAATGCCTGTCAGGGTCCCCAGTCCCGTCATACGTTTTGAGAGCTGGGAGCTTCTCTAAGGTCCTCGGAGTTGGGCAGTCGTCAACCTTCCTAGTGAAGGGTCCTTCGTTGGAGGTCCATCGCGAGTTGTGAGGTGACCAGTCCCCGAGATCTATGTCTCGACGGTCACATCGGGCTGGAGATCTCCTCGAGGTAGATCTATGGCGATGCCTCTTATGGGTCTTAATTAGCTCGGCTCCGCGACCTCTCGTGAGAATTGGAGGTTGCGAGCGATGAGGTCCTGGGGAGAGACTCCTCAGGCCAGTATGTACCGTCAGGCGAGGTTGGAGGGGGTGCTTGGAGGTGAATCTAATCCTTTGTGCATGCCGCGTCGAGGAGGAGAGAGGCGAGCTCGCTTCCGTGTAGGTGGAGAGCGATGATTGTTATGACGCCTGGGTGGAGACCTGCGGTGCCTGGAGCTCATTGTCCTTGGGGAAGGGGTGTTCCAGCGAGGATGGGGTTGCTCTGGCATGGCTGTCATTCGCCTCTCTATCTGCCTGAGGCGCGCTTCTTGCTGCAACATAGTCCGGGTGCAGTTGCACAGTAGGTCCAAGAGCTGGCGGATGGTCGCCGCCTCCCCGGGTTGGACGGGAATCTGGATAGAGGCTGGCTGGGGGTGCCGGGACCTGAATGTCTTGGTCTGGCGTGGAAGCAGCAAGGCCTTCGGGAGTGCCCTCTGGCTGGGGGTGCGGAGCGGCAATGCTTTGGACTCGGGGTCTACCTCTGGGGGCCATGGGAAAGCAGGAGGAAGTTCAAAAAGTAGAGATGATGTGAAAGACAGATATCTCCCACTGTGGTCGCCAATGTTCAGTACCTTGCAGTACTGGGTGGACTGCAGTTGGTAGGTCACCTGCTGCCTGGCCGGAGGTTAGTGCGAGTCCGGGAGGGGTACCTGCGAAGCCACTCCGACGCTCAAGTCAGTATTGAGAATAGATGAGTGATTTAGCTAGGAATGAGAATCTACCTCTTTATGGCAATGTGTGCCAGAATTTATAGGGAATTGTGCCTGTGGTGAGCCGTTGGATCGATAGAATCAATCTGAGCCATCCAAGTATGAGAGTCATGAATGGGCTTGTGTATTGTGTATATGGATTAAAGTGATTGAACCAATCCATGTCTAAGTACTGAATGGGCCTCTTTGTCAAATCCAGAACAAAAAGTACACAATTAACAACACTTAAATAGTTTTCATACTTATCGTGAAAGTACTTTTTTTGGTTTATAATATAAAATAATTAAATAGAAGCAGTAAGTTACACCTATGATGATTACCTAAGAGCGTCTTTATGACAGATATAATAAGCTCCGTAAAAGAAAATGAAGTTGACTCAGGACTAGGGATGTCAAAACGGGCGGCTCGGCCCGGCCCATTAACGCCTTTAGCCCGCTAAAAATAGGGCGGCCCGGCCCGTTAACGGACGTGGGCGCAATATCCATGCCCTGCCCGCGAAATGATGGGCAGGCGGGCCAGTGGGCTAGCGGGTTGGCAGGCTGGCCGTCAATTTACACTGGATTTTAAAAAAAAACGCTAACGGGCAGTTTGGCCCGCTACAGTGTTTAGCCCGCGGGCTGGCGGGCGAAGCGGGCCGGGCAACGCGGGCTGCCAGATAACAATACCTTAGCCCTGCCCGCCTTTTTTTGGTGGGCCAACGGGCCGGCCCGACGGGCCAAGCCCATTTTGGCATCCCTGCTTAGGACTCAATTTTCCTTTCATTTCAATCAAATGAGTCTGTAATATAAGCACAAAAAATATTATGTTTAGTGGTTTAAAGTAAAAGCAAGTATTAACTACTTATACCATATTTAGTGTTACTATTCTTAGATTTTATTTTCAAATAATCATCTCAAAAATATTTGTTTTTGTTATACCATATTTTAGTAAAAGCAAGTATTAACTACTTATACCATATTTCGATTAATTTAGATTTTATTTTCAAATAATCATTTTATTCTCATGAAACAAGTCTTTATGAGAGGCAATTTAGAAAACACAATTGCATATTTGTGTTATGAATAATATTAGTGGATGTCCACTAACTTTTCTTCTTCCTTTCATTACTTCCCTTAGTAGTGGCTTTTATCGTTGTCCATTCACTTGCTAATCTACACCCTATAAATAGGGCTCAATCTTATGTGTAGATACACACTTGTAAAGAGAAATACAAAGACTCTTATCATGTTTCATTCTCTCATTCTCTTGTTCTTCTCCTTACTATGACTTTGATTATTACATATCACGTTATCAGCACGAAGTTCTACCAATCCAGGTAAGGATTAGTTCTTCTATAAACCCAATTATATGTATTGATCAATATGATGAAGTCTACATTTATAACTGTTCTGTAAAATAATAATCTAGAGAAAAAACTTACTTACTAGGAGTTTTGCCACGTAAAATCATTTTCTTCTTCACATCGTGTAACTCGAGATCATTATATACAACTTGCTATAAAAAATCATTTTCTTCAAATTAATTCCTTGTGATATGTAAACTTCTCCATGATACTATTTGTTGTATTTTATAGTTATAATTTTCTTTATGCCTTTTAGTTTGTTTGACCGAAAAAGTAGCAAATGTTTGATCATATTTGAGTTTCTGATCTATGAAGCCACAATGCTATTGTCCAATGGATTTCCTTTTGATTATGATATTATTTCATTATTTGTACACACAACAAAGAATATTTCATCTCAAAAATATTTGTTTTTGTTTGGCGGTTAAGGGGAAGTCTAAAACTTTGATATAGTGCTTATGCATTGGATTCATATTTTTGTTTTTATTTGTATATAGTGTTTACTGATTCTAAAACTTTGATATAGTGTCTTTATTGGTATTTTTT
This sequence comes from Astragalus membranaceus, assembly GCA_039519185.1. Taxonomy (NCBI): domain Eukaryota; kingdom Viridiplantae; phylum Streptophyta; class Magnoliopsida; order Fabales; family Fabaceae; genus Astragalus; species Astragalus membranaceus. The sequence goes on along the minus strand of CM076848.1, from coordinate 118,697,609 downwards.
GGTTTCATATATTTTTTCCATTTGTATATGAGTATTCGAAAAGTTCATTAGATCACACTTCCACTCAAGTTTTCAATATCTTATTGAAGAAGACTTTATATTCTATGAAATGTGTAGAATGAATCTGACAATATCGCCAAACATCACTCAGAGAAATAGTAAAATTCTTTTACCCTTTACGTTCCCTTCTTTGGAAAGTGTTTGAACATTAGACAATCAAGAGCTCAAGGAAAAGAAGTGTTTCTTCGTGTGGAATTCCATGAGATTGATCAGTATTATTAGATGGTTCATGGTTCGTGATTTTATGCGACTTTTCTTTCATATTAGATGGTTCATGCGTTTTGCAAAATTGACTATTCATCGTACTAGTGATTCAGAGAGATTTAAGGACCACCCAAATTGATATGCACTTTTAGTGTTCATATATATTAATATAAGTGGAACCATGAAGAGAAAACATGGCATGAAAATTGTTGATTTTACCTATTTTTCATTGATATTTACACATCTGAGAGATTAATTAATAAATGTTTTTACTTATCATCTATTTGTGTCCATTTATGTTTAGCATTTGGTTTTCTTCACAATATTATATTTACCTAACTTGCTTAAATTTACACAAAAACTTTTGCTTCATCATTACTGTAACAAAATGCAACATAATCTTATAATACGTTCTCGAGTACACTATACCCGAATATTATTACTTGACTATGGTATTTTTGCGCTTCCACTAAAAGTTATTGGAATATCATGAGGCTCATCCCACTAGTATTGCTTTATTCCCAGAAGTGAATGGAGCAACACATGATAACAAAATAATGAATTTTTGATTAAAAAATGATGAGACTCGTCCCACTAGTAATCCTTCATTCCCAGAAGTGAATGTAGAGACACACAAACATATATGGGCAAACCCGTTTGAAAAAGAACATTTTTTTTCACCAGAAGTGGAAAAATATTGGAAAGAATGAAAAAGGTGGGCAGAGTAGCAAAAAATAATGAAAATATTTGCTATAAAAGTCACTGGGGTCGTACCTCTCGTATACCAAAGTATCTTGTTGACCTTTACCAACAATCATTTAAAAATCAAGATAACAGAATTGAGAGACATTTTCTTATAAAGATGATGATTTCGATTTTGGTAATATGGATGTTACTCACTTATATATTTTCCTTTGATAAAGTTTTATATTTAAGTATATTTTCAACTTCCATCTTTATTCTTATACTTATCTCATATCAAATTTATTTATTTTGAATAGAATGATTATTTACACTAGCATCAATAATGGTGATATGTGTCTCGCTGATAGCGGAACTACCCATACGATTTTAATGGATAAAATACATTTCTCTTATTTAGTAAAGCGAGAAAGCAATGTTAGCACTATATCTCGACTTCAAAGATAATTGAAGGCTCCGGAAGAGCTAATATATTGTTATCCGGGAAAAAAATTTACACATTGAGAAGGTATGAGACATACTTTGGGAAAAATAAGTGTAGTGGAAAAGGTGTCTCCCATTTCCTCTAGTTTGTACTACACTTGTATCTGTGCAATTAAAGCACGTGTTGTAAACCAGAAGTTTACAAATCACAATAAATTTGTTGTTTGGCATGACCGGTTGGGCCATCTCGGGTTCATTATGATGCGAAAAATAAAGTAAATTTTATGTGGTTATCAATTGAAGAACCAGAAGATTGTTCGATCCAAATTTTTAAAACGAATACATATGGTGATATTTGTGGGCCTATACACCCACCATGTGTACCATTTAGATAGTTTATGATTTTAATTGATACATCAACTAGATGAACACATACATATTTGTCGCAAACTCACAACTAGTAGTTTGTGAGATTGTTTGGCTAAGAGTTCATTTTTCTTAATCATCTAGAAAGAATGAGAAAAGTATTGTATGTCTATTAATTAGAATTGATATTGGACACCATGTAGCATATGCTCATTCATAAAAGGGTCTTGAAGAACCATTATTTAGGCGTCTAAAGTTAATTATATGACAAATACTTATGAGATAAGAACTTCCTTGAGAACATGCAATTGCAACATTGATTCGCATCAAGCCAACAAGTTATAACAACTCTTCCCTTATACATTTGGTTTTTGGTCACGAATCTAATATTTCCCGTCTTAAAGTTTTTGAAGGTGCAATGCATATTCCAATTTCTCCACTCACAATGCACTAAGATGGGTCCTCAAAGAATTGGATATAAATCTCCATGTATGATAAAGTATGAGCCAACAATTGGAGACTTGTTTATAGTCTAGTTTGAAAATTATTATTTGATGAATTAAATTTCCCAACATTAGGGGGAGAGAATAAGCAGCTGGAAAAAGAGATCAGTTGGAATGAATTATCATTGTCTCATCTCGATCCTCGAACTAAACAATGTGAACTAGAAGTTTAAAAGATAATTCATTTGCAAATCTTAGTAAATCATCTACCAAATGCATTCACTGATCTAAAAGGTGTGACCAAATCATATATATCAGCTGCTAATGCTCCAATAAAATGGATGTCTTTGGTGGACAATCTAACATTGCAAATGAGTCTCAATCGCACCTGAAGTGTGGTAGACCAATCGGTTCCAAAGATAAAAATCGTCAAACTAGAAAAGGAGCTAAAAATAAAGATGGTCTAAGCGAGGATACATAAACTCTAAAAGAGTATTCAGACATAACCGACATTTCAGTTCTAGAAGAACTGATCAGGTACCTGAAAAAGTTCTGAAATAAAGAGATCTCAATGAATTATGTCATGAATGAAATACAATGGAACCGAAACGAAGTCAACGTTGACGATGTTTTACATATAATATAGCGCTAAATTTGATAAATGACAATGAAGATCATGAACCATATTAAAGATTGTAGACAAAGTGAGAATTGGCCAAAATTAAAAGATGAAATTGAAGTAGAATTAAACTCGTTTTACAAAAGTTTTTTGGACTTGTAGTCCAAACACCATGAATGTGTGAAACCAGTCGGATACAACTGGGTTTGTGTGCAATAAAAAAATGAGAATGGTGAAATTGTGAGATACAAAGCTCGACATGTTGCTCAAGTATGGATGCAAGTACTTTACAGTGAGCTCAATTTTCACAAGATGGATGTTGCTACGACTTATTTGTCCGACTCATTTGATAGTCATAATTATTTGAAGATCCTTGAAGGATTTAATATCCAATACACACTTTTCAGATTCTCGAGATGATTACTCAAATTGAATCAATCCCTTCACGAGATAATCTAATTTGAACACATATGGTATAATAGCCTAAATTTATATTCTAAAGGAGTGATACAAAAATGACATCACTTGTCCATATAGTTTTATGTAAATGTTTGATTTTTTTTGTTGCTATAACTGATGTCTATGTTGATGACATAAATATTATCGAAACTCCTGAAGAGCTTCCAAAAACTATAGACTATTCAAAGAAAGAGCTCTAGATGAATGACCTTAAATTATATCTGATGGATTTTGAGGTTGAATCTGTAGGTGACCTCTACATGGAAAATCCCAAAAGGATTCAAGATAAAAAGAAATGTCTTCAAATAAATTCTTTTGAAAAACAAAATCTCATATTGATCTGTAGAAATTATATAGATAATGAGTACACGAGTTGTGTGGTAAGAATATATGAAATATCTCAGTCCGGAAGACTATGAAAGCATGCATGCATATTACATTTTATATCCCTTGATATGATAATATTATGTGATAATTAGTAGTAATATAGTTCATTACAAACCAATGAATATTTCATTTTTGACTATCCTAATGAATAAATCATTTTATATATGTTACCCAAGTTAACCATGCAGATACAAAGTATTTTTCTGATCTAGATGAAGTCAGATCACAAGTCAGCTATTATCTACATGTGGGGAAATTGAAATATATTTTTGATCTACAAGACAATATATGGTTCTTGCTTCTTCATTTTATGCTCAAATGCCAACAATTCAAGGAAGCTATTCTGAAGATAATATTGACCGCAAAGCGGAGTAGATTGCTCCATATGCACTCAGAGAAAAAAATCCAGATGCTGGAATTCATATTCTTAAGTGACGCTTTAAACAGGGGGAGAAAAAGTGCACTCTTTTTCCCTTCGCTATGGTTTTGTTCCATTAGGTTTTCCTGGCAAGGTTTTTAACGAGGCAGTTCCCATAGAAATGATATTGTACTCTTTTTCCTTCACTAGAATTTTATCCCACTGGGTTTTTTCTAGTAAGGTTTTAATGAGGCATATCCTCGATGGACATCCAAGGGGGAGTGTTATGAGTAATATTAGTGGATGTCCACTAACTTTTCTTCTTCTTTTCATTACTTCCCTTAGTAGTAGCTTTTATGGTTGTCCATTCACTTACTAATCTACACCCTATAAATAGGGCTCAATGTGTAGATACACACTTGTAAAGAGAAATACAAAGACTCTTATCATGTTTCATTCTCTCATTCTCTTGTTCTTCTCCTTACTATGACTTTGATTATTACATATCAATTTGTTTATTTTTAGAAAATTGACATCAACTATTTTTTTTTTAAATCTGCGATTAAAGTTGTGGCGCACAACCTTAGAAAAACAAATAATAATCCATATTTTATGGTAATTATCTGATACTTGATTAATATGTCTTGTTACTTCATCTCTCTTAATAATTAAGGATTGAAAAAAAATACATTAATATTTTTGGAAAATAATAGGGTAAAAAATTATTAATACTTTATTGGTATTGTAAAAAGTCAACTAAAATGATACAATTATTCTTAACTAAAATATCAAGTAATACTAATATGGAACCAGTGAGTATGAAATTGGAGGGAGACTCTCTCCGTCCCATTTTGTATGCAGTTTAAGGTTTTGACACACTCTTTAATAAAAATAATTAATAGTCTAGATTTTATATAAAGTATTGTATAATTTTTAACCATTTTTCTCTCCACATAGATAAATTGAGTCGTTTAATCAATGTAAAAAACTCTCATGATAAATAAGGGTATGAGTGGAAACAAATATTAAATGTTTAATTGAAAATGTAAAACAATAATCAATTTAGGATAAATTGATTTGGCTAGGGCTAAAACAGCAGATGATTGGTTTATGTAGTTGGATGAGATGGTAAGGGTCTCTTCCAATTTAACCAAGGGCCTGGGTTCGAGTCCAGTCTTGGACCTGCAGCAGTGTTAAATCTCTTGAGGGAGAGCTTTTTCGTCTATTGTGATTCTACCCGACTCGAGTGACTAGTCTCTAGAGTTGCGTGCAGTATCTTAGTTTACAAAAAAAAAGGTGCAATCATGTCTAAAGCAAGTGGTCATTCATGTCTAAAGCAAAGCGAGTATCATTTATGAATATGTGTACACTGCAAGTGGGTTCAGATCCTCTTCAGTTACTGGACAGTTCCAGTAGGAGAGAGATAGACTCATGGAATAGAATAATATTATTTTTAAAATAATATTATTTTATTTGATGTGTGTATCTCTCTCCTACTGGAACTGTCCAGTAAATGGAGAGGATCTCAATCCACTGCAAGTGGGGCATTCATGTCTAAAGCAAAGCGAGTAATACAACAACGAAATTTGCGCTTTGTATTTATTGAGGCTAGCTTTTTGATTTTGTATTTTTCGATTAAAATTTTGGGCTTATCTGTCAAAAAAAACTTGGGTTTAATATTTTTTAGCTAGCTTTTTCATTTTATATTTTATTGAAAGCGTCATATTATAATTATAAGCTACTTAAAACGTTAATTTTATTAAATATTTTAAATTTAATTGGTCGACTTATTTGCTATCAACTCGTTTGTTATAAGCTAGTTTACTAGTTTATCTGTTACTTACTATTTTTTACCGAATAGAGTCTATAATCACATCTGCTGCTATTGCCACTTTATATCAAACAGTCCATGATAAGAATTACCGTTGGCTGAATAACTTAATCTACTTTGGGACACGAGGAGTCGACTCGATGCTCCCGGGTTTGATTCCCGTAGTGGATAAACTCGGCATTGGCTAGTGCGAAATTTAATCTTAATCATGAGCAAAATTAGTGTTTCAACGACACTCCGTAGGTACCCGGCAATAGTTTGAAAAAAAAAAACATAGCCCATGGTGACATTTATTATGGAATGGATGAGTTCAATTTTTTCATTAAATGCAAACGGAAAAAGGTGTAACTATATATTAACACCTCATGGATCCTTATCTTCAAGTGGCACTTGTTAAATCCAATGGTTCAAATCAAAACATTTTATGCTTTATACATGCGACACGTGGCACTTGTTAAATCCGATGGTTCAAATCAAAACATTTTAAAAATGAATTAAAAAATCAGAAAAGCCAAAATACTAGAACAAAACTTCATCCTCTTCTGCAAGACTCATCTCCCGGCCCTGACGTGACACCTCCCTTCTACCGCCACCCACGCGTGCACCGTCGCCGCTGTTGCGCCGTACGTTGCCACTGTGAAGCCCTGTGTTCTGTCTGCAGTAATCGAGAAATGGGAATCTGAACCCTTCTCTATATTTGTCGTAATTTGAGTTTCCTTCAATTACTGAAACCCTATAATCTTTCAATTTATTTATCATCTTCCTCATCTATCCTTCTGCAATTTCAATATAATATTTGGTTTAAGCATTACAAAGTTAATATTTCCCAAAACAGTGATTTTACATATTCATAAGTTGAATCATCATGTTGTAGAATTGAAACTTTCACAAGAATTAAGCGTTACATAGATAATAGATCTGGAAATGTGACCACCTGCCAAACATTTTAAATTTCTGCATTATTATCTACAGCTATTTTGGTCAAGTTTCACCACATCTTGTATTGTTGTTTGGTATATGCTCCTGCAATTGAAATTGAATCAGACTTGGAAACAGGTTACAGAGGATGAAATGTCTACTGCATAACCCCAATTTTGGCATTTCTAATTTTGTTAATTGATTTTTTAAACTTTTTTAATCTGAACCGTTGGATTTAATAAATGCCACATGTCGCATGCATAAAGCATAAAATGGAGATGTCCATTTCCTCTCCAAATGGAGAGAATCCAGACCCATTCCCTTGGTTCTTTTTTAAATTTCACTTTGTTCCAATTTATATTTTGTTCTCAAAGTTCAAAATAATACTAATTATTATTCTGCCAATAATACGTTTAACTATTTATTGCAGAGAGAGAGAAATAGATACGAAATAATAAATAGTTAAGCATATTATATTTAAAAAATAAATAACTTCATCAAAACTAACAAAGATAAATAACCATAAACCGATAATAAAAAGGGAACAAATGTAATAATTTTTGCATGTTTGTTTTTCATGATTTTTTAACAAAAGAAAAGCACCAATACCTACACTAATAAAAGTACTCCTTCTAGCTCATATTAACTGTCATCACTACAAAAAAATTGGTTATTAGCGACGGAAATTTCACTCGTAAAATGACCAAATTCCGTCGCTAATGACCGTTAGCGAAGGACCTGTTGCGTCGCTAAATTGCTCCTCGCTAATGGGATTAGCGAGGGAATCTGAGTCCGTCGCTAATTAGCGACGGTACATTCCGTCGCTAATTCCCTCAGTAATGGCAACCAACTGTCTTCTCCCAATGTTGATTTGCCAGATCTATCATCTCAGGAGTAAGTTGGCCAAGTGCTTCAGGGTCCCAGCTCCCCTGAGTTAGCTGAGTCATGAACTCATTTACTTGCTCCTGTGGAGATGATTTCGAGCTGAGTATGGGGGTCAAGGACAGCACAAAACTCTTTTCCATCCAAGTAGTGAAGGAAGTTATTTCGTATAACTCCCAACCTTACTGTTGTTAGTATCGCCTCGCAATTATCTCAATGGAGATGATTTCGAGCAAAATATGGGGTTGAGGGACGACATCACCTCACCCTTTTCCATCAACAACACACAGTCATCTAACCTAGGGTTCATGAAAACAACAATTATTTTATTTTGGAAACTAACCGTTATGAGATTGAGGTCCGGTGCGGTACGTGGTTCAGTGACGGTGCGCACTCCGGTGCGGTTGTGAGACTTCAACACCAACAATTTCAATCCTAAACCATTTCAACTTCAATTTCAATAACTAACTTCAATTTCAACTATTAATTTCAACAACAACTTCAATATCAACTTCAATTTCAACTTTTAATTTCAATTTCAAGCAAAAAACATAAATCAATTCACTATTAATTTCAATTTCAATAAAACAACTTCTTCAATTTCAACAAACAATTTCAATTTCAACTTCAAATTTTTATCCTACACAATTTCTATAAATCCTAAACTTAATCCTAAAACCTAAAACACAATTTCAATTTCTACCCAATTTCAATTTCTAATGCTAAACACAATTTCACTAAAACAATTTCTAATCCTAAACACAATTTCTAATCCTAAACACAATTTCACTAAAACAATATCAAAAATTAATTTTACAATATCACAAAACTAAATTCACTAAAATTACCAAACAACAATATCACAAAATTAATTTTACAAATCCTAACAAAACAATATCAAACAAAATCAGTTGGTAAAAAAAAATCAAAATCAGTAAAAAAAAACCTCCAAAGGTAGAGCTCCGGTGGTGAGGAGGGCGAGCTCCGGTGGTGGTGAGGAGGGCGAGCTCCGGTGGTGGTGAGGAGGGCGAGCTCCGGTGGTGGCGAAAATGGAGAGCTCCGGTGAGAGAAGTGTTCGCGTAGGAGAGAGAGAGGAGAGAGAGCGACGTCGCGTAGGAGAGAGAGAGGAGCGACGGGTGAGCGGTGGTGTGGTGGCGGTGGTGCGGTGGTCGTGGGGTGGTGGTGCTGGAAAGGGTGTGGTGGGGTTGGGGTTCGTGAGAGAAGAGTGAGGGAGTGAGAGAGAAGAGGAAACAGAGAAGAGGAAACAGAGAGAGGAAAAGGGATCTGATTCTATTTAATTGGGGTTAGCGACGGAATTTGGGAGGGACTATTCCGTCGCTAATCTCTTCACGCTAACCAAGGTGGAACGGTCAAAAACATTAGCGAGGGACCACTATTTCCGTCGCTAATCGCTTCTGTTTCCGTGCTGTTCTGATTTCAGTTTCCCTCCAAACAATTAGCGACGGACTGTTCCGTCGCTAATGCACTAACTTCCGTCCCTAATTTTCAAGAAAACGAAAACCCTTATTCCCTCGCAAATTCCGTCGCTAATGTCAGATTTAGCGAGGGAATCATATTCCGTCACTAATGTCCGTCGCAAATAACATTTTTTTTGTAGTGCATAGTTTCAAATTTTTTTTTTGCCTAGTATAATTTTTGGTATTTTTGGCTTAAAAAATTAATTAAGGTACAATTAATTTATATTAGCTGAATACTAAAACACTCTCTGTGTAGTTGTCTTAATTTGGATAATTGAAATTAAAATAAATGAGTTAATAGTTTGTCTTGGGTCTTTAAAAGACTCACTAAATATAGATGGTATATTTGGAAAAATTTGGTGAGTTGTAAGTTGAGTTTTTAAAGTAGCATTGTGTTTAACCAACACGTCTAGCCCAGTGGTCGGGCTACCCTGAGCTACGTAGTGGGGGTCGATCCGGTTTGCTCCAGGGTTAGATTCCCGCCCACGTTAAAAGTGCGTGTTGGCCAGCGAAATCCTTGCCGCAAGTAGCGAGCGGAGATTAGTCCTTCGTTGAAAGCGTTGGGACACTCCGTGGGTAGCCAGCAATGGTCCTAAATCAAAAAAAGTACCATTGTGTTTTGACAAAAATAAAAGGTCAAAAGTACCAAAGATTAGGAACGGGAAGTAGTATCATTTCAGAATATTAATTAAATTAACTATCATTTAAGAGAATATTTGTTACATTTTATCAACAGTACAATTTATTTTTTCATTTCAACTATCCTATATTAATTAGTCACTCCCCTTAACTCTAGACATTTTAGTTAAAGTAGATTGTAATCAATGATTTTTTTAAGAGGTGTGCATTACTTTTTTTTATAGGCAAAGTGGTTAGTAATTAGTGTGTTAGTTGTTAAATAGGAGGGGAAGGGGGGCAGGGTTCGAACCCGTACGCCTACGTTTTTCCACCAACGATGTCCCTTTCACTCAATAATGTGAGCTACCTTCCTTAATCCTTGATATGGTTGAATCTTAAATTGACTTTATTGTGATGAGAATTTGTGGGCATGGAATGCTTGAAGCACTTATACGTTCCTCTTTATTGGTAGGGAAGAGTCAAAGGGTCCCTCCATTGAAGCTACTATGTGCTTATCCAATTTCTTTGTGGTTGGAGATTATCATCCCTTTTGAATTTGATTCAAAATACAACAACCAGGACCACCAGACATATTCAACACCGCGAAAAGTAATTCAGTGGGCCAAAAAACAGACATGATTGAAAAACAAATCAAGCATTCACACATTTCTCGACCAAAAAAAAAAGCATTCACACATTTGTTATTTTTCTTTTTAATACATGTTATCATACACACACAGAATAGCACTTTGTAGTGTAGAGCTAACAAATGTGGTGGGTTTGTGTAGGTAGGAATAGGATTATTTTATTTTCTTTATACAAACAATTGGGGATGGAGCTGAGGAGGAAGAAAATGGTGGGTTGTGACTTGTGACTTGTGAGTTCGAAATTGTATTCTTAGTGTCCAAACCACTTACTTTTTTTTTGTCAACCCACCACTTATACTGTGCTTTATTACTAGGTTGAGACAATCTAGGAATTGGGTTATGCAGCAAAAAAATAAAACTGTTTACACCAAAAAGTTGTTGGCTAGATCCATTCTGCTAAAGGAAAAGTAATTTGGTGATCAGCTACATTCTGCTCAGCTGAGCTAAGATTAACTAAGGGCTATCGGCTTACTCCTATCGACAAAACACAAATGTTAGCCGAGTAAAGTCTAATTGACCAAATATGACTACAGGAATAAGATAAGCATTTGAGGTGCATGATGAACTGACGCAAAATGAGCTACCTGAGGGATGTCGACGAACTCCTGATCGGCAAAACACAAAATTATCCATTTAAGGTCTATATGGGCTTGGAGGCTATTATTTTGTCTTAATGGGCTCGTATAACCGTTGGTTATTGGTCCAAGTTATTATTATATTATTTATGAAAGGAAATGCCACTAAAAAGACCAAGTCAAACTACGATAACCATTTTCCTACAGTTATGTGAAGTGGATATAAGGAGTCAACTGTAATACCCCACTTTTTATAAATAATTATCAGGATCTGTTTTAGAAAGTGTTTTACATAATTGTGTGTTAGAAAGAGACCTAGGTGTAAAATCCAAATTTCTTAAACTAAATTATGTGTGCATTAAATTAAGTTAACTAAATCATAATTAGTATAAAATTAATTTTATACATATAATGTTTTTTAGAAAGAATTTATAAGAAGTAAATAATGAAATAGGAGAAAGGAAATCAATGGTTCAATATTTATTATAATGTAATTCCATTTTCTTTGTTTCATTTTAATTAATATATATATGGCATGTCATTCACAATTTTTCTATATGAAACAATTGCATGAGGAATTAACACCTCGTGCTTCCATACTTACTCCGTTGGAACTTTAGGAGTTAGCCACTTCAAAGCAAATTAATTACTCACTCACTTGAAGCCTTAGAACCATGCCATTACAAAAGCAACTTTACACCTCATGTTGGCATCAGGTAAGCCCAGGCTGTGGTTTTGGGCATAGTTTTAAAAACCGGCTCGGCCCGGCAGGTTGAACTGAAAACCCGGAGGGTAACCGAGCCAGTCAACCGTATGGATCGGATATGCAGCAAACCGGTGAAAATCGGTGTGACTTGGCCGAGTTTTGTAAAAAACGGTGAACCGGCGACCCGGTTTGACCCGGGCCGGGTTGTGAATTTTAAATTTTTTTATTTTATCAAAACGATGTCGTTTAATCTGTTTCTTTCGCTCTTTTTCATCTTTTTCTTTTCCATTATTGCATTATTAGGAAAAATAAGCACCATATTTGTTGAGTACATATTAATTTGTGTGATCTAAAATAGATTAATATTATGTATGAATAAATTTAAAAATATTAATAAATTAAGATATTAATTTTTATATTTTAGTAGATATAAAATAAACATAGTTATTAATTTTACAGGGACAAAATTTATATTATATATTATATAGGTCTTGAAAATTCGCGAAATAGAAATCGGGTCTGAGTCATGCGGTCCCGGTTTTGGTCATGCGGTTCAACTGTCGACCCCTCGGTCCGACCCTTGACCCAGCGACCCGGTACCTCCACCGAGTCGGTCGTCGATCCGAGTTTTAAAACACTGGTTTTGGGTATAAAAACAAACCATTGAAAATAATTGAAACCCCGTCATTTTGTGAAACAAGTCATTATCACCTTTCTTTTTAAAACCTTCAGCCATTCAACCAAAGAATTCCTAAACCATTTTATTTTAAGTTTTATAACCCATTAAACCCTTAAAAAGCCCAATCCAATCGTACCGTCATATTTGTAGTTTTGTGTTAGTGTTCGAGCAGTGTCGGTGTTACCTGAGCAAGTATTGTATTCATGCTGTTTTTCAGGTGGAGGCAAGATACCGTATTCGTTGGAACAGTTAGCGTAAATTTTTTGAATATGTGTAGAGTGACCCAAGCTCTACTAGAGTTAAAGAGTCAACGATACATAAAGATCATTTGACTACTCTTCGGAGTTAAGGTTAAATGAAGTTTTGGACGTCGATGATCGATAACGCATAGGAAAGTTCTATATTATTTGATTGAGTGAGTGATTGATTGATTGCTTGAGATATTGTAATTGAGGCTGATTGTGTTGCTTCTTGATTTGAATTGGTTGTTTAAATGTTATGAAATGCTTTTATGCAATTATCTGTTGAATTGTTGAAATGTCTTATTGATATAGTGATATTGAGAAGCATTATTTTACTTCATGATAGTAATAAATTAATTAACAAAAAACTAAGTTAAAATTGCATAATGTACTTAGGTGTGGAAAGTGAAGCACGAGTCACAAAAATATAAAGTGGAATGAACACTTAACCATAGTGCAAGAGATAGTACAAGGTACTGATCAACAAATTGAATAAGGCATACATACTAAGATGTAATCAAATAGAATTATACAGATTGCATTTGTGTTGTAAGTCCACAGTCGTGTGGTATGGGGCACACGAGGTCAAGTACCGAGTCTAATCCTTAGTAGGACATATCTATATTTATCGGCCGAATGGGGTAATGTTAGGTTTAGATTACTCTGATAAGTTTTGGCAGGGAACGACTTATAACACTCAGACTCCACTGTGACAGTCGAGTGGTGTTGCTGAAGAATAGTAGAGACGTTAGTGGCAACATAATATGGCCCGAGTCAGCATATAGTATTCACACATAATCATAGATAGAGTCTGAAAAATAAGATATTAATAAAGGATAGAAGATAAGAAATGATTTGATTTGATGAGCTTGAGACATGTTTAAATTATACTTTACCTTATCTTCTCATTTTTCTAACTTTTACATGCATTTTGTGTTTTTCTTGTTTATTTTGTTTGTATTGCTTAGATCCAGTCGAGGAGCCACTTGTAACAGAGGGTGGTGCTTTTTCCTCCACTACGGATGTTGAAGGCACTGAGGATACCAATATGATATGACGAAGGAGTCAGGTGTCTCATTCACTACAAAAAAAACACTAATTAGCGACGGACATTAGCGAGGGACTTGTTGTCCCTCGCAAAAACAGTCATTAGCGAGGGAATTAGCGAGGGCATAGAGCTGTCAATTTTTTTGTCATTAGCGAGGGAATTAGCGAGGGAACTGTCCCTCGCTAATGACTTCCCTCGCTAATTCCCTCGCTAAAGTTTGCTTTTCAGATGATGGGACTCAGCGCAGGGGTTGGTAAAGGTGCAGAAATTAGCGAGGGACAGTGCCCTCGCTAATTCCCTCGCTAACGTTAACTTTTCAGATGATGAGACAGTTCCCTCGCTAATTCCCTCGCAAATTTTTTTCTTTTTTCCTTTATATCCGTTTACACCTTCACTCTTCTTTCTCACTCACTCACTCTTCACCATTCCTCTTCCCTTCCTCTTCCCCCTTCCACTTCCTCTCACACCCTTCTTCTCTCTTCACTCTTCCACCACCACCACCACCACCATCATCACCACCTCCTCTCACACTCTTCTTCTCTCTTCACTCTTCCACCACCACCACCACCACATACCTCCTACCACTCTCACTCACTCTCTCTTACTCTTCACCACCACCAACCCACCACCCCACCACCACCACTCTCACTCTTCTCTCTTTCTCCCCTCTCTCTCTCTCTTACTCTTCTCCTTCTCTCTCTACTCTAAACCACCCATCACCACCACCACCACGCCACCACCACACCACCACCACGCCACCACCACCACTCTCACTCCTCTCTCTCTTTCTCCCTTACTCTTCTCATTCTCTCTACTCTAAACCACCCATCACCACCACCACCACCACACCACCACCACGCCACCACCACCACCACCACACATCACCACAAAATTAATAATATAATATAATATTCATTAATTAATATATATAAAAAAAACAAGCCATTCAGCACTGGACACGTGTCATTTTTTTTTGAAAACTGCAGTCATTAGCGAGGGAATTAGCGAGGGAAAAAGCCGTCGCTAATTCCTGCGCATTTACCAACCCCTGCAACTGAGTCCCATCACCTGAAAAGCTGCAGTCATTAGCGAGGGAACTAGCGACGGCATAGTCCCTCGCTAATTAGCGAGGGATCCAACTTCCCTCGCTAATCCCATTTGCGAGGAGGGAATTAGCGAGGGAACCAGTCCCTCGCTAAGTCCCTCGCAAATAACCATTAGTGAGGGAATCAGGTCATTTTGCGAGGGAACTGTCCCTCGCTAATGACTAATTTTTTTGTAGTGATTGAGAGAATCTGTATTTTGTTTAGCCAGTGTGCCAGTCTTTGGAGTCCGTTAAGATAGTCATTCAAGCTGACTTGTTTTATAATCTATTTTCCCGTTGTTTTGTAAAACTCTGATATATGTTTGAATGGCTTTAGCATAACCACATCTTTTGTAAAACTCTTAAAACTATGTTTTTATCTATGTGTATGTTCGATTTTATCATTTTGTTAAGTTTAAATTTATTCGTTTTTGAGTTAAGAAATTAAGAGTTAAGGGTTTCTATGATGAATACGAGGGTCGTCTCATTAACCACCTGTAATCAAGGAAAAAACTGTGCATCTACTCCCTAGAAACTAAGAATATAAAAAAGGCTAAAGTGCTCCCGGGGTCCCTTATCTTTATTTTAAGTAACGAATTAGTCCTTTATGTTTTTTTTGTCCCATATAAGTCCTTTATCTTTCAAATTTTTGACAAATAAATCATTTTCCGTTAAAAGTGCTGATTTATGTGTCAAAAAAAAGGATTTATGTGTTAAAAATTTGAAACATAAAGGACTGATTTGGGACAGAAAAAGATTTATGTGTCAAAAATTTAAAACATAAAGGACTGATTTGAGACAAAAAAAAGATAAAGGACCAAATCGTTACTTTAAATAAAGATAAGGGACCCCGGGAGCATTTTAGCCTATAAAAAAACAAGGGTAAAATGGTGGTTAATTATTTTAGTGAATTTTTGGACAATATCCTAGTTTGCATGAAACCAAAACCAAAACGGATTTTAATATTTTTTTAAGCAAAAGTAAGGGATATAGAGCCTCGTTAAAACCTTCTGATGCAAAACCCTTTTTAGGGAAAAACCACTAAGAAAGAAAAAGAGTAATCTCCATAAATTTTATTGATAAAAAAGAAAATTAAACAAAAAACCATGGGGGGACTAGGCCAGTAAACAAATTTAAACAACATTATAACCAGAAGAAAACAAAAGCAATCCTATATGACTTAAGGAATTCAACGACATCTTTTACTTGTGAAAGTATTTTAGAAAATGAATTGGAATTTTTATTTGAAAAACAAATTTACTCATTTTTCGTACTTTTTCATCTATAATTACTTTTGGGGTAAAGGGTGCCGCAAAACGCATTCATGATAAAGTGAAGAGAAGACAAGGTCACTCGGTCAGGCCTATTACTCCCGGAAGTACTGCTCCTCCTTCTTCAAATCCTCTTGTTGTTGTTGTTGCTTTACCTGCTGAGAAAAACGTGACGACACCTAATGTTTGCCATTCGGGTTCTACCCTTATTCCAGCCTCTATGAAGCAGAACAGTGGGACCAGTTTTTAGCCAAAAATGGGAGTTGAGAGAGAAAAGTCTGAAGTTCCGACAGTTTCAAGGAATAAAGTTTTAAAAATTTAAAGTGTAATCGGTTGGTTGAGGACCTGTTCGGACAGTTTGGAATGTTAGGTACCCTTTGAATAAATTGATGGAGTTGGGAGTGAAGAGGTTGGGAATGTAACACCCAAAGTAATCTTTGATTACTCTAAGTAGAGATTTATTTGCTCGATATTTAGAAACATGTTGATTTGCGATTAATGATAAATAATTAGATGATCTTGTGTGATTAATGATTTTATGTGAAATTGGATGGTTAATGATAATTGACTAATTAGAATACTTGAGTGCATTATGTGCGTGTTTGTTAATTAAATAGTGGTTTTATATGAAAGAGTAGTGGGGGTGTGAATAATAAGAAGGTTTAGTGTGACACAAAATCAAAATCCACTCTTTTAGAAGCAGCCCAGCCCAAATCCTTGACCCAATTATTATTATTCAGCTGAGAGTTAAAACAAACAACTCCCACTCTTTCTTACTCATTTTTTTGAAATGAAAGAAAGGAAGGAAGAGAGAATAGAGAGAAAGAGAGACATCGAGAAAGAAAGTGACAAGTGGAGAGTAGAAGAGAGACAACGAAACCCTCACCACCATTGAACCATTTAAACAAATCACTTCTTCTCCTCTCATTTGTACCAAAGGAAGAGAGCTAAACACACAAACACCCACAGCTGATTGTTCTTCACCCTCTTCCTTTCACCATTTTGCAGAAATGCATGAGATTGGGAAGTTTGAGCTAGGGATTTTTCTGGTTTGCATGCCATCTTAAAAGGTTCCTACGGGTATTTCAGAAGCTACATTACTAATTGGTGAGCACCAAGAAGAGAATTAGGAGCTGGGGTTGATCGTTCATTTTCTAGGAGCTTGTAGAGTGTTTGAAAGTCAATTCCTTGCTTGATTTTGTTTGTGCAACTGAAACAAGGTGAGTTCTTTGACCGAATTTGTGTCTTTTATGTGATTTAGCCCTTATAAATGAGCATACTCTGTACTTAAAAGGTATTGCATGTGTTTTGGTTGGTTTTGATTTGATGAAATGTTTGAATGAAAAGTCAAAGTGCTGAAATGAGCATATATATGTATTTCAAATGATTGATTGTGTTAGTATGTTGGAAATGAAACTTTTGACATGAAATTGATGTTTATTGTATATCATGATGTTGTTGGAATGTGTTTGAATGTATGTATGAAATGTGATTTCTGAGTTGGTTGTGATTGTGGAAAGGATTAGAGCCAAAGGAGAAAGAACACTTGAAAATCTGCATAGTTTGCACCTGCACAGCTCTGGTCGCGTCGCGACCCGAGCTGTAATCTCGCGACCAATCAAGAAATGTGAAGAGAAAAGCTAATGGACCTTATCGCGACGCGATGGTACTAGGCCGCGTCGCGACCATGGGCAAATTTTCAGCAATAGTACATTCATACTAATTCAGTGATAACTTTTGATTCGTGAACCCGATTGAGGTGTTCTCAGATGCGTTATAAAGCTTATTGAAAGCCCTAAATCATATAAGTGAATTAATTTGTATACTCGATGTGCTTGGGCATAAGGTTAGATGCCGAATTAGGAATCCTTATGCTCATTTATGTTATATGATTGTGTGATTGTCCTATATACAAGTTTGGATTGATATCAAAGTATTGAGTTATACCCGATGTTTTAATCGAGTGAGAATATAAGAATCCCAAGTATACATAAGACACTATGTGGATGACGATCCCAAGAGGTTAATTAGCATACTTGAAATGGGAGGTCATGGCTCCTAAGTTCAAGGCCCAAGATTGTTACTCGACGAAACTCGGGTTGGGTTCTACGCTGAAACTGACATCGTTCAGATTTCTTTTGGATTATGCTAAAGCTATGGTATGTAATTAAAAGACAACGAGAGGAAAAAAGGGTGAGGAGTCGCGAAAGAACTCACTGAGATTGTAAATCTCACTGTTTATGTTGTTCTGTTTTCAGATGGACAAGGTAAGACCAAGCAAGACGAGGAGAAGTAAGTAGGTGTTATGGTTACTTAAGTTTAAGAGATCCTTAGGGACCAAGTGTACTTACTTAGTCCACCCTAGATATTATGTTTAAGTGTTGTATGTTAAAGGACTATGTAAAACCTTATTTTGGATTTGAACTATGGTTATAAAATGACTTAAGTAACTGTTTTTCAATTGTGTCATTTAGTTATCCTTTTGGTATTTATACCTTTTGGAAGTTATAGAGATTGTCTATTTCCGTCTAGTTAAGTAAATTCAAATCCATAAGGGGTTTAGAACTCTGATTTTTATTAAAATGGTTAACATTCTAGACTTTATCACGTCTAAAATTTAGGATGTACATGTCTGAATAGCATACATTTGCATTATCCTCTAGGGCCTAATATATAATTGTACATGTCGAATTAATCTGTAATATATTTTATTATTTAAATTCATTTTCCTGATTCGCGATTCAGTTTTGATTCCTCTCGATCAACCTAGTTCCCTTTCTTGATTGTTTTTTGTTCTTGATTCGCGATTCGATTTCTGATCACTCGTCTTTTCTGTCTCTCTCCTCCCTTAATTAGTTTTTGATTCGGTTTTTGATCAATCTTATCCTGACAGAACCTTGTTTTTAATTCATCGACTGCATTGTTAGCCTAATCGCAATGGATGGAGGTTCTGAATCATCACAACAGACACAATCCCAGCAAGCTGAAATGAAAGATCCAGCACTTGTTATCAGAAGCCCTTACTATGTTCATCCTGCAGGGAATCTGATTGTTATTCTTGTGACTCCAGCGAACTACGATTCTTAGAGCAAGAAGATGAGGCATGCGCTCTTGACGAAGGACAAGTTGATATTCGTCAACAGCAAGATTGAGTCTCCGGGAGCACCTAATTCTTTATACGAAGCTTTGGAGAGGTGTAATAGCATCATAACAGTGCAAACACAAGGGTTTGCAACTTCTGCGGAAAGTAAAGGCATACTGTGGACACCTGCAACTTCAAGCATGGCTTTCCACTTGATTTTAAATTCAGTGAAAAGACTGTAGGGGTCAATAATGTGAAGTCTAACAACAATGATGATGAGAACCAGAACACACAAAGAATCGATTCCAACATTGTCCTGATTAAGAGAACTGACGACTCGGCCAAAGGGGATAACCAGGTGAATGAATTTGCATTTAGCCATCAGGTCACGACATTACGCAATCTGACACAAGAAATTGCATGTAAACTTTCTCCCTTTGACTGGATAGTAGATACTGGAGCTACTCATAATGTCTGTCATTGCTTAGGGTATTTCTAATCATACCATACTATCAAGCCTGTTAGGGTACAATTATCAAATGGTTCCTATGTCTTTGCACTATATTTTGGTACTGTGATGTTCTCTAAAGATATCATTCTACATAATGCCATGCATGTGCCAAAATTTAACCTCAACTTGATTTCTGGCTTTCAAATAGCCGCCTCTTTACATTGTAAATTAATTTTTGATAACCTTGAATACGTAATTCAGGATCGCCATTCAATGAAGCAAATTGGGTACGCTAAAGCTTTGTACAACTTGTTTGTTGCTCCACTGTTTTCAAAAATTGTCTTGTAATCATGCCATTTCTTATGATTTTGACATTTGGCATCATAGATTAGGACACCCTTCACAAAAGGTTAACCAACACATTGTATCTCAATTCCCTTTTGTTCGTGCACAAATTAATAAAGTTTGTGATCGTTGTCATTTTGCAAAACAACAAAAGCTTCCTTTTACTCTTGGTCATTAAATATACTTTTGCTTTTTATCTAATCCACACGGATATTTAGGGCCATGTGGCTATTCCATCTGTCCATGGACATCATTATTTCTTGACTGTTGTAGATGACTTTACACGTTACACCTGGTTGTCTCTCATGAAGCCAAAGGCCGAGACTTGAGACCTTATAAAGAATTTTGTGACTTGGCTCGAACTCAATAAAATTGCAACATCAAGGCAATTCGACCAGATAATGGAGCTGAATTCCTCATGGATTTCTTCTATCCAGATCATGGTATTGTGCATCAAAAATCATGTTGGAGACTCCACAACAGAAAGCAGTGGCAGAACGCAAGCCCAAGCACATCCCCAATGTCACCAGGGTATTGATGTTTCACAGCAAACTCCCTCGAAGCTTTTAGGGGTATGCCGTCAATCATGCCATTCACTTGATAAATAGACTACCTTCAACTACATTGGGCAATAAATCCTCTTCAAATTTTGGACAACGAATCAATGGTTTATAATGTACTTTCCTATCTTGCACAAAACATGCTTTTCTGCAACTTAAAAATCACCGTTTTCCAAAGTACTTTTAACAATGAAACTATTCTAGTTCAGAGAGACCACTTGTGGAAGGATGGTCCTAATTTTGTTTGCAATATTCTTTGTAACAACTTTTTTGACCACTCAATGGGCCTAACCACATAAGCATGTTTCGATTTATTACCCTTTGGAATCAGATTCACCCATAATTTCCCAATTATCCTTGAACAAGAGTGGGGTAAACCCATCTGGGCCCGCCCAGTGCTTTAAAATTAACCAACTGAGCAATGCCTTTCTAACCTCTTCACTAGTAAAAGCTTCCCCAAGAACAATTCTGTCGGTTTATGGAATATCTTGGTAACAATGACTTTGTGCTTGGGTTGAAGGCATAAGGACCAATTGAAGTGAAAATATTTCTGAAAAATTGCACAAGATTCTCATAGATAGCAGTTTCCTCATAAATCCATTCTTATTGGTCATTCATAATAACATTAACTATATTTAGCCTTCTAATTTAGTGAAAGAATCTTGTGTTCCTATTCCAAAGTTGAATCGAATTGGCTATCGATTCCAATATGGCTCTTCATGACCGTTACTAACGTTTACTCATTCTACAGAGAATCCATTTGTTGACAAAACTCTCGTTGGAAACACCTTTGCAATGAAAAGGCATTTTGGTAGCATCAATTCTTATAGACTTCAATGCAATACCTGTTATACTTGGTATTTACCAAGGGACAACAATCCCCATGATTTGGATAGTACTCTCAAAAATCAAAACCATTGCTTCTTCCGTTATTTGAATAATTTTCCCCCACCTGTTAAATACCTGTTAAATACAATCTTAGTTGTTGCGGGTATAGGTGTGATTGAACAGCTACCCTTTTTCTCATATCTTTATATTCTTTAATGCCCTACAGTCCTCAAATTAGACAAAAATTGAACAAATTTTACAACTGCAACCAATAGTATTCCGGGATAGCTTCTGCAACTATTGACTAGAGAATAATAGACATGAATTGCATTGCAGGTTTACGCTCCTAATTTCTGAACCAACAAAATTAAAAATCACATGCCAATTCAGAACATGATATGAAAAACCCTTTAGGGCTTCAGAACATGAGCTGAAAATCCAACACATGCTTCAAAAATGTGAGATATATCATACCCTTAAGGAGCCAACAGCTTTAAACTAATAAATATAATCTTTTGATAGGAAGAAATATTATAATCCACTCATAATCATATTGACAAAGGAAGCTCCGGGCTTACAAAGTCCAGCTGCAACAGCTGTATCATATAGTAGATAGTAAAAGATGCAAAATACGCATTGTACCTAGCCCTACATCAAACTAATTCTAGTTATAATAACGCAACATAAACATTCAATACATCCTTCAAAAAACAGAACCTCCTGTCTGATGAAGCATAGCATCTATTTCATCTCCATCCTCCATTTCCAGCTGCAACAGAATTTATTCCAAAGTCATAAACCAAAAATTCAAACAATACATATCAAATTATACACAGATGTCAGCAAACACAAACCTCATCTGGAGTCTGCTCTGCGCGGAGGCGACGACCATCAAACAGAAAAGCAATTGAGTTGAAATCCACAGACTGCCTGTCACAGTACGCATTCATAAGTTTCTTCAGTTGAGTGCTTCTCTTGATTCTGAAGAAAACTTCATTCCCATCCTACAGTATAAAAAGACACCCAAATTAGCATATATAACACTCATGTTAATTTAATGTTTACTAATAATGTGCAAACTATAACCATTTCAAAGATTCATAGCAATTAACTTCAACATGTGATGCACATAGATTCAAAGCAATCATTGTTTTCCCTTCTAAGCCAAACTAAACAACCAAAAGCTAATGTCCTTCCATAAAACCTAAAATCAGATGACACACACAGAGAGATACAACAAAAATCTGCATCAATTGAAAATAAATACAGAAACCCAAAAAGAGATCAATTACCTACCTAAATTGGTAACATCCATACAAATAAAAAAAAGGAAATAACGCTTCAACGATAACAAATGATAAATATCAGTAAAGTAGATAAAATCACCAAATTCTACTTCTCCTAGTGACATGAAAGTAGCAATTTCACAGCAGAAAAGCATGATAAAAATTGTTAATTCAAGCCCAAACCAAAGCATCATCAAAGGCTTCGCCCTACGATCAAATCCAAAAAAACAGAAAGAAAGAAACCCTTGCCCTTCAGAACACGATCATGAACCTTATAAAAGAATCTAAAAATGAAAGAGACGGTAAAAAGAGTTAAAAATCGACGATCCAACAAAAGAGCAAAACCCTAGAAATTGAATGAAGGAACGAAAGAAGGAACGAACCTGGCCCTTGACCTTGAGGTTGATGTGTGCACCCTGATCGGTGGGCTTCTTGTCTTCGTCGTTGTTCAAAACTCCAGACGACATGTTCGAATCCTAAAACGCACGCTGCTTCGCCTTCTCTTTTGTTAACAGCTAACAACTTGCTCTGCGTATTGTGATGTGAAGCAATCAATGCAAGGTGTCTTATAGAATTGGTAAACCGACGGTTTAGATTCTCTCGCTGCGTACGGCTTAGATGCCTGGATACAGAATAGGCTTGAGCCCCGCCCGAATAATATATAAGAGGCCTTTTCTTTTGGCACACCCTCACTACACTTCTACCCCCCCCCCCAACAAGTGAAAAGACCAAAATACCTTTAACCTCTAAAAATTTTTACTCTCACTCCTCTCATCTTTATTCTTCACTCACCTCCTCCACACTCATCATCCAAACTCCATACCATCACCTACCACCTCTAACCCCTCTTCCCCTCGTCCACTTCATTCTCCAACTTCCCATCAACACATCATCCTTCATACTCTTAAGCCTTAGGTTTGATTTCTACCCAATATCTACCACTATGTTTAGCAGATTGTGAAGAATCTTGTTTTAATAGGTTTGTTTCTAGGTTTAACATGTTTAGGGTCTAGTATTGAACAAAATTCTCTAAGTGGGCCAACAGATAGGGTATCGAATGACTCATTGGTCTTTTTTGTATAATTTATTAGTTTGTTCACGACTCAATAGGTACACATTATTTTCTAGGTTTTGTTTCGGCATTTTCAACTCCTTCATTACTTTTATTCAACTATTTTCAATTCGCGACGAACTATTGGCCCGGGTAAGTAGTGTCGCAAGGTCCCTCGTGAGTGTGGTTGTCATATCTGGACCCAACAACGGACAAAAGACAAGGAAGCTTTACATCATGTTGCATGTGAAAAAAACAGTTCATACTGGATCGAATCCTTGTGGAAGTAGAAAATGCCATTGCCGATATAGATTGAAAGGACAGTTGGTTAAGGATCTCGGACGATGGGGGCTAAAGGTAATGTGTGGTATTCACAACAATGAATATAAATAGATTTGTTGAAGGTCATCTGTATAGTTCTAGACTAACAGCAGAACAGAAGGCTATAATGAACGATATGACCAAGAATCTGATCAAGCCATTTCGATCTAATCTAATCCACAATCAAACAAATATACAATGTACGTTTGGGGATTCAATCTAATCTAATTAGGGTAGGATGTAAGTACAATATTTGATGAATCTTTTGCAATGTGATCGCTATATACGATCACATTGAGCTGCAGAAGGTACTAATATTGTTAGCGACATCTTCTAGGCACATCCAGACTCCATCGAGCTTCTAAATACATTCAAAAAGGTCTTGTTGCATTATTACACGTTTAAGACCAACCGGTGTTGCACCTCAAAAAATCCGGTTCGGACTTCTCATTGTACAACGTGGAAAAGGTATGGAGCCGCCACCAATATTTTAATTTTAAGACCAAAACATTGAAAAAAGGTCTTTTAGACAAGGCGGATGGTCTTTCGAAAACTAGAGATATGGGTTCGGGGGTCGGTTAGGCATGGGGAAGGTATTAGCACCCCGTACCTCCTTTCTACCGAAAGGGAACCTTTAATTAAATGTGTGGTTTGAAGTGTTGATTTGAAAATGCTTTTATTTTGCCTCTTTATTGAAAAGGGAGTGAGAAGACTTAATGAAAATTTTTATTTTTGGCGCTTGACGAGAGTTGGCCTCTCGCTCCTACGTATCTCCTGGTGCGATGGAGAATTCAAAGCTACGTAGTTCTTGGTTGTCTTAAAAAGGTTTTTGTTTTTTAGTCTGTTTAGATGAGTTTTCGCAGTAGGAGTGAGGATTCGCGATGACCAAACAACAACGGTTTAGAGTGGCCGCGCTACTAACTCTTTTGAAAATGAAATTATCATTAACAACCAAACGGCAACGGCGCAAGTGATCATTAACGATAATCGGTTTTGCTTTTGATTCGAGTGTTCGCGACGACCAAACAACAACGGTTTAGAGTGGCCGCGCTACTAACTCTTTTGAAAATGAAATCATCATTAACAACCAAACGGCAACGGCGCGAGTGATCATTAATGATAATCGGTTTTTATTTTAGATGATCAAAAAGGGCTTTCGCAATCGAATTAATTTTGGTTTGTTGTGCTTGACGAGGACGTGACTCGCTCCTACGTATCTCAAATGGGAATCAAAGCGACGTAGTTCTAGCTCTTTGGTTTTGAAAAGGTTTTCGAAGTAGGACGAGCATTAGCGAATGATTAAACTAACTAAGGTTATGGGTAATCATCGCTAAGTACTCATGCGAAATTGAAGACCGTTCATAGAGATCAAACTAACAAAGGTTATGGGTGACCTCCACTACTTGCTTATTTTTGTTTATTGAAAATGCTTCGAAAATTAATGGGTTTGGAAAAGAGTTTTTTAGAAAATAAATAAATCATTTTCAATCGAATTCTATGTCCAAAACCAAATGCAAAATGAATGAATGAAGTTCAAACATATTCAACTAATCAAGCGATCATGAACATGTTGACCATCAACTAAGATTAAGCATGCCGATATAATCAAGAGATTTAATTGTCAAAGATGCGAGACAAAGTTCTCAAAACAATTGTGTTTGTGTGTGAAGGGGAATTGCTACACAAGTTGGGAGCAATCTCAAGAGGGGCACATATATCTCCATGCTACACATGTTGGTAGTCTTATAAGGGCACATGATTGTGCAAAAGGGTTTGTGCACAATTAAGTCAAGACATTCAAATGGCATCAAGAACAAAGAAATACAATTAATCATAGGCATAGAGTATTCTAGGTTAGGTGAATGAACATGTGAAAATGAATGCAAGATATCATGTTAATGAATGCATGATCATATGATAATGAATGCAAGACATGATATTAATGGATGCATGAACATGTAAGAGAGTATGAGAATGCAAGAGGCATAAGCATATATGAATGCATGAACATGTAAGCATATGAAAGTATGCAAGCATTAATGTGCAAACATAAGAATGTGTCACACAAGTGATGAAATGCAAAGTGTGAAAATGTTTTGGGTATTTTTGCAAATTGACAGGTAGTAAAACTTTTAGTAAAAAGTTAGTGAATGGTAAAGTAAAAATGCATGAGGCAAATGGTATTTACTTAATGAAAGGGTAAAGTAAAAATGTAAAAAAAAGTAAATGGTAATTACTTAATGAAATTGTAAAGTAAAAATGTAAAAAAAAGTAAATGGTAATTACTTAATGAAATGGTAAAGTAAAAATGTAAAAAGGTGGTTAAAAGTCAAAAACACACTAACACAATTACACTTATCTACACAAGATCAAACAACACATTTTGAGCACTAAAATATGCACAAAAATGGGCTCTATGGCCGAACCCCTATATGAGCATAAACACCAAATTTTTCATGCCAAAACTCATAATCAACACATAGAACAAATCATGCAAATCAAGCACATCATGCATTTTATTTACATAAATCAAGGAGTGAAAAGAAAGCAACAAAAACCCTAAATTCTAAGGCTCAAAACCGAAACCCCTACACCCATAAATCAAGCCAAAATTCAACTTGCAAGTTATGATATGAACAAGAAGATGCATATAATATGTGAAAGCCCTCTATTTATGGAAAAGTGAGAAAATGAGTGTGAAAATACAAACTACATGGTTAAAACACAAGAAAATTCCCCTCAAGGCCAAGGACTCATTGCCAACACCCAAGGCTCCCAATGTCCTTGTCATAATGTTGGAAACAAGTCCTCTAAGCCTTTTGAGAAAGGAAAGAGGAGTAGAAGAAAGATTTACATGTTAATAATTAAAATGCAAGAGATAATAGGCTTACCTCAAGAAATAACTAGAAAAGGAATAAAGATGTAAAATAGGTGCAAGAACACTTGAAGAACACCTCCAACAATCTAGATCCTCACGCAAATCCTCTTCCTTGGGTGGATTTTGATGAAACTTGGATGATTATGGAAGCTTGGAAGGAGAGTTATTGAATAGATGAAGGATTATCAAGCTTTGGTATTTTATGGTTGAAGAAATTGTGTAGAGAAGATGGAGGAGAGGGTTTCGGTTTTTTTGAGAGAGAGGAGAGGAGAGTATTGTGTGCTAGGGTCAAAAAAATCAGAGTAGCCTCAAGCTCCCATGGGTTAAGGGTTGTGAGAGGGAAGTAAAGGAATTAGTGTGTATTTTGTGGTGTAGAGAGAAGGAAGGTAAAAACATGTTGTGTATTCAAAGGTGTGCTTGATGAAAGGCTTGATGTGAACTTGATGTGGGCTGAAGGTGATGGGAGGCGTGGAGCTTGAGGGTGGAGTGAGGGAGATGGTTTGCTTGTGAAATTGGTGCTTACTTTGGCCAAAAATGGATAAAAGCAAAAAGCACCTAAAAGGAATTAGCCCTAATTCTAAAAATACAATAAACATCCAATATTATTTTATTATTCATTTTTCATTTTTCATTTTTGATTTCAGATTTCATATTTTTAATTATATATATTTTTTGAGCCTTTTTGAAAAAAACCGTTACAATTGACCAAAATACCCTTTTTGACGCTAAAACCCTAATTTGCCCGAAAAATGCGTTTCCACTTCAAAAATGATCATTTTTATTGTGAGGAATTATCATTTTTATTGTGAAATGACCAAAATACCCTTTTGGACTCAAAAAAACCTAATTTACCCAAAAAGTGCATTTCAACTCTAAAAATGATTTTAGAAACTTTGGAATGACTTTTAGGACTCAAAATGCAATGCATGATGCTTCTCACTCCTCAACTTATTTATTTTTGTGGAAAATTAAGGTTTTGATCTAAGCTGGACAAAATTGGGGTATGACAGCTGCCCCTCTTTATTTGGATTTTACCAAGAAATATGAATTGCGCGAGACATATTTCGAAGGTAAAATAGAAGTAAAGAATTCAGAAATTATACCAATTTTGTCCATTTGGAGAAACCCGAATTTTCTCCCTCTTTTTTGGAAAGGTAGACACTTTCGTGTCGATTCGAAAACAGTTAATGAACACTATCGTGCTGACAGAAAAGGTAAAACAGGCACTTGCGTGCATACAGAAAAGTAAAACGGCACTTGGCGTGCAGACAGAAAAGTAAAACGGGCACTTGGCGTGCAGAAAGCGGTAAATTGGGAATTCGGAGGCTGCCTAAAACCTTCTAACGGACTCTTGTCGAGTCCGAGCTCTGGGGGGGTGGCCTTTTCGAGCGACCGATCAACATCAGGTCCGGAACTGATTTGATCAATGGATTTACGCTATGCCTTAGGCTGACACAACTAATCCGAAGGACTTGACGAAGTCTGATGGATCCATTGCGTGCTCGTACACAATGTTGTGATCTGTGGAAGGAGTTCACTAACTCGGTGGGAGTTCACTAACTCTGTGGGAGTTCACTAACTCTGTGGGAGTTCACTAACTCAGGGTTGATGGAGTTTACTAACTCGGGGTTGATGATTTTCTAAAAATGAGATTTTTGGGATTCTCTGGTCCGAAGTAACTTTTCTCTTGGATGGTGCATGAAATGCGTGCACTTGGATGTTTGGGGTGCACATGAATGCAATGATTGACTTTGGTGGGATGCCTTTTCTGTTTGATTTTTCTCTTCTTTTCCTTTTGTTATTCTTTCGCTCTTCTGAGATGCGAATTTGAAGGCGTAATGTACTGTTTGATGCCATGGAGTGATGACTGGTATGGATGATATGAGAATGATGAATGACATGAAAATGTTGTGTTCTTTTATGTTCCGTCTTCTGTGATTTTCTTCTCTCCTTTCTTATTTGCTCTTTTTTTCTATGGAATGCAGATATCTATGTAAATGGAGTGTGAATGTATGTTATGCACAGTGTATGTGATGTGATGATTTCAATGGAATGATGGATGCTATGAGATGCTTATTTTTGATTTTCTTCCTTTTTATTTTGGTTAAGGATCAACACTTCAAGTGCCTACAAGGTAAACATCCTAATCCCCAAGGATTAAGGTGAGCCCTAAAACCCTACAAGATAACAACCTAATCCCTAAGGGTCCAGGCGAGCACCGAAGCCCTACAAGATAACAACCTAATCCCTAAGGATCCAGGCGAGCACTGAAGCCCTACAAGATAACAACCTAATCCCTAAGGATCCAGGCGAGCACTGAAGCCCTACAAGATAACAACCTAATCCCTAAGGATCCAGGCGAGCACTGAAGCCCTACAAGACAACAACCTAATCCCTAAGGATCCGGGCGAGCACCGAAGCCCTACAAGATAACAACCTAATCCCTAAGGGTTAAGGCGAGCAATAAAGCCCTACAAGATAACAACCTAATCCCTAAGGGTTAAGGCGAGCACTAAAGCCCTACAAGATAACAACCTAATCCCTAAGGGTTAAGGCGAGCACTAAAGCCCTACAAGCGGCCAACTTTAGGCGACCCCCTCATGTGCTGAGATAGCTGGTTAAAGAATTTTTTCTATTTGTCTTTTTGCTATGTGAGGATGCAAATGCAGTATTTTGATGCATGATATGACAAAATTTTTTGGGGTATTCAAATACTTTTTTGTGAATACTTTCATAATGATGAGACGCGAGACTTTGGATGCAAAAGTGGGGGTGAATTTGATCATCCTTTTTCTTTGGAAAAACTAGTTTTGATTTAAACCGCGGTGTTCTCAAGGTTATTATTTACAAGCAAACCCATTTATGTTTTCCTCCATTCCATGATAACTGAACCTTCAATAACAATCTTGTGCTTTCTCTATGAAACATTGCCAAGTGAACACACATGAACATGCAGACGCCAGGTGAGTGTTTAGGATGAATGCCAGACTGCCCCCAATTCGGGACTTCGGCGACTGTGAATGAATGACTTGCCCCTGTCCGGAGTGTGAGCGGAGTGAAAGAGCAAATACGCAGGAACTAGTGCCATGGCTGACACCGGGTGAAAGGATGAATGGCCATGGATGGACACTGAACAGACTCTCCCCGGACTAAGGTGGGCAGGTTGTGAAGAGAATACCCCAACTTTTAGATCTGAGTGGTGTTCTCAGTGCAAATCTTTGGTTCTCTGTGAATGTCTCAACTTTGGCATGAAAGAAATCTTACTTGGTGATCACTAAACCTTGTTTTAATGCAACTTGAGTGTGTTTTGGAGTGCAAGTCCCTCTTTTTTTTTATTTTGTCAGCTTTCTTTTTTCTGACTGTTCGTTTTTGTTTCCTCAGTTCTCTTTTTTTCTGAGGGTTTATTCTTTCTTGATCAGCTTTCTTTTTTCTGATCGTTTGTTTTTTCTTTTGAGCAAACACATTGTACATAGATAAGCTTGTTCGTCCTAAGATTAGAATCTGAGAGAACAAAAGCAATCGGTCATTGATCGGAATGGACTTTTCAGGATTGTGGTGTTTTGTGGAGGAAGGATAGTTATGCTTAATGAAGTGTTTGAGGCTAATGGGAGGATGAGTTTTGTTCGGCGTTGGTTGACGGTTAACGGTCTATGAGGGAGATGGTTATTGGGCTTATTTGGGCTTTGTTAAGGCAAATTTGTGTCTCATGGTAGAATGGCTGAGGGGTTTGGTGTTGGGGCCAAAGGAAGTGTTTGAAGGTTTATGGAACCAGGTATTGGAAGATTTATCGAGACAAGGGTCTCTTGTGCTTTGTGGCAACATGTATCAGCTCACAACTTATTATTTTTTGTCTTTTTGACTTTTTTTTTTGACTCATTTGTTTCATTTTTCGGACTTTTCTTCTTTCTTTGCTTTTGAGTCGAGTGAGCTGATGCACTATTTTTGTTTTTGATATTTGAAGTGATCCTTGTCTAGGGTGATTAGAGGGTATATTTTTGAGTTTGGTTTTTCTTGGCTTAAGGTAGGTAGGAAAGGGACTTTCTGGGATTTTGGGTTCTTGAGGGTATAGGGAGGTGGCCACACTTCATCTCAAATCCCGATGGCTTATTTATTTTTGTAAAACAAGATAACGGTTCATCAATCTATATGTGTTTGCTCCTTTCTTTGCATTTTTTCTCTTTTTTTTTATGCCCTAACTTTTGCCTGGACCGCCCTTTGCGGGTTTTCGATCCATCGGGCGCTTTTTTCTACCTAGGCCGCCCTTTGCGGGTTTTCCACCTAGCGAGCTTATTTTCTTGTTTATTATTATCTTTTGAAAGACTTGCACTGAAGGAATATGATATTAACAAGGAAAATTAGTGATCACAGTCTTGCCCCAGCATGGAGGACTTAAAGCGTTAGACTGAACTAAAAGTCAGATATGCACTGATGGACTTATGATAAAACAGGGCAATGACGATCTTGAACAAAAGTGACTGAAAAGGGTAACTTTTATAGATGACGATGCTGACAAGGAAACATGTGCCCTTATTGAAATATTCTAAGGCCTTGGGCAGAGCCAGAGGATTGCATTACATAAAATTTGCTTTGAACTGAAAACTACGTGAAAATGCATGACGAAGACACAAATGCTTGACGATCAACACCTCGATCCTCTTCAACTACTGCCATCCCGGCCTGACAGCCCTGATCTCAAAGGGTTTAGTCCTTCACCTCCCTCATCAAAGGTCAACTGTTTTGTATCAATAAGATCCTGAACCGACTGCTTCAAAGGATGACAGTTCTCAGTAGAGTGACCAATTGCCCCAGAATGGAATTCACAGGTAGCCTTTGCATTATACCTTCTTGGGAATGGAGGTTGGACTGGCTTCATCCCACGAGGAGAGATCAACCTATGGTTGATTAGATAGCTGCACAAATCAGTGTACGACACAGGAATGGGGTCGTACTGACGTGACTTTCCTTGTCCCACTATAGCATTGATTTCTCCATTTTTCCTTGCAGGCAAATCACTAGCATTGTCGGCGCCAGTAGGATTGCAGGGGATTCTTCCTCTCTTCATCCCGACTTCAAGTCTTGCCCCTATTTTGATCACATCTGAGAAGCTTGAGGACCCACTTCCAACCAGACGTTCATAGAAAACAGCTGGGAGAGTCTCCATAAACATGTACACCATCTCCTTTTCAGTCAATGGTGGCTTCACCTGAGCAGCTATGCTCCTCCATCTTTGAGCATATTCCTTAAAGGACTCATGATCTTTCTTGCTCATATACTGCAGCTGAATCCGATCTGGAGCCATGACTTTGTTGTATTCGTACTCCTTTAAGAAAGCTTCAGAAAGGTCCTTCCAACTGTGGATGTCGGAAGGCTGCAACTGCATGTACCAATCCAGAGATGCCCCAGTTAGGCTGTACTGGAAGTAGTGGATGAGCAGTTTGTCGTCGTGATTGTATGCGGTCATCCTTCGGGCGTACATGGTTACGTGTCTATTTGGGCAGCTGGTACCACAATATTGGTCAAAGACTGGCACCTTCATCTTTGGGGGAATAACCAAGTCTGGAACAAGACATAGATCACGGGCGTCTTTAGCTTTGGTCTTTGAATCCTCTATGGCTTTTAAACGCTTTTCCAACTCATGCAACTGATCTCTGGGTTGAGAGTTCTCAAATAGGTGACCTTGAGGATCATTATCCATATTGAAAAGAGAAACCTCATGTGGATCAGCACCTCCCAGGGCGTGAGCAGGATAATTAACCCCAGATCCCGGATGGGGAATAGCAGTCACAGCTTCAGCGGGTCCCGAGGTAGGAAGGATGGTTGCGGCCCCACCTGGGTTTACAACAACAGTATCTTCAGTAGTGGTCCCGTTTTTCAAAGCTTGCAGGGTGCCCATCATTTCAGTCATCTGCATTCTTATCGCATCCATCTGCATTTCTATCACCCCGACTTTATTATTTAACGCCTGATTCTCTTGGACTAGTGCCTGATTCCCTTGGACTAGCTGCTTGAGGACTTCCATAATCGGATTATCTAGACCTGAATTGCCGGGATTCTCAATCACTAGGTTTCCTTGATTGGTCGCTATGAATCTTGAGTCTGAAGCGGATATCGGCAAACCAGTTGGCCTCTTTCTAGAGATAACAGGGCACACAACATAAGCGCAAGAACGAATGACTGAACAAATGCATGCGACACTTTAGGCTTTACGGGCGGGGCTAGACTAGGACGGGGAATGATGATAAAGCAGGGAAACTGACGGACACGGGCAGGGGCGACTGCACATGGCATGCATGCCTAGAAGAATGCTTCACATGATAGAAAAAATTTATGAAAAATTTTAATCTTTTATCATGGGATGGATGAGATGCAAAAATTTTGAAGTTATGTGAATGAGCTGCTGACTCGAGAACTGGGTACTTTGGAACACCTTGAGTTTTTTTTTTTTTTTGGGGAATGACTATTTTGCAAAACCGTTTCGTCTCTCATCAAAACCTTTATTGTACAGATCATGATATGCAAATGCATGGAAAAATGACCACTTGAGAAGTGTACTTATTCTAAAAAATAAAAAAAAAATTGTTTTTTTTTGGTGCAAGATGAAATACAAAATTTCAATGCATTTTTGAATGCAAGAATGATGCTTTTGCAAAATGGCTTTTTTCATTTGTTATGCTTGACGGGGCGAACCCGCTCCTACGTATCCTCACTGTGATGAGGAATCAAAGCGTACGTAGTTCTACCGTGTCTTTTTTGAAATAATGCTTATGTATGAATGCCTCGTCTTGGATGAACTTGACGAAGATTTTTTTGCATGATTATAAATGAAATGCTTATGCTATGCAGATGATAATTGTTTTTTGTTTTATCTTTATGTAATGAAAGGGAATGCAAGATGAATGATTCTTTTCAAAATGGGAACTTTATTTAATGCAAATGACGCAATGATGTAATGATGCAATGATGCAGGATGCAAGATACTTCTTTTTGTTTTTTTTTGAAAAATGCGGGCTATACGTGGTTTCATATGGCCCTAGTAAGAGAAAGGCTACAACGGCAGCTCGTTCTCTCTTTTTTTTGAAAAGAGTGGGCCATATGTCACTTCGTACGGACCGACAGAAGAAAGGCTACAACGGCAGCTCTTTCTCTACTTTTTATTTGAAAAACCTCCTGCTCTTTTTTGAAAACATGTCTATATTACGATGCAACACACAATTTGGTATGCCCCTTGTGTCCTACGAAGGTGGGGACCTAGGTTCTAGGACAACTCAAATGTTCCTCCCATGTGGGTTCTAGTCACTTCCTCACCAGGTTACCAAAGCTAATTCTCTTTCACAGTAGCACCCACAACGATGGAACGCCATCTGGTGTGAGGCATCATGAAAGAGCATACTCTGGCTGAAACTTTCGTGAGAGTCGGAAGGACAACAGTCCAATTGCCAGTCACTACTCGTTTCCACTCCCCTAAATCTTGTCAGACCTTGGGTTTTAGGCCTCTCTCAAAGCACATAATCATAAGGGTGTGAGTGTGTGTGGTAAGGGCGTACCACTTAAAACTACCCGACACATATTACCCCACCTGCAAGTGAGACGCCAGAACAGTCCAGAAAAAGCAAGGTAACAACATGTCGTCTACACTAGGGTTCAATATCAAATAAGCTAGCCTGGGGTTTCAACAACAATCAGGTACATTGCTTACCTCAAGAAAAGGAGCCAAGAAGGGGGGATCCGGATAGAATTGGGGAGAAATGCATGAGCATAAGCAATAAAAGAAAAGGAGATAGGGAACAAACATAGAAGAAGACAAATGCGTATGCCTACAATTAATGATAAGAAAGAAAGGAAAAAGAATGAAGGCAAACAAGGTATCAGTCAAATCAACAATACGTTAAACCACACATCTTAATTAGTTAGGCTTGACCCACTTAAAAAAGAAAAGTCCCCAGTGGAGTCGCCAGCTGTTGCACCCCAAAAAATCCGGTTCGGACTTCTCATTGTACAACGTGGAAAAGGTATGGAGCCGCCACCAATATTTTAATTTTAAGACCAAAACATTGAAAAAAGGTCTTTTAGACAAGGCGGATGGTCTTTCGAAAACTAGAGATATGGGTTCGGGGGTCGGTTAGGCATGGGGAAGGTATTAGCACCCCGTACCTCCTTTCTACCGAAAGGGAACCTTTAATTAAATGTGTGGTTTGAAGTGTTGATTTGAAAATGCTTTTATTTTGCCTCTTTATTGAAAAGGGAGTGAGAAGACTTAATGAAAATTTTTATTTTTGGCACTTGACGAGAGTTGGCCTCTCGCTCCTACGTATCTCCTGGTGCGATGGAGAATTCAAAGCTACGTAGTTCTTGGTTGTCTTAAAAAGGTTTTTGTTTTTTAGTCTGTTTAGATGAGTTTTCGCAGTAGGAGTGAGGATTCGCGATGACCAAACAACAACGGTTTAGAGTGGCCGCGCTACTAACTCTTTTGAAAATAAAATTATCATTAACAACCAAACGGCAACGGCGCAAGTGATCATTAACGATAATCGGTTTTGCTTTTGATTCGAGTGTTCGCGACGACCAAACAACAACGGTTTAGAGTGGCCGCGCTACTAACTCTTTTGAAAATGAAATCATCATTAACAACCAAACGGCAACGGCGCGAGTGATCATTAATGATAATCGGTTTTTATTTTAGATGATCAAAAAGGGCTTTCGCAATCGAATTAATTTTGGTTTGTTGTGCTTGACGAGGACGTGACTCGCTCCTACGTATCCCAAATGGGAATCAAAGCGACGTAGTTCTAGCTCTTTGGTTTTGAAAAGGTTTTCGAAGTAGGACGAGCATTAGCGAATGATTAAACTAACTAAGGTTATGGGTAATCATCGCTAAGTACTCATGCGAAATTGAAGACCGTTCATAGAGATCAAACTAACAAAGGTTATGGGTGACCTCCACTACTTGCTTATTTTTGTTTATTGAAAATGCTTCGAAAATTAATGGGTTTGGAAAAGAGTTTTTTAGAAAATAAATAAATCATTTTCAATCGAATTCTATGTCCAAAACCAAATGCAAAATGAATGAATGAAGTTCAAACATATTCAACTAATCAAGCGATCATGAACATGTTGACCATCAACTAAGATTAAGCATGCCGATATAATCAAGAGATTTAATTGTCAAAGATGCGAGACAAAGTTCTCAAAACAATTGTGTTTGTGTGTGAAGGGGAATTGCTACACAAGTTGGGAGCAATCTCAAGAGGGGAACATATATCTCCATGCTACACATGTTGGTAGTCTTATAAGGGCACATGATTGTGCAAAAGGGTTTGTGCACAATTAAGTCAAGACATTCAAATGGCATCAAGAACAAAGAAATACAATTAATCATAGGCATAGAGTATTCTAGGTTAGGTGAATGAACATGTGAAAATGAATGCAAGATATCATGTTAATGAATGCATGATCATATGATAATGAATGCAAGACATGATATTAATGGATGCATGAACATGTAAGAGAGTATGAGAATGCAAGAGGCATAAGCATATATGAATGCATGAACATGTAAGCATATGAAAGTATGCAAGCATTAATGTGCAAACATAAGAATGTGTCACACAAGTGATGAAATGCAAAGTGTGAAAATGTTTTGGGTATTTTTGCAAATTGACAAGTAGTAAAACTTTTAGTAAAAATTTAGTGAATGGTAAAGTAAAAATGCATGAGGCAAATGGTATTTACTTAATGAAAGGGTAAAGTAAAAATGTAAAAAAAAGTAAATGGTAATTACTTAATGAAATTGTAAAGTAAAAATGTAAAAAAAAGTAAATGGTAATTACTTAATGAAATGGTAAAGTAAAAATGTAAAAAGGTGGTTAAAAGTCAAAAACACACTAACACAATTACACTTATCTACACAAGATCAAACAACACATTTTGAGCACTAAAATATGCACAAAAATGGGCTCTATGGCCGAACCCCTATATGAGCATAAACACCAAATTTTTCATGCCAAAACTCATAATCAACACATAGAACAAATCATGCAAATCAAGCACATCATGCATTTTATTTACATAAATCAAGGAGTGAAAAGAAAGCAACAAAAACCCTAAATTCTAAGGCTCAAAACCGAAACCCCTACACCCATAAATCAAGCCAAAATTCAACTTGCAAGTTATGATATGAACAAGAAGATGCATATAATATGTGAAAGCCCTCTATTTATGGAAAAGTGAGAAAATGAGTGTGAAAATACAAACTACATGGTTAAAACACAAGAAAATTCCCCTCAAGGCCAAGGACTCATTGCCAACACCCAAGGCTCCCAATGTCCTTGTCATAATGTTGGAAACAAGTCCTCTAAGCCTTTTGAGAAAGGAAAGAGGAGTAGAAGAAAGATTTACATGTTAATAATTAAAATGCAAGAGATAATAGGCTTACCTCAAGAAATAACTAGAAAAGGAATAAAGATGTAAAATAGGTGCAAGAACACTTGAAGAACACCTCCAACAATCTAGATCCTCACGCAAATCCTCTTCCTTGGGTGGATTTTGATGAAACTTGGATGATTATGGAAGCTTGGAAGGAGAGTTATTGAATAGATGAAGGATTATCAAGCTTTGGTATTTTATGGTTGAAGAAATTGTGTAGAGAAGATGGAGGAGAGGGTTTCGGTTTTTTTGAGAGAGAGGAGAGGAGAGTATTGTGTGCTAGGGTCAAAAAAATCAGAGTAGCCTCAAGCTCCCATGGGTTAAGGGTTGTGAGAGGGAAGTAAAGGAATTAGTGTGTATTTTGTGGTGTAGAGAGAAGGAAGGTAAAAACATGTTGTGTATTCAAAGGTGTGCTTGATGAAAGGCTTGATGTGAACTTGATGTGGGCTGAAGGTGATGGGAGGCGTGGAGCTTGAGGGTGGAGTGAGGGAGATGGTTTGCTTGTGAAATTGGTGCTTACTTTGGCCAAAAATGGATAAAAGCAAAAAGCACCTAAAAGGAATTAGCCCTAATTCTAAAAATACAATAAACATCCAATATTATTTTATTATTCATTTTTCATTTTTGATTTCAGATTTCATATTTTTAATTATATATATTTTTTGAGCCTTTTTGAAAAAAACCGTTACAATTGACCAAAATACCCTTTTTGTCGCTAAAACCCTAATTTGCCCGAAAAATGCGTTTCCACTTCAAAAATGATCATTTTTATTGTGAGGAATTATCATTTTTATTGTGAAATGACCAAAATACCCTTTTGGACTCAAAAAAACCTAATTTACCCAAAAAGTGCATTTCAACTCTAAAAATGATTTTAGAAACTTTGGAATGACTTTTAGGACTCAAAATGCAATGCATGATGCTTCTCACTCCTCAACTTATTTATTTTTGTGGAAAATTAGGGTTTTGATCTAAGCTGGACAAAATTGGGGTATGACAACTGGTATAGTTTGTCATTGGTTAAGATCGTCAGTATAACTTCAACGGCGAAAACTTTCACCGTTTCATTTGCTTATGTCAAGGGAGAGAAACTGGACAACTTTGTCTAGGTTCTGGAGAAGATGAAGGGTTTATTTATGAGACCAAATGCTATGCCACATGTTATATTGAATGACAGAGACCTTTCTATGATGAAACTCCTCCAAAATTCAAAAACATTCAAATAATAAAAAAATACCAACACACAAATATTTTCTACTCAAGAATTACATAGCCTTTGAATTCTCCATCGCTCTGGGAGATATGTAGGAGCGGGGGCACACTCCCGTCAAGTGCAAAAATAAATAAATTTTATTTAGTCTTTTTTAAATTGTTTTCATAATAAAAGGGAAATAGATGTTTTCAAAGTTGGTAAGATTTTGTACAATTAATTAGAGGGAACCTTTTTCGAAATGATGTTGTGGGGTGCTAATACCTTTCTCGCACATAATCGACTCCCGAACTCAATTTGGTTTTCAATGCCATTTTCATTTTTTAGGGATTTTTCAATGTTTTCCCTAACAATTAGATATTGGTAGCGACTTCCACTAGTGGAAAAAAAGCATTTTATATCGGTTAAAATTGACATTTCATATCGGTTCTTGAACCGATGCCGAAAAAGGAGATATAAAAAAATTGGACATTTCATATCGGTTCCTGAACCGTTATGAAAAGTTTTTTCATATCGGTTATATAGGCCAACCGATATGAAAAGTCATTTTCGCTTATTTTTTATATCGGTTATATATTTGAACCGATATGAAAAGTCAGTTTTCGCTTATATTTTATATCGGTTATATATTTGAACCGATATGAAAAGTCTTTTTAACATCGGTTTTCTTCCAGAACCGATATAAAATACGGATTTTTAACATCGGTTCAATATAGAACCGATATGAAAACTGAAGGTTTTTTTTTTTAAAAAAAAAGTGTTTTCTGTTCAGCAACATAATGGAACAATACCCTCGACATAGAAGCAATGTTCCATTAAACATTAACTAACTTAACAATTCATTAATTGGTAACCAATATTAGAATTATTGCATTCATAATATTCAGTATTTGATTGAACTGAAGTAGTTCTTCATTGATTGAAATAAGCTAGATACAAAGGATTATATAGAGATCCTTTACATAGAGACTTGAGTAGCAACTATAACAGAATCTAACTGAATAACAAACTGAAGCTAACAGATTAACAAACCGAAACTGAAGCTAACAACAGCAGTTATATTAAGACTTAGCTTATTATCTAATATGGTTGAACACAAACAAAAATGTACAACAATACAAATGGAGCCACTGAAAATCACAAATGGAGCCACCTCCAGCAAAGACCAGCTCCAGCAAAGCCACCGACCACCTCCAGCAAAGTGAAACTCAATAATAAAAATGGAGCCACTGAAAATCACAAAGACAATAATTCAGTTTATAAGTGCAGACAAACCATCACCCAAATGGTAAAAGTTAAACAGCATTCCTACGGTTATGAATGCAGCAGACCTAAATAAGCAGACTCACATGGCTGCAGCAGACAGTTTAAACTGAAATTAAACAGCATTCCTACGGTTATGAATGCAGCAGACATAAATAAGCAGACTCACATGCCTGCATCAGACCTACAGTTTTCAGATAATACACCAATTTTTATTTATAGACACTCAGCCCTTCTATGAACTAAACCAGTTGATATCAGCAAGACAAACATCAAATGTACAATGATTTCAGCATAGGTATAACTCTCCTCATCAACTACATACAAAGAAGGTGAGATCTTAAACTTAGAACTCAAAATCCATTTGACTTTCATTCTATATAAATTATGCTAAGCTAGTAAAAGTAGAAAGCAGCCAATTGCTGCATCTATATAAATCCAGTTGCTGCATCTAACTGGGATGTGACTTTCATTCTATATAAATCCAGTTGCTGCATCTAGCAGAGCAGCCAATTGTAAAAGTAGAAAGCAGCCAATTCTATATAAATTCAATTCAGTATCTAGAACATTGTTAGACGTTCTATTCAGTTTCAATCATGTGGAAATTTTTACTCAAGAAAAACTGTCATTAATTAACATAGAAGGCTTTGTATATTAACATTCTAGATTTGCATCCATATAAATCTGCATTGCATTATATAGTGTAATAGAGTGAGTATATATACTCATAAGAAAGATCAAATCAGAATATACCTGCATCACATCCTGTCTAACTTTCTGTGTAAGTTTTTCGGTGAGGTTCTGAGCAATTTGTTCTGTGAGGATAGCTAAGTCTTCCTCGTCCAGCACCACGAACACGACCGGGGTGCTCGGGACACCCAATCGCAGTAGCCAATATATCTTTGCGTCCATGTGGAACAAAGTTTCCTTGAGAAGATTGTTCTTCTAGAGAATCCTAGAACATGTACAAAATTCAGATTAAATTCAGATACAAATTAAATATAACATAAGAAATATTATAATGTTACTGCATCACAATTCAGATTACTTCCTCTTTAAATTCACAGGCACAAGCTACTTTTCACAGATTTAATGACTGTTGATTTCACTGTGAAATGGGCAGTAGTACCTGGGTGCGACGGTGGTGCGGTGGCGAAGGCAAGGGCCTTCCTTCCAAGAATGACTTGAATAACACAAGTGCAAATGAGAGTATGTTGCCATAAACTTGAGTCCACCCACCAACCTAAGTTTCATTAACAAGAAATACTTTAATATTCAATTTGAATTATATTGTTGTGAATACAGACATAATAAAGTTCAAACAAGAATAAAATATACAGTTTTACACTTCTACTACACACAGTCCAATGTGAGGGGATCTTTCCACTTTAAGGAAAGACAAGTCAGTACTCATTAGTCACTAGTCAGTCCACTGGAGGCTTTCTGGCATCTTATGAAATGTAGCTAAGATTTTGCAATGGTTTGTTTGGTTTCTCAACATTTCAAACTACCAAGTTATTTAATTTAATAAATTTATGTATACCTGCTGGCCTTCAAACCATACTCTGTAGGGGACTGTTGTACTCAGTCGTAATTGTCTAGCTAACTTTTGAACTAAGGTGCGGCTTCCAATCAATGGAATTACTGAATCTTGATCTCCACTGTAACAAGAACAATGCACATGGTTATGTTAATTTGAACTAAATTAACATGTATGTGTGAGGTTGAGTCAGTGAGTCCTTAAGTTCAAGCAACCAAATAAATCAAAAGGAGAAGGAAATTTTTTTGGGTTATAATTACCTGTAAATTAAGACGCGATGCAGCAATAGAACCACAATATCCATATTGCTCAGGATAAGCCTTCGAGTCTACTCCTCCCTGATTAAGACATTACCAGCAAGTTTTGTTTATAACTTGCAGCAACTTAAATAATATATAAGAGAAAACACTACTTTCATTTGACAAAATAAATGTCTAAGATTAAACATAATAGGAAAATGGAAAACACAAAATGAAGTAATATAATGTGTTTTCTGCTTTTATTAGTGCTCAACTAATGAAGTTGTAATTTGCTTTGGCCAAGTAAACAAAGTTTTACTGCCTATATAATCCCAATAAATAATACTTAGGGGATCTTAAAAACTTGTGATGAGACTTGCTCCTCACAACAAGCATCTCCATGAAATATCAGCATGCAACAACATCATGGTTAGTGAACCAAACTATACTGAATCTAGTGGAATATCCAATGTTAATAATCATTGTGGCTCCAATGTTATAGTTCATTTTACTATTACAAACTGGTGAAGCATTTCATCAAACATGTATCCTGTAAGTTGGAACTACTGAACAATAAATCATCATCTAGGAAAGTTGTGTAAACTGATATTGAATTAAGACTAAAAAAGTTATCTAATGCAAATACTTGGAATAAAAAATAATAAGGAAACCATACCATCGCGTTTTTGGCGAGCCGAACAATGTCATCGTATTCTATAACAAGGTGACGAAGCATGTGAGGTAAGTACAGTGTAGCAAAGGAAGTAGCGAAACGTCGTGCCTTTAAACCTAAAAACCTAATGTGATTCGCACAAGGGAGAAGAGAAGAAACTACAGAGAGGAAGAAATTACAGAGAAGAAATTACGAAAACAAATAAGAGTATTCAGAGAAACAACAAAAATAGAAAAGTCATAGAAAGAACCATTTCCACAAGAGCGTAATCGGAATCGAAGCGATTCAGAATTGTTTCCCTTTTCCAGAGGTCGCGCTGAGGTTTGGCAGTAACAGATTGCCAGAGTCGATCCATCTCGACACAGAGGGATTGGATCTGGTTAATGTCCTTCTAGGAAGAGACGAGGGAGAGAAATGGAAGAGACGATTGGATCTTGTTTCCAGCGAAATGGAAGGGAAGGGAAAGGGAAAGAGAAGGGAAAGCGAGACACAGTGGAAGAAGCACTGTAACCCATTTTCAGCTACTTGAAGGCTCTCATCAATGTAACTCTTGTGCTCTAAGTCAACTGACAACCTGAGTGTCCAATATCCTCTTCTTACATCACAAGTCAAACTTAGCTTTCCTATCCACTTTCAATACAAGAGGTTTTCTTCTTGACTAGCCATGGCGCCCCTGCCA
Source organism: Astragalus membranaceus (assembly GCA_039519185.1). Taxonomy (NCBI): domain Eukaryota; kingdom Viridiplantae; phylum Streptophyta; class Magnoliopsida; order Fabales; family Fabaceae; genus Astragalus; species Astragalus membranaceus. The sequence continues at coordinate 118,654,781 of CM076848.1, read as the reverse complement.
TCACTGCCTCAATCTCCCGTATTTCCCTCGGACAATTGGTCATATTGTAGCAACCAGCGGCAGTAACAAGCTGAGTACATCATAAAAGAATAAATAAGCAAAAAAGCTCATACATAAAGGAACAAATAAATAGTTTGTACCAGAATCTATGATGTTCAAAAACAAAATATATAATATGCTAATACACTTTTCTTCAAAGATTCCCTTCTAGCAGCCATTTCTTTATTCACAACATTCACCTTCTCAAAGGTTTTCAATTCAGACCCTTTAGCTATCTTAATATCAGAATTGGTAGTGGCAACTGTCTCATTGGCTTTCTCTTCTGCCTCATGGACTTTTTTGCTAAGCTGATAATACTCCTCCACCGAAAGTGTCACACCGTTGACTGAATCCACTTCATTTTTGCTTCTAGCTGATTCACTCTTGTGCAATCGCTGCTATTGCCAACCTTTCAGAAGCCTTCGCAGCCTCTATCTCCTTCTGAACTGCAAGCAATCTACTTTGCATTGTATGTGCAACGTCATTGGCTTGTTTCGCCTCCTCTTTTACTCTCTGCTGCTCTTCACGTGCCGCTTGAGCAAGCAAATTGTCCTGAGTAGCCTCTTCAGCTGCTTTTTGTAGTCTCTGGGGAATCTTGAGAATTTTCTCAGTGTCTTCTTTTTCCTTGATCTGAACCAAAACTGTTTCTGATCTACTTTAGTCTAGTTCTTCAACTGTAATGGTGGTTATTCGATGTCTTTGCCTAAGGGATGCAAGAGCTGATTTCTCTTGTTCAAATTCTGATCTTAATGATGTTGCAGCCACCTTTAAGTTATCTACCTCGGCAATAACTTTCTCTATGTTAAGCTTCACTTCCTCAAGTTCCTTTTTGGCTGATGCAATTGCTGCTTGTATTTCATTATGTATCATATTCTCTTGTTGCTCTAGATCTCCTTTTTGGCTGATGCAATTGCTGCTTGTACTTCCTCATATTCTCTTTTTGGCAGTAACAAGCTGAATGTTGTGAATAAAGAAATGGCTGCTAGAAAGGAACAAACATTGTAGTTATTAAAAAAAGCAATAATTGTACTCAATCATACATGTGCATATCAACCCAGCTTACTCCAGGTTTCATTGAAGAGATAACAGCTTACTCCAGGCCACATAGTTGATAGGTGTGGCCTGCATCAACAGCAAAAGCAGCAAGAACCAAGTATTAAATAAAATATTAATTGAGTCCTTCATAAATTGTAAAAATACCACTAAACTTTTGATACCATAGTCCTGCATTAGTCGAAAGAAGAGTTAAAAATGAGATCTTGCTTCTTCATCTCACGACCGCAACTCTAGAACATCAAAATAGAATATATCAATTTTTATAGTTAGTTCATAAGAGAATTGATAGGGAAAGGAAGAGATAATATGTACTAAATGCAATACCTCAAATCAAGATCCTCCTTCTTCTCTCAAGCTTCCTTTCTCTGGACCGATCCTCCCCTTTCTTCTTCTATCCTCTTCTTATATGCCTAACCCTCAAAACAAACACAACCAACACTGAAAGCCGCATAAATTTCCAAAATTCAATTATTGAACCGAGCCAAATCAAGCTTCATAAATGATATCTGCGGCCTACTTCCAACAGTTACACGTCAGAGCCAATACCAGTGGGCATCAGTGTAGCTCAAATTTTCCAGACATTGTGAAAGTTTAATCAGATCAAAACGAATTAATCGCTATTCCAGTTCTGAGAAAAAAAACCAAGATTACTTCCAACATAAAAAAGATGAACATGTATTTAGAAACGGAAAGCATAGCATTGTGCAATCTGTATGCCATGCGGCTAATAACATTAAAAGGCAACGGAAAGCAGAAAAACCAGAGACCAATTTGCAACTAAATCACCAAATTCTGCATATTGAGCCAATCATCCAAAAGCCAATTCCGGATAAATAGTAAAACACCAAAACTCTGTACCATCAGCAACAATAAATGTAATGCAATGCACTGGTATCACCATCTTTAAATCATGTTTAGCCCTCCATATTGTGACTTAAAATTGAAAGCTAGAAAGGATAAAGGAAACAGAAATTGAAAGCTAGACACGCACCTTCATGAAAGTGGAGGAATCTCGAGCGAGCATAAAAAAGGGAAAGAAATCCCTAACGTCGTGAAGGAGAAGCGATAACGTCGTGGTGAGCTCGCTGTGACGCGTTCTCGTGCAACAGGAATGAAAACGTTCTGAAGTGAGAACAATGAAGAGGTGGCCGATTTGCGTTCTGGAGCGAGAGATCGAAGATGGAGCTAGAGAACGATGAGGTTTTGCGTGAGTGAGAGAAACGAAGAGGGGTGGGAGGGTGAGGGAAACGCGTCTTCTAAGAGACGGTGGTGGAATCGAAGGGTGAGAGGGAGAGGGAGAGCAGTGGTGGAAGCGAATGGTGGAAGGGAGAGAGGGAGAGCAGTGGTGGAAGATGAGGGAGATCTGAGTGCGCGAATGAGAGTAGAGGGAAGAATCGTGGAAGATGAGAATGAAGACCTAAGTTTTTTGGTTTCTATAACGGGTGGTTTTGTGACCCGTTATGGAAGCCAAAATTTTTGGACTTTCTATAACGGTTATGGAAGGGAACCGATATGAAATATAGTTTTTGCACTTTCTATATCGGTTCCAGTGGCAACCGATATAAAAATTGTAATTTTAATTACAAAACTGCCACCGCGTCACTTTTAATATCAGGCGGTTTTAACCGATATAAATGACAGTTATAAAATGCATTTTTTCCACTAGTGTTCATTGAACGCGAGGGATCCTCCGGATTTTTCTGGTGCAACATATATTATTTGATACCAAAGCAACAATCCAAGGAGCTTGTTGTACCCATGATAATGGAAGCATGGGCGAGAAGATTTGAATGGTTAAGAAAAATAGGAAACCAAGCCATTTGGAAATTTGATGGAAGGGGCGAAGCGATCAAAAGAAACATGAAAGAGATGCTGGAAATGCATAACAGAAAATTCGAAGCAAAGATGCAGAAAATGAAGGAAAAGATTGCTTGGTTGAGAGGGGAGTTTAAGGAGCTGGGTTTGAAAATAGAAGAATAATAACAGAAGACCAAAATCTAGAGGAGTAAAAGAAAAACAAAAAGTGCAGATTCATAATTTTAGGATTGTGACTATGGAAACCGACGCAAAGGTGAAGACAGAGAAATGGAATCGCAAAGAAGATACAAAAAATGATGGAGAAGATGGCTGAAGCAAAGGACAATTTTCCACCATTGTCGGTTCTATAGCCTCCACTGCCAATGTTGTTGCCGCCTTCCCCGCCTTCCACCATTGTCGTCATAGGTTCGGTGGTGGACGTAATCCATTTGGTGATTAAGATCAGAAATGAAGAGGATAAGAAGAAGGAAGAAAGAGGAGAAAAGCTGGAATTGTAAAAGTTGTGTCACTTATTTGACTTAATTAATGGTCTAGACCCAAATCTTAACTTTTCTCGACTCAGAAAAGAATTAAATTAAAAGTCTAACACATCCTCTTTTTTGTTGATCAACAACACCGAACCCAAATCATTTGAGAAACTTGGACTAACTTCACAGAATTAGAAATAACAATAGAGGTTTTGACTTTTATACCCCCCTCATTGGCCCACTTACCCCCCAAAATTCACTACAAAAAAATCGCGTATTATCGGTGAAAAAAGTATGTTAGAAACACACGAAATCAGCCGGAAGTGTCACATTATCGACGAATTTCAGCCACCGGTAAAACGCTGTAGGTAATATTTTCCGGCGGATTTTTTCCGCCGCTAACATTACCGGCGGATTTTTTTAATTTTTTTTAAAAAAATAGCCGGAAAATGGCAAAAGCCGCCGGTAATGTTACCGACAGATGTTTTTTAAAAAAATAAAAAATTTGAATTTTTCTTAACTTCGAATTATTAGAAAATTGTAATTTTTTTATTTCTTTAATTTCACAGACATGTATTGATCAGTTTTTTAATTTATTAAGAAATAATTAGGAGGGAATGAGGATGAAGAAGTAAGAAGAATTGAAAATGAAGGAGAGAATGAGAATGAAGAAGTAAGAAGTTATAAGAATGACGGAGAGTATGAGAAGAAATAATATAGGAGAGAATGAGAATGAATGAAGGAATGACAATTAAGAAGTAAGAAGGAATAAGAATGAAGGAGTGTGAAGGAATGAGAAGGAAGGAGAATGGAAAATGAAGAGAGATATATGGAGAAATTGATGGAGATTGGAGAGAATGAGAAAGAAGAAGAACGATAAGATAGGGAAAATATAGAAGAGAATAAGAATGAAATAAAGAGTAAAATGCGAGAATTAGAAGAGTGTAGGAGAAGATTTTATTTAAAAGCATTTTTCGGACAATTCCGGCAGTTTTTTTACTAGCAATTTTTTAAATCACCGGCGGATTATTTTACAATTTGCTTTTTAAAAAAATCTGTCGCTAAAACACCAAAATCCACCAGTAGTTTTACTAGCGGATTTTAAAAAAAATGTTTTTTTAATTCCGCCAGAAAGGTACCGGGGGAAAAAAGATCAGCCGGAAAGTCCATTTTTTCCGCCGGAACGTTACTGATGGAAAAAATCCGTCGTAAATGCCAAATTTCCGCCGGAACCGTGGTGCCGGAAAAATTCCACCAGTAATATGTGGTTTTGTTGTAGTGATTCCCAATCTTCCACTTATTTTTAAAAACGAAAAACAACTACACTAATGCTAGAATTGCTTATGCTCCACTGGGATCAAAAGGAAAATGAGTGACCCCAAATAATAGCTCACTCATGCAAATTGCAAACACATGTTTAAGAAAAATCCAAAGCAAGACAAGCTTCAAAGGAATTGAAACATACCTAGGAGAAGGAATGAAGAGTATAGGGAGAATATTATACCTTTGCAATTTTTCAACATTAAGAAGTGTCTCCATCACCTTTACCTTTCCCTTTGCCTTTTGAGGATCACTCTTGGAAGTGCCTTGAAGTTACTTATTTTTTCCACACAAAAGTGGTTTTGGCAACAAAATCAAAGGTGTCCTAAACAATAAATTAACAAAACTATGTGCAAGGAAATAGTAAGAGGTGAAAACCCTAGGTTCATCTGATACATCATGCAAAGGTTTCCTAAGGCAGATACAACCCTTCCTCTTTGGATTCTTGTTAGGAACTACAATTAAGCTCTTTGTTTTCTTTGGGTCATTTTCCTCAACCCTTTTGCCTTGTAATTCATTGTGAGTGTCATGATCAAAACTAGGGGTGCCTACCACAACTACACTTTGGCCTTCCAACTTGAGGTTGTCATTTCTTTCTTTTTCCTCCTCCTCAATTTTATTTTTCAAAATGATTTGGTCTTTCAAAAATTCTTGGGGAATAACGGGAGAAAGAACAATTTTCAAATTGTTATGCATAAAGGAATATTTGTTAATAAATCTAGCATAGATGGTGTTATGTGCCTAGCGGTCGTCCGGGCCGGATCTGGGGACTGCAGTTGGTAGGTCTCTTGCCGTCCAAGTCGAGTATCATAGTGATCCCAGGTGGAGTATCTGTGAAGCCACTCCGACGCTCAAGTAAGTATTGAGAATTGTAGAGTGTAGCAGATAATGAGAAAGTACCTATTTTTGGCAATGTGTGTCAATATTTATAGGGATTTATGCCAGCTGTGAGCCGTTGGATCAATCGAGTGAATCTTAGCCATTGAGGCATGACAGTCCTAAATAGGACGATTCATTGTGGACAAGGATCCAAGCTATTGGGCTTATCCAGGTCCAATTGTTGGAGTGGGTCTCATGATTTTTGTCGCAAATGCAGCTATTTTCGTCGCAAATGCAGCGATTTTCGTCGCAAATTGACGTTTCCGACGAAATTTCCGACGGACAAAAAGTCGTCGCAAAATCGCTCGTCGCAAATCGTTTCCGACGGATTTTTTCGTCGCAAATGTCTCCATCGCAAAGTCGTCGGAAACCCGTCGCAAATATCCGTGGCAAAGTCGTCGCAAACTCTGACACATTTTCGTCGCAAACCCGTCGGAAATCCGTCAGAAATTTTAAAAAAAATTAAATTATACATCAAAGCAAAATAACTTTCAAAAATGTCCAACAACAAAAATACACTTCTCCAAAATTCTCTTTTTCTTTTACTTATTTCTATCACAATAAAAAATGCATTTTAAAAACATGACCAAACTAAGTAACAGAAAAATTAAAGCTACTAACATGCAATTAATGAGAAAGGAAAACAAATTTTAAGCTTAAATTGTAATTTAAATTGGCTGCAACACTTTCAACAAATACTTTGATTAGAATTTGGTGACCACTGACCACCTCTTGTAGCAATCCATTGTTATCAAATACGCTTAAAGGTTGCCAAGGGTGCAAATACTGAAAGCATATACCCTGTTTTACTTAAAACAATTAAATGTAAGAAAAAAGCATCTTGCATTATATATCATAATGATGAAAATCAATAATCCTCTCCTTCCTCATCATCTTTTGCTCCCTCAGCACCAACCTCCTCATAATCTTTCTCAAGAGCAGCAAGATCTTCACGGGCTTCCGAGAACTCCCCTTCCTCCATGCCTTCACTCACATACCAGTGGACAAAGGCCCTCTTGGCATACATGAGATCAAACTTGTGATCGATGCGAGAGAACACCTCTGCAACAGCAGTGTTGTTACTGATCATGCAAACAGCCCTTTGTACCTTGCAAAGGTCCTCGCCGGGCACAACTGATGGAGGCTGATAGTTGATACCACATTTGAATCCATTTGGGCACCTGTTTCAAACATCAACAAAAACAACATTATATGACCATCCCCAATAGGAGTACTAGTTTCAAACAACACAAACGACAAAAGCCACTAGAGCAAAAAAGGGATTTAAAGTCAGGCGAAAAGGGGATTTAAAGTCAGGCGAGCGCTTGACTTTTATTAAGTCGACTTTGTATGTCTGGAGTTTTAAAGTCAAGCGATAGCCTGACTTCGTAAGTCTGATTTAAAGTCAAGCATTTATTGCGCCTGACTTCGTAAGTATGTTTTAAAGTCAAACATTTATTCTTGCCTGACTTCGTAAGTATGATTTAAAGTCAAGCATTTATTCTTGCCTGACTTTGTAAGTATGATTTAAAGTCAAGCATTTATTCTTGCGTGACTTCGTAAGTATGATTTAAAGTCAAGCATTAATTATTGCCTGACTTCGTAAGTATGATTTAAGGTCAAGCTTTTATTATTGCTTGACTTCGTATGTATGATTTAAGGTCAAGCATTATTGCGCCTGACCTTAAAAGTTTTTTTTTTAAATTATGGTTTAATCTATACACCCTGGTTATACAAATTTTTCGTTAAAAAGAAGCGACTCCACTGGGGATCGAACCCAGATCTCTGGTCCCGTAGACCAGCGCCTTATCCATTGGGCCATGGAGTCATATATCAGTGCTCAGGTCATAAATAATACTCACAGTAAAACAACCATAAATAATACCCACCTTCTACAGTGAAGAATATCCTAGAACCAATTTACCACTAATCTAAATATCATGAAATTATAACATACTCATTATGAACTGCTTATAAACAATTTGAGTTTGCGCTGCAGCAAATCATGCAAGGTGAGCATATAAACAAGTATATAAAATATTAAAATGCCAACTTCAATAACCAATTTCAATTCAGAAATTATCACTAATAGATGATATTCAATCCTCTTCTGCGACTTTATTTTTCCAATGATATTGTATGGCCAAGTGGTTCTTTGAGGGGCATGCCAGATGAGATCAACCAATTGCATGCAAATATTATCAGCTCATCATGCTGTTTACATGGCCTACATTTTGGGACAAATTCCCAAATAAAATGGCTATAAATAGCAAAGTTCCTTTGTCTCCAACTTGTAGGCATCATACAGTCCATAAACTTCAAAGGTCGTCATCATATAGCAGCCACTTTATTATATCAGATCTGTTCATATAGACAAATTCACGGGTGACCACAGTGTGCAACCTTCGCCGCCCTTGCGAAAAAATAAGAGATGCCATTTCGAGGATGGAGAAATCTCTAGAAAAATATATTCACTTTTATTGAATGCATCCTCACGTAATTCACAAAATGTAATGCCAAGAAGTTCAGTTTTCTTACCTCAATAATAAGATCCTGATCCTGATCCTGATCCACCACCACCCATGTAACTGCTACCACCACCCGCACCCCTGCCAGAATACATTGATGAATACGAGCTGCCACCAACCTAAAGCACATGAACAATAATAGATAAGAATATAACAAAACATACACACATATAACACTATTTCATGTTGAGATTGAGGAAGGACGGGAAGATTACATCGCTTCCACGAGAGATGTAATCACCGCCATAACTTGATGAGTACACACCACCAACATCACTACCACCAAAAGAGCCTGACATCAAAAACAAAAAAAATGTTAAGCAAAGAAAATTCAGAAGTTGACAATAACAAAACAGACTAAATGTGACAAAACCCACCTCCTCCATAACTCATGCCCTGTCGACTGTTATACATCCCATGTGAATCTTGACCAAAAATAGAACTTCTGCTGCCACCACCATATCCCAGACTAGATCTTCCAAGCCTACTGATTAAGATGTAAGGAATGAATTACAAGATGGCAATCGAGTTAGGTGGGAAAATAGAAAGCCTTGGATGTTAGATGACACTAACCTATCGCCATAGGCATCTCCTCCATACTGTGAAGCACTGCCACCATAATCATATTCCAATCGAGCTCCTGATTGGCGTGCACCAGAATCTGCATATCGTGGGGGAACATCATCCTAGTTAGAAATAAAAAGGGAAGAATTACATTTACTGAATTAAGCTCAAATTGAATAAAATTAGGATCGAAAAAATACAATTAAAATAAAAGGTAGAGAAATAATACTAACCATAGCTGCATAAGAACGTTTTGAGCCAGACAGAACATCATAATTACGGGGGCGTCCTTCGCGATAACTTACATGGGGAGCAGGAGGTGGAGGAGGAGCCCTTTCAAATCTTTGGTTGTAACCATCATCCACATAGCCTCTCCTTGGTGCAGCACGAGACGTACTTCTAGGAATCTCAGAGTAACCAGGTCCACGTGATGGGTAATCCCTATAAGATGGACGTCTTTCAGAGGCCACCCTTGATCCGTAATCTGCAGCAGCTCTACTTCTAGGAGGTGGAAGATCCTCCCTCCGACCATAATCTCTCTTCACGCTACTCTTTGAATACGTGGGAGCTAAGACAATATAGTTGCATTAAAAGATCATAAAAATTGATAAACAATCTGCTTGAAAAAAGATAAAATTTGTAGACTACATACCAACTGGTCTCCTATCATAAGATCTAGCTGGAGGAGCCAGTGGCCTGCTTCTTGCAGGAATAGACATGACAGGGCGTCTATCTCTCATACTAACAGGCCTGATTGGTGGAATACGGCTTCCAATTCCTCTTACCCCGCGTGAGGAAAAACTATGTGGTGTAGGTCGGCTCCATGAAGGCCTGGAAATCATTCCAGATTCACGACCAGAACAACAGTCCCCACGACCAACATGTTTTCCACGACCTCTCTGAAGTGGCCTTGATAACCTAGCCCTCACTTTTGCCTGAAAAAAGCTTAAAGCATCATAAACTGCCATATTTAGCGGTGCACATATGTTAACTTCAAAGCTAGGACACACCTTTCTTTCACCTTCACCAAACTCAGTACCAGTAATACTTTCAGCACATTTTACAGCAGCATCATGTGAGCCAAAGGTAACAAATCCGTAGTCCTTCCTCCGAGAAGCTGGCATGTTCCTGGAAAGCTCAATCTTTTCAATCTCGCCATAATTTTTTAGAAGATTGCGGACATATTCTTCATCCCATGAAGGAGGAAGAGCATCAATAAATACAGTTTTAACCTGCAACTTAAGCATACTTTATCAGCAAAATGAGGTACATTAAACCCTAACCACCAAATATCAAACACTACAAGGATACGTAATCTCATATAAAGAACTACTGGTATGTGTTATTCTGATCACCCTTAAGACTAAGTTCAACATAAATTATTGATTTATAAATTAAATTAAATTATCATGTATTAACCATAAAAGTAATAAATAAATTCTATAAACAGTTGGCATGAATTTAAATTGGGGTTACAGTTGCACTGTGATTGCAAAAACTAGGGAAAAGTGTGGGAAACTGCAGCCAATGTGACTGCAATTTTAAAAACAATGAGGTTAAAATATGATCTTATAATATAGAAAACCAAAAAGTTAACTACTATTTTACAGTGTGCGGAGTATCAAGAATCAGAAGAGATATTTCAAACACCCAAATGCTCCAACAACATCAGTGAACCATACTACTACGCAGGTTCCATTTAAAAATAACTTGAGAAAAACAAGGAATTAATATTTGGAAAAAATACCTGCGACATGATTTCATCACCTGGGTCAATAAAAGAATCTGCAAATGAAACCTTTGCAGGCTTATCAACTCCAAATACAACATCCCTCTTTTGAAGTCGCTTAAAGGCATCCATGGCATCTGAACGAGAGGAAAATTCCAAGAATGCAAATCCACGATTTGTTCCTTTATCGTTTGAATCTTCTACCAAAGTAATATCCTCAACAGTTGTAACACCATAATGTTTCAACTTCTCCTTTAACTGCCAGCAGAAGTTCCATTAACAGTCAGAAGTTTAAAAGATTTCAGGATAAAATCAATATCACCATTGAACACAACTGAGCCATTAAAGGTCTGAAGCTGCAAAAAAATAGGCTCAAAAGTTTTGACTTACAGCTTCCTTGGTCCATGTCTTGCATATGTTTCCCAAATAGAGGGTATCACTGTCCTGACTTGGAGTCACCCCACATTGTTTGCCATTAATCTGAAATTGTAGTGAGGAAAAAATGTGACTTGATGCACTAGCGTTTTAAGTCTACTCTATTATTGAGAAACTAAAGATATTACCACTGGATTTTTTAGCTCTGATACAGCCTTTTTTCCTTGTTCCACAGTTTCGAAACGCAAGAATGCAAATCCCTTATTCTTTTTAGTCTGAGGGTTCATCATCAGCCTGACCTCGGTAACAACCCCAACTTCACTAAAAACCTTCCTCAAATCATCTTCAGTAGCATCTTTGTCTAGCCCCCCAACAAATACTTCAAATTCTTTCCGCGTTCGCCTTTCCTACAACTTCACGGAGTTCCTCTTCCTCCACATCAGCCAACTCCGCATGCTCTTGCTCCTCACCAGCATGCTCATCATCCTCTTCGCCCTCCATTTCATCATGAACATCTTCAACTTCTTCCTCACCTGTATCACCCTCTTCTTCACCAACATTTTCTTCATCTTCTTCCTCGCCTTCATCTCCCACCTCGTGAACCTCATCCTGTTCAATTTCCTTCTCATCATAATCAACCCCACCATACTCCTCAGGTTCATACTCAGGATCATTATCCTCCAAATCTAGGCGTTCATCTTTCTCATATTCGTCTATGGACTCCTTAACCTCCTCCTCATCGTCTTTCAAAAAACAGAGATTTCAATTTGATCCCTATCAAAACAGTCCTAATTAGTAACAGCTTCCTAATCAAAACAGGAATGCCATTATTAAACATAAATATAAATGAAAATACAATGACAATTGTTATGTCAAAATGGAAATTCAACACAAAGAATTGGCGAGGAAAAGACTGAGATCTGCAAAATACGATTGCAAGTCTCTGCAAAATAAACCACAAAGAAGAATTGGGTCAGTATGAGAAACACATAAACACAAAAATAACATCGATAACCCGAGGTTGTAAATACAGTAGATTACGACCAGTTGCAGATAAGCTTTTTTGGTTCCAATCAAATATGTTTTTTAAAACAAAAATCAAGTGTTGAAACATTAATTCAGTATAACTTAAAACAAATTAAGCAATAGCAGCTGCACTTCAAAATTCCATAACTTCCTTTAGATATATTGTTATGCTTTAAAATGGCTAGCTACTTAGATGACAATCCGAAAGCATCAAAACCAAATACAGACCAAATTAAACAAGGCCACTCTCATTGCATCTTGAGAATACAGAAAGCAATATATTGCCAATAAAGCAGCATCCACGAACTTAAGACTGATAATAAATAACACAAATTCAAACAAACAAATCTCGCAAGAGCCAATCAATTAAGCAGATCATGTAGGTTTTGCAGAATCAAAATAACAATGAAATCATACTCTTAAATCAAAGGAAAAAGAATCATAAACATTTTAAAAAACAGAAAGTGAGATAAAATGAAAGGTTACCTTGAAAGCTACATAGCTATCGATCTACTTCTTCAACTCAACTGAAACAGGGAATGATCATGCAAAATCAATAATCAAATACGCAACAAACCCTAGAAAACGAAAAGAGATCCTCAGAAAAAGAACAACATAATAGGGAGAAAAATGTACAGACGCTCTATCTCCGGCGCGGTGGTGCGATTTCCGTCACGGCGGAGCTCCGGTGGAGAGTTCTCCGAACTTAAAATTTCTTGAGGGGTTTTCATGCGGACGCTTAGGGGATACCAAATATCAAACTCGTTTTTTGATTGGATGTCTATGGTGGTCGGAAAATGAGGGAAAGGGGTCGCGCAGTGGGTGGGTAAGAGCGTTGTTGTTGAGATCTGAAAGAGAAGATGGGAAAGGGGTCGTTTCGCGAGTGACAGAGTCAGTTCCTTCTTCTTCTCCAGAGAGCGGTGAGAGAGCGAGTTCCCGTCGCCTCAGCTCCTTCGGAGGTTTCCATAGCACTCCCATGGCGTGGAGAATGGAGAGTGTTCCATAGCACTCCCATGGCGTGGAGAATGGAGAGTGTTCCATAGCAATCCCATGGCGTGGAGATGGACGCTCTTTTTCGTGAGGGAGAGGAAACGGGGCTGAGAACAGCGTACGAGAATGGAGAGTCTTCTGTGAGAGTGAGAATCGAGAGTGCTAGGGTTCGCGTGTTTTGCGAATAAAGGGTGAATTTTTTTTTCTATTTTAGTACTTTAGAAATCAGGCGTGTATCACGCCTGACTTCTAAAGTACTAAAATAGAAAAAAATAATTTCACCCTTAATTACAAGTTTGCCACCGTGTCTACTTATGTAGTCAGGCAAATACACGCCTGACTTCTAAAGTCTTATTTTTTCCCTATTTCTTCACCTTAGAAGTCAGGCGTGTATCCGCTTGACCTTAATACTCGCGAGTTTTGCCACTTATTTACAAGTTTGCCACCGTGTCTACCTATGTAGTCAGGCATCTGGGCGCCTGACTTTAAATGTCTAATTCTAATGTCATTTTTGCACTAGTGAGCCTTCCCTAAAAAGTCGAATCAGTTTGCTTACACAGATCTATCCCCATTCACAAGATCGTGTTATGAATTATGGATATTAATATATCACACATTAGAAGGCTATAAAATCTTATAAAACAAATAGATCACACAATGCAAGACTATAAAATCTTTCTACCAATGATGAATGAAAAGAATGGTTACCAGTCAACAAACTGAACAGTCCTTTTAGTTTTGATGGTGCCAACAGCAGCAACAAACTGAACAGTCCAATAACCAAGAGGGTTTGCTGATGGCGGGGCCAAACTCGCTTGGACCTGATGGAAACATAGTCCACATTAAATAAATAAAAAATGGTGATAACCAGGTTGATGAACCTCTAAGAAATAACATGTCATATAAAGGGGTCAAAAATAATGATCATAGTGTATTAATTCGTTTTACCTGCCAAACATCATAAGCCGCGTTGAGTAGAAACAATGGGGTCTCAATATGTTCGACTCTATTCTGAGGAAACGTTCTGGCAGATTTTTATGTACTTCCTACAATGTCAAAACGACAGACACATGACATACTTGTACTGGTTTTCTTAATCTTACATCAAAGAAGTAAATCAACTAATGCAAGAGCTTATTGCATAATTGTTACCTGCAACTGAACTACACCTCCAAACAGCTTCCTCAGTGTTCGTCCACCAGATATATCAACTCTACATGATTGAACAGATAATCAACTATATCTCAAGTTTGTAATCAAGGAAATAAGTTAGGAGAAGTCATCTACAAAAAAATATAAAACTTACGCATCTATAAAAAAACCCGCATCACTAAAACATTTCCCTTTGGAAGATTTTGGAAACAGGCTTTGAAACTCATCACAATGTATTATGGATGCCAAACCGCCTGCAGAGCATCCAGAGAGAAGGGCCTGATACACATTTATCAATTAGCATCCATGCATATTAAGACTGAATATAACAATATAAAGAACCAAATTCACATGTTAAAACCAACAATCATAAAGCATCTTTCCTCATGTAAATAATAGTGATTTTTTATCATGTAGCTTCACTGATTGACGGTATCTGTAATAACAGCTTTCCATAGAAATGTGAAGGGCTTTTATAGGAAATATTAGGTAAGAGGTCAAAAAATGTGCCCACCTCATTTTCACTATCTCCACTGAAAGATGCTCCATCACAGTATCTTAATTTGACTCTGTTCCAGTTAAAGAAATCTGTGCATGGAAGATTATGTTCAGAAAAATGACAAAACACAAACTTCAATATACATAAGTTGCATCCCCAAAGAGGGAAAAAATTAGTTGAACTAGGATCAACAAAAGGTTGCATGTGTAGGGTAAAGGGAAAAACCAGGGTTTTCTTCATGTTTATTGCTCAATATACATAAGTTGCATCCCCAATTTTTTCTAGAGACACAGTTTATGATAGTATCACACTTTTAGAAACTAACCAAAAAAGAGTAACTTTCAGCAACTAAAATGCAGTTATTTTTTTACATAGTATTTGAAAAGGGCCTAATTTCTTTATGGTATAAAATTTGACTAAGAAGGCACAGAGTAAGCAGCATACCTAGAGAAACATCTAATGCAAATTTCTCTATATAATAACAGAATGCTCAGGATACCTTTGTGTACAATGGTTGATACAAAGCTCGGTATTTGGCTTCAAGAGCAGCTCTTTCCTCAAAAAACTTTGCCTCCAGTTCATCATGTTGACCCTGTAGATCCAGAAAACAAATTCAGAAGCCAACATCGTGAAAAAAAACATACTCACTCATCGATTCCTAAAGAGAGATAACACTAAAGAAGAGTTAGGGTTTCGATTCCAAAATCCGTACAACAAATCAAATCTAAATCAAACATTAACAACTACCGATTCCAACCAAAAATTGGGGTTAGGGTTTCAATTAAAAAATGAAAGACACGGAGCCTTGAAACCTTGAAGAAGCACCACACCTTGAAGAGTTTGAAGGTGAGAGACGATTTCAATGGTGAGAGCCGATTTCGAGCTTCAGAGACAAGTTTGAAGGTGAGAGACAATTTCAATGGTGAGCGGCGATTTTGAGGGTGAGAGGATGAGAGGCGATTTCGAGGGTGAGAGGCGATTTCGAGGGTGATGAAGATGCTACGGTTCGAAGGTGATGAAGATGCTACGGTTCGAAGGCTCTGAGAAAGAGGGGGAGAGGCGCTGGGAGAGGAGGAGAGGCGCCGAGAGAGGGAGAAGATGAAGGAGAGCCTTCGAGGGTGAGAGGCGCTGAGAGAGGATTTTGTGAGGAAGAGAGGCCCTGGTTTGAGGAGAGTGAGAGAGCATCGAGGGTTTTAGTTTTTTTTAATTCGTGTCTTATCATTTTCGACGGATATTTAGTGGGTTCCGACGGAAGTGTCCTTCGGAAATTTGCGACGAAACACTTTTTTCGTCGAAAACGTAAGCGGGAATTTAAGCGCCTTTTTTCCCGAACATTTGCGACGACTTTTTCGTCGGAAATCCGTCGGAAATTGCGATGAATAAGAGTTCGTCGGAAAAAATGGCAGGAAACAGCAGTTATTCTTGTAGTGTAGACCCATATCTTAACTTTTCTCGACTCAAAAAAGAACTAAATTAAAAGTCTAACATATCCTCTTTTTTGTTGATCTACAATACCGAACCCAAATCATTTGAGAAACTTGGACTAACTTCACAGAATTAGAAATAACAATAGAGCTTTTGATTTTTATACCCCCCTCATTGGCCCACTTACCCCCCAAAATTCACTACAAGAAAATCGCTTATTATCGGTGAAAAACACCTGTCAGAAACACACGAAATCCGCCGGAAGTGTCACATTATCGATGAATTTCAGCCGCCGGTAAAACGCTGTAGGTAATATTTTCCGGCGGATTTTTTCCGCCGCTAACATTACCGGCGGATTTTTATAATTTTTTTTTAAAAAAATCGCCGAAAAATGGCAAAAGCCGCCGGTAATGTTACCGACAGATGTTTTTAAAAAAAATAAAAAATTTAAAATTTTCTTAACTTCGAATTTTTAAAAAATTGTAATTTTTTTATTTCTTTAATTTCACAGACATGTATTGATCACTTTTTTAACTTAATAAGAAATAAATAGGAGGGAATGAGAATGAAGAAGTAAGAAGAATTGAAAATGAAGGAGAGAATGAGAATGAAGAAGTAAGAAGTTATAAGAAGGCTAAAGTTCTCCCGGGGTCCCTTATCTTTATTTAAAGTAATGATTTGGTCCTTTATCTTTTTTTTTGTCCCAAATCAGTCCTTTATGTTTTAAAATTTTGACACATAAATCCTTTTGTGTCCCAAATCAGTCCTTTATGTTTCAACTTTTTAACACATAAATCCCTTTTTTTGACACATAAATCAGCACTGTTAACGGAAAAGGATTTATGTGTCACAAATTTGAAAGATAAATGACTTATTTGGGACAAAAAAAACATAAAGGACTAATTCGTTACTTCAAATAAAGATAAGGGATCCCGGGAGCACTTTTGCCTTATAAGAATGAAGGAGAGTATGAGAAGAAATAATATAGGAGAGAATGAGAATGAATGAAGGAATGAGAATGAAGGAGTGTGAAGGAATGAGAAGGAAGAAGAATGGAAAATGAAGAAGAGAGATATACGGAGAAATTCATGGAGATTGGAGAGAATGAGAAAGAGAAAGAACGATAAGATAGAGAAAATATAGAAGAGAATAAGAATATAATAAAGAGTGAAATGAGAGAATTAGAAGAGTGTAGGAGAAGATTTTATTTAAAGGCATTTTTCGGACGGTTCCGGCAGATTTTTTAAAAAAAAAAAATTTTTAAAAAAATTCGGCGGTAAAACATCAAAATCCACCAGTAATTTTATTCGCAATTTTTTAAATCACCGGCCGATTATTTTACAATTTGCTTTTTAAAAAAATCTGCCGCTAAAACACCAAAATCTGCCAGTAATTTTACCAGCGGATTTTAAAAAAAATGTTTTTTTTTTTAAATTCGACAGAAAGGTACCGGGGCAAAAAAGATCAGCCGGAAAGTCCATTTTTTCCGCCGGAACGTTACTGATGGAAAAAATCCGTCGTAAACGCCAAATTTCCGCCGGAACCTTGGTGCCGGAAAAATTCCACCAGTAATACGTGGTTTTGTTGTAGTGATTCCCATCTTCCACTTATTTTTAAAAACGAAAAACAACTACACTAATGCTAAAATTGCTTATGCTCCACTGTGATCAAAAGGAAACTGAGTGACCCCAAATAATAGCCCACTCATGCAAATTGCAAACACATGTTTAAGAAAAATCCAAAGCAAGACAAGCTTCAAAGGAATTGAAACATACCTAGGAGAAGGAATGAAGAGTATAGGGAGAATATTATACCTTTGCAATTTTTCAACATTAAGAAGTGTCTCCATCACCTTTACCTTTCCCTTTTGGGGCTCACTCTTGGAAGTGCCTTAAAGTTACTTACTTTTTCCACACAAAAGTGGTTTTGGCAACAAACTCAAAGGTGTCCTAAACAAGAAATTAACAAAACTATGTGCAAGGAAATAGTAAGAGGTGAAAACCCTAGGTTCATCTGATACATCATGCAAAGGTTTCCTAAGGCACATACAACCCTTCCTCTTTGGATTCTTGTTAGGAACTACAATTAAGCTCTTTGTTTTCTTTGGGTCATTTTCCTCAACCCTTTTGCCTTGTAATTCATTATGAGTGTCATGAAAAAACTAGGGGTGCCTACCACAACTACACTTTGGCCTTCCAACTTGAGGTTGTCCTTTCTTTCTTTTTCCTCCTCCTCAATTTTATTTTTCAAAATGATTTGGTCTTTCAAAAATTCTTGGGGAATAACGGGAGAAAGAACAATTTTCAAATTCTTATGCATAAAGGAATATTTGTTAATAAATCCAGCATAGATGGTGTTATGTGCCTTGCGGTCGTCCGGGCCGGATCTGGGGACTGCAGTTGGTAGGTCTCTTGCCGTCCAAGTCGAGTATTATAGTCATCCCAGGTGGAGTATTTGTGAAGCCACTCCGACGCTCAAGTAAGTATTGAGAATTGTAGAGTGTAGAAGATAATGAGAAAGTACCTATTTTTGGCAATGTGTCTCAGTATTTATAGGGATTTGTGCCAGCTGTGAGCCGTTGGATCAATCGAGTGAATCTTAGCCGTTGAGGCATGACAGTCCTAAATAGGACGATTCATTGTGGACAAGGATCCAAGCTATTGGGCTTATCCAGGTCCAATTGTTGGAGTGGGTCTCATGACCCAGTCCAGAACAGTTCCCCTCGAACCGAGGTTAGTCTGGAAGATTGTCTTGGCTTGAAGTCTTTGTTGACATCGTCCCTGCCAGCCAATCCGCCTCTGCAAGTTGTCTTGTGTCATCCCGGCGGGCTGGCTTGTTGCTGTCGACAACATCATTGCCTCTGGGAGCACCTGGTAGATTGTTGTAATGAGGCATCTTCTTACTGCCTGGTAACTGTGTTCATGGCTTTGATCAAGGAGGTGAATTTTTTATAATTTTTTACCCACCATAGAGAGAATGTCTTCTTCATGATTACCCTTTGCAAAATCTAACCCACTCCATAAGAGAGAGATAGGCGAGACTCAAAGAGTGAGAGAGAAAGAAATTCGGCCTGGCGCCACGCCCAACTAGCCTGAGACCGAGATGCCTAAGTCCTGCCGCGTGCTTCCTTCACCGACCGAGACCGAGACACCAAGGTCTCCCCTTGCGCCTCCTTTTGTGCCCGAGACGGAGACATCAAGGTCTCCCGCCTGCGCCTCCTTTCGCACCCGAGACAGAGACCTCAAGGTCTCCCGCTTGCGCCTCGTTTCGCGCCTGAGACAGAGATACCAAGGTCTCCTCCATGCGCCTCCCTTCGCACCCGAGACGAAGACATCAAGGTCTCCCCCCTGCGCCTGCCTTCGCACTCGACACAGAGACAACAAGGTCTCTCACCTGCACCTTCTTTCGCACCCGAGACGGAGATAGCAAGGTCCCCCCCTGCGCCCGAGACGGAGACTTCAAGGTCTCCCCTCGAGCCTCCTTTCGCACCCAAGACGGAGACATCAAGGTCTCGCCCGGCGCCTCTTTTTGCGTTCGAGACTGAGATCATCTCGCCCCGTCCAACCCTCCAAGCTCGTAGGTCCCAACTATCGTCTGTGTCTAAGGAAGTCCAAGGTCGAGACCGTTCGAGACCAAGGTGATTGGTTCAAGGGAGAGGAGGGCGAGATCGAGGTCCTTGTTTGAGAAGGAGAGCTTCTTTTTGACTTTCGATGTAACAGACTTGTTCTCTATATGGCTAATTTCTGTTGTAAGTTGTTTTACCTTAATTTTTCCGAGTCTTAGCAGAAAGTT
Source organism: Astragalus membranaceus (assembly GCA_039519185.1). Taxonomy (NCBI): domain Eukaryota; kingdom Viridiplantae; phylum Streptophyta; class Magnoliopsida; order Fabales; family Fabaceae; genus Astragalus; species Astragalus membranaceus. The sequence continues at coordinate 118,635,122 of CM076848.1, read as the reverse complement.
CTAGGCAGGCAACCTTAGTCAGACGACTTTAGGTAGATAAGCTGGGTAGGCAGGTTGCAAAAATCTCTTTGAGTAGGTGTATGTCTTGCTCATCTTTAGTTTTCACTCGATGACCTCAAGAAGGGGAGATTGTCAACAAGTTATCCCTTCTATACATAACACTTGTCCTGACTGCATGTCCCTTTTCTTGCAGGTTTAATTTGACGAGGACCAAGAAGATGTCTTCAAGAACGCCTTGACACAAGCCTGATGCCTATATCCCGAGCGTGTGTTGGACTTGCAGATTTTCACTTGTTGATCACGAGATTCGGGGTGGCAAGATTTTTCCGGCTTCACACCGCCCAGGTAGCTGAATTTGACCTCGTCGCTCATGCTTTTCCTTGACTATGTCATTATTTTCACTTTACACTTATGTCACGCCTTTTGGATTTTGACGTTTTGTGACTTCATGTATTTTGAGGATCCGGACGTCCCCGAGATGACTCTTAATTTCTGTCACTTGTTTATCCGTACGTTGAGTTACCGATGTCTGTCGGGATAGTTTGTATTGAAGTACACCCTTACCACAAATTACCGAGACTCGGCCCGGATAGAACTCGTCCAAAGGGGTTGTGACCACCAAGGTCAGCTTGCAGTATACCCTTGGCCCAGTTTACCGGGACTCGACCTGGATAGAACTCGTCCAAAGGGGTTGTGACCACCAAGGTCATGTTGAAGTATACCCTCAGCACAATTTACTGGGACTCGGCTCGGATAGAACTCGTTTGAAAGGGTTGTGACCACCAAGGTCATCTTGAAGTATACCCTTGGCACAGTTTACTGGGACTGGGCCCAGATAGAGCTTATCCATAGGGGTTGTGACATTCTTCAAAGTCGCTAAGTGGAGGGAGTCATGAGACTATTTCCTTGGTATATAGGAAAAAGCTCAAACGATCGTGGTTCCGTCCTCATGCCCCCTTTCTACCGACAGTCTTTATTTGTTTCGGCACGTCATGCCACACTTGATTCCTTTACCAGGATTCAAAGTACACGTCAGCGTCGACCTATTTCGTGCGAATATGCCAGAGATGTGTTCGCAAAACCATCGTCTCGGGAGTATGGCCTTGGCTTGAAGCCATTGTTGAGGTTGCCCCTGCAGGCAAAGCAGTCCTTCCCTGCAGGCTATGTCGCCCCTGCAGGCTAGGATAGGTCTCAAACTACCCTCGCTCTATGATTTACTATGGAGTTGGACCCTTTCTCATTTTTGGAACAAGTTATCAACCAAAATGAACTAGAGCAAAAGACTATAACTGCAAAATGAATTTCAGTTAGTCTTTCATATCGAGCTTTTACATTCTTCATGTGTGTTTATAGATTGAATTTTCTCAACCATCGTACTCGGAGTCAGGAGTCCCATCTTCTTCTTTTTTAACATACTGGTCGAGCTTCCCTTCGCGAATTAGTTCTTCAATGTCGTCCCTTAGGGTGTTGCGTTTGTTGGTGCCGTGGCCATAACTTCTGTGATAACAGCCGTATTTCTTAGAGATCCAACCTTTCATTTGCACAAGAGGTTCGGGTCGTTTGATGTTGATAGGCCGCAAGTGCACGGTTCTATCGCGTAATAAAAAGTATCGATCCTACAGAGACTTCTGTGATTACCAATTTCTTTTTCAGTGGGGATTAGCTAAAAGGAATGATTGAAGTAGAAAGAGTTGATTTGATTGATTTAAAATTCAAAAATAAAAACAATCTCGGGTTATAGTTTCATCACAACAATGAGGAACCAAAATAATTCTTTAGAGCATTCACCAAATTATAAGAGTAATGGGGCAGAAGGGTAGCTCACGTGGTTGAGTGAAAGGGACATCGTTGGTGGAAAAACGTAGGTGTACGGGGCTCGAACCCTGCTCCCCCTCCCCTCTAACAACTAACACACTAATTACTAACCACTTTGCCTATCTAAAAAAAAAGTAATGTATTTAAAAGACAAGGCAGCGAATATAACTAAAGTCTCCTTTTAGAATACAAGAAAATCGACGATTTCCGACGGCGTTTTTCGTCGTAAATGCAGTGATTTTCGTCGCAAATTGACGTTTCCGACGGACAAAAAGCCGTCGCAAAATCGCTCGTCGCAAATCGTTTCCGACGGATTGTTTCGTCTCAAATGACTCCGTCGCAAAGTCATCGGAAATCCGTCGCAAAGTTTCATCGCAAATTCGTCGCAAATCCGTCACAAATGTTCGTCGCAAATTCGTCGCAAAAAACCATTTCCGACGAAAATTTCCGTCGGAAATTTAAAAAAAAATAAAAAAAAATTAAATATTCTGAAGGGTTGTGGTAAATTCATCATAAACACAATCGAACATGCAGAATCATGTCGTCCTATCAGTGTTAATGTTGCCTCTCAAGGAATTAATTTTACCAACATCAATCACTGAAGTCTTTTCCAACTGGGTGGGTAAACTACATAGATCAAAAGTGCCATTACGTCCTATCACGAATCATGTCTAATGAAAGACCAAGAGAAAAAAGAACTACATCAATAAAACCAATATAGAGTTAGAAAAGACTCTGCAGCAATGATATATGAACTGGAAGCATAAGCCATTATTTGGACTCAGATGTTTAAAAGTTATTAATGGAGAAAAAGTATTGTGTGCTATTGTAGTTTAACAAGAACATTGCATAACTTAATACCATACAAGATGTTTATAAAGCCAAGGGCATTATCATCAAAATAACGACTAACTTGACTTTCTCCTGAAGCAGTGCCGTATTTTTCACCATCCATGCTCTCTAACCCCTTAAAACTCAACACCTAAAGAATCAAAGAAAAGTCAATTCTTTAGACTATTTTATACTTTCCAGTATGATTTTCTAGGGACAAATAAACAAATAAGTTAACCTAGAAACTCATGACAAATAAACTTAAGGATGATGACTTGACCAAATTAAGCTAACCTAGAAACTTATGACAAATAAACTTAAGGGTGTAAAGTAAACAAATAAGTAGAGATATTCCATAAATTATGAACCTAGAAATAAATTTGTGGGCACTTAGTTTTCTAAATAGATCAACTTTTCCATTTCCAACCGAAAAATAAAGCATAAGTTAACGAGACTAATGTTAGTATAAATTGAACTAGTACTGAAGAAACAACACTTGTACTTTGGAACATACCACATATGATGCACCGGGTAGCAGGAAAATTTCATGAGGGTGTATTCTTGGGGCTTTGTAAACTTCCACCCTAATAGCTTGACTTTGTACTACATGTCCGAAACGTTGCAAGGCACTGACTTGGTTCAAATAGTTAATGAGTAAGCTTTTGAGTTCTCAAAAGTCTATGGATAATTTATATTTAGATTAAGGTCCACTACTCCACTATATAGATGTGAGAAGTTGACCACAGACTTACATAAAGGGTTGTAATTCCAAGATATCTCCCCTTTATTTTAAAACTTGGTGAAGTAACATGTCCACCAACAAGACTAGACAAATTGCCAATATCCAGCAGCTCAATTATACCATCTTCAACATGTACATGAAGGTTCATGTAAACAAACTGCATCATAGTTTCAAAGTCATTAATTTGCAACACAAGAATGAAAACCCACTATGACATGATCCTAATTCCTATAGGTGAATCTGTGGAAGATAACATCTAAAAAGACTAAGTAAATTTATAAGATAATAGAACTGTTGACCATTTTCAAGGAAGTAAAGATATATCTATGTCCCAAAAGATCAGACTAAAATATGTTGTTAGAATCCTAGTCATGTACACTTTATCCTTAGCTGTACATATCAATTAGGATTAGAATTTGCATTTGTTGTATTTATTAAAATCCTATCATAAATACAGCCTATAGTGATGTGATTTAGAAACAAATAACAAATTCAACATGTATCAGAGTAATATAATCCTCAATGACTTGTCTAGTTGATCGTTCTCCATTGTCGGCTGGTTTCCATTGTTGCTACTGTCACCTTTGAGTATTAGAATTAGTCACATGTAAGTATTCTTTAGCTGGATATTTCAGTGATTGGGATTGGATTTAACAATCATATCAAGCAACACTCATTGTATTTATTGTAATCCCATTACCCATAATAACTATTAGTTTGGCGTGCTCTGGTTTAGACACGCCTATCACAAATACAACACAAGCCAAGTACACGAAACTGGTTGTAACTCATTAAATTAAATAGGGAGGAAATTCAAACCTAAGAAGCAAGAATTTGAAATTATCTCCTTTCTATACTATGCTAATATTAAGTAGACAAGGTGAAGGGATAATTTTAGTAAGCAGGAAAAGTACTACCCTAAAACCAATTAAGAGATTAATAGTTTGTGACTGCCAGACAAAAATAAGTGTCATAAGCATGCAGGAAAAATAGGTAACTGGAAATTAATCGTTCCTCAAATATAGCAAAATACTTTTATTGATCTCAATATTGATGTATGGACATCAAATTTAAGCGTTTTCCTCAAATTAAGAAATTCAAAATCTATGGCTGACAGAGCTTACAAGTGCAGATGCTCTTAGTGGAGGGGTTAGCCCAAGGTCATATACAGTCAGATTAGCTATCCCTAATCCTTTAGGAGATAAAACCAGTTGTTGGCATTCTAATCCTTTAGGAGATAAAACCAGTTGTTTAAGATGAATGAAATTACCAAAACAAAATCAAATGCTGGGAGGAAGTCAACTTGATGAGTCACAAGTAGAACAGTTTTCCCTTTAAGTCCTTCCATAATGTATTCCTGCCAAATTTCAAAGCCATCGTTCAATAAAGACTAACACTACACATGTACATGTAGAATGTGAAGAAAGATGTCATTACATTAAACAAGTGTTTTGCAGTATGGGCATCAACAACACTAAATGGATCATCCAAGAGATATATATCAGCATTTTGATAAAGAGCACGAGCAAGTTGAATTCACTGCTTCTGTAAAAAAATGAAAATAGAAAAAAGAATAATTCCCTCAGCCCGAATTTAAAAATACATTCAGTTACACCTTCCAAATATAGGAAACATTCAAGAAATTATACCGTCTACAAAATATATACAATTAAATAAAACCACCACAATTAAGGAACCAGATCAAATTAAACTTACAGAAAGCACAATCAAGCTTACATTTTCATTTGCCACTCTCTCCTTCTCTTGAAGGTCCTCTATCCGATGCATTCTCTGGTCAAGCTCCTTGGTCTGAGCTTCTATGTGCTGCTTAAGTAAACTCAACTCTACCCTTAATACAGTTAAGCAATATGAAAAAGAAAAGAAAAAATTCACCACGTCAGCACAACTAGAAAATTGCAAATATGTAAGTTCTCCAGTGATTAACAAGGAGAATACTTTCGTTTATCAAGCTTCAAGTTAGGAAAATAAAACTAATATTAATTACCTCAATTCACTTACAGTGTGCTGCAGCTCAATGATCTCAAAGGTGAGATGCCTTTACAACATCCTCCAAAGCACTAGCCGGAATAATGCATGCATAAAGAAATCATCAGGGAATCTTTAAAATGCAATCTTATACAAGAACAACAAGTTTCATTAAAAACTAGAAAGAGAAATAAATACTTAACCAGAGAGTATATCTCATCCTCCTCTTCTTTTTCTATTTTGTTTGACTTGTCATTTGTAGCTGTAACGCCCCGAAATAATTGATTAATTATTTAACTAATTGTTTAAGAATTATTTAGTAGAAAATAATGGAATAACTATATGTTAGTGTATGTGGACCTATTATTAGTGTTAGGATTAGTAAAGGAGAGGTGTTAGGGAAAGAGCCCATGATTAAGTCGCATAAGCTAAGGGAAAGCCCATGAAGTTAAATGAGTTGGCAAATAGTAGGAAACTAGGTTATGGTTTCATTATTAGAAAAACAAAAGTTTGAGAGTGAGAGACAGCGAGAGGGCGCGACGGCCAAGAGGAGAGAAGAGGGAGAGAGCGACGCCAACAGGAGAGAGGAGGCTAGGGTTTCGTGATCTTCTAAGGCTAGGGTTCGTGATCTTCTAAGGCTAAGGTAAGGGTGGGATTCAAGCCTTATAATGGGATATATGAATTACTTTATGTGGGGGTTAGGGTTTGATGATTGTCATATGTATGATCATATATGTATTGGATGCCTTGTTGAATAATTATGTTTGTGTGATTGATATGCCCTAGAATTGTTATTGTATTTTTCCATGATCATGAGAAATTGAATTGGGTGCTGAAAGTGGCGCCCTAGGCGCCCTGTCACTGTTTTCTGTTTTTTGTTGTTGCTGAAACTAGCGCCCTTGGCGCCTTGTGCATGTCCCTGCGTTTGTGTTGCTGAAAACGGTGCCCTAGGCGCCCTGTTGCTGAAACTGGCGCCCTAGGCGCCCAGTCCCTGTTGTTGTTGTTGAAACTGGCGCCCTAGGCGCCCTGTGCTTGGTGTTTTGCTGCTTGCGGATGATGGCGCGCTATCCCTAGGCGCCATGCTCTATTTTATTGTTGCTGGTGTTGGCGCCCTGTCCCTAGGAGCCACACCCTATTTCTGTGTTGCTGGTGTTGGCGCCCTGTCCCTAGGCACCACACCCTAGTCCTGTGTTGCTGTTGCTGTGGTGCTGTTGCTGTGGTGCTGTTGCTGTGCTGCTGTTGCTGTGCTGCTGTTGCTGTGATGCTGTTGTTGTGGTGCTGTTGCTGTGTTGCTGTTGCTGTGCTGCTGTTTCCGTTGCTGTGCTGCTGTTACTGTGTTGCTGTTGGTGTTGTTGCTGCTGCTGTTGCAGTGTTGCTGTTGCTGTTGCTGTTGCCGTTGTTGCTATTGTCACTGTTGTTGTTAAGGCGCCTTGTCCTTAGGCGCCATGCCCTAATTCTGTGCTGTTGTTGTTGGCGCCCTGTCCCTAGGCGCCATACCTTATTTTGCTGTTGTTGTTAAAGGCGCCTTGTCCTTAGGCGCCATACCCTGTTTTGTTGCCTGTTGTTATTGGCGCCCTGTCCCTGTTTGTTGTTATTGCATGTTGGCGCCTTAGCGCCCATGGTTGTTGCTGTAGCTTGTTGGCGCCTTAGCGCCCATTGTTGTGGCTGAATTGTTGGTTCAGATGTTGTTAGTTGATGATGTTACACCAGTTGGATTGCCTCTATTTATTGGCATGGATTTTACGTTGCAGGCCTATGTCCAATGTTGGGATTTATGATGTTGTTGGGCTAATATATAGCTATTGATTGTCACTACTAGAAATTCGCTAAATAGTGACTGATTTAGCGACCAAAAAAAATTGGTCACTTTAGCGACCGATTTAGAGACCGATTCAGTAGCTATAAAATACTTTTTGCTTAGTGACTGATTTTTCGGTCGCTAGCTTTAGAGACCGCTTTTTCGGTCACTAGTAGCGACCGATTTAGAGACCGATTCAATGTATAAAATACTCTTTGCTTAGTGACCGATTTTTCGGTCGCTAACTTTAGAGACCGCTTTTTCGGTCGCTAGTAGAGGGGTGGTGCAAAGTAAAACGCGGGGTGCAAGGAGCAATATGCTGTTTTAAAATGAAACTCTTCCCTCATCCCATTTTCTCCCAGCAGAACCCTTTCCCTTTAAACCCATTTTTAGTGTTTTCCCAGGAGAACCCTAATATTCGCGACCTCAACCACACACTCATCCATGGGAACGCCAACACAGCTTAGAAGCTAAAGGTTTGTCCCTCTTGCCGCGGCAGAAGCTTCGAACGACGTTGCGATGGAAGCAAAGGTGCCAAAGAAACCAACAACAACAGCAACGAAGAAGAAGAGGAAGATCTCGATTTGGAGGAGGAACCTGTTGAGAAGCTTTTGGAACCTTTCACGAAGGAGCAATTGCACGCTCTCGTCAGGCACCACCATGGGTTTGTCGTCGTTCCTTATCAGAGCTGTCGTACTGGATTTCTCCCCAACCATTGTTCTTCCTCTTTATTAAAAAAGGGGTAAGTTGTTTGCATTTCTTTCCCTTCCAGACTTTAAAGACCCTGATTTCTCCCAAAACCTAAACCCTAATTTTGCTCATTCTTAATCTTTTTTTCAACTTATGGCTAACATTTACTCTATTCATTTGACATCTTCGTTAAATTATTGGTCCTAGGTTGTAAATGCTGTTAAGATTGATCAAAGTAACCTTGTAATCTGAAGAATCTCTCGGTTGTTTCCACTTTGAAGGCTAAGAGACAGCAAGAAGCTTCATGGTTTGTTTCATAGCTTATGCATTTACTTGATTTCACAACTATGTCTTCTTATGTTTTTTATGTTTCTAATTTGTTGTCAGCCTGGAGAGTCTTGTTGCTTCAACAGTGGTTAGCAAAGATACTGTATCACAGGGTTTCAAACAAATGAAAAGTCTGGCCAAGAAAAGTTTGAGTGTTGTTGAGCTTTCCTCAACTGCTAATCATGGATCTTCTGCTACGTTCAATTTACTTCAACCTACTCACTTGTCATATCATTATCTGTGAAACTTGCATGAATGAAAAAAGAGTGCTAGAATGGATGATACAGATTTCAGGTCTCTACCTCCTTTGAAGTCTAATGATGTCAAGGTAACAAATTACACATTAGAACCATCTAATCTTGTTTGATATTAAGAGAAAGCTTTTATGATAAGTTTTCTTTTAACTTGGTGATATTTTCAGTCATGGATATGGATGCAACAAGCACTGCATCCTGAATTGAATTATAACAGCTGTTTCAGGAAAAAATGGGTATCTAATCTTTTCTCTCAATTTCAAGATGAAAATTACATTAATGATAGCTCATTTGGCATTGATATGTTTTGTCATGCTTATGTAGATGCCGTGGAAGGAGATCATACCATTGAAAAGCATTTCAATAAAGAAATGGTTTAAGGAAATAAAGCTGAAATGGAAAGAAGAACAAAGATTGCAAAGAACAGATGTACATGCAGCAATATCCATTGCAGGGGTAGCAGCAGCTCTTGTTGCTACTATAATATACTATAATATATTTCACATCAGTTTATTACTTCAAAATAAAAAACTTCAAAGTTGTTGTATTAGCCAATATTGTTGTGTTATGTTAATTGTATATAATATACTAATACTAATATTGTGATTTTTTGCTGAATAGAAGTGTAGAACATGGTTTAGCATAATGTCAGGACTTGAACCATTGCCTCCCTCATTTTCTAATTCCCCTTCTACACGTGTTTGTGTGTAGTTAGCTATGAGATCTATGGACTCTGACTTTTAGAGATTGTTTATGTGTGTAGCAATTGATGAAAAGCTTCAAGTTTCACCAAGTCAGATCAAGGTATGGTGCAGCAACTGATAAAACAATTGATGCAACACTTGAAGTTTCAACAAATGCCATATAATGTAGAGCATGATGATGAAGATCATCTAGAGTCCAATTTGATGGACAAAGTGAATCTGAGTAATCTTTTAATGTTTTGTTAAGACTCAAACTCTAATGAGTATATTATGTAGGATTTATTTGAAAATAGTTGTCTTTTCCTATGTACATTAACATCTTTAATGTAATGAATTGTTTTTTATTGTGATGGAGAATTTAACGTAAATATATTGTTTATTATTGCTTTATAAATTATTTTTCTTACCACGGGAATGTTAGCAATTAAATTAGTGCAAAACAATTGAATAAGTTGATTAAATCAATCACAGTCGTTAAATCATTTGCTAAAAATTTGTCGCGCCAAGATCAATAGTTGCTAACTCGATGTCAAATTCGGACTTGTTTAATTCATCTCTTTATTCTGTTCATATATTAGTTGCTAAATGTAGTTGCTAAATTAGTCTAAAATCAGTCTCTAAATCGGTCGCTAAATCGGTCACAAAAGTGGTCGCTAAAACGGTCACTAAATCGGTCACTAAAATCGGTCACCAAATCGGTCACTAAAATTGGTCACTAAATCGGTCGCTAAATTAGTCTAAAATCAGTCTCTAAATCGGTCGCTAAATCGGTCACAAAAGCGGTCGCTAAAATCGGTCACTAAATCGGTCACTAAAATCGGTCACTAAATCGGTCACTAAAATCGGTCACTAAATCGGTCGCTACAATCGGTCACTACATCGGTCGCTAAAATTTTGGTCACAAAATCGGTCGCTACAGTTAGCGACCAGTGATATAGCGACTGATTTTTTTTGGTCGCCAATTCAGTCGCTAAACGTTGTAGTGACCGATTTTTCCCATATAGTGACCGAAAAATCGGTCACTAAATAACGTTTTTTTTTGTAGTGTGTCTGCGCATTCATCGTTGCGTCGCATGCATAGCATTTGCATATGGGGCGGTGGCTCCGGAGCTAGTTTCCACACGTTGGATTGCCTCTATTGGCATGGATTTTAGTTGGAAGCCTCTATTTATTGGCTGAATTATGGTACCACATGCATTATAGGGCAGTGGCCCTAAGTCGAGTCACATTCTGCATTCATGTTGCATATTTATGCGATTGAAATGATTTTGACTGTTGTGACGTAATGACTTGACCGTTGTGATGTGATGATATTGACTGCTGTGAAATGATGATTTGATGTCCTGACCTGATATATATTGTCTTTCATATGATTCATTATATAGTTCGATATCTCACCCCTTCTGTTTGAATGTTACCCCGATGTTGGTAACGTGCAGGTAACCTCGAATGAATGGTGTTGTACCTTCATTAGCTCGGGTCGGTTTCGTCGCTCTGATACGTAACACTCGGGGGGATGAACGTTTATTTATGTTATTTGAGTTGTTTACTGTTGGATTTTGAGTTATGAATCTTGCATAGTTGCCATAATTGTTTAGTTGAACCATTTGAATTTCCGCTGCGTAGTTAAAAGAAGTCTGACTTGTTTTGAAATGTTGTTTTGTCGGTTCATCCGAGTTAGGGTGTTATGTATCCGATTTTCAGAAAAGACTTATTTATGTTTGTTTATGGTTTTTAAGTTGATAAATGTAGCATCCATTTGTTTGTGAAAACTCTGATTTTACTTATATTTTTACCGGGTAGAAATAGGTGATACATTAGTGGTATCAGAGCAGTTTCGGTCTGTCCAGCCAAGTTGTCAAGTTTTTGTGTCACTGGCGATCAAGTATTGTCAATTAGTTCTAACTGTTGTTTATGTTGTAGCGGTTAGTTGAGATGGCTGGAAGGAACGATGCTGCTATCACTGCTGCTTTGGCTGCTATGGCTCAGGCCGTGGAGGGTCAGCAAAACGTTGGTGAAAATGCTGGGTCTCGGAGTTTGGTGACTTTTCAGAGGGAGAATCCGCCTACCTTCAAAGGCAAGTATAACCCTGATGGAGCGTTGGCTTGGCTGAAGGAGATAGAGAGGATCTTCCGTGTGATGGACTGCACTCCCGCGCAGAAGGTTCGTTATGGTACTCATATGTTGGCGGAAGAGGCTGATGACTGGTGGCTAGAGACTAGTCAGAGACTGGAGGCTGCAAGTGAAAAGATCACTTGGGTTGTGTTCCGTAGGGAGTTCACGAGGAAGTATTATCCGGAAGATGTTCGGGGTAAGAAGGAGATTGAATTCCTTGAGCTGAGGCAAGGAAACCTGTCGGTTACTGAGTATGCTGCTAAGTTTGTGGAGTTGGCTAAGTTTTATCCGCACTACAGTGAAGCAACTGCTGAATTTTCGAAGTGCATCAAGTTTGAGAACGGGTTGCGACCAGAGATCAAGAAGGCCATTGGATATCAAAAGATCCGTGTCTTTGCTGATTTGATTAACAGCTGTAGAATCTATGAAGAGGATAACAATGCTCATTATAAGCTTGTTAATGAGAAGAGGAGCAAGTCTCAGAGTCGTGGTAAGCCGTATGATGCTCCTGTGGGTAGAGGTGAACCGAAAGCCGCTGAGGGCAAGAGGACTAGTGGGGGAGATGCTCCTGCTGGTATTGTGTGCTTCAAATGTGGCGAAGCTGGTCATAAGAGTAATGCGTGCAAAGCTGAGACGACGAGGTGTTTCCGTTGCGGTAAGATCGGGCATGAGGTGTCCGGGTGTGAGCATAAGGAGGTGGTTTGTTTCAACTGTGGCGAAGGAGGACACATCAGTAGTCAGTGTCAGAAACCGAAGAAGGAACGAGCTGGTGGAAGAGTGTTCGCTTTGGTAGGGACAGAGACTTCTAAGGAGGGCGGGCTTATTAGAGGTACATGCTTCATTAATGGTATTCCTCTAACTTATATTGTTGATACCGGTGCTACTCTTTGTTTTATTGCTGCTGATTGTGTTGAAAGATTGGGTCTTGCGTTGTCTTCTATGAATGGAGAGATGGTTGTCGACACTCCCGCTAATGGGTCGGTGACTACTTCTCTTGTGTGTTCTGGGTGTCCCTTGTCGATTTTAGACAGAGACTTTGTTGTTGATTTAATTTGGTTGCCGTTAAGCGGAGTGGATGTGATCTTAGGTATGAACTGGTTAGAGTATAACCATGCCCATATTAATTGTCATAGCAAGTTTATAAGTTTTTCTACTCCTGAAGAGGAGGTCGCTGGTTTGTTGTCTGCTAGACAATCGCGGAAATTAATTCGGGAGCAAGGGAAAACTTCGCAAAGTAGACAGAAGAGTTATCATGATAAGCGAAGAAAGGATTTGGAATTTCAAGCGGATGATGTGCGAGTACGGGATAATCTCACTGTGGAGACGATGCCTGTACGAATCGAGGACCGTGAGGTGAAGACTCTAAGAGGAAAGGAGATCGTCTGGGTGAAAGTGGTTTGGTTGGGAGCTGCCAGAGAAAGCATGACGTGGGAGCTGGAAAGCAAGATGCGGGAGCCATATCCCGAGTTGTTCGAGTCAGGTAAATTTTCGAGGACGAAAATATTCTAAGTGGGGGAGAGTTCTAACGCCCCGAAATAATTGATTAATTATTTAACTAATTGTTTAGGAATTATTTAGTAGAACATAATGGAATAACTATATGTTAGTATATGTGGACCTATTATTAGTGTTAGGATTAGTAAAGGAGAGGTGTTAGGGAAAGAGCCCATGATTAAGTCGCATAAGCTAAGGGAAAGCCCATGAAGTTAAATGAGTTGGCAAATAGTAGGAAACTAGGTTAGGGTTTCATTATTAGAAAAACAAAAGTTTGAGAGTGAGAGAGAGCGAGAGGGCGCGACGGCCAAGAGGAGGGAAGAGGGAGAGAGCGACGCCAAGAGGAGAGAGGAGGCTAGGGTTTCGGGATCTTCTAAGGCTAGGGTTCGTGATCTTCTAAGGCTAAGGTAAGGGTGGGATTCAAGCCTTATAATGGGATATATGAATTACTTTATGTGGGGGTTAGGGTTTGATGATTGTCACATGTATGATCATATATGTATTGGATGCCTTATTGAATAATTATGTTTGTGTGACTGATATTCCTATGCCCTAGAATTGTTATTGTATTTTGCCATGATCAAGAGAAATTGATTTGGGTGCTGAAAGTGGCGCCCTAGGCGCCCTGTCACTATTTTCTGTTTTTGTTGTTGCTGAAACTGGCGCCCTTGGCGCCTTGTGCATGTCCCTGCATTTGTGTTGCTGAAAACGGCGCCCTAGGCGCCCTGTTGCTGAAACTGGCGCCCTAGGCGCCCAGTCCCTGTTGTTGTTGCTGAAACTGGCGCCCCAAGCGCCCTGTGCTTGGTGTTTTGCTGCTTGCGGATGATGGCGCCCTATCCCTAGGCGCCATGCTCTATTTTATTGTTGCTGGTGTTGGCGCCCTGTCCCTAGGCGCCACACCCTATTTCTGTGTTGCTGGTGTTGGCCCCATGTCCCTAGGCGCCACACCCTAGTCCTGTGTTGTTGTTGCTGTGGTGCTGTTGCTGTGTGTTGTTGCTGTGGTGCTGTTGCTGTGTTGTTGTTGCTGTTGCTGTGCTGTTATTGCTGTGTTGCTGTTGCTGTTTTGCTGTTGCTGTGCTGCTGTTGCTGTGCTGCTGTTGGTGTTGTTGCTGCTGCTGTTGCAGTGTTGCTGTTGCTGTTGCCCATTGTTGCTATTGTCACTATTGTTGTTAAGGCGCCCTGTCCTTAGGCGCCATGCCCTAATTCTGTGCTGTTGTTGTTGGCGCCCTGTCCCTAGGCGCCATACCTTATTTTGCTGTTGTTGTTAAAGGCTCCCTGTCCTTAGGCGCCATACCCTGTTTTGTTTCCTGTTGTTGTTGGCGCCCTGTCTCTAGGCGCCTGTCCCTGTTTGTTGTTATTGCATGTTGGCGCCTTAGCGCCCATGGTTGTTTCTGTTGCTTGTTGGTGCCTTAGCGCCCATTGTTGTGGCTGAATTGTTGGTTCAGATGTTGTTAGTTGATGATGTTACACCAGTTGGATTGCCTCTATTTATTGGCATGGATTTTACGTTGCAGGCCTATGGCCAATGTTGGGATTTATGATGTTGTTGTGCTAATATATAGCTATTGATTGTCTGCGCATTCATCGTTTCGTCGCATGCATAGCATTTGCATATGGGGCGGTGGCCTCGGAGCTAGTCTCCACATGTTGGATTGCCTCTATTGGCATGGATTTTAGTTGGAAGCCTCTATTTATTGACTGGATTATGGTACCACATGCATTATAGGGCGGTGGCCCTGAGTCGAGTCACATTCTGCATTCGTGTTGCATATTTATACGATTGAGATGATTTTGACTGTTGTGACGTAATGACTTGACCGTTGTGATATGATGATATTGACTGCTGTGAAATGATGATTTGATGTCCTGACCTGATATATATTGTCTTTCATATGATTCATTATATAGTTCGATATCTCACCCCTTCTGTTTGAATGTTACCCCGATGTTGGTAACGTGCAGGTAACCTCGAATGAATGCCGTTGTACCTTCATTAGCTCGGGTCGGTGTCGTTGCTCTGATACGTAGCACTCGGGGGGATGAACGTTTATTTATGTTATTTGAGTTGTTTACTGTTGGATTTTGAGTTATGAATCTTGCATAGTTGCCACAATTGTTTAGTTGAACCATTTGAATTTCCGCTGCATAGTTAAAAGAAGTTTGACTTGTTTTGAAATGTTGTTTTGTCGGTTCATCCGAGTTAGGGTGTTATGTATCCGATTTTCAGAAAAGACTTATTTATGTCTGTTTATGGTTTTTAAGTTGATAAATGTAGCATCCGTTTGTTTGTGAAAACTCTGATTTTACTTATATTTTTACCGGGTAGAAATGGGTGTTACAGTAGCAATAATGAGGAGCAAAAAAAACAAATTTATAATCAGACAGTATTAAAGAAAAATGAAATTGCACACTTGACTCAAAATCTAATTTAAGAAACTAGAACTCAGCTTTCCTATCCAAAACTTTGCTCATGTTCTTTGTAAAATCCTGAGTGGATAGTAATTGGGTTCTATATTAACAACGACAACAAAATCACAATCACAATCAAAATCAGTATGTTCAGATTCACATAGCTCAAGTCTAATACAATTTTGTCATTGGGTCCAATTGGTTCTCCATCATCATCTAAAGTAACTTCTTGACAATCTTCGCTAGTTCTTGCATGTATTGTTAAACACCTTGTTGGTCCCCTTGTTCTTTTCTTTTTTGTCCCTATTTTCACATTAAAGTTGTGAAGTAACACAGTAATAATCACTATCACTATGATATACATGTATCAAATGAATTTTCTTTTAATTAATCATTAGACATTTTTTAGAAACTGGAAACTTTACCATTCTATTTTGCCAATCATGCTTGTAAAGCCTCTCTCACTTCGTTCCAATCTCTTACCATTACCAAGGTTCGATTTTTCTTTCTCATCCTATTTCTTCATCTCAATACAATTTCTTTTAATTCATTTTTTATATTGGTGAACTTAGATTTAAATTTAAAGCAACAATAAATTTGTTACTGAAATACATAAAAACGTGTTCAATATAAAATAAATCAAACAAATAAAACATAGTGAACAATGAGACCAAATTGAAAAAGAAGGGGTGTGAGTATCAAACCTTGCAGTGAAAGTGGGCGTTGGAGAGAAGCTTGGTTGGAATTGGAGTTTAAGGAGAGAAGCTGCGCACAATAAAGAGAACAGAACAATCAGACCTTAGAACAATCAAAAGAAACAGAACAGTCAGAAGAAAAGGCGAAAATGGAATACGATTGTGGATGGTCGGTTGCGTTCCTATGGCGGTGGTGGAGGGTCGGTTGGTTCCTGGTCAGTTTTGTCGCAGAAGTGAGAGGCTAGGGGTGATGCAGGTTAGGGTTTTGTCGCAGAAGTGAGAGAAGTGAGGTCGATGCAGAAGTAAGGTAGGAATCGATGAAATGAAGGTTTAGGGTTTTGTCAACGTTTTTCTCAAAGAAGTGAGGTCGATACAATGAAATTTTTTTAGAATCCAAGGAATGTGCGCGCAAGTGAATGACGAGAGGGAGGGCACTGAGAGAGAAGTGAGAGTGGAATGCGTGAAATGAGAGGGTTCGTGGAAGAGCTTCCCTTTAATTTGGGATCTGTTACTTTTGCGACGGACTTTTAGAGGTTTCCGACGAAAATATCCGTCGGAAATTTGCGACGGAAAACAACTCCGTCGCAAACGTGAGCGGGAATTTTAGCGCCTCTTCTGCTGAACATTTGCGATGTCTTTTTCGTCGGAAATCCGTCGGAAATTGCGACGAATAAGAGTTCGTCGGAAAGTTTCGCAGGAAACGGGGCTTATTCTTGTAGTGATGGTTGATTGTCACCAAAACCCATTAAGCATAACACCTTTATAATGTCTCAAGAGTTTCAAAACTATTTTCATGTTTTGATTCACTTGTCTAATTTCATAGTTCCAACATCAATACTTCACATTTCGGTTCTTCGTTTGATGTTTAAAATAAGATTTGAAGGACAATAAAATTAGATTGAAATACAAAACAATTTGGAGTGGAGAATAGTCTTGAGAATTACTAGGGACCTATCATTGGATTACTCCCAATAACCCAAGACTTTGTATCTACTCACTCATATTCAAAATATAAATTGCAATAAGATTAAATGACATGAAAATAAATTGCTGGAATGTAAATGACTGAAGAATAAAGGTGCAGAAAAATAAAGACAGAAATGTAGAAGGTGCAGAAATATAAAGACAGAAATGTAGAAATGTAGAAAATAAAATGCAGGAACTTTAAGAAAGTAAGAACTTTGATTCACTTTAAGAGCAATTTTGCAATGACCAATGATGTCTTCGCACTCAGAAATTCGTGCTATTTATAGGCCCAGGATCATTAAAGCTGAGAAAAATCAGAATTAAAACCAATTATAAGCAATGAAGATGGAATTGTAACCGCTTTTGGAATCTGATGCATCATTACGGCCCGTAATGAATTAACACTGACCGTAATGAAATCCTGCGATTCTTCAACTCCTTTTCCTTTGACTTCCAACACTGGCCGTAATGATTCAACACTAGCCGTAATGAAATTCTGTATTTCTTCAACTATTTTTCCTTTGATGCTTTTTGTTCCTTTTTGTATTCTTTAATCTTGGGTCTTTACCATTATACCTTAGAAACTCAAATTCCCTCCTTTTGCTCATGACTTGACTTGTAAATCAAAGCATAGCAAAATGTAGTAAAATAGCTCTAAAAAACACTACTACAATTTAGGCTTTTCGCATCGGTTAAAAATGACTTTTCGCATCGGTTCCGTGTCCGTTATAGATTCAGGCGATGTTAAATGTACACACCTTTTGCATCAGGTACAGACCTGATGCGAAAAGTATTTTTTGCATCAGTTGTATTACCACCCGATGCCAAAAGTCCCTTTTAATTAGATTTTAGCACCTTTTTGGCATCGGATTTTCAGAACCACCCGATGCGAAAAGTACTTTTCGCATCAGGTCCTAATGGGAACCGATGTTAAAACTAACTTTTTTTTAAAAAAAAAAATTCTCAACAGCTAGATCTAACAAATAGTGCCTACAACAGAAGCTTTAGAAAAAAGTTATAAAAATTATCAGATAACCTACAACAGAAGCTTTAGAAAAAATAGACATTAAACTTTTTTTTATCAAACAACTAGCTTCATAATAATGCCTGGTAGAGTTATAAAAGATAGAAAAGAACAGCAACTGAAAAACACCAAGAGTTAGTGACATATTGCTGACCTGACAATCATGCAAATTACTTCTGAAAAATACAGTACTCAATCAATCTAAGTGCAAATTACTTCTGGAATATATTATGAAGGCACCGAGCAAATTACAAAATCAAAATCAGCTGGAAAGAGAACTATGTAAGACTCAAAATATCAAGCTCTTCCTTCACTTCCAATCTTTCATCCAATTCTATACTTATCAGAAAAAATGATCAAACAGCGATTGAACTCCATGACATTAGCAGCCAACAACAAGGGGACAAAATCAACAAAATAAAGAATGTATGGGAATGATGATATACAGAATAACTTTACAATATAAGTTCAAGCGCACAACTTGGCGAAACACGTCAACTAAAAGACCCATCCAACGCATGCTGATTTGTTCCTATGTGAATTGAGATAACCAAAATTGCTTAGAGCTTCAGACAGATATTATTCCCTCCACCAATTTTTCTGAAACAAAAAAGAAAAAATCATTATTGCAGATAATGATATTTATGATATAAAACAGTGTAATAGAAACCACAATTCTCCAAAATTAAAGAAAAATGGTTTAAATAAGAAAACAAAAAAAAAACTAATTGCAGCATACAATTCAGCCATTCGTTTCTTCAGGATAAAAGTAAATAATAATGTATGAATTCCAAACTCATGTTCCATCACGATGATCTAGCACCAAAAAGGGAAGAAGGAAAAAAACAGTGAGAATTTGGGATCAGATGAATGAGTATTCAAAAGACATGCTTATCATACATATCATGTGCATTAAATTACACTGCCATAACATCATTTATTTATTTTCAGTTTAACTTTAATCTAACATGTTCTCTAGTCATACAGTACATTACATGGTCCCATCTTGTACTATAACATGAACTAATTAATGTTAAATTAATTAAAACATTCAATAACCTTGCTGGTTTTGAGAACAGCAAGAAGCTGATTTTTGTATTCCACACCATCATCACTCTTGTCAATCTGGTCTATAACATGCAGCATTGTTGCAGTGGCCAACACAGAAGGTAGACAACCAACAAATCTTGAATCTAACATACCAAATCATAAAAAAATCAATTAAACACTGTTTTCTTTTTAAGTATACTACTCTTTCGTACTGATTAAAAAGTTATAGTACTAACTAGTTTTTAATAAATTATTAGTCAAATAATGAGTACTAATGAGAGTAAGAGAGGTTGAGTTACCTAAAAGTAGAGACAGAAGAAGATTCTCACATCTCCTAAGAAACTCCCAGTGAAGATTTGTTTTCAAACCAAGCCTTCTTATAATGTGATCTAGAAAAGACAATGGTGTCACAAGATGCATCTTCCATTTCAGTGTAGAAAGCACCAACAGCTCCATTCTCTGAATAGTCTTAGCCTCAAAAACATATTTAGTATCTTGTACCTTAAAAAACAAACATCATAAGTAAATAAAATAACCTTAATAATACATCTTAATAAGTCAAGAGAACATTACTCTTTTCTCTAGGTGACTATACTCATTGATTTCTCTTGTGTTTTAAGTCAAGAGAAACATCTTAATAAGTCAAGAGAACAAAAATGTCAATTACTCTAGGTGAGAAACAACAAAACACTTACGTTTCATCAGCAATAGTAATGTCTCGCTTTGGAATACTCTCATTGTCACTCTTCCTTCGAATGCTCATTGTGGGAGACACACTCTGAACAACTCCAACAATATCTGAAATCCACAAGAGATATATCAATAAGATGGCAATAAGAGAAACAGTCAATGAGAGGTAACATGGCTTGTCAACAACACTCACCAACAAGTTCGGGCTTATTGACATGAAGGCCCAGCTGATCTATTGGGACAAAACTGAATTTTGTTTCTGGAACAAAACTAGCTTCGTCGGTAGCCTCTTCCACCTCACAAGTAATTAATCTCATTGAAGAACCTGAAAACAACATCGCACATGCACATGACCTCATATACAAGAAAAATCACATGCTGGACAAACGCTGGACTGGGCCAACATAATTCACCAGCTCGCTCGATTGTTCCTTATCCCATGCCTCAAGTTATGGAAATCGGTCCACATTCGATATTTTGTTCCATTTTTTCTTTATTTCTTTATTAATTTTCTCTATGATTACATAATTTCTCGTGAGATTGAGGTATTTGATTTGGTGTGCTACTGTTTAATGGGCTGGTTGCCAATGTTAATGATGTAGTTACTAGAATTAAGATGGTGTCCAGTTACACATATAGGGATTCAAGGAAACAAGAGGACGCACTCACTTTCCATGTTGTTCGCCTAAAATCTGAGCAGCAGATTTTGTTGGCACCACGTCCTGCTTAGGCTTCAAAAGAATTCCAGCAGCACCTTCATTATTGGATCGAACTTCTTCCTTTGGCTTCAAAACAATGCCAGCGTTTTGTTCATTCTTTATCTCCATTTCAAGCGAGGGAGAAACCGCCTCACACTTTGTAACAATAAGATATCTACAATACAAGAAACAACAGAAACAGATATCACAATATGGCCAAAAAATGAGATAAAAACACGATGGATGTAGAATCGAAATTAGGGCGTACTTTTCAGACTTAGTTGGAATGTCGTTGACAGTATAATCAAGGATTCGAATGAGACCTAGGTTCTGGATTTTCCCTGAGAGTACATCATTGTTTTGACTTGGAGGAAGAATTCCTCTCAACTTCATTTTCCCATCATTTGCATTGAACCTATTACAACATCAAACAAATACGATCAACTTAAATACTTTGCAAAGAGAGAAGTGATCTTACTTTTCTCAATTGCCCATCCATTACTTTTCAAAAACTCAGATGATTATAATAGTTGGAATAGCTGGTATTTAATTCAAACAAAAAATGTTAGTAAAACAAAAGGTAAAACAATAAAATATCAGTTATCAGTTATATACTAAATCTGATGTGAGGAACTCAACTACATAGAATGATAGAAAGAATGCACAATACATGCAGTTTTGACATTTGAATCTGAAATTTCTACTTCTCACTTTTTCATAATCAAGAACACCCTCACATCATTTCCCACCCTTGATTTTTGAAGTTTAATTTCCTACAGAACCTAATCTTGAAGTAACAAGATAGTAAGCCGCTTGAACCCTATCAGTGTATCTATCTATCAAAAAAGAAAGACTAAAAAAAAAGATCATACCCATGCCCAATGCACATAGCTCAACTTCATGGTCCTGCTTTATATACTTCTGCATCAGAGAGAAGTAGAAGATCATTTTGAAGTCAAATTAATGAAGAGATTATCCAAGAAAAATAGGAAGAAGCGATGCTTTTAGATTGCGAAGTACAAACAAACAATAAAAAATGAAAAACGAAATCAAGAAAAGCGATTGAATGAAACACGAAAGCAGAGTCACAGATTAGAGAATAACCGCCACAGTTCTTAAATTTTGGATGAAAATGAAATTGGAAAAAATGAGTGATTTGATACCTTGGCGAGGTTGAGGTAGAAGAAGAGGGGTTTCTTGGTCTTTGAAACTGGAATACGAATGATCTTCTTCTTCAGATTCTCCGCCTCGCCATTAATCTTGGCGTTCTTCTTCTGTTTCACCACCGTTTTAGGAATTGTGCTCTCGAGTAATAGTGAACCTTTGTTTCATATGTTTGGGTTTTTGGTTTGTGAGAGGGTAAGAAATACGATTGGAGACGGCGACGTGTGACTGAGAGAGAACGGCGTAGAGTGTGAGAGGGTTTAGGGTGAGAACGATGCTGTGTGAGAAGTGAGAACGAAGTGCAAATGAAAAGTCAAAAAATTGGGGATTTTCCGCATCGGTTGCAATTGGAGAGCTGATGTTAATTTTGGGTTTTCCGCATCGGTTGCAATTGGACCTGATATTAAATGTGTAATCTGGCCTTACGTGTGCAATTCTACATCGGTTGGAGCCTCAACCGATGCCAAATCTTTAATGATAATTTCAAAAATGCCACCGCCTTGCTTTCAACATCAGTTAGTTGTTGAACCGATATTTCTTCAACTATTTTTCCTTTGATGCTTTTTGTTCCTTTTTGTATTCTTTAATCTTGGGTCTTTACCATTATACCTTAGAAACTCAAATTCCCTCCTTTTGCTCATGACTTGACTTGTAAATCAAAGCATAGCAAAATGTAGTAAAATAGCTCTAAAAAAGAACTGAAGTACTAAACAAACTACTAAAAACTAATACTAAAATAACACTAAAAATAGACTTATCAGATGTCCTGAAACTCCGCGCCGGCGCATTCAGTGAGGATCTATGCCTGAGATGCATTCAGCAAAGGTGTACTCTGTGAAACGACCTTGTCTGGGTCGGGACTCACGATGTGTTCCCCCATCTAGGGCTTGCTCCTGCCATGGTTCCCTTAGCTTGGGCTCCCTTTCTACCCCTGGCTTGTTAATGGCCCTGCAGGCCAGCTCGTCCTCTTCGTAGTGCATGTGTTTCTGGGATCTTCAAAGGAAATCTCCCAAGTCGCGAGGATTGTTGACTCTGATTTCTATGTGGAATAAGCTTCCTTTCCGGAGGCCGTCCTTCATTTAAAAAAGCCTCCTCTTGTCTTCAAGGTTCCTAACATTCGCAGCTTCTTTATTGAACCTCTCCAGATATTCCTTCAGTGTTTCTTTCTCTCCCTGCGTGGCTCTCTACGCTAGCTGTCCCCAAGATGAGATCGAGTTTGGTTTCAACTCTTGGAACCAAGCTAGTGTGGACTTCTCGAGAGTGATGGGGAAGATCTTGCAGTGGACGGGTTCCCTACCCCCTGGTAGCGCATCATGAGATAGAAGTAGGCCAGGTGACTATCAGAGTCTCTAGTTCCATCGTACATGTTAAGGACTGGAAGCTTCTCCGGGGCCTTTGGGAGATCCATGGAGAGTAGAGAGGTGACCCATCCCCGAGATCTGAGTCTCGGCGGTCACGTCGGGCTAGAGACCTCCTTGACCTAGATCTTTGGCGATGCCTCTTGTGGGTCATTACTTGCTCGTGTTTTATTACTAGCCAATACTCTTGGTGTAACATAGAAAACATGCAAAAAAGATAATATTAAAATATACTCCCTCTAGACCTAATTATAAACAAAAATAACTAATTTCACACATATTAAGAATGTTGTTTTGTGCATTTAATTTCCTTGAATTCATGGAAAAAACAAATAGATTTACTAAAGTATCCTTAATTTATAGTCATCTTTATTCAATATTAATTAGCTAACTTAAGGTTAGTTGGGGGAAAATAGCATTAAATATGGATAGAATATTAGTTGAGATTTGCTTATATTTGAGTCCACTGAAACTAGATATTTTTTTGTTTAAAATTAGGTCCGGAGAGAGCAGAATTTTTTATAATTTATATTTAATTATAATGAGAATTTTATTAATGGCAACAAAGTCAACAAAGTTGTCTACTCTTTTTATCATTAATGGCAATTTGACATTAAAGAGAATTAAATTACATTAAACTACACTATTAAATTAAATTGAACATCCTTATTAATATATAAACTTTTTAGATTCATAAATTTAAGATGAGGATAAGATTTCATTTCTAATTTATGGATGAGAGATAATCATAAAAGCTATTTTAATGGAGAGAGAGAGAGTTTTATTTTCACTACTTAAATAGTTTTTTTAAAATAATAATATATCAGCAATATTTATGTATTATTTTCAATTCCTATATATATAATAAAATATGTACTTTAGTTTTAGAGATTCATAAGGAAATGGGCAAATACCTAGATTTTTACAATAACTTTTCTATGAAATTTGAATGAATTTATTTACAAGTCACAATTTAAAATATTCAAAACATCTATTACACTTTTCTGGTTTGCTTAACTATCATAAAAAGCTACCATTTTTTTAATATTTTGTTTGGAGGTTGTGAAAAACAAAATTTAAGAGTCAAACTAGATAGGAGTTATCACTTGTTCAAAATTATTAAAAATATTTAAAGCTCACTCATGTATGACGCGTGTCTTGTGTCGTGCTTCTATAAAAGCAAGACCTTTTATTGACTAAGATATCTCACTCAAACAAAAATACTCCTTCTCATCACTGTGATTATCCATACACTCTCTCTATCTCTCTCCCTTTTTCTCTCTCAAAATCATAACAATATTTTCAATGGAAAATGAGGTTGTGATGTCCCCATTCGATAATCTTCCAATGGAGCTCCATACCAAAATATTTAAGAAACTAAATGGGAAGAGTCTTTCAAGAGCCATGTGTGTCTCACACACATGGCGTGATTCAATCCTTGGGACAACTGTGCCCAAGATGCCACAACCTTACTTACTGACAATTCGTTTGTACCCTCATCCATTTTGGGATTTGGAAAATCTCTTCTTGTGGTGCTCAAATGCCATGCGTTGCCGGGTCTCACCTCAACAAATGATTGATAGCTGCAACGGCTTGCTCTTGTTTTTTCACAAGGATGGTGAAGCTGAGAGCCTTAGACGTGGTGCTTACCATTACTATGTCATAAATCCTATAACAAAACAGTGTATAGCAATTCTAAAGCCAACAAGAACAACCACAACATGGTATTCCTACGCTGCCTTGGCATATGACCCTTCCAACTCATGGTATTTTAACATCATGCGTTTCCTTGGTGGTCACCATGTGGGTGTTTTCTCCTCTAGGAATGGTCATTGGGAGACTTTGACCCATAATTTGCCTCATGAGGTCATTGAGGCTCACTGGGTCAAAAAGTCTGTATACACAAAGGGAGCAATTTATAGGCTTTCCCGATCTGGACATTTGATTAAGTTTATGGTTGATAAGCAAGAAACTATTGATGAACAAGCAGTGGCATTACCACTCCCACCTGCGTGTCTTTTAAAAAGATGCCATTGGGACATAAGTGTAAAACGTGGCAAGCTCTTGTTTGTCATGTCTTTAGCTACATACTTATTTGTTTTTGAACTTCTTGAAAGTGTTGAAAGGGGTGTTCTATCCTATAATTGGATGAAGATTTACAGCATCAATGACCAAAATTTGCAGGATCTAAATTTCTATGGTGAGCTATTGTCATATCATCCTTACCATGAAATGGTGTTTTTCAAACGTAGAACTCTTCTTTATTGCTACGACATTGCTGGAAATAACAACTCAGGTCTTCAAACGTTTCCAAATAACAAAATAATGTATGATTATCTTCAAAAGGGTGGACTCCCATTAATTGAATGCCCCATCAATTTTTCTTGCACCTTGAATCGGGAGGTAATTGCTTTTTTTAATTTCTTTATTTTGGATTTAGTTTCTCTCTCATTTGCGACAAAAATTTCAACACTTTTAGTCCCCATCATTTAATTGCATAAAAACTAACTCAATTTAATTTGGAAAATATTGAAACTTATAGATTTTATTTTGAAATTAATGAACCGGTTGTGGAGGATTTAATGAGAATATATGTTTAATATAGATGTACGTTAATACACACACATCAAATTAGTTACACATTCATGAGTTTGAAATCACTTTTTTTTTTTGCTTTTACAGCCTCCGAGAGTGTCCCGATGGCTTCCCATTCCAGAGTAGTATCAAAGGTAATAAACAAAATGAAAATTGTCTTATTCATTTTTTCTTTAATAAACTTTTCAAAAAATCTTTGTGATATTATTGAATACCGATTGAACTAATTGTATTTGTTTCAGTAATTTTTCTTCATGGAATGTTTTTTGCAACATTGATAGATATAAATGCAATATGATGAGTTCTTCAATCATTAATGACTTATTATATGTTTTTTCTTGTGTAGATATAGAAGCCTCTTTGGCATGGAATGAGGAATTTGGTGAACAAATAACTCTTGTGTTGATCTCCATCTATATCTTTAGTGTTCACATAACTCCTGTTCTGAAACAATTTGACTTTAAAAATGGCATTGGAATGCCCTTGAGTCTACAATTTGAGCTTATTGTAACACCCAACATTTAATCGACTTGAATTGAGAGTTCAATTAATGAGTTATTGTAAAACCCAGCATTAAGTTTATTTGAGTTAAAAGTTCCATACATTCATAATTTACATTAAAAAGTTGGAATAAGTTAGATTATGTATCAAGTTAATATCCATGTGTCTGAACATAATTTTTGTATTAAGGTAATGTCCTTCAGTCCTAGATAGGTTATAACGACAAGATAATAGGGGATAACCAAAAGATCTAATTTTTCAAAAGAAGTGTGTAGCGTATTCATATCACTTATTCCAAGTTGAATGATTACATAATGAAGTGAGAGACGTGAGCGAGAGAGGAACACGAAGATCAACAAGGGAAAGCCCAATGTCCTTTGTCCCATCATAATCCAGGCAACTAGGGATGGCAAAACGGGCCAGCCCGCCCCGCCTTTATCCCGTAAAAAATGGGGCGGGGTGGGCTGGTCCGCCAACTAGTTGCGGGTTCAAAAATCTAGTCCGCCCCACCAAAGTGATGGGCTAGCGTGCAGCGGGCTGGCCCATCTATTTTTTTGCAGTTTTTTCAATAGACTTTTCACCTTTTTTTTTTACATTTTAATTAGATTTTTCACCTATTTTTTAAAACGGTTTTTCAACAATTTTTTCTTAATTTTTTTTGAAGATATTCACAAATAAAAGTAACAGCGTTAAAACTCTGGGCCAGCTGTCCTGCCCCTCGAGATACCTACAATTCAGCGAGGGGATTAGTCATTGCAGTCGGCGGTAGATACCCTGGGTAAAACCAAAAAAAAGTAGGCTTAAATATATGCCACCCCCTACAAATATGCTTATTATCCATTTACCTCCCTGCAAAAAAAAACTTTTAAAATAAACCCTACAAATATTAAGTGTTTCGTAACTAGAAACACTTAATATTTGCAGGGGGTAACTAAATCCCAAATGGCAGCCAAGTCAGCATAGACTTAACGCTGTTAGCTAAAACTAACAGCAGGGGGTAACTAAAAACACTTAATATTTGCAAGGTTTATTTTAAAAGTTTTTTTTTTGCAAGGGGGTAAATGGATAATGAGCATTTTTGCAGGGGGTAACATATATTTAAGCCATAAAGTATAAAACCATCAACAATTGGAATTACAAGATTAACTATAAAGCAACTAAAACCATCAAGAAATTTCACCTAAACCATCAACCATAATTCAAGTATTTACCTTCAAATAACCAAAATAAGTATTTTGATTGCTTGGTGACTAGGATTAACCATCAAACAACCAAAATAACCAAAATAAGTATTTATAAGAACAAAAAAACTATAATAAGTATAGCCGTAAAGTCTAGAGATCCAAATTACATAACATTGTCTAACAAAACAAGAGTGAAGCATCTAAATTCTAATCTTCAAGGTCAATAATATTTGATGCACTCTTAAAACAACTTGGACCATCTTTTTCATCTTCATTGTCATCATCATTTTCATCTACATTACAAACCAATGTAATCAATTCAATGGTTAGTAAAAAATATGTAAAAATAATTGTAGATGATCGATCATATTCACATTGAATATATTACCACCATCAAAGGCATGCAACCAATTGCGAGCACAAAGCAATGCTTCCACATTTTCAGACAATAAGCTATTTCTATACTTGTTAAGCACTCTCGGGCCAATGCTAAAGGAAAATTCTGATGCAACAATGGTAATAGGAATGCTTAACAAGTCTCGAGCCATTATTGAAAGTTCGGGAAATCTTTGTCTAGTGTTCTTCCACCATTGTAGTACATCCAAATCTTCCGTGTAGTCAAGATCCGATGCCCGCTCTTCCAAATACATATCAAGCTGACTTTGTCCAGTTTTAGCAACACTAGATTATTGTCTACCCACTCTAATTTCCTAAAATTATGACAATACAATATTAACACAAAATTAAATGAAGCCAATTAGTAAAGCATTTTCTTATAGCAAAGAATGATGCTACTGGATACAAATGCCATTAAAATCACTTGCATACAATCAGGTTTCAATATTGTGCATAGAAATGCAGCAACTAACTATAGATGGAATATTGTGCAAATGGCATTAGACAGAATGAAGCCACTGTTGGCATTAAAATGAAGCCGCTATTGGCATTAAAATGAAGCAACTCTAGATGGAATATTATGCTCATCATACTTAGCAAATTTAAAAGGAAGATCTCGCTTAATAATTAGCATAGCACATTTTTCATGAGATATCAAATTATCAATCCTTATGGATTTTAGCTTTCCTTGCATGTCTAACATCTTCTGACCAACGTCTCCAAATTTAACATTGTTACAAACTTTATGATGACGTTGTAGAGAATTGGTCCCTATAGTCTTCCTCCAGCTGCATATGATGTACCACAGGCATTGCATTTTGCTCTTTGCCTTCCCTCACTATTCAACCCTTCTTCGCGAGTAAAAACTTCCAAACAATGGATTTCTCCTTACTCTTATTCTTCTTGATTTCACTAGGTTCCACTGACTCACACTCTTGTTCAACGGTTAGGTCCAAATCTACATCATCACTCTCATCAATTGGAGCCAAGAAATCCATATCAAATCTAAGTCCTATGTAACACCCCAATAATTCTAACGTGTAGATACATTGAAATGCACAGCTTAGCAATAATCAGAGGACACATTTCCTGCTTAAGTATTGAACGTACAAACTTTTTCCGACAATAAACCATAATATCTCGGAGTCATCCGTCTTAAATTCCATAAAGGTTCACCGTTTTCACGACTCAAAAGTAATACATACCCAATTTGTCCAATACTATAAACAGAAATTAAAGCGGTTTATACAACTCATAAACAATACAAGTCATATAACCATAACATAGAAAAGCAAAACAGGATCTAAAAACATCAAGACTGGAATTCCTTGACATCTCCACGAGCTGGTCAACTATCCGTGCCGGTTACTCTTTCTCTTTCCCCGCTTCTCTGTAAAAACAACAATAATGATTGGGTGAGACAACTTGTCTCAGTGAGTTCTACCGTGCCCCCTCACTATCACTCGGTTTGATTTTAAAACCGATTACCACATAGTTAAATATATATAACTATTTATCAACATAAATATAGCCCATTACCGACCGTGCAACCGTTCACAATTCTCGGTAATTAAGTACTATCATTTATATTATTAAGCCTAGTCGATTAAATTATAATCACTAGCTTACTAAGCGAAACACCGGCCGTGCAACCTTTCACAATTCCCGGTGAATCGTACACTTATTTTACCATAAATCGGCCGTGCAACCTTTCACAATTCCCGATAACCTACGTTAGACCACGCCATAAAGTTTCAGGGCCTTGGGTGAGGGCGCATGACTTCCCTTCCTAGTATGCTATTTCGTTGGGTCGTCACCCAACTCGATATAATCTATATATCGTACCCGCATTGAACCGTCACTTAAGTTCTAGATAATCTATATCTATTGTTGACCTATAACCCGTTTCGATGAACTCTAAGTTAGACATCCGGTGTTATAATCATATCGTCGTGTTGGATCAGTGACCGGGTTTATTATGCAAAACATTATCTCACACGCGGTCTAAGTTTTGGTTTTTCAAAAGGCTATAACTTTCAGAAACCAGTACATTATGCCATTCAATTTATGTTTATATGGTTAGGTCTCTCAATAAATGTAACACCCTGATAATTCTAACATATAGAATTACCGAAATGCACTAAATGGCATACATCAGAGTAACTTCCTGTTATTGAAATATTGAACACATCTAAAAACTTTCGATAATACATATCAAATGGTTCTCTGAACCTCATAAACTTTCTGAAAATGCTTAAGTTCCAAAACTTAAGACTTGTACATAATCCTGGTGTTCAATACTCAAAACATAAAGTAGCGGAAACGATTTTACAACTTAACAACGAAAGTTATACAATCGGAACATAGAAACAATAAACGGAACAAAGGTCTAAAACATGAAACTATGTCTTCAATGGCTCCAAGAGTCACACCAGCTAACCGTGCTTTATCGCCTTTGCTTTCCCTTGTTTCTCTGTAAAAACCACAAATATGAAGGGTGAGATAAACATTATCTCAGTGAGTCCTATCGAGACCCCTTACTACTCTAGCGGTTCATTATGCTTTGTTTTGAACTCATGGTCCTAAAAAGTGACCACGTGGAAATACATTTAGTTCCTGTAACCTTCATGCTCATGGCCCTCGTAAGCGACACATGCAGCATACAATCTTTTGTTCCATGTTTTTAGCATAACACCTCAGTCTACCTATTTTATAGGCATCTCTTGACTTTGGTGAACCCATCCCGCTATTTCTAGTGGGGGGAAACATTCTTGAGTCTAGGTTTTGGGGCTCATGACTTCCCCTCCCCTAGTATGCTAACCTCTTAGGGTCGTCACCCTTTTTCCTCTTGTATTTATTATACATTAACAGTCTGTGTACCCGCAATGGGCTGTTAGTCATTTCAGTAAAGTACCATGTACCATATCAGTCAATTACAGTGTATAATATCAGTCAAATACCGTGTATTATTATCATTCTTGACATATGCACTCTCGCGTTCTCTAAGTGCGGTTTTCCATTTTATTCATAACACACAAACTTTCTATCGAACATGTTCAATCTCATACCATTGTTACCTTTACATTGTTGTGGAACCTTGGGGAATGGGTTAGAAGAGGATTGGAATCATTTGGAATGGATAAAAAGGTACTTTGAAATTGAAGGTCAGAAAGTCTCACACGACCCGTGCGTGTAGGCGCACGACCCGTGCGTTTTTGAACAGTTTGCAGAAGATTTCCAGAAAGATACGCATGACCCGTGCGACTTGGCGCACGATCCGTGCGTTATCCACTAAAATTTTAGAAAGTTCCAGAGACATACGCACGACCCGTGCGACTAGGCGCACGATCCGTGCGTGTTTTAAAAATCCAGTTCTTGTCGTATCAGATGGAGGCGCACGACCCGTGCTCATAGGCACACGATCCGTGCGTCTCTATCAGTTTTCCAGAAAATAGGTTTTTCATGAAAAAATCCATTTCGTTCCGATTCCAAAATCTCTTCCGACCGACACCCAAACATCAATACACATTCTAACAGTATAATACAACATGCATATTCAATCCAATCAATCAAACAATATATGATTTAAGTCACGATCCTTTTGAGAAAACGGTTTTCGAAGAGTATCCTTTCTTTACCGGAAATGAGTGACAAGAGTTTTCGAAGATTAAAGACTCGGACACAAACACATTCCCTAAGCGAGTTATAGAACTCACCTATCGTGATGAAAATCATGCAACACCGGAACTCCGAGAACTCAACCGCTCCAAAACCACGAACTCTCTTCGAACTCGCTCCAACAACGAACTCAACCACTCCAAATCGCTTGGACAGCAGTTGATTTCGAATCCTAGCTACCCAAACAACTTCAACAGCAATTGTGGCAAGAAAATGAGTCTTGGTACTGAATAATGGGCTCTAGCAAGGACATGCAAACTATTTGGAGCATCAACACTCCATTTTTTGGCTCTATGAAGCTTTGAGGATCTAAAATGGTGGATTGAGAAGGAGAAGGAGATAGGTTGCAACAGTGGTATCAATGGATGGAGAATAAGAAACTGAGTTTAATAGTGGAGAGAAACATGACATGCATCAAACTTTTGGTTCCCACTCTTCTTCCTCCCCCTCTTCGAGTTCTCTCCCTCTCTCTCAAGCTCCCTTTCTCTCTATTCTTTCTTTCTTTTGCTGAAACTAAAAAAATGAGGTGTGTTGTGGTGTTTAGCTGGGTATCACAAGCTAAAAGGTTGCAAAGACTAAAATACCCCTCAGCAATTAGTTCACTTCTCATACCATGACATGGGCTACTCTAATGATTTAGCCAAATTCTATTAACTTAACACCATTATTCTAACTAGGCATTATTATAGTTTCTATATCACATAATTAATGCAACTAATCAACTTAACCTCGTGCTAATTTAATTAAATCTAATTAGCTAATTAGGGGATGTTACAATCACCCAAAGTTTTTAAAAATTTTGTCCTCAAAATTGACAAAACGTACCTTACTCGAATAACAAAGGATATTTCACCCGCATGGTCTCCTCTACTTCCCATGTCGCTTCGTCAGGTGACGCACCGTCCCAAAGCACCTTGACAATAGGAATTGATCTCGTCCGGAGCGTTTTCTCACCACGTTCGACGATCTTAATTGGAGTAGGCTGATAAGATAAATCCGGTCTGATGTCAATCGCTTCATAACTTAAGGGTTGATTCGGATCCTGAATATACTTCCTTAACTGCGATACATGAAACACATCATGTAATCTGGACAATTCTAGAGGTAATGCAATGCGATACGCTACCGGCCCAACTCGCTCGATAATCTGGAAGGGTCCAACATACCGAGGACTGAGCTTCTTCGCTCGCAAGGCAATACCGGTCCCGATGGTTGGAGAAAGTTTCAAAAAGACATGGTCTCCTTCTTCGAATTCTAACGGCCTTCTTCTCTTATCCGCATAACTCTTTTGTCGACTCTGCACGGCTTTCATCCTTTCTCTTATTTGACGGATCTTCTCCGTAGTCTCACGGACTAAATCTGGTCCCAATAATCTCTGTTCGCCTACATCCCACCAACACAATGGTGTTCTGGACTTCCTTCCATACAATGCTTCATATGGAGCCATTTCGATACTAGAATGATAACTGTTGTTGTATGAGAATTCCACCAATGGAAGATGATCCTCCCACCTGCCTCCACTATCGAGTACACAAGCCCTCAACATATCCTCCAATGTCTGGATTGTCCTCTCAGTCTGCCCGTCTGTCTGAGGATGGTAAGCGGTGCTAACACACACCTTTGTTCCCAACGCCATATTCAATGCTCTCCAAAATCGAGATGTAAACTTGGGATCTCGACCACAGATGATACTTGTAGGGATTCCATGCAACTTCACAATATTCTTGAGATATTCATCTGCTAACCTAGCAACCTTGTGAGTCGAACGCACTGGAATAAAATGAGCGGACTTAGTCAGGCGATCCACTACTACCCAAATAGAATCATTTCCGGTTTGGGACCGTGGTAATCCCATGACAAAATCCATAGATATGCTTTCCCATTTCCATTCAGGTACATTCAACGGTTGTAACTGGTCACCTGGCTTCTGGTGCTTTATCTTAACCTTTTGAAAAGTCAAGCATCGAGACACGAATTCTGCAATATCCACTTTCATACCCGGGCACCAGTACAATTGCTTTAAATCTCGATACATCTTGGTAGACCCAGGATGTATTGAGAATTGACTCTTATGAGCCTCCTCTAAGACCTGCCTCTTTACATTCTCATTATTCGGCGCACAAATTCTACCATCAAAGTAAATCACACCATCACCGTCTTCGGTGTAGTTCGACAATCTCTTCTGCGCTTGTAGTTCCACATCATCTTCTTGGGTTGAGCGAATTAGATTTCTCAAGGGACTTGAAATCCGAATGTGACTCAACACCAACCTGTTCCTTCTTGACTTCACTCTCAAATTGAGGTCTCTAAACGATTCCAACAAAGACATCTCGTGCATCATCAACTCTGCAGTATGGATAGACTTCCGGCTTAAAGCATCGGCCACAACATTAGCCTTACCAGGATGGTACTTCAATTCAAAATCGTAATCCTTCAGGAACTCTACCCATCTCCTCTGTCTGTTGTTCAGCTCCTTTTGGTCAAACAAATACTTAAGGCTCTTGTGGTCACTAAAGACTTCGAAACGAGACCCATACAGGTAATGTCTCCAAATCTTTAGGGCGAACACAATCGCCGCCAACTCTAAATCATGAGTTGGGTAATTCCCTTCATGCGGCTTCAACTGCCTGGAGGCATAGGCAACTACTTGTTGACTCTGCATCAGGACACATCCCAAACCCTTACCAGAAGCGTCGCAATAGATTTGGAATCCTACTGACGGATCCGGAAGAATCAGGATATGTGCAGAAGTCAAACGACTCTTCAATTCCGCGAAACAATTATCACAGTCTGAGTCCCAAACAAACGGCTGACCCTTGCGAGTTAACCGAGTGAGTGGAAGAACCAGCTGGGAAAATCCTTGAATGAATCTCCGATAATACCCGGCTAATCCCAAGAAACTTCTTACCTCAGTAACTGTAGACGGCTGCTCCCAGTCTACCACCGCTTCGATCTTACTGGGATCCACTGCAACACCAGTCCTAGATATCACATGGCCCAGAAACTTAACTTCGGGCATCCAAAAGTCACATTTGGACGGCTTAGCATACAACTTCCTCTCTCGGAGTACGTTCAGAACAATTCGGAGATGTTGCACATGCTCCTCAATCGTCTTAGAGAACACCAAGATATCATCAATGAACACTACCACAAACTGATCCAGATAAGGATTAAAAATCCGATTCATATAATCCATGAATACGGCTGGAGCATTGGTCAAACCGAAGGGCATCACTACAAATTCATAGTGTCCATATCTCGTACGGAAAGCGGTCTTCGGGACGTCCAAAGCTCGAACCCTGATTTGGTGATAGCCGGACCTCAAATCAATCTTCGAAAATACGGAAGCTCCCCTCAACTGATCCAGCAAATCATCAATTCTCGGCAGAGGGTACTTATTCTTGATAGTCACCTTATTCAACTGACGATAATCAATACACAATCTCATACTTCCGTCCTTCTTCTTGACGAGCAACACTGGAGCACCCCATGGTGAGGCACTCGGCCGGATGAACCGCTTGGAAATTAGCTCTTCTAGTTGAACTTTCAATTCCCTCAACTCTAACGGCGACATTCTATACGGGGCTATAGAAATAGGTCCAGTGCCCGGAACCAACTCTATAGAAAATTCCACCTCACGATCCGGAGGAAATGAAGGAACTTCATCGGGAAACACATCAAGGAATTCGTTAACAACTTGCACAGAAGATAAATCCTGACCTGTCTCAGTAGATGCAGACAGCATCATGACGTAAGCTTCTGCGCCTTGGAACAGATAATTACTGGCCGAAGTGAAAGAAATAACAGCTTCAGATTTGGGCGGTTGTAGCTCTACTGACTCGGAGGCGAAACCGATAGTTCGATGGAAGCAATCTATAGTCACATGGTTGGCCGTCATCCAACTCATTCCTAGGACGACGTCCATGCCCTTCATTGATAAACAAATGAAGTCTACTACAAAATTCCTGCCTCCAATGGATAGAAGACAATTTTCACATATCGCTTGGGTCTGACCACTACCTTCAGAAGCAGTCTTAATGGAGATTGGTTGAGGCAAAGGAGTTAAAGCCAATCCCAACCGATCGACACAAACTTGAGATATAAAACAATGGGTCGCACCCGAATCATATAAAATACTAACGGAGTTATTAAAAAGAGATCCCATACCCCTTAGTAGATTATCTGACGGTGTGACCTTCTGGGTGTCCAAGGTGTAAACTCTTCCATGAGTTGTAGTAGCAGCAGGGTTACTTCCTTGACTCTTCTCCTTCTCTGGGCAGTCCCGTGCAAAATGACCGTCTTTCTTGCAGAAATAACACTTGTTGGATCCCATCTGGCATTTACCCTGATGGTACTTTCCACAGTTGGAACATGTACTGAACCTTGATGAGTACGATGACTGAACCTGTTTCCCTTTGTTGGAGTTGTGCCTGGGACCCGTCTGATGGTTAGATGATCCGACATTCTTCTTATTCTGATGGAATACTTTCCTGCTTGCATATAACCTCTTCAAGTCACTCTCAGCTATGTGTGCTTGTTGAACCATAGCAGCATAGTTAGTATAAGCAAAAGAACTCAAACTCTGAGCAATGTCTTCTCTTAGCCCATACTTGAACCTTTCGGTTTTCCACTTGTCATTGGGAGCATACCCGGCCAAACCGAAGAATTGATATAACTCTTCAAACTTAGCCGCGTACTGACCCATAGTTGAACTTCCTTGAGTGAGAGTCAGAAATTCGTTCTCCTTGTCGAACCTCATGGCTGTCGGAAAGAACTGCTCCAAGAATACCTGCTTGAAATGTTCCCAAGTCTGGGGAGTATCCATAGTTACCATCATGGCTTTGGCATTAGTCCACCAGTTGTTAGCTTCACCTTTCAGCATATGAGTTGCCAATCTCAGCTTGTTATCATCAGTGGCTTGCATAGCTACGAAAATCTTCTCTATATCATCTAGCCAATGCTGGGATTCCATGACGTCCGGTCCTCCTCTGAACTCGGACGGCTTCATTTTCAGGAATTCAGAGAAAACCCTCCTTGGGTCAACTTGAGGCTCAGGGACTTGTTGGGGCTGAGCTTGAGCATTCTGTTGCATCTGCAACATATCTTCCATCATCTTCTGTTGTCTCTCGATCACGTTCTGCATCCATGCAGAATGCGGATCAATTGGTGGGTTATCCCTCGAGTAATTCTGCTATCTTGCTTCTTGTGATACTAAGAGACATTGAGAGCATAATGTAACACCCCGATAATTCTAACATATAGAATTACCGAAATGCACTAAATGGCATACATCAGAGTAACTTCCTGTTATTGAAATATTGAACACATCTAAAAACTTTCGATAATACATATCAAATGGTTCTCTGAACCTCATAAACTTTTTGAAAATGCTTAAGTTCCAAAACTTAAGACTTGTACATAATCCTGGTGTTCAATACTCAAAACATAAAGTAGCGGAAACGATTTTACAACTTAACAACGAAAGTTATACAATCGGAACATAGAAACAATAAACGGAACAAAGGTCTAAAACATGAAACTATGTCTTCAATGACTCCAAGAGTCACACCAGCTAACCGTGCTTTATCGCCTTTGCTTTCCCTTGTTTCTCTGTAAAAACCACAAATATGAAGGGTGAGATAAACATTATCTCAGTGAGTCCTATCGAGACCCCTTACTACTCTAGCGGTTCATTATGCTTTGTTTTGAACTCGTGGTCCTAAAAAGTGACCACGTGGAAATACATTTAGTTCCTGTAACCTTCATGCTCATGGCCCTCGTAAGCGACACATGCAGCATACAATCTTTTGTTCCATGTTTTTAGCATAACACCTCAGTCTACCTATTTTATAGGCATCTCTTGACTTTGGTGAACCCATCCCGCTATTTCTAGTGGGGGAAACATTCTTGGGTCTAGGTTTTGGGGCTCATGACTTCCCCTCCCCTAGTATGCTAACCTCTTAGGGTCGTCACCCTTTTTCCTCTTGTATTTATTATACATTAACAGTCTGTGTACCCGCAATGGGCTGTTAGTCATTTCAGTCAAGTACCATGTACCATATCAGTCAATTACAATGTATAATATCAGTCAAATACCGTGTATTATTATCATTCTTGACATATGCACTCTCGCGTTCTCTAAGTGCGGTTTTCCATTTTATTCATAACACACAAACTTTCTATCGAACATGTTCAATCTCATACCATTGTTACCTTTACATTGTTGTGGAACCTTGGGGAATGGGTTAGAAGAGGATTGGAATCATTTGGAATGGATAAAAAGGTACTTTGAAATTGAAGGTCAGAAAGTCTCACACGACCCGTGCGTGTAGGCGCACGACCCGTGCGTTTTTGAACAGTTTACAGAAGATTTCCAGAAAGATACGCACGACCCGTGCGACTTGGCGCACGATCCGTGCGTTATCCATTAAAATTTTAGAAAGTTCCAAAGACATACGCACGACCCGTGCGACTAGGCGCACGATCCGTGCGTGTTTTAAAAATCCAGTTCTTGTCGTATCAGATGGAGGCGCACGACCCGTGCTCATAGGCACACGATCCGTGCGTCTCTATCAGCTTTCCAGAAAATAGGTTTTTCATGAAAAAATCCATTTCGTTCCGATTCCAAAATCTCTTCCGACCGAGACCCAAACATCAATACACATTATAACAGTATAATACAACAGGCATATTCAATCCAATCAATCAAACAATATATGATTTATGTCACGGTCCTTTTGAGAAAACGGTTTTCGAAGAGTATCCTTTCTTTACTGGAAATGAGTGACAAGAGTTTTCCAAGATTAAAGACTCGGACACAAACACATTCCCTAAGCGAGTTATAGAACTCACCTATCGTGATGAAAATCACGCAACACTGGAACTCCGAGAACTCAACCGCTCCAAAACCACGAACTCTCTTCGAACTCGCTCCAACAACGAACTCAACCACTCCAAATCGCTTGGACAGCAGTTGATTTCGAATCCTAGCTACCCAAACAACTTCAAAAGCAATTGTGGCAAGAAAATGAGTCTTGGTACTGAATAATGGGCTCTAGCAAGGACATGCAAACTATTTGGAGCATCAACACTCCATTTTTTGGCTCTATGAAGCTTTGAGGATCTAAAATGGTGGATTGAGAAGGAGAAGGAGATAGGTTGCAACAGTGGTATCAATGGATGGAGAATAAGAAACTGAGTTTAATAGTGGAGAGAAACATGACATGCATCAAACTTTTGGTTCCCACTCTTCTTCCTCCCCCTCTTCGAGTTCTCTCCCTCTCTCTCAAGCTCCCTTTCTCTCTATTCTTTCTTTCTTTTGCTGAAACTAAAAAAATGAGGTGTGTTGTGGTGTTCAGCTGGGTATCACAAGCTAAAAGGTTGCAAAGACTAAAATACCCCTCAGCAATTAGTTCACTTCTCATACCATGACATGGTCTACTCTAATGATTTAGCCAAATTCTATTAACTTAACACCATTATTCTAACTAGGCATTATTATAGTTTCTATATCACATAATTAATGCAACTAATCAACTTAACCTCGTGCTAATTTAATTAAATCTAATTAGCTAATTAGGGGATGTTACAATAAGTTTTCAAACGCACCTAAGAACACTTCAATCGGACTCCCGGATCAAAAGTTATGCTAAAAATAAATTCAGTAGGGTTTGTTGAAAAATTACATTGCGTCGCGACACGAACAGGTTCCGTCGCGACACAAAAAGTTACAGAAACGAAATTGTCACAAAATTAAGCATGGTCGCGACGGGAAGGGGTTGGGTAGCGACGCGTTGGTTAGCTGAAAGTACATAAAACAGTTTTCCAAAATTCAGTTTTGTGCCGTTTCGCTTTCAATCCGGTATCGAGACATTCTAGGGCCTTTGTAAATTAAAAACAGACAGTATAACCAGCAATTCAGTCCATATTCCAGCGAAAGCATTAAAATCAACAATCCATAAAATACACATATATTTTTAGAAAAACCGTAAAACGCTATTTTCCCGAAAACGGTTTTCGACTCGATAAAATGTCTCAAACCCAGATTTTTGCATAGGATCCAAAATGAAATCCATTCAGAATATTGAAATATCCCTAATCGTGAGTAAAAATCACCTAACGTGATAATGATCACGTAATACCGAGACTTCCGAAGATCAACCGGTCCGACTTCACGAACTAGCTCTGAACTCGATCCAAGCGCGTCCAACCGCTTCCAAGCTGAAACTCCAACAATACAACCCCTCTTCTTGCTACTGAGTTCCTTTCCGGTGTATGGAGTTGATGCCTCTCGTGACCTTGGCGACTCGAACCTCAAATCCGACGGACCGATATTCCCAGCTCCACTCCCGATTTCCAGCATCAGTTTGCAGATTTGCATCAACAGTATCTAGGGCAATTCGTAACCAAAATCCCTCAAACCAGTGTCTGTTGTGTAGAAAATTTTGTCTACTTTCTGATGGAGGAAGTGAGATGATCAAAGCTGAACCTTTGAGTGAAAAAGGCATTAGTGGAAAGAGGAGAGAAAATGTGAAAGAATGGTGGTGAAACTTCTAACATGCATGAGAGTTGGAGATGATCCATCAAGCTCTTCTTCTCACTCTCACTCACGCCTCTCCCTCTCATTCTCGTTGAAAGCTCTTTTCTTTTCCTTGAATTCTGGTGTTCAGTAAAGTGAGGTACAGGAGAGGTTGTTGAGTTGCTGTTTTAATATTGGAGCTGAGGGTGGAGTTTTAAAAGGGGAAAAGACCTAAATACCCTTAAGAAATTTTATTACTTTGATACACTTCTAAATAACCACTAACCCATAATTTCCCTTATCAATCATGGTTATGGTCTTGTGGAATTGGGGAGTGTATTTGATGTTGGGTAATTTGGGTTACGGGCTTAAGGGACACGGAAATGACCAAAATGCCCTTACTCCTAATTTCTCATAACAATGCACGAAATCCGAACAACTTGCGTGTTATTTCGTATGATTGAACAATTAGATATCGCTTTCGCGACATAGATGTATCCGAGACTCGATTTATCAGTTAATTTCGTAAACCGAAATTACTGAAACTAGGGGTGTTACATCCTAACACACAATAAATTCAATTTTAATTACCAAAAAATATTCTAATAAACAGTATAATAAATCTCCAAAACTCAAACCCTTAAAGTGATAAAAGAATGTTTCCATCAATTTCCAGTTTGATATCACATTTTGGTATTTCACAGTGAAGATAAATGCAATTCGGCCAAAGTGTTGTTCAAATCAAAACTGAAGTGAATACATTTAAGATTTTGTAATGGAAAAAATACATAAAGGAAACGATAGAAATGTGAGAAGGATACTGAATCAAGATTCAAGATCAATTAATATTTTTTGCAGCATATGCTAATAATCTAATATGGATTTTATTGAATTATATTATATTGAAAACTTTAAACAACAAAGCAAAAACACTTTGTAGTAGTGTTTCAAATGACAATATATCTCAACATCATACAGTAACAGTATTTCTAACTTATTCCACCTGAAGATACAACAAATAAAAGAGAGAAATATAAAAAGGGAAATACCTGGAAGTCTGGAACGCGCGCAGGTAGAATAGAATCGCTGATGTTGAACGCGCACGGGAAGTCTGGAAATTAAACTTTTGTGATTAAAACTGAAAACAGAAAGTGAAAATCAAAAAGTGAAAACAGAAACTGAAATACCTGAGTACTGAGAAGTGAGAATTGATGTTGAATCGCTGATGAACGAGACGAAGAGAATGGCTGACAGAGAGAACTGATGGAGAGAATCGCTGAAGTGAGAAGTACTGATGCCGAACCGCTGATGAACTGATGCTGATGAACGCACACTTTCTAGGTCACTCTCTCTCCATTTCTATTGTCTAATATTCTATTTATACAAACAAACTTCTAATGAAATTACCAATTTGAATATCTTATTAACAAGACTCATATTTAATTTAAGGGTAAATATGTCATTACTCTCTCTTTCTTTGTTTTTCTTCTTACACTCTCTTTCTGCCTTTTTTTCTCTTTCTTTTTACACTATCTTTCCTGCTTTTCACTTTTCATTTACAATCTCTTTCTTCCTTTTTTCTTTTTACTTTACTTTTACTTTTCCCATAAACAATTCATCTCTTTCGCTTATCACTTCACTTTAGTTTTTTTA
Source organism: Astragalus membranaceus (assembly GCA_039519185.1). NCBI lineage: Eukaryota > Viridiplantae > Streptophyta > Magnoliopsida > Fabales > Fabaceae > Astragalus > Astragalus membranaceus. The sequence goes on along the minus strand of CM076848.1, from coordinate 118,593,787 downwards.
ACTAAACTTCTAAATTTATACAAACACTACTCTAATAAAATTACCTATAAAAATGTAAATGAGTCACACTTAAAAACAAAAAAAAACTATCGCCTTTTTGGAGAAAGTTGTCGCCTTAAAATTTTAATTTTTCTCTCCGAAATCTGTTTACACTTTTATTGATATTCTACTATCACCTCTTATTGATAATCTACTATCTATCTTTTACTATCTACTATAATCTACTAACAACTAAAATAATCAATTGAACCTACGAGACAACTGCAATGATATATAAGAAAACACAGGATAACTGCACTAATATATAAAAAAAACACATGATTAATATTTGTCATTGATAATTAAAATTTTTGAAGACTACTATAAACCTACTATCTAAAAAACAAGAAGATTTAATGACTATTTAAACTACTAATTAATATTTAAAACAAATATCTCTTATTGATAATCTATTATCTCTCATTTACTATCTACTAAAATCTATTAATCAACTAAAACAATCAATTGAAACTACGAGATAACTGCACTGATATATAAAAAACACGGGATAACTACACTGATATATAAAAGAACACGAGATTAATATTTGTCATTGATAATTCAAATTTTTTATGACTACTACTACAAACCTACTATCTAAAAAACATGAAGACTTTAAAGACTATTTAAACTACTAATTAATATTTAAAACAAATATTTCTTATTGGTAATCTACTATCTAACGTTTACTATCTACTATAATGTACTAATCAACTTAAATAATCAATTGAAACTACAAGATAACTGCACTGATATATAAAAAACACGGGATAACTGTAGTGATATATTAAAAAACACGGGATTAATATTTGCCACTGATAATTAAAAATGTTGAAGACTACTACTACAAACCTACTATCTAAAAAACAAGAACACTTAATGACTATTTAAACTACTAATTAATATTTAAAACAAGTATTTCTTATTGATAATCTACTATCTAACTTTTACTTTCGACTATAATCTACCAATCAACTTAAATAATCAATTGAAACTACGAGATAACTGCACTGAAATATAAAAAAACACGGGATAACTGTATTAATATATAAAAAAACACGGGATTAATATTTGACATTCATAATTAATTTTTTGAAGACTACTACTACTAGAAACCTACTATTTAAAAAACTGGAAGACTTAATGACTATTTAAACTACTAATTAATATTTAAAACAAATATTTCTTATTGATAATCTACTATATAACGTTTACTATCTACTAGAATCTATTATTCAACTAAAATAATCAATTGAAACTACGAAATAACTGCACTGATATATCAAAAAACACGGGATAACTGTAGTGATATATAAAAAAACATGGGATTAATATTTGCCAATGATAATTAAAGTTTTCGAAGACTACTACTACAAACCTACTATCTAAAAAACAAGAAGACTTAATGACTATTTAAACTACTAATTAATATTTAAAACAAGTATTTCTTATTGATAATCTACTATCTAACTTTTACTTTCTACTATAATCTACCAATCAACTAAAATAATCAATTGAAACTACGAGATAACTGCAATGAAATATAAAAAAACACGGGATAACTGGAGTAATATATAAAAAAAACACGGGATTAATATTTGACATTCATAATTATTTTTTGAAGACTACTGGTACTAGAAACCTACTATTTAAAAAACTAGAAGACTTAATGACTATTTAAACTACTAATTAATATTTAAAACAAATATTTCTTATTGATAATCTACTATATAACGTTTACTATCTACTATAATCTATTATTCAACTAAAATAATCAATTGAAACTACGAAATAACTGCATTGATATATAAAAAAACACGGGATAACTGCAGTGATATATAAAAAAACATGGGATTAATATTTGCCAATGATAATTAAAGTTTTTGAAGACTACTACTACAAACCTACTATCTAAAAAAGAAGAAGACTTAATGACTATTTAGACTACTAATTAATACTTAAAACAAATATTTCTTATTGATAATCAACTATCTAACTTTTACTTTCTACTATAATCTACCAATCAACTAAAATAATCAATTGAAACTACGAGATAACTGCACTGATATTTTAAAAAATAACACGGGATAACTGCAATGATATATAAAAAAACACGGGATTAATATTTGTCATTGACAATTATAATTTTTGAAGACTACTATAAACCTACTATCTAAAAAAACAAGAAGGCTTAATGACTATTTAAACTGATTAATATTTAAAACACATGTGACAAATATTTGTCACTAATACCTTAAACCGGGCAAATATTTATCACTGATATATAAAAAATACGGGATAAATATTTCTTATTGATAATTGTAACACCCTGGTTTTTTCTTACATAGAAAATACCAAGATATACAGCATAGCATACATCAGAGATAACCTACTGTCATTAGATATTGAACACAAACTAAAACTCGATAAAAATTTATCAAGCGATCCCTCATAGCAATAATAAACCTCCCATCATCCTAGCATTCAATATTATGCAATACAGAAATAGCGGAAACGATTTATTTCTTCTAATATCAATACAAGTCATAACATCGAAAATACAATGACAGCAAGGGAATTAACATAAACCCTAAACTAAATGTAACACCCCGATATTTCTAACAAGTAGGAATACCTAAGTGCACCATCCCTAATACATCAAAGATATCATTTCCTGTCTAGATACTGAACACCACTATAAATTTTTCGCTGAATAATACCAAAACAGTTTTAAACATAGTTAAAACCACGACGATTCCCTGACCATCAACATCAACTACATTTAGCGTTCAATATCTTACAAGAAAGCGCGGAAATAAGTACATAACTTTTACAACAGTTAAAGTCATAATGTCGTGATACATAGCTAACAAGGGAAAACATAAACTTAAGCATAAAAGCTAAGTCTTCAACAACCATCCGAGTACAACCTACTCGTGCCTCTTGGATCTCCACTTTCCCTGTTGTTTCGCCCGAAAAAGTCCCCGAGGGAGAACCTTTCTCGTTCACAACTTTTCCTAAGACAATGAAGCCGCCACCAATATTTATTAAGGAAAATATTAGGAAAACCTTTTTTGGAAAGCGATTGGTCTTGCGAAACTAGAGAATAGGGTTCGGGAGTCGATTACGCGCAGGGAAGGTGTTAGCACCCCACACGTCCTCTCTACTGAGAGGGAACCTTTAATTAAATGTGTGGTTTTAGTGTGTTGACTTGAAAATACTTAATTTTGAGGGGGTTGTGTTAATGGAAAGAGGGGGTTGTGTTAAAAGAAATGGGCTTCTGAGGGGGTTGTGTTAATGGAAAGAGAGGGTGTGAATAGTCATCCGACCCAAAAAAAAGAAATGAAACTAACATAGCCCAAACTTACTATATGAAGCAACTTGTACATTTCAGCAACCCTAATCTTCTCTTCTCCAACACTGTGCCGTTTTTAGTCACAAAGGGGAGAGAGAAAAAAAATTCAGTCATGGAGAGAGAGAGAGAAATCGTGGAGAGAGAGAGAGAACAAAAATGAAATAAAGGAGAGGAAAAAGGGAGAAGGTATAGTGAAGGAGGGTTGCAAAAGTTATGGGGTGGTGGTGTGGTGTTTGTTTTATGGCGGTGGTGTGGTGGTTTGGAGGTGGAGGACACGGTGGTTCATGGCGTTTTGGGGTGGTGAGAGAGAGAGCCTAAGGGAGAGAGAAAGGAGGGGGGTGCGATGGTGGGGTGATTGTTTGAAGGAGTGCAGCGGTTTGGGTGGCGGAGACGGGGCGGTCGCCGGAGCTCGCGGCGGTGCTCGCCGGAGACAGTGACGGTGATGTTATCTCTGTAGTTTTCTTCTCTCTTTCTACTCTATGTCTCCTCTCTAACCTTTCTCTCTTATTTTCATCTTTTTTTTCTCTTCTTTTTTTGTTACTAATAGTTCCTCCTCCACTCTCCTTTTTTTTTCTCCCCCTCCCTTGGCTTCTGTATCCTCTATGTGTTGTTGTCTTGGTGTTGATATATTTTTTTTTTCCTTGCTTTGTTCCAGTGCCCCTCACTATGGTTCCCCTCCCCTTTCTTCTGTTCCCTTTTTCCTTCTGTGTGTGTTGTTGTGATGTTTGATTCTTTCTCTTTTTTTTGTGTTCCCAGTGCCCCTCCTTCCTTATCTGATTTTCGTTTCCCTCTTTCATAGAGTTTCAGTTTTGATTATTTGTTGTTTTTGCCAGCTAGAACCTCTTGAAATGTCCCTCTCAAAGTCTAAGTCTATGATGCTGCATCTCTTGCTTTTTCTGATTCTCTCTTTGACCCTTCTTTATTTCCTTATTTGATGTTTGCTGGCATGGCTCATAAGAGCAGATGGTGCAGCAACTTCTTTGGTGAAAAAAGAAAAAAATTTGATAAAAGAGACTATAACATTTAGCCAAATATAGAAGATGCTTTTCTTTTTTGTAATTTTTGTTTTCTATATTTTTTTTGTATTTTTTTGGTATTTTTGGACAGTTTGGACTCTAAACACTCCTAAATTGTAATAAAAATAATATTTGACATTTTTGGACTATGAACTACTCAAAATAAATTAAAAAGGCAAATAAAGAATACTAAAAAAAAGAACTAAGAAGTTGGGCCAAACACAAAACGAAAATGGGCCCGACTGAACAAAAGTGCTTAGAATGAAACCCAAATAGAAGAAATAGGCCCATTAAGCGATAAATACTAAAAAAATGAATTGGAACCAAGTTTGTAGGCCCAAATCAAAATGATAAGCCCAATAGTGAGAAAAGCGACTTAAATAAGCCCACTTAGGTTCAACTAGGCCCAAATATCAAGATTAAACTGAAGAATGCCGAAATGATCGATCATTCGCGCGCATGCCTAGCTTAAGTAACGGTATTTCGACTTAATTGAACGGATAATTGAAATTGGCTTAAATTAAAAAAAAGACGCTATTCTAACTACTCAAAATACAAATTAAATAAAACAAGTGACTAAAAGAAGGCGGACAAAATTGGGGTATGACAGCTGCCCCTCTTTATTCGGATTTTATCAAGAAATATGAATTGGCCGAGACATATTTCGAAGATAAAATAGGAATAAAGAATTCAGAAATTATACCAATTGTGTCTACTTAGAGAAACCCGAATTTCTCTTTTTTTTTTGTTTTTTTTTTGGAAAGATGGACACTTTCGTGTCGATGCGAAAACAGTAAATGAACACTGACGTGCAGACAGAAAAGGTAAAATGGGCACTTGGCGTGCAGACAGAAAAGTAAAATGGGTACTTGGCGTGCAGAAAGTGGTAAATTGCCCAGGCTGCCTAAAACCTGTAATCCTTAAACGAACTCTTGACGAATCCGATTTTGCACGTGGCTTTAAGGAGCACGCTCTTCCTGTTGGCCTTTTCGAGCGACCGGGGGGATCGTTATCAGCTCCGGAACTGATATACAGATCAATGCACGGCGTCCACTGTATCTTAGGCTGATACAACTATTCCGTTCAACCTCACATGAGGCTGCGGTCCATCGCGTTGCTCGTACACGATGTGAGACCTGGGCAGAAGGGAGCGATGATCTCTCTGGGCTCCAATCCGCAATGCGCGCCTGAGCGCTCTCTTTTCTTTTCTTTCTTTCTTTTCTTTTCTGTTTCTCTCTTTTCTTTTTCTTTTCTTATTTTTGTTTCTCTCTTTTCTTTTTTCTTTTTTTCTGATCTCCCAACTTGGGGAGCATTTTCTGGAATCTGAAGGCGAGCATTAACACTGCGGTGTTTATCCTCTCTCACTTGTCTGCAGCCGAAAAATGAACCAGTCCATGCAATGCAAATGCCATGATTGCCATTTTCTTTTTCTTTTGTTTATGTCTGATGAATGCATGATTTTCTCCTGTTCTTATATGTCTTTTTCTCCTTCTCTAGCTTCTCTTCTTTCTTTTTTCTTTCTTTTCTTTTCTTTTTTCTTTCTGAACTCTCCCAACTTGGGGGAGCATTTTTTGGAATATGGGGCGAGGGCTAACACCGAAGTGCTCATCCTCTATTTGTACCTGCTACTGAAAATGAACAAATGCATGCAATGCAAATGCCATGATTGCTGTTTTCTTTTTCTTATGATGAATGTAATGCAAACGTCTGAATTTCTTTTTCTGTCTTGCTCTTTTTATGAAGTGCAGGTATGCGAATGCAAAATTTTGGTGTTTGATGATATGTAATGCTCTTGCGTTTTGATGAAATGGCAGATGATATGCAATGGAAAACTCTTTTTTTTTAGAGACCTTAGGATTCTTGAGTGATCAGTTCAAGTGTCCTATCGCGATGACTATTTCGAATGTACATTCGACTTAGTCTCCTATTTATTGAAAATGATTCGATGTCTGATGCAATGATGATGAATGCTTGGTTTGCTAGAAAGAAAGCAGTAAATGAACACTTGGTGTGCTGATGAGAAAACAGTAAACGAGGATGAACACTTAGCGTGCTTTTAATGAACCACTTGGGACCCGAGGACATTTGAACTCCGAACTGAAGGAGCGATTGAACTCTAAACTGAAAGAGCATTTGAACTCCGAACTGAAGGAGCGACTGGGAATGAGATCTTGAGACTGACAAGTCCGGGATGACTGACTTGATATGTAGATTGAAGACTGACACTTGAAGTGCTGACTCTTGGAACTAGGCATGAGGATTAACATCTTGTGTTCATCCGCATTTTGCTTAGCAATGCAATGAATGACACATGTAATGCAGACGTATGCCATGATTGATGTCTTGAATATTATGGAATGCTTTTGTTCTTTTGTATCTGCTTCTTCTTTGTAGTTTATGAAATGCAAATATCAACATAATGCTTTGATGTTTGAATGCAAGTGTATGCGGTGATTGATGCTTTGATGAATGGAATGCTTCTGTTCTAACTTCTGTTTGTTTCTTGTGTTGCTTTTGTGGTTTCTTTTCTTTGTTTTCTTTTTTCTTTATTTGCTTTTTCTATGAAATGCAAACATTAATATGATGCGATGCTCTGACGTTTGATGCAATGATTTTTGTTCTTTTTCTTTTATGGAAATGCTAACGTTAATATGATGCAAATGCACTGCTTTAATGTTTGAGGATTGAATGACAAAGGAATGCTTATGAAACGATGAATGATATGGAATGCTGGATGACAGGGAATGTTTCTGTTCTTTTTGTTGCTTTTTTGGAGTTTGCAAGTGAGAGTCAACACTGGATGTGTTAATGAAAAAGCAATGAATGAGAAAACATGAAATGAGGATCGCTTGGGATCAAGGGAGTAGCTTTGAATTATGGACGCAAAGGTCTGGTTTATGGGTCAACATATGTCTGTATTGATCTAATGGTCTGAAGACATGGAATGATTTTGTTCTTTTCCTTTTTATGAAGTGCGAACATTAATATGATGCCAATGCAATGAAAAGATTTCTGCTTTTTCTTCTTTACTATTTTCCTCTATGAAATGCAAGTATTAATATGGTGCAACTGACGTGGAACGTTTTTCTTTTTGCTATGTGATGAATGCACAAAATGTGAAGATGCAAATGTAATGCTTCGATGCATATGCTATAATGAATAGATTGAAATGCCTAGGTGCATGAGGTAAACATTTTGTGAAGATGAGATGCGAGACTTTGAATGCAAGGAATAGAGATGACTATTGCCCATTCTGTTGAAAATTGAATTTGATTCAAACTCCGGTGTTCTCAAGGTTTTTATTTACAAACAACCTCACTTGTTTTCTCTCTCTTTCCATGATGACTGAATTTTAGATATCACGTAAACAACTTGTGCTCTCTCTTTTGAAGCATTGTCTAGTAAGCATGCATAGGAGTGCAAATGTGAATGAATGAGTCAGTTAACTTGGAATTGGTTTAGGGCATGGACTTTTATGGCAAGTGAAGGAATGACCGACATGGCTATTGCCGAAGCTTATGAGGGATCAAGAGATACAAGATTGCCCCAATTCAGGTCTTTGATGAGTGAATAGTTTGCCCCTGTCTAGTGGTGACAACAACTAGGGGCGTAGAAGATGATGAATTGGGAATGCTTCGGCTTTTGAAGGGGAATGTGGATCAAAAGAGATTTCGTCTCAACCCATAAAGTTTGATGTTGCCCCAGTCATAACAAGGACAAAGCTGCCCCAATTAGAATGACAAGGCCTTGTTTAGGATAGTGAGTTGAGAGATTGCCCCGGTGAGGTTTTGTAGGAATGAATGAGGTGAAGGAATGGGAACGCGCTTGCCCCACTTTCGAATGACATTTCAAATGGTTTCTTTGAGTGTGGTTGTGAAAGGCGACAGAGTTATGGTGATGGTTATGAACTGGGGGTGATATATGAATGAGGTGGGCAATGAACAAACCTCCCCAAAGTTGAGTGGAGTGAGAGGTGAGGGGGATGCCCCCTAGTACACACTTTTGGTTTTCTTTAAGAACAACTCAAATGCAATGAAAGTTTTGGACTTTTTAGTATGATGAGAGGCTCCACTTGGTGACCACTAGTCCTTGTTTTAATGCAACATGAATGCATCTTGGAGTGCAAGTCCTTCTTCTTTTTTTACCAACTTTCCTTTTTTGATTGTTTGTTTTTTTTCTTTTTGAGCAGCTTTCTTTTTTCTGCTTGTTTGTTTTTTTCTTTTGAGCAAACACGTCGCGAATAGATAGACTTATTTGTCCTAAAATTAAAACTTGAGAAAATGAAGGCAATTAGTCATTGATCGGAATGGACTTTTTAGGGTTGTGATGTGGAGAAGGGGATGATTGAGCTTAATGAAGTGTTTGGGGTTGATGGGGAGGATGGGTCTTATTCGGTGTTGGCCGATGGTCAATGATTTGTGAGGGAAATGGTTATTAAGTTTGATGAGGTGTTTGGGGGTGGTCGTACCCAATGAGGTGTTTGAAGGTTTTATGAAAGAAAAGATGGCTAAATCCAATGAATTGAGGGCTTTGTTGAAAGGAGGAATGATTCAACCCAATGAATTGAGGGCTTTTTTGAAAGGAGAAATGATTGAACCCATTGAATCTGAGGGCCTCTTTGAAGGGGAGCTCTTATGCTTCATGACAAAATGTATTGACTCTTAATTTATACTCCCTTTGTCTTCCTTTCTTTGTTTTGGGATTCTCCTTTTTGAAACCTTGTTATTCCACTCCTTTTGTGGATTTCCTTTCCTTTTGACTTGGGTGAGAATGATATACCATCTTTAATGTGGAATTAACCCTCGTCCAGAGTGATGGGGATATCTTGGGCTTTTCTTGGCTTAAGATGGGTAGCAAAGGGTATTTTTGTGATTTTGAATCTTTGGCTTAAGAGGGGTAGGAAATGGACTTTCTGGGATTTTAGGTTCTTGAGGGTATGGAGAGATGGCCAAATTTCAAATCCTGATTGCTTATTTCTGTAAGACTTAACTTTAGGACAATAATTTATCTATCTTCATGCGTTTGCTCTTTTGCCCTAATTTTTGCCTGGACCGCTCTTTGCGAGTTTTCAATCCACCGGGCGCTCTTTTTTGCCTAGGCCGCCCTTTGCGGATTTTCAACCTAGCGAGCTTATTTTATCTTTTTTATTTATCATATATTTTTTAGAAAGATTTGCACTAAAAGAATATGATACCGACAAGGAAAATTAGTGATCACAGAATTGCCCCAGCATGGAGGACTTAATGTGTTAGTGAGAATGAACCAAAAAGTCAAGTATGCACTGATAGGAGAGAATATGCGCTTTATGGGTGGACGGGGTGGGGTTAGACTTCGATGGGGAATGATGATAAATGAAGGAAATTGACTGACTCAACCAAGAGAAACTGCACGTGGCATGCGTGCTTACTAGAAGAACGCTTCACAGAGAGTTAATATTGGTTAAAACATGATATGAAAACTTTTTTTGATGAACTGTTTCAGTCTTTTATCATGGAATGGATGAGATGTAATGTCTTTTTTGAAGGAAATACAAATGAGCTATTGATGTGAAAAACTGAGTGCCTTGGAACACCTTGAGTTTGCAAATGAGTGAGGGTAAACTTTTCCAAAAACGAAAGATTACTTTGCAAGAACATCTCGTCTCCCATCACAACATTTTTGTTGTACGCAGTGCATGGATGAAAACATTATGATGTATACATGATGAAAATGAAATGCATGAAAGCATATTCACTTGAAAAGTGTGATTATTCTAAAAGTTTTTTCTTTTTGATGCTTTCTTTTTATGCAAGACGAAATATGAAATGCCAGTGCATCTTTGGATGATGAATGATGCAAGAATGATGCTTCTTCTCAAAATGATTTTTATAGAGGCAAGACAAGATATGAAATGCCGATGCCCCCTTTTTCTTTTGAATGATGAAAGATGCAGGAATGATGTTTTTTTCTAAATGATGATTTTTTTTAGAGGCAAGGCAAAGCATGAAATGCCAATGCCCCTTTTTTCTTTTGAATGATGAAAGATGCAGGAATGATGCTTTTTCTAAATGATGATTTTTTTTTTAGAGGCAAGGCAAAGTATGAAATGCCAATGCCCCTTCCTTTTTTGAAAGATGCATGTATGGAGGAATGATGTATTTGAACCAAAGTGATGAGGTTAATGAAATGGTGCATGAATGCTACATTTTGAATAAATTTGATGATGATTTTTATTCATGATTATGAATGAGATGCTTTCTTGTTTTCATTTTTTTTGTGCAATGAAAAGCATGATACGCACAATGATTTTTTTTCTTTTTTTCTTTTTAAAAAAAATGCGTGGGAAGACAAGATTTTTATTGAATGGAAATGCATGCAAGATGAGAGGTTAATGTATTATGTTTTCATGATGTGTGAAAAAGGACAACAATAATGCATGAGACGCGCTTCTAATAAGACACGATTTTTGGATTTTTCGAGAAAACTAGGAAAAAAAAAGCCTTAGTGAATGGAAACGCACACGTGCGGAGAATGCACTCCTGACAAACCTAAATGAGATAGAGAAAAATGCATGTATGAATTTTATCAAGTTTTTGTTTTATGCAATGCAAATGATGTCTTTATATGAAAATGACGGCGATAATGCGACTTGACATGCTTGTGAAAAAATAAGATGAAAAAATTTTTCGGGTTTGGTGACTGAAATTTTGGGAACATCACCTCATGTAGCCCGGTAAAAGAAAAGACTATGATGATTTTTTGAAAGTTTTGCTTTTTGCCCTTTTTTTTGCAAATTTTGTTTTAGGTAATGCAAGGATGTATGCAAATGATGATGTGAGGCAACCAATTGTCGTTACTCTGAGTAACTTGCATGAAACATTGAGTGGATCCTGACTCGATACTTCACACAATATACTGAAATGTTTCGACATTTTGAAACAAACCTCACTTGATAGGGTCAAAGTGCTCCGATATCGTAGAGTAACATCTCAAATTTGTAGTGCACAAACAAATTTGAGATATTACCCTTCGTCATTCGAAGGTGCACTTTTACTCATTGAGCTTTTACATGAAGAGTTTTTCTATTTTTTCTTTGTTTAGAGAAGATGCATGCATTGGAAACTTTTCATTTTTTCATTTTTAGTTTTGGAACATGATTTTGAAAACTATTTGGAGATGCAAATGATTTACTGGAAAAAGAGGTTTTAGAAAAATGTGCTTGACGGGGTATGACCCGCTCCTACGTATCCCCATTGTAATGAGGAATCAAAGCTTACGTAGTTCTACTGGGTCTTTTTTTTGAAATAATGCTTATGCATGAATGCCATGTTTTGGATGAATTTGGCGAGCGGCTTTTTCCTCTTTTTTGATTATAAACGAAATGCTTAAGCTATGAAGATGACAATTGATTTTTCATTTTTATGCAATGAAATGAAATGCAAGATGAATAATTTTTTTCAAAATTGGAACTTTATTTAATGCAAATGACGCAATGATGCAATGATGCAGGATGCAAGATACTTCATTTTTTTAGGTTTTTGCATAAGGAGGGTATTCACAGGCGGAATTTAGAAAACTTTCACACTATATGCCACCTCATATAGGTGTTTAAGGGAAAATCATATCTCTTTTTTTTATTTTTGAAAATCTTTGAGGGAAAAATTAACTGGACGAAATGCAACAATGCAGCACACAATTTGAGAAGCCCTTGTGACCTAAAAGGGGGTAGAACCTATGATCTAAGGCACTTTGGGGATAATCTTCTCATGTAGCTCTATTCACACCCTCGCAAAGGCCATCAGAGCCACAGTCCCTCTCATGAAAATCAATCCCCGTAAATGCAGCAAACTGCTAGATACGAAGCATCATAAAAGAGCACAACTCTGATTGAAACTTTCGCGAGTAGCCAAACGGACAAAGGTCCTGATGGGCTCCCACTACTCGAATCCACTCATCCTATGGTATCCTAATAGACCTGGGTTATGGTCTCTTTCTCTTAATCATATAGCCTCAAGGTACAAGTGTGTGTGTGCGAAGGGCATTTCCTTAAAAAAACTACCCCACCTGCAAATGAAAATCCAGAACAGTCCAGACAATAGAAAGCAATAACATGTCGTCTACCCTAGGGTTCAATACCAATCAAATACAACTAATCTAGGGTGCCGACAACAATAGAAGTAACTATCTATTATTTTAAACAAAAGCAAACATAGAAGAAGAATGCATATGGATGCAACATGCTTATGAAAAAGAGGAAGAATAGAGGCAAAGCAAGATCTTCAAATCAATCCCACAAACCAACACACTTAATTAATTAGGCTTGACCCACTTTTGAAAAAAATGTTTTTTAGTCCCCAGTGAAGTCGCCAGCTGTTGCGCCCGAAAAAGTCCCCGAGGGAGAACCTTTCTCGTTCACAACTTTTCCTAAGACAATGAAGCCGCCACCAATATTTATTAAGGAAAATATTAGGAAAACCTTTTTTGGAAAGCGATTGGTCTTGCGAAACTAGAGAATAGGGTCCGGGAGTCGATTACGCGCAGGGAAGGTGTTAGTACCCCACACGTCCTCTCTACTGAGAGGGAACCTTTAATTAAATGTGTGGTTTTAGTGTGTTGACTTGAAAATACTTAATTTTGCCTCTCTACTTCTTATTGAAAAATTCTTAATGAAAATCTTTATTTATTATGAAAAAAGGGGGAAAATGGGTTTTAAAAAAAAAGCGCTTGACGGGACATGGCCCGGTCCTACGTATCTCCCGGTGCGATGGAGAACTCAAAGCTACGTAGTTCTTCTTTATCCTGAAAAAAAAGGTTTTTGTCTTTTATCTTTTTAGTGAGTTTTCGAAATAGGACGAGCATCTAGTGAATGATTAAACTAACCAAGGTTATGGGTAATCACTGCTAAGTACTCTTGAAAATGAGAGTCACTACCGCCAGTCAGACGAACAAAGGTTCTGATTGACTATTAGTAGCAACCCGTTTTTTATTTGCCTTTTCGAAAGTAGTTTTCGAAAAAGATTGATTGGCACGAATGATCAAACTAACAAAGGTTATGAGTGATCATCACTTGTTGTTCTTTGGGGAAAAAGACATCGCCACCAATGGCTAGACGAACAAAGGTTCTGATTAACCACTAGCGACGATGGGTTGAAAATGATTTTAGAAAGGAAAAGGTTTTTGTTCTGAAAATGATCTTGGTTAGCGAAAGTGATTCTTTTTGTTACGAAAATAACTTTTTTCTTTTCGTTATGCAAATGCTAAACTTTTTATGGTTGCGCTTGACGAGAATGTGACTCGCTCCTACGTATCCCAAATGGGAATCAAAGCGACGTAGTTCTAACGAGCCTTGAAAATGAAAGTCTTTTTGCTTTGGTTTTGGAAAGTAAAGGACGTTCATAATGATCAAAACAACAAAGGTTATGGGTGACCATTATTAGAACCCACTTAAGTGCATGTAAAAATCTCTTTTGAAAAATGAAAGCCCTCATGATGACCAAACTAACAAAGGTTATGGGTGGCCATCACTAGCACTTGCTATGACTTCGATACTTAGGAAAATATCTTTTGAAATTGAAAGCATTCATGATAATCAAACTAACAAAGGTTATGGGTGATTATCACTAGTAGCTTATGCATATGAAAACATCCTTTTTTTTGAAGCATAGGCTCTTAGGACAATTAAACTAACAAAGGTTATGGGTGATTGTCACTAATTACAATTTTCATGCTGAGCTATTTAGAAAAGAAAAACAACGAATGCAAAAAGATTTGGAGATTCAAGCATGGCACATTCATTGAAATCGAATCCTTAGGTAAACAACAACATGGTCATAACTTGCAATTAATCTCATTTGAATTCTTGAGCAAATACTAGCCTAGACTACACATGTTAAACCACAACACATAGATAGGCAAAGAAGGAACTTGAATTGGGCATTAAGCAAAAATGCAAGAGTAGGCAAGATTGGACCTAAATGCGCATCTAATGGAAGATGCTAGGCGAGAACCATGCTCAAATATTTCTACAAAACGCAAGGGAGTCTAAATGCACATCTAGTGGAAGATGCAATGTAAGGAATGAGCCTATCCAAGTATTAGTGATTCCACATGAGAGTAGACAAGGAAGTGATAGGCACAAATGAATTCAAAAGAGTAGCTGGGATCCAAAATATTAATGATTGAGATGCATTTTTCCTTCAACAACAACAATTATACTAACATATTTACATTAGATATAACTCTAAATGTAATGAAACGCTTAGTATGCAAAAACAAATTGACGATCTATATTTTTGATGCTAAAACTTTGATGATGATGCTAAGATTCAAGAATATACCTTAACTCCAAGCTAAATAAGCAAGAAATAAGATGAATGAGTGCTAAACCACTTGAATTTACTCTTTAACCTCCAACCTTGAGCTTGATTTTAGAGATTTGGAGATGAATCTTTGAGAAGAATGCAAGAATGATGAGGGGGATGTTGAAGTAAAACAAAGGGTGTAAATAGCACTATGGGCTTTTAAGAAAATAAAATAAAAAAAGCAAAATGGGGTTGTATGTGAGTAAAACAGGGGTGTAAAATAACAAAGGGGGGTGGAATGAGTAAATAGGGGTGTAAAATAACTGTAGGGGTTGTATCAGTAAACTAGGGGTGCAATTAGCTGTGGGGGTTGTATCATGAAAAGAGGGGTGCGAACAGTACCAGCCCAGTTTGTCCGTTTTTTTTATTAAAAGAAATGGGCTTCTGAGGGGGTTGTGTTAATGGAAAGAGGGGGTGTGAATAGTCATCCGACCCAAAAAAAAGAAATGAAACTAACATAGCCCAAACTTACTATATGAAGCAACTTGTACATTTCAGCAACCCTAATCTTCTCTTCTCCAACACTGCGCCGTTTTCAGTCACAAAGGGGAGAGAGAAAGAAAATTCAGTCATGGAGAGAGAGAGAGAGAGAGAGAGAGAGAGAGAGAGAAATCGTGGAGAGAGAGAGAGAACAAAAATGAAAGAAAGGAGAGGAAAAAGGGAGAAGGTACAGTGAAGGAGGGTTGCAAAAGTTATGGGGTGGTGGTGTGGTGTTTGTTTTATGGCGGCGGTGTGGTGGTTTGGAGGTGGAGGACGCGGTGGTTCACGGCGTTTTGGGGTGGTGAGAGAGAGATCCGAAGGGAGAGAGAAAGGAGGGGGTGCGATGGTGGGGTGATTGTTTGAAGGAGTGCAGCGGTTTGGGTGGCGGAGACGGGGCGGTCGCCGGAGCTCGCGGCGGTGCTCGCCGGAGACAGTGACGGTGATGTTATCTCTGTTGTTTTCTTCCCTCTTTCTACTCTATGTCTCCTCTCTAACCTTTCTCTCTTATTTTCATCTTTTTTTTCTCTTCTTTTTTTGTTACTAATAGTTCCTCCTCCACTCTCCTTTTTTTTTTCTCCCCCTCCCTTGGCTTCTGTATCCTCTGTGTGTTGTTGTCTTGGTGTTGATATATTTTTTTTTCCTTGCTTTGTTCCAGTGCCCCTCACTATGGTTCCCCTCCCCTTTCTTCTGTTTCCTTTTTCCTTCTGTGTGTGTTGTTGTGATGTTTAATTCTTTCTCTTTTTTTTGTGTTCCCAGTGCCCCTCCTCCCCTTTTCTGATTTTTGTTTCCCTCTTTAATAGAGTTTCAGTTTTGATTATTTGTTGTTTTTGCCAGCTAGAACCTCTTGAAATGTCCCTCTCAAAGTCTAAGTGTATGATGCTGCATCTCTTGCTTTTTCTGATTCTCTCTTTGACCCTTCTTTGTTTCCTTATTTGATGTTTGCTGGCATGGCTCATAAGAGCAGATGGTGCAGCAACTTCTTTGGTGAAAAAAGAAAAAATTTTGATAAAAGAGACTATAACATTTAGCCAAATATAGAAGATGCTTTTCTTTTTTGTAATTTTCGTTTTCTATATTTTTTTTGTATTTTTTTGGTATTTTTGGACAGTTTGGACTCTAAACACTCCTAAATTGTAATAAAAATAATATTTGACATTTTTGGACTATGAACTACTCAAAATAAATTAAAAAGGCAAATAAAGAATACTAAAAAAAAGAACTAAGAAGTTGGGCCAAACACAAAACGAAAATGGGCCCGACTGAACAAAAGTGCTTAGAATGAAACCCAAATAGAAGAAATAGGCCCATTAAGCGATAAATTCTAAAAAAATGAATCGGAACCACGTTTGTAGGCCCAAATCAAAATGATAAGCCCAATAGTGAGAAAAGCGACTTAAATAAGCCCACTTAGGTTCAACTAGGCCCAAATATCAAGATTAAACTGAAGAATGCCGAAATGATCGATCATTCGCGCGCATGCCTAGCTTAAGTAACAGTTTTTCGGCTTAATTGAACGGATAATTGAAATTGGCTTAAATTAAAAAAAAGACGCTATTCTAACTACTCAAAATACAAATTAAATAAAACAAGTGACTAAAAGAAGGCGGACAAAATTGGGGTATGACACCTGTTTCTCTGTAAAACAACAACATATAAACAATGAGATACAATCTCAGTGAGTTCTTCCGAGACCCCTATCTACGCTCTCGGTTCAATTACGAATCCTATTTAACTTAATACGACACCGACTGCAATCTGGTGCTAAATCCCGGTGAACCGTATTATAGGACTTTCTTTCATTCATGGTTTAATTTATAACCACGTGCATTTTAATTCAACACGACACCGACTGCAATCCAGTGCTAAATCCCGGTGAACGTGTTATAACTCAGTACGGCGCCGACTGCCATCCTGTGCTTAATCCCGGTGAACCGTACAGTACGACACCGACTGCAATCCAGTGCTAAATCCCGGTGAATCGTACAACAAAACTTTTAACATAACACTGACTGCAATCCAGTGCTAAATCCCGGTGAACCCCCACCAATAGTACTTTCCCTAATGGTATATAGGCCTAGGGTAAGGGATCATGATTTCCCCGCCTAGTATGTTAACCTCGTGGGTCGTCACCGACACTCGATATAATTTATATATCGTAACAGACACTTGAACGTTTGGTTCTACAAGACAAGCATATTATGCGTTCGCTCCCGTATACTATTTTACGGTTTTTCGAATTAAACATAACTTTGCAAACAATTATAAAAACCCTTGAAAACATATTCAAAATCATGGCATTATAAGCCTAATATCATTGAAAAAGGGTTAGGAAAGGATTAGAAGAGGATTGGAATCGAACAGGATCATTTCAGACAAGTTTGTAAAATTTTGATAGAACACTGCGCACCGTCCGTGCTCCCATACCCACGGGTCGTGCGCCCTGTAATGCATTTTTGTAAATAGAAACAGAACGGGACGCACGGTCCGTGCACCTGGGATGCACGGGTCGTGCGCTTTTGACAGCACCGAGTTTTTATCCCATTTTCGCATTTTTCATCGTTCCGGTCAATTTTGATACCTGTTCCAGTCCAGTCCCAACATAAAAACAGCCCAAAAACATATTCAGACAACAATGATCATCATCAAATCATCAATCAAACAATCCAAAAACCAATTGGACATAAAACGTGATTTTCGTACAAAATACTTTTTCGACACGAATCAAAAACCGAAACACATTTCACAATTTAAGTTTATTTATTCAAAAACCTAAACGTGAGTAATACTCACCAGTTGTGATGAAAATCACAATTAACCGAGATCCACCAAAAACGAAATTTTCCACATAACCACACGAACGATCCCCGCATGAACTTCGACGTTCCGACAACGCCCAAATCCGCTTCCAAAGCTTTCCGCCTCTTGAACATCCGACCCGCGAGAAATATCAACTTTGACCTAGGCACCATCAACTTGATTCCTAAGGTTCCAAGCTCCTCAAAGATTCCAAAGCATGCCAATCAACCATGAAGTACCCCAAAACACTATTCATCATCTCCTAGCTCCATTTGCTCCTTGTTTGGATTTCGGCAAGTATACCGAATCGTTGCAAGTAATAGTAAAACAGTAAGAACCAAGTCGTATCCACAGGGATTGAGAGTTATTATTAATAAGCAAGTGTGGTAATTCTTAGATGTAAACAATTGAAATTGATTTGTATTTTATAGTAACCGTAATAGAATATTGGCAATAGAAATAAGAGAACCAAGCGATTAAGAATCGAATCCTCTCCCCTATGCTATCATGTATGAACCTTCAATCAATTTCGAATTTATTACCCAATTTAACAGATTCAATCCAGTTAATAGGTTAAGGACAATTCCTTGCCTCAAAACCCCTTTTCTCTAATGGAAAACCCTAATTCCTTAAGTGAATCACCATTAGACAAAGCATTAAACATAAGAATTAGTGAATTCACAAACCCAATCCCATATTCCTATGATCATCAAGTTCGTGACCAAAAACTTCGGGTAGGCGCCGCGACGCGACCCGACCCCCTTCGCGACGCGAAACTTCAGTAAATTGTTTGGTCGCGACGCGACCTTTCTTGGTCGCGTCGCGAAGACTGGCAGATCCTTTTCCTTCCTTCTTTTCTCCGTTTCGTCACTAGGCAAGTGTCTGGTTCGCTAGTTGACGCCACATTAAATCGAAGGTCTTCCAATGCAATTACAATTCAACCGAATACATCCATCTACATCTATGCTAATTCCCTTGACCATTGATTGAAATAAGACTCAAATAACAGACATTTTGGCTATAAACTGAACAACAATATACATGTGACGATGAGTCAACACAACCCCAAACTTAAATTTTTGCTTGTCCTCAAGCAATTATTCATCTTTCACACCATTCACACATACCATTAAACACTTCATTACATCAAACGTCATCAACCCAGGCAATGTAGTAGCAAGACAAATCGAATTGGAAAACACAAGATCATATAGAGGCAAGCATTCTCAAGTTCTCTCTTTTTCTCACATCTCACTAATTGCCTCTCAAATTGAAGTGTATAAGGTAGTCACTCAATTCACAATACATGCATCATCGTTTCATAGGCTTGAACAAGTTCTAGAAAAGTCTACACAAAATGATATGCATACACACTATTTGAGGACTTAAGGGTTGTAACGGGGCTTAGGTATGGGTGGATGTTATTTGGGAAAGTAGGTTAAAAACTTGGAGTTGGGCCTAAATTCCTTTTTTATCATCTTTTAACAACTCACCACTCAACACTCCCATTTTTCTCCACAACATTCCACAAGAGAAGGATTCTTATAATTTTTTTTCTTTTTCTTTGTTATTTCTCCTATCTCTTGAAATACCACCCCAAACTTAGTTCGTTGCTATTCCGTGAGCAACCCCAAACTTAGATTTTTTCTCACACATGCATACATTTGTCTACCTAACTCCAAGTTAAGAAACAAACAATTTAATTTGCCTGGTGTGGTCTGTGTCGGATCAGAATAATAAGAATAAACAATTAGGCTCAAAGGGCTAACAACGGATAAGTACTCATTAGGTGGTTTGAAAGGCTCTGGGTTATCAAAAGAATTGCCTCAGTATGTATGTAAATCACATGCAAGACTATTTAAGCACAAGTTCAAGTTCTGCAGAATAATACATGCAAGGAATTTTCACACAATCAATAGCATAAGTGCTTAGGCTCACCTCACGGCTGGGATTTTAAGAGGTTGAACTTTCAAAGGCTTGCAAACATATGATCCAGATTTTCCTCAACCTTTACCTTAAACAAATTACACTACCTGATGATAAAATTTGATGTGAAAGTGATAACATGGTAAAATGCAAAAAATATTAGAGCTAGGAGTTCAGAGTTATGGTGCATCATCATCATCAATGTAAAAGTCATATCAGCACAGTATAACCAAAATGCAAAAACAACTACCTCTACCATGGGTTGCCTCCCATGAAGCGCTTGTTTATCGTTCTAAGCTTGACACTGAGGGAATTCATCAATTTGGCTCGGGTGGAGAACTCTGCTTCTCCGGTGCCTCCTTCAATGCTCCTTGGGTACACTTTCTTTTACGCTCAAGTTTCCTCTTCCTAGATGTTGACATACCCACAACTTCTTCTTCATCGGTGTCACCCCCTTTTTCAACATTTTCTGCTACAACAAGAGAATTCTCAAGGGATGAGTGGAGGCGAATTCTTTTTTTAATCATGGGACCAGGCGCCTCCATACAGTAACACTCTTCTTTTCCCTTATCTGGGTCTATGGACTTGAGCACATTAAAAGTCACCGCTTCATCTTGGACTCTCAATGTCAAAGTTCCATCTACTACATCAATCACAGCTCTACTAGTAGCTAGGAATGGTCTTCCCAAGATCAACGGGGTGTCATTGTCTTCATCCATGTCAAGAACCACAAAATCCACCGGAAAGAGGAATTTGTCAACCTTTACCAGAACATCTTCTAGAACTCCATAAGGATACCTTATAGATCTATCAGCAAGTTGCAAGGACATTCCAGTTGGTTTTACCTCACCTCCGCCAAGTTTTTTCAACATAGACAATGGCATCAGATTAATGCTTGCTCCCAAATCACAAAGAGCCTTGCCAATTGTTAACTTACCAATTGTGCACGGTATGGTGAAGCTTCCGGGGTCTTTCAACTTAGGAGGAAGCTTTCTTTGAATGATGGCACTACACTCTTCTGTTAAAGCCACCGTTTCATCTTCCTTGAACTTCCTCTTTTTTGTCAACAACTCCTTCATGAACTTGGCATAAACAGGCATCTTCTCAAGGGCTTCTGCAAAGGGTATGTTGATCTGAAGGAATTTGAAAATATCCATGAACTTTGAGAACTGCTCATCCCTTTGATTCTTCTTGCTCCTCTGAGGGTATGGCAACTTCATGTATGAAAGAATTTCTTTGGGTTTCTCGTCTACCTGCAAATTTTCATTAAACAAATTTTCTTTTTGGTTAGACTTCAAAACTCCCTCATTTTTTCTACTCAACTCATTTTCAACTCCTTCATTTTTCTTTTTCAACTCCTCCCTCAACACCTCAGTTTCACTACTTTCCTCTCCAGGCTTGGGTTTGGTCACTTCCACAGATTTCAACTCCCTACCACTTTTTAATGAAATAGCCTTACAACTTTCATACTTGAAGTTGTCACTGGTACTAGCAGGAGTTAGATTTTTCCGCAAGCTTCTTCGACAACTCCCTAATTTGAGCCTCCAAATTCTTCATAGAAGTTTCATGGTTTTTCTCCATAATTTTCATAGCTTGCTCTTGAGATTGGAACGTGGACTTGGTCATATGCATGCATTGGGTCAGAGCATCTTCCAAATGAGTCCCATGGTCATGAACTTGCATTACTTGAGCAGTTGCTGGAGTTTGAGATCTAGCTTCCAAAGCAGCACCCACTTGTTTGGTAAGAGATTCAATTTGAAGAGACATTAGCTTTCGTTGGGCCAACACAGCACTGTTAGAGTCCAACTCCAACATACCCTTTTTACCTACGGCTCCACGATCATTTTGAATCCTGTACTCATTCGAAGCCATATCCTCCACCAGCTGTTTTTCTTCCTCCCAAGTTTTAGTACCTAAAGATCCTCCTGCTGAGGCATCTAACATCATCCTGGTTTGAGGTCGCAATCCATGACAGAAAGTTTGCAACTGCAGAAAATCATCAATACCATGCCCTGGACATTTTTTTAATAATAACTTAAATCTTTCCCAGGAATCATATAGGGACTCTGAATCCCCTTGTGCAAAGTTTGAGATTTCTTCCCTTTTCTTGATAAATTTTGAGATTGGGAAGAACCTTTCTAAGAACTTGTTTTAAAGGTCACTCCAAGTATTGACTGTTCCTGCTGGGATACTATTTAACCAATCCTTTGCCCGACCTGTTAAGGTAAATTGAAATAGGCGCATCTTCTTGGAGTTTTCATCAACCCCCTCAGGATATGTGGTTCCACAAATCTCATGGAACTGGGACAAGTGTTGGTTGGGGTCTTCAGCATCTGACCCTGAAAACTGCTCTGATTTCAATGCAGTGAGAACAGAAGACTTGATGTCAAATTGAGCAGCTCCCACTGGTTGAAAGGTGTAAGCCTGAGCGCCCTGATTTCTCCTCCCAAAGTCGCTGAGAGTGCGTCTTCTTGGAAGTGGATTTTCAGTCATTACTACCTCTTGTGTTGGGGGGGTCTTCCGAAGTAGAGGTTCCCACTGAGTGTACCTGTGACCCCCTCTGGGCTTGTTGCTTTGCTAGCTTAGCTTTCTTTTGAATTGCCTTTGCTGATTTTTCAATCTCGGGGTCAAACAACAATTCTTGTAAATTTTTCCCCCGCTTAAACAACTCTCTGAAACACTAAACAAACTGTCAACAAGTCCTACACAATAACTGGTTATCTAAAAAAAAACAAAAATAAGATAAACTAAAACGTAAAATAAACAACTAAGAATTAACTCCTTTGCCTTATTAATAATGAAATCAACAATCCCCGGCAACGACGCCAAAAACTTGTTAGGATTTCGGCAAGTGTACCGAATCATTGCAAGTAATAGTAAAACAGTAAGAACCAAGTCGTATCCACAGGGATTGAAAGTTATTATTAATTAGCAAGTGTGGTAATTCTTAGATGTAAACAATTGAAATGGATTTGTATTTTATAGTAACCGTAACAGAATATTGGCAATAGAAATAAGAGAACCAAGCAATTAGGAATTGAATCCTCTCCCCTATGCTATCATGTATGAACCTTCAATCAATTTCGAATTAATTACCCAATTTAACAGATTCAATCCAGTTAATTGGTTAAGGACAATTCCTTGCCTCAAAACCCATTTTCTCTAATGGAAAACCCTAATTCCTTAAGTGAATCACTATTAGACAAAACATTAAACATAAGAATTAATGAATTCACAAACCCAATCCCATATTCCTATGATCATCAAGTTCGTGACCTAAAACCCCAATTTCAGGCAAACATACCCATTTTCCAATGGTGAACATAAACCCTAAATCAATACAATTATCATGTGCAATTGTAAAGCATTAAGAACAGAGGTAAAGGCAATTGATAAATTGAATAACAACTGAATGGATCATAGCAAAGAGTTCACATGATAGTTTTGGGGAGATTCATCTCTCCCTAACCCTAGAGAATTAGTTACACATCATCAAAGGAATAAAAGACAAGATTAAAGAGAGTTTACACATGGAGGAAGACATTGGATCCTTCAATCCCTTGTTCCCAAGTGAAAAGAAGTTCCCAAAATCGCTCCATGCTGTAGCTCAAAACCCTGAAATCGCACCTGAGACAAAGTGCCGTTCGAAACACTCAAAACTGAATAAAACAGCAAAACTGCGGGTAGGCGTCGCGACGCGACCGGACCCCATTCGCGACGCGAAGCTTCAGCAAATTGTTTGGTCGCGACGCGACCTTTCTTGGTCACGTCGCGAAGACTGGCAGATCCTTTTCCTTCCTTCTTTTCTCCGTTTCGTCACTAGGCAAGTGTCTGGTTCGCTAGTTGATGCCACATTAAATCGAAGGTCTTCCAATGCAATTACAATTCAATCGAATACATCCATCTACATCTATGCTAATTCCCTTGACCATTGACTGAAATATGACTCAAATAACTGACATTTTGGCTATAAACTGAACAACAATACACATGTGACGATGAGTCAACACTCCTATTCACATAAAACCCCAAATTTTGGTTTCTCAAACCCTAACCTTTAAGACTCAAATTTCTTCACTCCACGTTAGTACCCAACCCATATATGAACTCCTCAAACCTCCCAAGTATGGAAATGAAGAACAAAACTCATGATTCCTCACCCTCTGCATGAAACTCGAAAATGGTAGCTTGAGATTGAGTGGGTTGTTGTGTATGATTTTGGTACCAAAGTGAAGGAAATGATGCAAGGAATGAGATGGTGGAAAGAAGGAGAAATTTCCATGAATGATCCTCCCTCTCACTCCTCTTCTCACCATCGCCTCTCTCTTCCTTTTCTCTCCATTCTTTTCTTTCTTCTCTTTTCTCCTCCTCTGTTTCACGCTTCCTTTCTTTCTTTCTTAATTCTCTTTTCTTTCTTTTCTTTCATATTAAGTGGTAATATGGTCAAATGACCATATTGCCCTTAACTCCTTATTTCTTCCCTAAATCACCCTTATTCCGTAATATTCA
Source organism: Astragalus membranaceus (assembly GCA_039519185.1). NCBI lineage: Eukaryota > Viridiplantae > Streptophyta > Magnoliopsida > Fabales > Fabaceae > Astragalus > Astragalus membranaceus. The sequence goes on along the minus strand of CM076848.1, from coordinate 118,569,326 downwards.
TTTAACGATCCTATAGCATTTGATAAATTAATTTAGCACTCAATTAATAAATCTAGTACTAAAATAAATTAATTTGGGTCAACATCAAAATAATTCAATTAATTATTTTGGGAATGTTACATTACACCCCAACTTGGAAGATTTTTGTCCTCAATAATTCGTCAAGTCTTATAATTGACTAACCGAGAATCGACATTCTCAGACAGGTCTTAAATCGTTGGAAAACAATCTTGAATTAAGGAAATGAATGTAGAAACTCTTCCCATGTTGGCACGTCAATCTCTAAATACGTTCTACTACTACCCTAGAACGCTCTAAGGTCATAGTCCGAACACTCTTGTTACGAGTCAACACTAGAAACTCATCATTCGCCTACGTAGGCTTGGTACTGAGTTTGAAAACACTTTCGTAACTTTATTCCAATTGGTATCGTTTACACCCCAACTTTGATTAATCTTAATCAAAGTGTTTAATATGAGGCATTTGATAGAAGTACAGGTTGAAAATGAGGTCCACATATTGGTACTCCTCGGTAGAGGTAAGAACAAACATGATTTTCCTGAAGGGAGCAAACACGTTCTCAACAAATTCCTAAAAATCCTTATCAGTTCTTGTACACATTGAAAAATGTGACAGAAAAGTCACTGAAATTCCTTGACTCGCTTCCAAGTTTTCGAGGTAGAACTTTTTCAAAAAGTTGGAGGGAGGGTTCTACTAAAAACTTTGGCCTTACACGTATAAATAAGCCGTGAGGACATCAAATGAATTTGAAAACAATCAAATAATCTCAAAGTTGTTTTCAAAACAACTACTAAACTGACCTCAGAGTTCCTTTTCCTCTATTGCAACTTTAATCACGATATTTTTACCAACGACGCACCCAATTCCTTCCCGAATTGGCCAATAGCGTTGAGAGCTTCCCCTCAACCTAAGTACGCCTCCAATGATTTTCCTCATTTAGATTTTATTAGCCTCTTGATTCGTTCCCAAAATTAACTTTAGCATGCGGGTTTTCACAAAATGATTTTTCAAAACTACCATACCGCACGCCAAGCTTCACTTCGGAAATTTCAGTCACTTGCAAGAAGATCCATCAATTAATCCTTTGATGGTTATTCGCAATGTGAAAAACAGTCAGCCGTCACCTCACTTTCATAGTCGTATTCACGTTTGACGCGTCAAACGGAATCACAAAATACAATCTGATTGCTAACCTTCACAAAGGTAATGTCTCCAAACAGATACTTTAAGCTTTTGTGATCACTAAAGACTTCGAAACGAAACCCATACAGGTAATGTCTCCAAATCTTCAGTGCATACACAATTGCCGCCAACTCCAAATCATGAGTTGGATAATTCTCCATCATGAGACTTTAATAGCCTGGATGCATAAGCTACCACTTGTTGATTCTGCATGAGAACACATCCTAAACCCTTCCCAGAAGCATCGCTGAAATTTTGGAATTCCATAGACGGATCCGGAAGAATCAGGATCAGAGCAGAAGTCAACAGAGTTTTCAATTCTTGAAAACATTCTTCACAATCAGCATCCCACATAAACGGCTGACCCTTACGAGTTAGCCGAGTAAGCGGATGAACTAATTGTGAGAACCCTTGAATAAATCTCCTATAGTAACCGGCTAGACCCAAGAAACTTCTGATCTCTGTGACTGATGATGGTCGTTCCCATTTCAACACAGCTTCCACTTTACTGGGATCTACAGCAACTCCCAATTGGGAAATCACATGTCCCAAAAATTTTACCTCAGGCATCCAGAAATCTCACTTTGAGGGTTTTGCATACAACTTCTTTTCTCGGAGTACATTCAGAACAATGCAGAGTGTAACATCCGCAAAATAATTAGTAGAATTATTTGGATGTTAATCCAATTAAATTAATTTAGTACTTAACTGGTAAATTATTCGAGTGCTAAAATTATTTATTGATTGTCATCGGATCGTTAACCGGATAATACGGATCAATGAAGTTTCGGAATCGAAATAGGAGAATTCGATCAATATGGTAATTGGACCGCGTTACAGCTTATATATCAAATAAATATATATATGTACACGTGTGTGTGTGAGAGGAGAAGAAAATAATTAATTGAAAGAGAAAGAAAGAAAAGAAAGGAAGCAGCGATAGAAGAGAAACAGAGAGGAGAAAAGAGAGAAAAGAGAAAGAAGAGGAAAGGGGCATGGAGGAAGAAGAGGAAAAGAGAGGACTTCGGTTCACCGAAACGACTTCCTTCCAACACGAAAAATGTTCAACGTTACTTCCTCTTCGTTTTGGTACCAAGATCTTCATCATCAACTCACTCTCTCTCACTTTGCCATTTTCGAATTTATGAGCAAAATGGAGGTTTTTGTTGTTCAAGCTCAAAGGAAAGCTTTGGATGGTGTTTGGGAGCGAGCTCAAGGTGGATTACGCGAATATTGAAGTCCGATTTGGGGTTTATGAAGAATTAAAGGTTAGGGTTCAAAAATTGGGTTTATATGTGAATATGGGTGATTGGAGGTTGGAGATAATGAATAGTAATTCCATGGAAGTTTTGTGATTGATTGTAGGTTCAAGCTTTGGAAGCGGTTTTGTGTGTCGCCGGAACGTGCAATGATCTCGGAAATTCGGTTTTACGGTCGAAAGATTTCTCGAGGTCGAGTGGGAAGCTTTGGGAGCGGTTACGGATGTCGCCGAAGCGTGGAATTGATTCGGGGAGCGTTCGTGCGGTTATGCCAGAAAAGCGTTTTCACGGAAAGTCTCGGTGTTTCGTGATTTTCATCACGATAGGTGAGTTTTACTCACGTTTAGGATTTTTGTTTTTCGAATTAATTGATAAACTGTTTTATCGCTTTCGCTGGACTGGAATATTACGTGATACTGCCTGATTCGGGTTAGGAATCGATTGGGGCGAGTCTCGGGTTGCGTCGTGTTAAAAATGGAATTTTTGGTGAATTGATTCGAGAGATTTTGATTTAAAACCGATATTTGGAAAATACGTCGCGTTTTGATAAATTCGATCTGATTATGATTTTGATCGATTTGATTGATTGTTCGATGTTGATTGGGTTTGATTATATGTGTGTGAAAACTGTTTTCGGTCGAAACGAGAATCGTTCGAGAAATCTTCGGTCAAAAACCGTTATTTCGGAATATGTCGTGTTTTGGTAAAAATCCGTTTTGATTGAGTTTTTGATTGGATGGATTGATTGTGTGACTTTGATTGGGACTGTTTTTATGGTTGTCAAAACTGTTTTCGATCGGAATGAGAATCGGAATTGAGCGGAATAGCGGTTTTCGCGCGAAACCGCCACAAAAATTCACTTACAGCAGGTAAAAGCGCCCCAAGCGCTCGGCCATGCGCCCAAGCGCACGAGAGACAGAACCAAAACTGTCCAAAGCGCCCCAAGCGCTCGGCCATGCGCCCAAGCGCACGAGAGACAGAACCAAAACTGTCCAAAGCGCCCCAAGCGCACGACCCGTGCGTCCAAGCGCACAGTGCAGATTTTCAGCAACTATTCACTGTTTTTCGTTTCGCGATATCTTTTGATCCGGGAACCCGATTGAGGTGTTCTAAGATGCGTTGGAAAGCTTATTCAGAGGCCTAACTGAATATTCTATTTTTAAGGCAAAATGAACTGTTTTTGATATTGAAAATTGTGTCGAAAAGCGGTCAACTAGAGTGCGAGTGTGAACTTGGATTTTATAAAATGTGGATTAAAGAGTTTCATTGATTGTCTGATTTGATGGACCGTGGGTTCATAGTATTGTAGATATATGTTTATATATATCGAGTTGGGTGACGACCCATTTGTCGACATACTAGGCGGGGCAGTCATGCTCCCCCACCCTAGGCTCCGTGCCAATAGGAGAATGTACTATTGGTAAGGGGGTTCACCGGGATTAGCACTGGATTGCAGTCGGTGTTATGTCATGAGTTTGTTGTACGTTCACCGGGGTTAGCACTTTATTGCAGTCGGTGTCGTACCGTGCGATACACCGGGGTTAGCACTTTATTGCAGTCGGTGCCGCACTTTGTTTGTTGTACTTACACCGGGGTTAGCACTTTATTGCAGTCGGTGTCGTACTGTGCGATACATCGGGGTTAGCACTTTATTGCAGTCGGTGCCGCACGTTGTTTGTTCACGCTCACCGGGGTTAGCACTTTATTGCAGTCGGTGTCGTGTTGTTTTTAAAAAGGACTATTAATTGAACCGAGAGAGTTAGTAGGGGTCTCGGTAGAACTCACTGAGATTGTATCTCACTGTTTAAATGTTGTTGTTTTACAGAGACACAGGGACAGCGGAAATCCAAGAGGCACGAGTAGGTTGAGCTCAGACTGGATGCTGATAGCCTAGCTTTATGTTTAAGCTTATTTCCCTTTTGTTGTCTGTATACTAAAGCATTATGTATTTAGTGTATATCTTTCTTCCGCTTTCTTGTATGATACTGAATACTATAATTGCTGATGGTATATGGTCTGAGAACCATATTGTCTTGTTGTAAATAAGACTGTTTGAGTTATATTCAGCGAAAAATTTATAGTGATATTCAGTGTCTAAGCAGGAAATATATCTCTGATGTGTTACTAATGTGCACCTGGGTATTTTTGGTCTATAGAAATATCGGGGTGTTACACAGAGATGTTGAACATGCTCCTCAATGGTCTTCGAGTACACCAAGATATCATCGATGAAAACGACTACAAACTGATCCAGGTACGTGTGGAAGACTCGGTTCATGTAATCCATGAATACCGCTGGAGCATTAGTCAAACCGAAGGGCATCACTACGAACTCGTAATGTCCATACCTAGTACGAAAAGCTGTCTTCGGAATATCTAAGGCTCTAACTTTTATTTGATGATACCCCAACCTTAGATCAATTTTAGAAAACACCACCGCACCTCGAAGTTGATCAAGGAAATCATCTATCCTTGGCAAGGGATATTTATTCTTGATCGTCACTTTGTTGAGTTGTCGATAATCAATGCACAATCTCACGCTACCATCTTTCTTTTTGACTAGCAACACCGGAGCACCCCATGGAGAAGCACTCGGTCGAAAAACTTCTTTGATATCAACTCTTCAAGTTGGGATTTCAATTCCTTTAATTCTAAAGGAGATATTCGATAAGGAGCTATCGATATTGATCCTATGCCAGGAACCAATTCTATAGAAAACTCTACCTCTCGATCTGGAGGTACTGAAGAAACTTCATCCGAAAAAAATCCAGAAATTCATTCACAACTTGAACAGATGACAAATCTAAACCAGTTTCAGTGGATGCAGATAAAGTAATAACATAAGCTTCCACACCTTGGAATAATGACTGGCTTGCTGAGGTGAAAGAGATAACTGCTTCGGAAATTGCCTTTGTCAATTTAACGGATTCAGAGGCGAAACTGATAGTACGATTGGCACAGTCGCTTGTAACATGATTTGCAGTCATCCAGTTCATACTCAGAACAATGTCCATACTTCTCATAGGCAAACAAATAAATTCTACAACGAAATTTCTGTCTCCTATGACAAGTAGACAATTTTGACATAATGATTGGGTTTGAAGACGACCCTTAGCAGCAGTTAAGATAGTTATCGGTTCGGATAGCGGAGATAAGGCTAATCCCAACCGATCCACACATGATTGAGCTATAAAATAGTGGGCTGCACCCGAATCATATAATATACTGACGGAGTTATTGAAAAAAAATCCCATACCCCTCATTAAATGTTGAACAAAGGACAAACGCTCTTTGTTTTGTATGATAACAAATTACATCTTGTCTACTAATGGTTGCAGTTGAATGAAAGTACAGGGACAAAATCAAAGAACAAGGATTAAATCAAAGAGCAGGGACTAAAGTGCAATGGCTTGCAGAAGAAGCCACAATGAAGTTGAAGACCTAATTGTTTATCTGCTTTTGATAGGACTCAAATGTAAGATCCTATCCCTTCAGTGTTATGACTTTTAGTAGAAGAGAGATGATGTTTTAAAAAATAAAATTGTTGTGTTGAAAGCCTTGAAAAATATTTTTATACAAACGCATGCATGCATAAGCAAGGCACGTAACATAAGAAAATGTTTTAAAGCATATAATCGATTTTATGCTTGCTTCACAGAGCACATAATCGATTTTATGCCTATGTGTTTTTTAAAGGAATATGTTTCGAAATAAAAAACAATCGATTAAAGGCTTTGTGTTTTTAAAGAAGAGAATCGATTTTCATCTTGTTTCATTGGAGTATAAAATCGATTATATACTCAATTCATTGGAGTATGAATGCAAAATCGATTTCATACTTCCCTTTTCAAAGCAATGAATCGATTTCCAACTCCCTTGTTTTAAGCAAAGAATCGATTCCTTACTTTCCTTTTTTGAAAACAATCGATTACATGCCTATGTGTTTAAGGCTCAGAATCGGTTATGTGTCTGATTATTTCAGAGCACATAATCGATTTCACACTCCTTGTTTTAAGCAAAGAATCGATTACAATATATTCCTTTTTAACCAAACAATCGATTATACCATATGCACTATCAGAGCACATAATCGATTATTGTGTTTCTTGTTTTATTCCAACGGTCAAATTTTCTACATTCCCTATAAATAGGAAGCTTGGATCCACAGATCCAACACACCACTACACTTCTCTTCTACATACATTTTCAAATCAATAGAAAAGAGAAAAAGAGCTTTCATTGTCAAATCTTTTGTTAAAGTTCTTCATTTCAAAACCAATCATCTCTTTCTCTACTATATTGTTATTCTGCTGGAGTGATTGGTTCATAGTTTCTATATTGAATTGATCTGTATTTGTGGCGGCTTAGAAATCCTGGGACGTGTTCTTGGGTCTCTCAATCTGGGAGATTGAGTTAGGTTGAAATCCTGGGAAGTGTTCTTGGGTCTCTCAATCTGGGAGATTGAGTTGGTTTGAAATCCTGGGAGGTGATCTTGGGTCGTTCAATCGGGGAGATTGAAGTGGTTTTTGTGAAATCCTGGGAAGCATTTTTGGGTCGTTCAATCAGGGAGATTGAAGCGGTTGTGAAATCCTTAGCGGGGAGCTCGGGTTCTCAATTTGGAGAAATTGGGATTTTCTATTTGAAGTTGCTTGTTTGTAAAACATTCTACATCATATAGTGGTTGTCAGCAAGTCCAAAGGTTGCAAAGCCTGAGGTTGAGGACGTAGGGCTTTTATCCCGAACCTCGTAAAAATCCCGGTGTATCTCTATCCCTCTCTCATTACTTTCTTTATCGCTTATACCAGTCTATTATTGATATCATTGCACTGCTTATAAAACATCTGGTTATTGTGAATATCGATAATAGAAGCATTAGAGTAATATTGCTCTGTGCCTGATCTGCCTGCTTAGTTAATACATATAGTTTAAAGCTTAGTTTCCGCATTTGATTTAAACAAGCATTTTAAAAGTTTTGAAAACCAAAAATAATTCATCTTTTACACATAACCTTATTCACCCCCCCTCTAAGGTTTTCATATAGTCCAACAAGTGGTATCAGTAGCTAGAAATTGCATATAGAGCTTAACATCTCGCAATTTTATTATATTTATTTATTTTTGATCATGGGTTCTTTTATGAAAGAGGGGATGTGTAACACCCCGGTATTTCTATCGAGTAAAAATACCCAAGTGTACCAAACCTAAATCATCAGAGATATATTTCCTGTTTAAATACTGAACACCACTATAAAATTTTCACTGAATAACAACAGAACAGTCTTAAACATAAATAAGACCATAAACCATCAGTGAAATACAGTGTTCAATATCGTACAAGAAAGCGGAAAATAAAATACATAACTAACAAGGGAAAACATAACTTAAGCATAAAAGCTAAGTCTTCAGCAACCATCCGAGTACCACCTACTCGTGCCTCTTGGATTTCCACTTTCCCTGTTTATCTGAAAAACAACAACATATAAACAATGAGATACAATCTCAGTGAGTTCTACCGAAACCCCTACTAACACTCGCGGTCCAGTTATGAAATCTTTTATCTCGGAGTTTAATTTATAAACCCCGCAATTTTAACCTAGCACGACACCGGCCCCAGACATGGTAATCCCGATGAATCGCACTACATAACACGACACCGACCCCAGACATGGTAATCCCGATGAACCGCATTATTTAGTCCTTAACACAGCACCGACCCCAGACATGGTAATCCCGGTGAACCGTATTATAGAACTTTCTTTCTTGTAGTTTAATTTATAGACCACGCAATTTAACCTAGCACGACACCGGCCCCAGACATGGTAATCCCGATGAACCGCATTATTTAGTCTTTGACACACCACCGACCCCAGACATGGTAATCCCGGCGAACCCCATAACCAATAGTGTCTCCTAATGGCACAGAGCCTAGGGTAAGGGCTCATGACTTCCCCGCCTAGTATGTCAACATGGGTCGTCACCCAAACTCGATATAATATATATATCTACAATAATATGAACATTTAGTTCATTTACATTCAGACCTATACCTGAACATAACACCCGCATCGGGCCGTCTCCCATAGTCGATATAATATATATATCGTGAATCGTAGACCGGTTTAGACAATAAATAATAATCGTCCCGCGTCAGTTATACCGTATTACGTAGGACTCATAGTCCACTTTATTATTAATAAAACATATTCGCACACGAGTACTATTATTCGGTTTTTCGAAATAGTTTAGAACTTCAAAAACAGTCCATTATGCCATTTAATTTATATAAATAGATAGATCTTTGAATAAACTTTCCAACGCCCCTGAGAACACCTCAATCGGGTTCCCGGATCAAAAGTTATTGCGAAAACAAAATTAGTGAAAAACTGTTGAAAATCTGCAAAGCGTCGCGACGCGGAAAATGACAGAAATATTTTCGTTGCAAACTGAAGCATGGTCGCGACGCGAAGGAGGGAGGTCGCCACGCGATGGGGACCTGATGCTGCAGAATTTTGGCGGTTTCGCGCGAAAACCGCTATTCCGCTCAATTCCGATTCTTGTTCCGATTAAAAACAGATTTGACAACCATAAAAACAGTTTCAATCAAAGTCACACAATCAATCAAAAACTCATTTTAAACGAATTGTATCAAAACGCGACATATTTTCCAATTATCGGTTTTCAACCCAAAATCTCTCAAACTCGATTATCAAATAATATTCCAGTCCAGCGAAAGCGGTAAAACAGTTAATTAATTAACTCGAAACATAAAATCCTAAGCGTGAGTAAAACTCACTTTTGACGCGTGATCCACGATCGAGCCGAAATCGCCGAGTAACCGCACGAACATTCCCCGCTCCGGCGACACCCAATCCGCTTCCAAAGCTTCCCACTCGATCACGAACCCGCTTTTTGACCGAAATACCGATTTCCCGAAATTCTTCATGAACACTATTCATCATCTTCTTCAACCTCAAGTCACTATTCACAAAACCCCAATTTGCTCCCTAACCCCTTGATTCTTCACAACTCCAAATCGGACTTCAATATTTGCGCTATACACCTTGAGCTCGCTCCCAAACACCATCCAAAGTTTCCCTTTTAGCTTGAACAACAAAACCTCCACTTTTCTCCAAATTTCGAAAATGGTGGATTTGAGGAGAGTGAGTTGATGATGAAGATTTTGGTACCAAAACGAAGAGGAAGTAGCGCTGAACATTTTTCGTGTTGGATGGAAGTCGTTTTGATGAGCGGAATTGCCCCCTTTTTCCTCTTCTTCTTCCTCCCCCTTTCTTTCTCTCTTCTCCTTTCTTCTCTGTTTCTCTTCTCAGCTTCCTTTCCTTTCTTTCAATTCTTTTCTTTTCCTTTTTAACACACACACACGTACACATATATATTTATTAATATATAATTGTAACGTGGTCCAATTACCATATTGATCGAAATCTCCTATTTCGATTCCGAAACTTCCTTGATCCGTATTATCCGGTTAACGATCCGATGACAACAAATAAATAATTTTAGCACTCAATAAATTTACCAGTCGGGTACTAAATTAATTTAATTGGGTTAGCACCCAAATAATTCTATTAATTATTTTGCGGATGTTACATTCTCCCCAACTTAAAAGAATTTTGTACTCAAAATTTCGTCAAGTCTTACGATTGACTAACCGAGAACAGACATTCTCAGAAAGGTCCAAATTTTGCTGGAAAACATTCCTGAATTAAAGAAATGAGTGCAGAAGGTCTTCCCCAAGTTGGCACATCATTCACTAAGTATGATCCACCATTACCTTGATACGAACTCTCTGGTTACAAATCAACACGGGAAACTCATCATTCGCCTAGATAGGCTCGACACCGCGTTTGAAAACACTTCCGAACTTCATTCCAATTATCCTCGTTTACTCCCCAACTTTGATTAATCTAAATCAAAGGGTTTAATACAAGACACTTGATAGACATACAGGTTGAAAACGAGATCCACAAACTGGTACTCCTCTGCAAAGGTAAAAACAAACACAATTTCTTCAAAGGGAATAAACACGTTCTCAACAAACCTTCTAAAATCCATAACAGTTCTCGTACACATTGACAAATGTGACGAAAAAGTCACTTGTGAAACTTCTTGACTCGCCACCAAGATTTCGAGATAACACTTTTCAAAAGAAGATGAAATGAGGATTTACCAGAAACGTTTATCTTAAACGTAGAAATAAACCGTGGGGACAACAAATACATTTGAACGTAATGAAAATCACCTCAGTTGTTCTCCAAACAACTATCAAACAGAACTCAGAGCTCCTTACCGAATTAGTCAATAGCGTTGAGAGCTTCCCCTCAACCTAAGTAATCCTCCTAGGATTTTCCTCCTCAATCATATTCTATTAGCCTCTTAATTCGTTCCCAAGATTAACTTTAGCATGCGGGTTTTCACAAAAACGATTTTTCAAAACTCTTATACCGCACGCCAAGCTTCACTTCGGAAATTTTCGTCACTTATAAGCAGATCCATCAATCAATCCTTTGATGGTCATTCGCAACGTGAAAACAGTTAGCAGTTACCTCACTTACATATTCGTATTCACGTTCGCCTTGTCAAACGGAATCTCATAATACTATCTCATTGTTAATCTTCACAAAGGAGAGGTTAACAAACTAATACCTCTGCTTTATATTCTGTACACCCTGGAACAGAATGTAAACTTCGGTGTGCTTCCTCTAACACTTGCCTCTTATTGATCTAATCATCGGCCGCACAGATTCTACCGTGGAAACAACTGACTCCATCACTATCCATGGTAAAATCTGGAAATACCTTTTGTGGTTGTAGCTTCACATCAACTTCCTGTGCTAAGCGTATAGAATCCCTTAGGGAACTAGAGATCCTCATATGGTTCAACACTAACCGATTCCTTCTTGATCTTGAATTCGGATTTAAGTCTCTAAAAGACTCCGATGATTCCATCTCATGCATCAATAAACTCAACCATGTGGATGGAATTCCTACTCAGTGCATCAGTTACAACACTGGCCTCTTTTGAATGCTAATCAACACCAATTTATAATCCTTCAGGAATTCAACACACTTCTCCGTCTGCTATTCAGTTCTTTCTGATCAAACAGATACCTTAAACTATTGTGATCACTAAAGACATCGAAACGAGACCCATACAGGTAACGTCTCCAAATCTTCAATGCATACACAATAGCTGTTAACTCCAATTCGTGAGTTGGATAATTCTCTTCACGAGACCTTAATTGTCTGGACGCATAAGCTACCACTTGTTGATTTTGCATTAGAATACATCCTAAACCCTTCCCTGAAGCGTCATCGAAAATTTAAAATTCCAATGATGGATCCGGAAGAATCAGGATTGGAGCAGAAGTCAAAATCTTCAACTCTTGAAAACATTCTTCACAATCGGCATCCCACGTAATCGGATGACCCTTACGAGTTAACCGAGTAAGTGGAAAACTAACTGTGAGAACCCTTTAACAAATCTCTTATAGTAACCGGCTAGTCCCATGTCGGTCACTCCCATTTAACACCGCTTCTTTCTTACTGGGATCTACAGAAACTCCCGACTTGGGAAATCACACGTCTCAAAGACTTTACCTCTGACACCCAAAAATCACACTTCGAAGGTTTCAAGTACAACTTCTTTTCTCGGAGTACCTTCAGAACAATGGGGAGATGTTGGACATGCTCCTCTATGGTCTTCGAGCACATCGAGATACCATCAATGAAAACGACTACAAATTGATCTAGGTAATCCATGAATACCGCTGGAGCATTAGGTAGACCGAAAGGCATCACTACTAACTCGTAATGTCCATGCCTAGTACGGAAAGCTGTCTTCGGAATATCTAAGGCTCTAACTTTTATTTGATGATATCCCGACCTCAGATCAATTTCTGAAAACACTGCAGCACCTCAAATTGCTCAAGCAAATCGTCTATCCTTGGTAAGGGATATTTATTCCTGATCGTCACTTTGTTGAGTTGTCGATAACCGATGTACAATCTCATGCTACTATATATTTCCTTTTGACTAATCATACCAGAGCACTCCCTAGAAAAGCACTCAGTCGAATAAATTTCTTTAACATCGACTCTTCAAGTTGAGACTCCATTTCCTTTAATTCTCAAGAAACTTTCAAGAAGAAACAATAGATGTTGATCCTGTACCGGAATCAATTCTATAGAAAACTCTACCTCTTACTCTGGATGTACAGAAGAAACTTCATCCAGAAAAACATCCAGAGAACATCCAAAAAGTCATTCACAACTTGAATATTCGCCAAATCTAAACTAGTTTCAGTGGATGCAGATAACATACTAACATGTGCTTCCGCACCTTGAAATGAAGATTGACCGTCTAAGGTGAATTAGGTAACCGCTTCAGAATTTGTCCTTGACAATTCAACTGTTTCTGAAGCGAAGCTGGCAGCGATTGACACAGTCGATTGCAACATGATTTGCAGTCATCCAATTTATACCCAAAATGGTGTTCACACTTCTCATAGGCAAACAATAAATTCTACAACTAAATTTCTGCCTCCTATGACAAGTAGACAATTCTGTACAAGGATTAGGTCTGGACACGACCCTTAGCAGCAGTTAAAATAGTTATCGGCTCAGATAGCGATGATAAGGCCGATCCGAACCGATTCACATGCGATCGGGATATACAACAATAGGTTACACCCGAATCATATAATATACTGATTGAGTTATTGAGAACTGATCTCATATTCCTCAGTAGATTGTCTGCAGTTGTAACTGTCTAAACATCCAGATTGTTGACTCGTCCTCGTCCTGGAGCTGCTTGTGACTCCCGGGAACTTTTCCTTGCAGGGCACTCTTTAGCATAGTGACCCTCTTCCGCATATACTACTATTTCTAAATTGTGTCGCTTTCCACAATTAGAACATCTTCTGACCTTTGAAGAATCGAAGAATTGCACCTGCTTTTCCTTTGATGAAATTATCTTAGGACCTTGCATTCGGAGTTGATAATTCAACTACCTTCTTTCCTTTCCAATATTCCCCATGGGATCATCCTCGGCGACATAGGTTGATTGCACTAAGGCAACATAATTGGTAATAGTATAAGAACTAAGACCCTAAGTCATAAAAGCACTAAGGCCCTTCTTATACATCTGCATTCTCCATTCGTCATCCGGAGCCTACTTTACCACTTGGTAAAACTGAAACAAATTTTCCAAACTTAGCGGTGTATCCTTCCACCGTAATGTCACCTTTCCTAAGGATGCATCGGTTGGAGATTCCGATTGTGGTCGAGGATTGCATCTTGATCATCCAGTCATAATTCCGCTTATGATGCACTAAGTATTAAGTTGATCAGGCTCAATGTCTCTTAGCATCACAAGTGTAATTACAAAAAGGACTAACAAGGAATCAACTCAACCCTAAACTAAGTCCGACTAGGTCGAACTGCTCTGATACCAACTGTAACACCCCGGTATTTCTATCGAGTAAAAATACCCAAGTGTACCAAACCTAAATCATCAGAGATATATTTCCTGTTTAAATACTGAACACCACTATAAAATTTTCACTGAATAACAACAGAACAGTCTTAAACATAAATAAGACCATAAACCATCAGTGAAATACAGTGTTCAATATCGTACAAGAAAGCGGAAAATAAAATACATAACTAACAAGGGAAAACATAACTTAAGCATAAAAGCTAAGTCTTCAGCAACCATCCGAGTACCACCTACTCGTGCCTCTTGGATTTCCACTTTCCCTGTTTATCTGAAAAACAACAACATATAAACAATGAGATACAATCTCAGTGAGTTCTACCGAAACCCCTACTAACACTCGCGGTCCAGTTATGAAATCTTTTATCTCGGAGTTTAATTTATAAACCCCGCAATTTTAACCTAGCACGACACCGGCCCCAGACATGGTAATCCCGATGAATCGCACTACATAACACGACACCGACCCCAGACATGGTAATCCCGATGAACCGCATTATTTAGTCCTTAACACAGCACCGACCCCAGACATGGTAATCCCGGTGAACCGTATTATAGAACTTTCTTTCTTGTAGTTTAATTTATAGACCACGCAATTTAACCTAGCACGACACCGGCCCCAGACATGGTAATCCCGATGAACCGCATTATTTAGTCTTTGACACACCACCGACCCCAGACATGGTAATCCCGGCGAACCCCATAACCAATAGTGTCTCCTAATGGCACAGAGCCTAGGGTAAGGGCTCATGACTTCCCCGCCTAGTATGTCAACATGGGTCGTCACCCAAACTCGATATAATATATATATCTACAATAATATGAACATTTAGTTCATTTACATTCAGACCTATACCTGAACATAACACCCGCATCGGGCCGTCTCCCATAGTCGATATAATATATATATCGTGAATCGTAGACCGGTTTAGACAATAAATAATAATCGTCCCGCGTCAGTTATACCGTATTACGTAGGACTCATAGTCCACTTTATTATTAATAAAACATATTCGCACACGAGTACTATTATTCGGTTTTTCGAAATAGTTTAGAACTTCAAAAACAGTCCATTATGCCATTTAATTTATATAAATAGATAGATCTTTGAATAAGCTTTCCAACGCCCCTGAGAACACCTCAATCGGGTTCCCGGATCAAAAGTTATTGCGAAAACAAAATTAGTGAAAAACTGTTGAAAATCTGCAAAGCGTCGCGACGCGATACGAAACCGTCGCGACGCGGAAAATGACAGAAATATTTTCGTTGCAAACTGAAGCATGGTCGCGACGCGAAGGAGGGAGGTCGCGACGCGATGGGGACCTGATGCTGCAGAATTTTGGCGGTTTCGCGCGAAAACCGCTATTCCGCTCAATTCCGATTCTTGTTCCGATTAAAAACAGATTTGACAACCATAAAAACAGTTTCAATCAAAGTCACACAATCAATCAAAAACTCATTTTAAACGAATTGTATCAAAACGCGACATATTTTCCAATTATCGGTTTTCAACCCAAAATCTCTCAAACTCGATTATCAAATAATATTCCAGTCCAGCGAAAGCGGTAAAACAGTTAATTAATTAATTCGAAACATAAAATCCTAAGCGTGAGTAAAACTCACTTTTGACGCGTGATCCACGATCGAGCCGAAATCGCCGAGTAACCGCACGAACATTCCCCGCTCCGGCGACACCCAATCCGCTTCCAAAGCTTCCCACTCGATCACGAACCCGCTTTTTGACCGAAATACCGATTTTCCGAAATTCTTCATGAACACTATTCATCATCTTCTTCAACCTCAAGTCACTATTCACAAAACCCCAATTTGCTCCCTAACCCCTTGATTCTTCACAACTCCAAATCGGACTTCAATATTTGCGCTATACACCTTGAGCTCGCTCCCAAACACCATCCAAAGCTTCCCTTTGAGCTTGAACAAC
The DNA here is from genome assembly GCA_039519185.1 of Astragalus membranaceus. Classification (NCBI taxonomy): domain Eukaryota; kingdom Viridiplantae; phylum Streptophyta; class Magnoliopsida; order Fabales; family Fabaceae; genus Astragalus; species Astragalus membranaceus. The sequence goes on along the minus strand of CM076848.1, from coordinate 118,553,409 downwards.
AAAACCTCCACTTTTCTCCAAATTTCGAAAATGGTGGATTTGAGGAGAGTGAGTTGATGATGAAGATTTTGGTACCAAAACGAAGAGGAAGTAGCGCTGAACATTTTTCGTGTTGGACGAAAGTCGTTTTGATGAGCGGAATTGCCCCCTTTTTCCTCTTCTTCTTCCTCCCCCTTTCTTTCTCTCTTCTCCTTTCTTCTCTGTTTCTCTTCTCAGCTTCCTTTCCTTTCTTTCAATTCTTTTCTTTTCCTTTTTAACACACACACACGTACACATATATATTTATTAATATATAATTGTAACGTGGTCCAATTACCATATTGATCGAAATCTCCTATTTCGATTCCGAAACTTCCTTGATCCGTATTATCCGGTTAACGATCCGATGACAACAAATAAATAATTTTAGCACTCAATAAATTTACCAGTCGGGTACTAAATTAATTTAATTGGGTTAGCACCCAAATAATTCTATTAATTATTTTGCGGATGTTACAGGATGTCCGTCTATAGGCCACCCCTGTTTGATGGGACTAACTATGACTAATGGAGTAGTCGAATGAAATGTCATGTGCAGGCTATAGACTTCACCCTATGGAGGATTATTGTTGATGGACCACTGATTCTGATGAAAATCAAAATTAAAAAACCTGGTGGTGCTGTTGACGGAGATACTACAAAAATTCAAGATACTGGCAAAGCAGAAGAAGTTCCTGTTGAAGATATCTACACCATTGATCTGAGTGAGCTGAAAAGGTCTGAGTTAGACAAAATCTCTCAAAACGCCAAAGCAATGAACATTTTTCACTTATCTCTATGTGAAGAAGAATATGGAAGAGTAAAAGGGTGTCAGACAGCAAAAGAAATCTGGGATTGTTTGGAAGCAACACATGTCGGTACAAGCCAAGTGATACAAAAATCTGAATTCTCACTTCTGAGTATGAAGCCTTCAAAATGAAGGAAGGTAAATCTGTTGCAGCTATGCACCAGAGACTTAATTTGAGAGTGAACAACTTGAGGGCGCTGGGGAAGAAGTATTCAACAAAAGATCTAAATGGGAAGATTCTTGCATTCTTGACTAGTGAGTTCTTTCCTAAAACTTGTGCAATCACTGAAGCCAAAGATATTGGCACTTTGCCCCAAGAAGACTTGATTGGGTCACTTCTTGCATTTGAGGTGGTATTGGCTGCTAACAAGGTTCAAGAAAAAGAAGTAGTAAAAGAAAGGAAGTCTCTTGCTCTTGCTGCTAAAACTCCTAAGGAAGCAAGGAAAGAGGTTGAGTCTGATGAAGAATCCGATGATGAAGACATGGCTAAACTGTTTGAAGAATTCATGAGATTCAACAAGCTTGGGAAGGGTGACTACTCAAAGCAGTCCAAGTACCAAAAGAAGAAAGATAAGAAGGCTACATGGAAATAATCTGATACTGATAGTGATTCTGATGAAGAAGAGGAGGTTGCAAATGCTATTTGTCTCACGGCAAGTGAAACACCTAAAGCTACAATATGGGACAGTCTTGGCACTGATAGTGAAACAGATGAAGAAGAGCAAACAGCCAATGTTGTTTGTCATACGGAAAATGACGCACCTGAGGTAATCCTTGATAAACATAATCTTTCTGATTCACTTGAGCATGATAATTTAATTGATGATATGTATAATAGTCAAGATTTGAGTGAGGCTTTTGAAGCTCTTTATTTTGAACATGAAGCTCTCTTGTTAAAATCTAAAGAATTGACAAAGAGCAACAAAAGCATGCTCACTCAAATTGAGACTCTTGAAAATGAGGTAGCTAAGTTGAAGAATGAGCTACTTGAAATTAAACCTCTCAACCTTGAGCTTCTTGAGCTTAAACAAAAATTTTGAAAAAACCAAGGTTGAAAATGAAATTTTAAAAGAATCTTTAAAAAGGTTTGAGGCAGGTGAAATGACCTTAACCAAGATACTCCACTCCCAACATGAATATGTTGATAGGAGAGGTATCGGGTATAAAGGTGATTCTACCTCCTCTGTTTTGAACAAGAAAATAACTTTTGTAGCTGCTACTTCAAGTTATACACCTACGGTTTTCTCATGCACCTATTGTCAAAAAGGGAACCATAGCTCTCTTAGATGTCCTATTCGTAAATTATATGAGCTTGGTACCCTTATACCTGCCTGTGAGAAACCAAGGTGGATTGTGAAAACAAACCCCTTGATGACTAACCCACAAGGACCCAAAGAGAATTGGGTACCAAAATTTTCTACTCGATTTTAGTGCAGGTGTGCTACGAGGTATGGGGGTCAGATCAGTACCTTGATAGCAGAGACTCGAAGCTCATGACTAGAGACGCAATGTTTTTTTTTCTCTTAATACTCAAAAAGCAGTCATATGACTTATGATAACAACAATAGAGGAAGAATCACCGATGAAGGTTAGATTGGTAAAGTTTTGTTCACCTCTATTGAAAATGTGTTATATAGAAGAACTTAAGAATAATTCATCAAGTATTAGACACATATGTGAAATAATTCTTTTGTGTGTGCATCAAAGTTTTTTTAAGTGTTATCTTTCGGTTTTTTTCCCTACCTATCTAAAATAAAAACTCTATTGTGCTGGATCTTTGATGCAACCTATTTTGAAGATTAAATATGGTACCTATATTGTTGAACCAAGTATGACATATCTCATGGGTATCCTAGTTTCTATAATATCTTATTTTCTTAAAAACTGTGATGGTCCACCTTCTTTTGGATAAGCTTTGCATTCTTCAATCAATCAGAGGAATCATCAAGTAAGGGAGAGCATAGCATTAAACTGTTTTGATCTATCTTATGCTATCTGTGCTTATATTGTGATTAATTATATGTTTGGTTTAGTTGAATATTTTTATGCTTATGCTTAGGAGGAGCTCTTTGAAATTTTTTCATTATTATCACCCCCCTATGCATAATGTAATTTGTTATCATCAGAAAAGGGGAGTTTGTTGAACCAAGGACAAACGCTCTATGTTTTGTATGATAACAAATTACATCTGGTCTACTAATGGTTGCAGTTGAATGAAAGTACAGGGACAAAATCAAAGAACAAGGATTAAATCAAAGAGCAGGGACTAAAGTGCAATGGCTTGCAGAAGAAGCAACAATGAAGTTGAAGGCCTAATTGTTTATCTGCTTTTGATAGGACTCAAATGTAAGATCCTATCCCTTCAGTGTTATGACTTTTAGTAGAAGAGAGATGATGTTTTTAAAAATAAAATTGTTGTGTTGAAAGCCTTGAAAAATCATTTTATACAAACGCATGCATGAATAGGCAAGGCACGTAACATAAGAAAATGTTTTGAAGCATATAATCGATTTTATGCTTGCTTCACAGAGCCCATAATCGATTTTATGCCTATGTGTTTTTTAAAGGAATATGTTTCGGAAAGAAAACAATCGATTAAAGGCTTTGTGTTTTTAAAGAAGAGAATCGATTTTCATCTTGTTTCATTGGAGTATAAAATCGATTATATACTCAATTCATTGGAGTATGAATGCAAAATCGATTTCATACTTCCCTTTTCAAAGCAATGAATCGATTTCCAACTCACTTGTTTTAAGCAAAGAATCGATTCCTTACTTTCCTTTTTTGAAAACAATCGATTACATGCCTGTGTGTTTAAGGCTCAGAATCGATTATGTGCCTGATTATTTCAAAGCACATAATCGATTTCACACTCCTTGTTTTAAGCAAAGAATCGATTACAATATATTCCTTTTTAACCAAACAATCGATTATGCCATATGCACTATCAGAGCACATAATCGATTATTGTGTTTCTTGTTTTATTCCAACGGTCAAATTTTCTACATTCCCTATAAATAGGAAGCTTGGATCCACAGATCCAACACACCACTACACTTCTCTTCTACATACATTTTCAAATCAATAGAAAAGAGAAAAAGAGCTTTCATTGTCAAATCTTTTGTTAAAGTTATTCATTTCAAAACCAATCATCTCTTTCTCTACTATATTGTTATTCTGTTGGAGTGATTGGTACATAGTTTCTATATTGAATTGATCTGTATTCGTGGTGGCTTAGAAATCCTGGGACGTGTTCTTGGGTCTCTCAATCTGGGAGATTGAGTTGGGTTGAAATCCTGGGAAGTGTTCTTGGGTCTCTCAATCAGGGAGATTGAGTTGGTTTGAAATCCTGGGAGGTGATCTTGGGTCGTTCAATCGGGGAGATTGAAGTGGTTATTGTGAAATCCTGGGAAGCATTCTTGGGACGTTTGGGTGTTCGTAGTTCGTTAGCCTCCGACAAAGTCTCGGTATTTTGCGTGATTCTCATCACGTTAGGTGAGTTCTATACTCGCTTAGGGACGTTTTGTTGTCGAGTCATTTTACTTTCTGAAACGTTATTATTGAAATCCGCTTTGTGAAAACTTGACGAAAATATTTTTATCGAAAAACCGTTAGTGGTAAATGGTTCGAATTGATGAGATTGTTGATTGATAATATGTGTTGTTTTGATTGTTTAATCGCTTTCACTGGACTGGAATAATATTCGTTATGATAGGATATCGATCGAAACGAAATTGGAATCGAAACGGACTTGGAAAAATGACATGAAACCGGAAAATTGGCCACTGTCAAGGACGCACGGATCGTGCCTCACAAGGGCACGGGTCGTGCGCCTTGTTCGCAGTAGCCAAGGAAATGGATTTTTAGCACAGCACGGATCGTGCGCCCTTGGCACGGACCGTGCGTGACTTACGCAAATCAGGCTTTCACAATTTTAAAACACGCACGGATCGTGCGCCCTAGTGGCACGGATCGTGCGCCCTGTACGCTTTTCAAAACTGAAATTTAAGTGATACGCATGGGTCGTGCGCCTCTGGAGCACGGACCGTGCGGATCCTTCTGTTACCTTAACTCAAAATCCTTTTAATCCGTTCCAAATGATTCCGATTCCTTTCCGATTGATTCCCCAATGTTTCCCAAGGATGGAAACCTACGAATGTCATGAAATGAAAGAAGCTTGAGGTAAATCTCACAAGTTATAAATGTTAAGGAAAACCGTACATTAGTCAAACGCGAGTGTACACACTTTAATTCATAAAGGTCAAGGTAAGAAATGTTAATTCAAGGCAAAATACCTTCCCTTGCGGAAGGGTAGACGGTACATGAATAAATTCTAGACGGCCCAATGCGGGTACATGTAAGTATATAATATATATATATATATATATATATATATATATATATATATATATATATATATATATATATATATATATAATATACAAGAGGTTAAGGGTGACGACCCTTAGAGGATTTAGCATACTAGGGGAGGGGAAGTCATGATCCCCAAAACCTAGACTCAAGAGGTTTCGCCCACTAGAAATAGCGGGATGGGTTCACCGAAGCCAAAGAAGTTCCTATAAATAGGTAGGCTGAGGTGTTATGCTAAGATATTGAAAAGAAATGTAATGCGTAGTTGCTTAGTAGGGCTACAAATTACAAGAGGTAAAATATGATATGCTTCATGTGTCGCTTAGGAGGGCCGTGAGCATAAAAGTCACAGGAACTTAATATATGTCCATGTGGTTGCTTATTAGGGCCACGAGTTTAAAGCAAAGGAAATAATGAACCGCTAGAGTTAGTAAGGGGTCTCGATAGGACTCACTGAGATAATGTTTATCTCACCCTTCATATTTGTGGTTTTTTACAGAGAAACAGGGGAAAGCAAAGGCGACGAAGCACGGTTAGCCGGTGCGACTCTTGGAGTCATCGAAGATTGAGTTTCATGTTTTGGACCTTTGTCCCATTTATTGTTTCTATGTTATCGATTGTATAACGGTCATGTATTAGTTGTAAATCGTTTCCGCTACTTTATGTTTTGAGTATTGAACACTAGGATTATGTATAAGTCTTAAGTTATAAAACTTAAGCGTTTTGATGAAATTAAGTACGGTTCGGAGAACCATTTGATATGTATTATCGAAAGTTTTAGTTTGTGTTCAATATTCATTAACAGGAAGTTACTCTGATGTATGCCATTTAGTGCACTTCGGTATTTCTACATGTTAGAATTTTTCGGGGTGTTACAATAACTGCATTGATATATAAAAAAACACGGGATAACCACTGATATATAAAAAATACGGGAATAACTGCAATGATATATATATAAAAACATGGGATAGCTGCACTGATATAAAAAAAACACGGGATAACAAGACTGATATATAAAAAAACACTACACTGGTTGTTGTCGTCAAACTCTTAGGTCCTAGCCGTGGTTTCGGCCAGGGGTTTGGACAGTCTTTGATACCTCTGTTCTTCGAGCGATTGCGTAGAGGAGGGAAATCTGCTGCCCAACTGTGGGTTGCCTAATTCCTCCAAAGAGTGTCAGGTTGGGTAGAGGGGACGCGAGGATTGGATTATCTATTGGCTAATGCATAAAAGTAAAGTAAACTAAAATGCGATGAAGATAAATTGCGAGAGAAAAATTAGTTTTGTATTGATTGATTGTGTGTCTGTACAAGTTACTCTTCTCTAAGTATATACATAGGCCCTCATCGGCCATTGAGCGAGCCCACATTTGCCTACCGTTGGATCAACTGAAGATCAACGCCTAATCTCGCTCTTAGCGCTAAGAAATCGGAGCCACTACCCACGATCCGACTAGCACGGTTAGTGGGGTGCCAAAACCCCTTCGCTACACTCCTCAAGGCTTCTCTCCTTCGCTTAACCTTCAACTGCTCCCACGTTCTTTCCACGTGCCCTTCCTTGCCTTGCAGGCAAGTCTTCTTTGCCTCGGTCATATACCCCCCTCGCCTGACCCTTGTCGGCCTGCAGCCATCACGCTTAGGCTAACCGAGCTATTGTGGCCGAGGAACTCTATCCGTTGAGACCTGCTTCAGCTATATCTGATATCCCTCGAGCTAAATCCCTCCGAGGCACTCTATCCGTTGAGACCTACTTCATCTCTATTTGATGTCTCAGCCTTTGGCCTACGTCTTAATTTATTTTTGGGTGTTAATAACGGCCCCGCTTTTTGTGCTGTCGTATGATCGCGATGACGTGACTGATGGTACAAAAATCCTTGATGTGACCCAATGTGACGGTTGCAGTAACTTTCTGCCATTATGGGACATTTGGCGTTTAGAAAACAGATAAGGCGACTAAAATGGTTCCCAATGCTTCGCAAACCAACTCCCATTAGCTATAACAAGGCTTCATAATTGCTTTGCACGGTTGTTTGCATTCCAAAAATTTTCAGAGTCTCACCATCTTCTTCCTGCGAACAAAATTCCATTCTCTTGACCATAACCGTCTTTTCACCAATATGTCTTCAAATTCCGATTTGCAGAACCGAGACCACAGTTATGGTGACGCCCACCGGGTGCATCCTTCTTCATCCGATTCATCGTCGGTAAGCCCTCCTCTCCGCGTTACTTAAGATGAAGTTCTCGTCGCAGTTCCTAGTGGTGTCACGGTGCAACCCACCACCTTTGAGGTTCGAGAGGACTTCAACGCCTTCCAACAAAATTTTAAAGCTTCGGCGCAGCCAGGTCTTCCAGTTACTCAAGATTGGTTCACCGTCGATGCCACAGTATCAGAAACCATAGGTTGGGCTAAACCTACTGATGACTATCGAGCCTGGTTTGACATGATGCATTCTGCAAAAAAAGATACATGAGGAGTCCGGGGCTTGTGTTATATGATCGCCCTGTCTACCTTTGCCATCCCTCACAACTTTGATGTTCTGTTACCCCTTTTAGGTTTTTGGTCTGCCTGTTTTCTTCCCATGGGTTATAGTGACCCCTACGGTTCTTGATGTGGCTGCCAGTACAGGTCAGCCTTCCTTTGGCGTTGCTATTCACCCTGCCCGGCTGCCCAAGAAGGTCAACTTCAACCATATTCACGCCGGAGGCATTTATTCCAAGTTTCTTGTCAAGAACTCAAGAACCGAGGCGGAGATCAGTGAAACAGAACATACAACTTTCGTCATGTACTTCTGCTGCAAGTTTTTCAACGGCACCGCTTCCGTAGGGATTGTCCAAGAACTCCAACCCTTTGTTGCTCAGATGATCAGCAATGCTGTCTATGCGTGGGCTCCCTACTTCCTCGGTGGGCTCTATAGGGGTATTCAGGTTACACTTGATCAGATCAGGGAATATGGTGTCGTGACCAAGATTCAAGGCCCGATGTGGTTCCTTCAGTTTTGGGCTACCCTCTAATTTCCTCGTATCCTGTCTTCGGGGCTCACCATTCCCAAATTTCCAACCAACCTAGGTCCTCAACTCTCACACAGGCCTTGCCACCGACTATCCCAGGCTAAGTTCATGGAAGAGCTCCTGCGCATGGACTCGACCGATATGTCATGGTGTCCCATCCTGGAAAGTTTGCTCCCTCTTGGATTTTTTCTCCCCAGAAACCTCAGTCCAAACTCACTCTCGCCGATCGCAATGCTGCTCGTGATCATTGGCGTTCTGCCTTAGTGGCCCGAGATCTGCTTGTTGGTTACCATGGTCCTTCCCGTTACAGCAAGGTCCTGGTGGAATTCTACTATCCCAATTTTGGTTACAGGCAATTTGGGCTCATGCAACTTGTGCCTCTGCCCTACAAAGCTATGAGTGGTCCCCGTCGTCATGAAGGCTTGACCGATGGTGACATGTGTAAGATTGTGACCAAAAATTACTACAAAGTTACTGAAAGTGTGTGGGCACACTACAAGGTTTGCCCAGAGGAGACCAGTGCCTTCACCAATAGGTGTCTTGGTGTTAAGGACTTGGCCTTTCGTCGGGCGCTTGGTGAATATTTGACCTAGTACCTCGGTCGTCCCTACATTGCTCCACCACCTTCTGAAGCGTTAGCTAGTACCTACAACCAAGAAGACACCCGGATCTGCTGTCCTTGCTCGACGTCCACCCACTCGGGCTCATCCAGGTGAGTCTCTTTTCAGCATGCTTGCCCTCTATTTTATATGCCAGTCTCCTTCCTCGTCTTACTCCTGTTACTGTTGCAGAATCTTCGGGTCATCGTGATCAGGACGGGGAAGAAGGTCCCATTATCTTTCGTAGGCCACCCAGAAAGACTTTAGCTGAAACCCCGTTGTTGCCTACGGCCAAGGACACTGTTGTGCCATCAGAAGAAGCTTCTCATCCATCCAAGAGACCGAAGGTATGACACCCCCTTCTGTGTTTCTGTTTTCTGTTCTACGCTTCATTCTTCTTACCCTTTGTCCGTCATAACAGGTGGCCATCCCTACAGTCATAAACAAATTTTCTACTCCTGTTCCAATTCCTCAATTACCATCAAATTCATCTTCAGTTCCTGCCTTTCAACTAACAACCAGTTCGTCTCCAGTTCCTCCCCCTCAAACGAGTCTGAATCAGGTGACCGAGGCTGAGGTGTCTCGGTACATTGCCTCTCAGGATCTGTCTCAAATATTTCCTCCTTCAGCAGATGAACTGAGGAAGCTGGAGGTAGCTCTCCAGGGAGGCATAGTTACGGATCCTAGCCAGCTCTCAGAGTTAAGGTCATTGGCTTTCAGATTGGCATCTTTTGGGGACTTTTCAGAGCAGGGAAGAAATGCTCTAAAACAAGTAGCCTATCAGCTCTAGAAATTTCCCAACGTTATTCCACGGAAAAGATTGCCCAAGACAATGCCCAACAAGCATTAGACCACCTGAACACCCTCCAGTCCGAGAAAAAGAAGCACCTTACGTCTTATAGCATAAAGGAAGCATAGAGAAAGCTAGCCATTGCTGAGAAAAAGGCAACCAGACGTCGCATCAAGGAAATTAAGACCACCCTGGCCGAATTACGTCAATAGCTGGAAACCTTGCGGCCTCAGAAAGAAGAAGCGGTGCGTAAGCTCAGCGGGATTATCCAAGAACAAAGCCAGTTGTATCTCATGAGTACACCTTTGAACCAACGTATTAAGCAACTGGAATCTCAAAAGGGGGTCTTTGTATATGACCTAGAGCGCGGCCAGAGGGACATTCAGACTGCGGTTTCCGCTTGGGGCAGGCTGTATTCTCTTTTGGTAGGTCCCTCTGTTATTCCTCCAATAACTGATTCCTCGACGGTAGCCGCTTCGGGCCTTGCAGTTCCTTCTTCTGTTGACACGCTGTCGAGCCTAGAAATGCCCGAATCGGTGGAGATGGAGACTTCTGCAGCGAAGAGGTGAGTATTCTCCTTTGACAATCTTCTGGTTCCCACTAGGCTGCCGGTGCGTGGCGTGCCGTTCTAACAATTGCCATTTTCTTGTTAGGTCGCCGGTATGTGGCGTGCCACCCTGACAATTCTGGTTTATCTACCAATTCTCCCTTCCTTGCATACTTTCCCATAAGGTAGGATACTATGCTTTAAGATACTTGCCGTTAATTTTCGTTTCGAAATCTTCTCTGTCTAACGTAATAAGACGGTAAACCCCACCTTTGAATACTCTGCTTATAATATAGGGTCCATCCCAATTTGGGGACCACTTGCCAAACTTGGGATCGTTCTTCCCTAGTGGCAGAATGGTTTTCCAAACAAGGTCGCCTTCAACAAACGTTTTTGGCTTGACATATTTGTTGTAGGTGCGGGTCGGCTTGGCTTTATTCACCTCTATCCTGCTGAGGGCAGCCAGCCTATCGTCATCAACCGAGTCCAATTCCATCAGCATGGCCAGTTGGTACTCATCCATGCTAAGAGAGTGTAATATCCCCTATTTTCACTATTTTAATTATTTGACTTGAAATAATTATTGGTGATTTAATTAAGTTGTTGGAAATAAAATGTTGAGAAAATAAATTGCTTGAGTGACTTATTATAAATATTGTGTGTGATTGATTAGTAATTGGTCATGGTTAAGTTAATTAGGGCTGATGGGAGTATTTGGGTATGAAATGTTTAAGTGAGGGTCATTGTTGTCTTTTGCCTTGCCCTTTATAAACCTCATGCCCAGCTGAACCAAGTGGAAAAACACCTCATTAGCACCTTTGTTCAAAAATCAGAATTGAGAGAGGAGAAAGGGGAGTGAGGCACGAGAGAGAGAGAAGGGAAGAGAGTTTCCAAAGTCCTTTCCATGCATGTTCAATCCATTACCATCATCATGATCAGTTCACCTCCCTCTATCTAGTGATATAAATTTCGAAATCATCCCCTCCTCCAAGCCAAAATCACCATGAATGACCATCAAAGCTTCACTTGGCCCAAATTCTGAAATCTGTCCTTGCATGTTCAATTAGAAAGCATTAGGACCAAGTACAGCAGCTATATCACGATTTGGAACTACCTTGGAGTCATTTCGGTTGTTGGGTTCAGAATTCATACATTGGGGAGCTGGGTTTTCGATAAGGAGATTTGTAGAGCGAACTGGGAGAAGTTCGTGAGTTACCGTGTGACCGTGTTCTTGAAGCTTCGGTGTCGTTTGCTATTTGTCATCGTGAAAGAGGTGAGTTCTATACTCACTAGGGAATTGATTTCAGAATATTGGTCATGCTTTCTGAGTCGGTCTTTCGTTTTGTGAAAATCATCGTTAAAAACCGTTTTATGAAAATGTCGCTCGTATGATTGAATTGCATGATTGGCTGATTTAGTCTTTGATTGTTGTTGTGATTGATTGAGTGATATGTGGATTGTTTGGCTGGATAATGTTATCTTTTTTGAAGGTTGATGAGTTAGGTATCGATCGGAACGGAGTTTGGACACGAAACGGATTCGAAAAAGGGCTCGAAATGGCATTTCAGCAAGTCTGTGAGACAGGCACGGACCGTGCGCCCAGCGCACGGGTCTGTGAATATATGCCTTGACAGGAATAATCAGGTTTTGATGATTGACAAAAGAAGGGCAAAAAGGTCAAGACTGCAAAAAGCGGAAAAATGTAATCAAGCTCAGTCAAGAATTATTGTATTGTTGTGTGTGTTTAGGACATTATTGTAAGTGAAAATAAAGCTCTCAAATATAAAATAAATCACACACTCACAAATGTTTTTCATATAAATAATTTTGCATGAAAATAGTTTTAAACAAATCCCATGCATGCAAATGATTTTTGGAAAGCATATAATCGATTTATAGTATTTTCTATTTGCCACAAAATCGATTTTCAAGCACTCTCAAAAAAGCCAAGAATCGATTTCCTATATCATATGTTAAAACATGAATCGATTCCTTTCCTTTTCATTCCACTTAAGAATCGATTCCTTCTCCTTTTTTTTCTACTTCATAAATCGATTCCTTTCCTTTTCTTTTGTGGCTCACAAATCGATTCTCATGGTTTATCAAAGCAAAGAATCGATTCTTTCATGATTTAACTAAATGCATAATCGATTCCTTATCCTAGATCTAATCAAGCATGAAATCGATTATCCATCTTAGGCAAATCAGGCACACAATCGATTTCTACAAATCTTCATTTCACTCAACGGTCATATTTTCTATACGCCTATAAATAGCAGCCTCACTCTTCACTTTCATTTCACGACTCATTCTTGCAATCTAAGATCTATTATTCTTCTAATCACTCTCACTACTCTTACACTTGCAACTTTATTTTTGAGAGCTTTATATTTCACATAGTTTGATATTGTATTACTGTGCTTCAACTTGTTTTATCCACACTACTGAGTGTGCTATCAAATCTTTTTCTTCTCATTTATTGGGTGTGATCCCAAGGTATTCAAGAGAGGTGATATATCTTGGTGTTTTCTAGAGAGGTGATATCTCTAGGTTTTAAAGGTTTTACATAGGGAGGTGATATCCCGGTATTTGTAAGTTCTTTGATTGTAAAGGTTTCTAGCTGAACCTGTTTTAAAAGCTAGTGATTAGTTGAAATCCCTTGGAGCATTCCTCGGGGACTGGACGTAGGCCGGTGGTTTGACCGAACCAGTATAAATCTCTTTGTGTCATCTTCTTTCCCTTCATCTCTTTAATTTTCTTTTCAAGTTAATCTTATCGCTTTATCACTGTTATTTCAAATCAAATTTTCTTAAGCGCTTTATTTGATCAAAATCTTTTTAAGAGTTTAATTTTAAGTGCTATTTTTAAATTCACAATTCACCCCCCCTCTTGTGTTTGAAGTCTCTTGGTCAACAAGTGGTATCAGAGCTAGACTCTTGGTAAAGACTAACTGTCTCAAGAGGCAAGATGACTTCAAATGACTCCTTAAACAGACCCCCATCTTTCAATGGTGAAGGGTATGATTATTGGAAAACAAGAATGAAAATTTTTATTGAGGCTGTAGATTGTGATATTTGGGATACTGTCATAAATGGTCCGTTTGTTCCCACTCATCTCGTTAATGATGAAATGGTGAACAAACCTAGATCTCTTTGGACCAAAGAGGAAAAAGAAAAGGTTCAATACAATTTGAAAGCTAAGAACATCATCACAACTGCTTTAAGCATCGATGAGTTCTATCGCGTATCAAATTGTAAAACCGCCAAGGAAATGTGGGACGCCCTTCAAGTGACCCATGAAGGTACTACCGAGGTCAAAAGGGCTAGAATGAACACATTAACTCATGAGTATGAACTATTTAAGATGAAACCGGGTGAAACCATCCAAGAACTAAACAAACGTTTCATCCACATAGTTAACCATCTCAGAGGCCTTGGAAAATCCTTCGAAAATGCGGATTTGACCAATAAAGTGCTACGATGCCTAAATAGAAATTGGCAACCCAAAGTGACGGCTATCTCGGAATCAAGAGACATATCCTCTATGGACTTAACTACTCTGTTTGGAAAATTGCAGGAACACGAGCTCGAATTAAATCGACTCATTGAAAGTGAGGAAGGTGAAAAGAAAAATAAAGGACTTGCGCTAAAAGCATGTATCAAAGAAAGTGACACAGAAGATTATGACAGCTCCAATGAAAGTGATGAAGACATGAGTAAAATGGTTCGAATGTTCAAAAAGTTCATGAGGTATAAAGGTAAACCAAATCCTCAAAGCAAAAATGAGGAAGGAACTTCCTTCAATCCAACATGTTATAAATGTGGTAAGAAGGGGCACATAAAGCCGGATTGTCCTCAAAGTCAAAAACATAGAGATCTTCGAAAGAAATCAAAAGGAAAAAGGGTGTATATCGCTTGGGATGAAAATGACATGGAGTCATCCGATGAATCTGAAGAAGAGGTAGCAAATCTATGTCTCATGGCAAAGCATGAGGAAGATGAGGTAAACTCCGTTGAAACTGAACTTGATTTAACTTATGATGAGTTGATTAGTATTTGTGAAGAATTAAATAATGAGTCGAGTAAGCTTAGAAAAATTGTTTCCACTTCAAAGAAAACTATTTCCTCTCTTCAATCTAAAATCGAAACTTTAAACAAGGAAATAGAAATTCTTAAAGAGAAACAAATTTCTGTAAGTAAGGTCTCCTCGTGCAACTCTTATGAAAATAAAAAGGATAGTACTTTCAAATGTGAAGAGTGCAATGTTTTGAAAAACAAAGTCAATGATTTGCACAACACTCTTGCAAAATTCACCATGGGAAGAGACAATCTTAATATCATTTTGGGAAATCAAAGGGGAACTTATGATAAAGCCGGTTTGGGCTATCAACCAAAGAATCATGAAAAATCTTTCAAAAAGTTTTTTAGTCCCAACACAACTTCTAGTAGCCCTTTTACAAAATGTTATTATTGTGGTAGAAAAGGTCATACATCTTCTATTTGTAATGCAAGAAAGAATATTGATATGAATAACAAATGGAAGTGGGTTCCAAAAGGCACAATTCCCAAGACTAACCCAAAAGGACCCAAGATGATTTGGGTACCAAAAGCCAAAAATTGATTTTGTGTTGTAGGTGTGCTTGAAAGCCAAAAGCTCAAAGTGGTATCTAGATAGCGGCTGTTCAAAGCACATGACAGGAGACTAAGAGAAGTTCTCTCATTTAGCTCCAAAAAGAAGCGGACTTGTGTTTTATTGTGACAATACAAAAGGTAAAATTAGTGGCGTCGGCACTATTGGTAAGAAACTAAATCCTGTTTTGAAAATGCACTGTTAGTTGAAGGCCTGAAGCATAACTTGCTAAGTATTAGTCATCTGTGCAACAAAGGTAATAAGGTTGTGCTTGATTCTTATACTTGTCTTATGATTGAAATTACTATGCACTCGTTATTACTCTCGCTATACATGGACCTTGTTTATTTTTTCATAAAAACGATGCTTTTGATGCTTTTCGAAAATTTGATAAGATCATTTGCATCTATCCGAAGTAATCACGGTGGTGAGTTCCAAAATGAGGCTTTTGAAAATTTTTGCAAAATTGTTTTTCACTTATCATTGGAATATATGCCTTGACATGATTTATTTATTTTTCCCGCTTTTTGATAATGCCAAAAGGGGGAGAGTTATGTGATTTGCATGTCTCAGGGGGAGTATTCTTTAAATGTTTGCATATAGAAAGGGGGAGTATAATCTGCGCTTATCTCTGATATATACACTGTTTCAAAATATTTCTATTCTAACCCTTTCATTGAGCAAATCCCTCCTAAAGATGTTTGTCATCATCAAAAAGGGGGAGAATGTGAATATATGCCTTGACAGGAATAATCAGGTTTTGATGATTGACAAAAGAAGGGCAAAAAGGTCAAGACTGCAAAAAGCGGAAAAATGTAATCAAGCTCAGTCAAGAATTATTGTATTGTTGTGTGTGTTTAGGACATTATTGTAAGTGAAAATAAAGCTCTCAAATATAAAATAAATCACACCCTCCAAATGTTTTTCATATAAATAATTTTGCATGAAAATAGTTTTAAACAAATCCCATGCATGCAAATGATTTTTGGAAAGCATATAATCGATTTATAGTATTTTCTATTTGCCACAAAATCGATTTTCAAGCACTCTCAAAAAAGCCAAGAATCGATTTCCTATATCATATGTTAAAACATGAATCGATTCCTTTCCTTTTCATTCCACTTAAGAATCGATTCCTTCTCCTTTTTTTTCTACTTCATAAATCGATTCCTTTCCTTTTCTTTTGTGGCTCACAAATCGATTCTCATGGTTTATCAAAGCAAAGAATCGATTCTTTCATGATTTAACTAAATGCATAATCGATTCCTTATCCTAGATCTAATCAAGCATGAAATCGATTATCCATCTTAGGCAAATCAGGCACACAATCGATTTCTACAAATCTTCATTTCACTCAACGGTCATATTTTCTATACGCCTATAAATAGCAGCCTCACTCTTCACTTTCATTTCACGACTCATTCTTGCAATCTGAGATCTATTATTCTTCTAATCACTCTCACTACTCTTACACTTGCAACTTTATTTTTGAGAGCTTTATATTTCACATAGTTTGATATTGTATTACTGTGCTTCAACTTGTTTTATCCACACTACTGAGTGTGCTATCAAATCTTTTTCTTCTCATTTGTTGGGTGTGATCCCAAGGTATTCAAGAGAGGTGATATCTCTTGGTGTTTTCTAGAGAGGTGATATCTCTAGGTTTTAAAGGTTTTACATAGGGAGGTGATATCCCGGTATTTGTAAGTTCTTTGATTGTAAAGGTTTCTAGCTGAACCTGTTTTAAAAGCTAGTGATTAGTTGAAATCCCTTGGAGCATTCCTCGGGGACTGGACGTAGGCCGGTGGTTTGGCCGAACCAGTATAAATCTCTTTGTGTCATCTTCTTTCCCTTCATCTCTTTAATTTTCTTTTCAAGTTAATCTTATCGCTTTATCACTGTTATTTCAAATCAAATTTTCTTAAGCGCTTTATTTGATCAAAATCTTTTTAAGAGTTTAATTTTAAGTGCTATTTTTAAATTCACAATTCACCCCCCCTCTTGTGTTTGAAGTCTCTTGGTCAACAAGTGGTATCAGATTGATTCCAAACCTATCCTAATCCCTTCCCAATGTTATGAAATGATAAAATAACCGTAATTCGTTGGAATTGCTTAAGTTAATGATAACAACCTCATGTCATGATTGAATGATTATTGACGGCCCAATGCGGGTATACGGAACGTGTTATGGATTTGATTGTCATGCTATGATTGTGATTGATATATTGTGCTGGACTGATTGGATTATTATCAGGACAAGTTAGAAGAGTAAATCCTAGTAAGTCGTGTGAGATCACCTAATAATAAGATCATGTTAGTACAAGACTAAGTTAAGTACAAGTTCACTGTTAAGCATAAGCTCATGGTTTGGTTAAGTTCATTGTTCACTGATCACGGTTCACGGTTTACTGCTCATTGTTCATGGTATATATTATATACATCATTGCTGGGGTGACGACCCTGTTCATGGATTAGCGTACTAGTGGGAGAGGAAGTCATGAGCCTTATCCCCTAGGCCCGTTACATTGTTGTCCCTAAGGTAGTAGAAATGGCCGGGGACTGGGTTTGCCAGAATCTTTAAAATAAAACCCGGTGATATGCTAAGAATCATTGTCATGGTGTGTGCCTTGTGTGTCGCTTAGAAGGGCCACGAGTACACGTTGTATGTTCCCCGTAGTCGACTTAAGGGCTACGATTCATGAAATCAAGCATAATTGAACCGAGAGAGTTAGTAAGGGGCCTCGATAGAACTCACTGAGACAAGTTGTCTCACCCAATCCATTGTTGTTGTTTTTCAGTTAAGCAGGGAAAGTTGAAGACCATGAGGCACGGCTAAGGAGACGGAATGAGGAGTTGCTGACGCTGTTTATTTTGTCATGTTATGTATCTCTGTATCTTTATTCAGTGTCTTAGATGTACGATTGTACGACTTATGCTTATAAAGTTGTAAATCGCTTCCGCAGACTTTCTATTTTGGTACTGAACACTAGTTGAGAAGTGTAAGGAACGATATTATGTATTTCTCATGTTAAGTTATGTAAGCGCACTTGATGGCTTTTAGCATCGAGTTTTAGTATGTGTTCAGTATTTAAAACAGGAGGTACTCTGATGTATGCCAGTAGTGCATTTCGGTAATTTCTACAAGTTAGAAATTATCGAGGTGTTACAGAGAGTGCTGCCGAGCCACTCGTAGCGAGGCTACGCTAATCTCAAGTCGTAGCACGACATCCTGACCATATACCAAACGATAGGGAGTCGCCCCTGAGGCGGTATACTTGGAATTCCTCATGGCCCATAGGACCTCGTTAAGGGTTTCATGCCACCGTCGAGGCTTATCCTCTATGTTTTTCTTGATGAGCTCGATGATGATTTTATTGGTCGCCTCGGCTTGTACTTTAGCCTAGGCATAATAAGGAGACAAGTGTCTCATCTTGATTCCATACTCTTGGGCAAAGGCCACCACTTGTTCTCCTGTGAACATTATGCCCAGATCGGCCGTGATGGTCTTGGGGATCCCAAACCTATATATGATTTGATTCCCTATAAATTTGATCACCGCGGCCTGATTAACACTCCCAAGGGGTACGGCTTCCACCCATTTAGTGAAGTAATCAGTACCTACAATAACGAAGTTATGGCCATTCGAGCTCGGAGGGTATATCTTTCCAATCAGGTCCATGGTCCATCCTCTGAACGGTCAGGGTTTGACAATGGGATGGAGCTCGTCCGCAAGTACTCTTTGGATCGGCCCATGCAGCTGACATGCTTCACAACCTTTCGCGAATTGGAAACAATCGGCCGTGATCGTCGGCCAATAGTATCTGTGCCTATAGATAAGCCACTTCATGATGGGACCAGACCCGTGGGAACCACATATCCCCTCGTGCACTTGAGCCATCACCATATAAGCATCCTTCCTCTTGAGGCATCGCATCAATACCCCATTGGCGCTCCTCTTGTAAAGCTCATTCTTTATCATGATGTATTTGAGGGCCCTCTATTTGACCTTGTATTTAGCGTTAGCCGTTCGGTTACGGGGGTATTCTGACAACACCCCAATCCAAGCATCAGCGGGACCAGCCTCAGCTGGTACCACGACATCTTGCTGCAGCACTTCGGTCACCAACTCCTTATACCCCGAGGTGTAACGCCCCAAATATTTAATTAATTTATTTAATTAAATATTTAATTATTTATTTAGAGTAATTTTATTAATATAATTAATGGGGTGTTTTTTGTTAATTAAGGTGGTGATGCCTAGTCAATGAAGTGGATTTAATGAGATGGATAGCCCATGATCCAAGAAAGGACCCATAGTAGGCGTGTATGATGAGGGGTTTAAGGCCTTAGGGTTTAATCATATGCCTGAAGTGAAAAATTAGAACAAAAATATAGAGAGGAGAAGAGAGGAGCGTACGACGCAATTGCAAGGAGAGGAGGAGGCTTGGTTGCTGTTTTGATCTTGCCAGTTCGTGATCAAGGTGCTAGTACTCTACAATTTACAAGGTAATAGTGGGATTCTTCTCTCTAATTGGGTGAATAATGGGGTGTATGTAAGAATTGGCACTATGTTGCCAATTGGGTGATTTTCATGATAATTGGTATGATGATTTCGAATTATGCATGTATTCCATGGTGATTGTAATATGTGATCAGAAATTCCTATGTTAAAATCACATGATTGGTGTTTTGATTGTTGCTAAGGTGAATTGCATGCCACGTGTTTGAGTATATGATTTGTTGGTGTTTGTTTGATGAGAATTGATGACCATAATGATAATTTAAAATATATATTGATGATTGAATGTTTGGTGGGTTGAATTTGGTGCTTGGATTAGCAAAATTATGATTTTGGGGGTTCTTAGGCGCCTTGGGCGCCATATGTCTTGTTGCTGTTTTTGGGTGTCTTAGTCATGGGCGCCTAGGCGCCCAGCCACTGTGTCTCTGCGCCAGTTTTTTTTTGTGAGCAGAATTGGGCGCCCAGTGCTTGGGCGCCATGCTCCTGTAGGATGTAGAGCCCCAATGTTTCTGAAACTTGTTCCCCTTAATCCTCTGCGTATGCCTAGCTTGTCCATATATCCAATTCTGTGTTTCAGGTGGTCTGGAAGTGGCGCCCTAGGCGCCCTTGTGCTGTTTGGTTGTGTTGCAAGAAACGGATCCCTGCTCATGGGCGCCATGTGCGCGCATTGGTTCTGTGTCCGATGAAGGCGCCCTTCGACCGGGCGCCGTGCCTTGAGTTAAAGAGATGATCCAACGTGGCTCCACTTATTTCCAGTGTGTGTAGCCTGAAAAGTGTTGGCGCCCTGCTCCTGGGCGCCAGTTTCTGGTTGTGCCAGTTCTGCCTCTGTGTTGCTGTGTGCTAGGCGCCCAGATCCCCTGTGGGCGCCAGATTCTGATTTTTGTTGCGTTTTTCCCAATTTTGTTTTGATCGTATCTTTTGACTCAGGTGTCCGTTTTGAACGTTTCAAAAAGCGTCGTGAAGCTTATTCAGGTGCCCACCTGGATATTCTAATTTCTGGGCAGTATGAACTATTTTTCTGACATTGGTCTCAGGCGTCGTTTTTGGTGTCATTTAGGCGTTTCGGTGTCTCAAGAGTTTTTAGAAAATTGTTATTTTGGAAATGGTCGTTGTCCTCAATATTTTGGAAAATGTCAGTTGTCCCGGTGTTGGAAAATATTCGGTGTCTTGGTGAATTTTCGGTGTGACTGGTGAAAAGTTCGCCACTTTGTGAAAAATATGACATGGTGAAAATGTCTATTTTATTTCGGGATATCTTATTGGTGATGGGTCGTTGGCCCCTTTGGTGATTTTTTGGTGTGTCATTATTATGCCTATCTTTGGTGTTTGTCTGTGGTGCATTCATGGTGTCGCATAACTCATATGCATTTATTTGGTGGAGACTTCGGTCTTATTGGTGAGCAGAAGACTTCGGTCTTATTGGTGATGTGCCCTCAAGGCAAATTATTGGTGATGATGGATCCACATGCATTATGCCCATTGGTGGGACTGCATTCATGCATCTCATGATATTTGACTGTTTTACCTTTGATGTGGATATTGACTGTTTTACCCTTGATGTTGATATTGACTGTTTTACCCTTGCTGTGGATATTGACTGTTTTACCCTTGGTGTTGTAGTTGTAACTGGATGAGTGTAACAGAGTGGTAGATATAGCTGTTAAATTCTAACCTATTCCTTATTATTTACGCTATTATATTGAAGATATCTCACTCTCTTCTGTTTGAATGTTACTCCTACGTTGGGTAACGTGCAGGTGATTCCGAGTGAAGGCCTAGGTACCTTCACTAGTGTCGAGTCGGTGTCTGCTTTCTGATACGTAACACTCAGGGGGCGCTAGTTGATTAGTTTTCATTATTTTTATGTTGCTAAGACTTTACCACGGTTGTTTTGGTTAACTGATGTCGAACCTTTCTTTATGTTTTTCCGCTGCATGGTGAATTATTTCTATATATTCGATTTGATGTTTTATTTTATGAGGCATGTGTGACAACCCCTTTTTGGGATGTGTTAAAGAAATTTTTAAACTCTGATTTACTATTTACCGTTATATTTACCGGGTAGAAAGGGGGTGTTACATAGTGGTATCAGAGCAGTTCGGTCTGTCCGACCAAGTCGTTGAGTCTTTAGTTTTATGATCCTCGAGTCTTGTTACTCGTTCTGACTTGAATCTTGTTTCAGTGATTGGTTGAGATGGCCGGAAGAAATGATGCTGCTCTTGCTGCTGCTCTGCAAGAAATGGCTCAGGCTGTGGGAAATCAACAGGTTGCTGCTGATGCTGGTGCTCGTAATTTGGCCACTTTCCAAAGGGAGAATCAACCCACTTTCAAGGGTCGGTATGATCCTGATGGAGCTCTGGCATGGTTAAAGGAGATTGAAAGAATTTTCCGAGTTATGGATTGCACGCCTGCTCAGAAGGTGAGGTATGGTACTCACATGTTAGCTGAAGAAGCTGATGATTGGTGGCTTGAGGCTCTACAGAGGTTGGAAGCTGCTGGTGAAGAGATCACATGGGATATTTTCAAGAGAGAGTTTACGAGGAAGTACTACCGAGAAGATGTGAGAGGAAAGAAAGAAATTGAATTTCTGGAATTGAAGCAGGGAAACAAGTCTGTGGCCGAGTATGCGGCGAAATTTGTGGAATTGGGTACGTTCTACCCTCATTATAATAATGACGCTAATTTTGAATTTTTGAAATGTATCAAGTTTGAAAATGGTCTGAGGCATGACATCAAGAAGGCAATTGGTTATCAAAAGATTCGGGTGTTTGCCGATTTGGTTGAGAGCTGTAGGATTTTTGAAGAGGATAGCAATGCTTCCTATAAGATTGTGAAAGAGAAGAGAGGTCCCCAGTATCGTGGGAAGCCCTATGATGTTTCTGGTGGTGGAGGTAAGTGGAAAGCGGGTTCAGGCAAGAAGCCAAGTGGGGGAGATGCCCCTGCGAACATTGTGTGCTACAAGTGTAGTAAGCCCGGTCATAAGAGTTTTGATTGCCCGGTTAACAAATGTTTCAAATGTGGCAAAGAAGGTCACATAGCTGCTAATTGCGAGAAGAGGGATGTTGTTTGCTACAACTGCGGGGAGGTGGGGCATATTAGTACCAAGTGTTCCAAGCCAAAGAAGGAGAAGGTGAGTGGGAAGGTGTTTGCTCTTGCGGGGACTGAGACGGCTAATGAGATCAGAGGTACGTGTTTCATTAATGGTACTCCGTTGCTTGCTATTGTTGATACTAGTGCTACGCATTCCTTTATTGCTGCTGTATGTGCTGATAAGTTGAATCTAGTGTTATCTGTTATGATGAGGGAAATGGTCATCGATACTCCAGCTAAGGGCTCGGTGACTACTTCTCTCGTGTGTGCTAAGTGTCCTTTATCAGTTTTCGGTAGGGACTTTATGGTTGATTTGATTTGCTTGCCGTTAGATGGGTTAGATGTTATTTTGGGGATGGACTGGTTGGTGAATAACCATGTTCATATCAATTGTTTTGATAAGTCGGTGAGTTTCTCTTCTCCGGTCGAAGAGGAATCAGTTTTGCTGCCTGCTGGCCAATTGCATAAGGTAATGAGAGAGGAAGTCAAGCTGTTTGCTTTAATGGCGTCGTTGTCTATGGAGAGCCAAGCTAAGATTGATGAGTTGCCGCTAGTGTGTGAATTTTCCGAAGTGTTTCCTGATGAAATTCCTGATGTGCCACCTAAGAGAGAAGTAGAGTTTGCTATTGATCTAGTACCTGGTACTAGACCTGTGTCTATGGCACCGTATAGAATGTCGGCGTCTGAGTTGTCTGAGTTGAAGAAGCAGCTTGAGGACTTGCTTGAAAAGAAGTTCATAAGACCAAGTGTGTCGCCGTGGGGAGCTCCGGTGTTGCTGGTAAAGAAGAAAGATGGGAGTATGAGACTTTGCGTTGACTATCGACAGTTGAACAAGGTGACAATCAAGAATAAGTATCCGCTTCCAAGAATTGATGATTTGATGGATCAATTGGTGGGTGCCCGCGTGTTCAGTAAGATCGATTTGAGGTCGGGCTACCATCAAATTAAAGTGAAGGATGAAGATATTCCTAAGACGGCGTTTAGGACTCAGTATGGTCACTACGAGTATTCGGTGATGCCATTCGGTTTTACGAATGCTCCGGGGGTATTCATGGAATATATGAATCGCATTTTTCATGAGTATCTAGATCGTTTCGTGGTGGTCTTCATCGATGATATTTTGGTTTATTCTAAGTCTGAGGAGGAGCATGTTGAGCATTTGAAGTCAGTGCTAGAAATCTTGAGGGATAGGAAGTTGTATGCTAAGCTATCTAAGTGTGAATTTTGGTTGAAGAAAGTAAGCTTTCTTGGTCATATTATTTCTGGTGACGGTATTGCAGTGGATCCATCCAAGATTGATGTCGTGTTGCAGTGGGAGGCTCCTAATTCGGTTACGGAGATTAGAAGTTTTCTGGGGTTAGCCGGTTATTATCGAAGATTCATAGAAGGGTTTTCTAAGTTGGCACTTCCGCTAACTCAGTTGACTTGTAAAGGGAAGGCGTTTGTTTGGGATTCTCGTTGTGAGGAAAGTTTTAATGAATTAAAGAAAAGGTTGACAACGTCCCCTATTTTGACGTTGCCTAAGTCAGGAGAGCCTTTTGTAGTGTATTGTGATGCTTCTTAGATGGGACTAGGAGGTGTTCTTATGCAAAATGGTAAGGTAGTTGCTTACGCATCCAGACAGTTGAGGACTCTTGAGAAGAACTACCCTACTCATGATTTGGAGCTTGCGGCAGTTGTTTTTGCTTTGAAGATTTGGAGGCATTATCTGTATGGTTCTAAATTTGAAGTGTTCAGTGATCATAAGGGTTTGCAGTATTTGTTTGATCAGAAAGAGTTAAATATGAGGCCAAGGAGATGGTTAGAACTGTTGAAAGATTATGACTTCAGTTTGAATTATCATCCGGGAAAGGCTAATGTTGTAGCCGATGCTTTGAGTCGGAAGTCGTTGCATGTGTCAACAATGATGGTGAAGGAACTTGAATTGGTTGAGCAGTTCAGAGACATGAGTTTGGTCTGCGTAGTAACACCTCAGAGTGTTAGACTAGGAATGTTGAAGATTCATAATGAATTTTTAGATGTCATTCGGGAGGCTCAGAAGCAAGATATCAAGCTAGTTGAATTGGCGGTTGGGATTGATCGTTCCGAAAATAAAGACTATGAGATTGATGCGCAAGATGTGTTGAGATACCGTGGGAGGATATGTATTCCGAGTGATGAGGAGATTAAGAAGGCAATTCTTGAAGAAGGGCACATGAGTAAGTTGAGTATCCATCCGGGAGCCACAAAAATGTATCAAGACTTGAAGAAGCTGTTTTGGTGGCCTGGTATGAAGAGGGATGTAGCTCAGTTTGTGTATGGGTATTTACGCTATTATATTGAAGATATCTCACTCTCTTCTGTTTGAATGTTACTCCTACGTTGGGTAACGTGCAGGTGATTCCGAGTGAAGGCCTAGGTACCTTCACTAGTGTCGAGTCGGTGTCTGCTTTCTGATACGTAACACTCAGGGGGCGCTAGTTGATTAGTTTTCATTATTTTTATGTTGCTAAGACTTTACCACGGTTGTTTTGGTTAACTGATGTCGAACCTTTCTTTATGTTTTTTCGCTGCATGGTGAATTATTTCTATATATTCGACTTGATGTTTTATTTTATGAGGCATGTTTGACAACCCCTTTTTGTTCTATAAACTCTGATTTACTATTTACCGTTATATTTACCGGGTAGAAATGGGGTGTTACATGAGGCGTGTTGGGCCAAGTCATTTGCTTCTTGATTCTCTTTTCTAGAGACGCATATGATCACGACATTGACAAACAACTTTAACAAGTTATGAGCCGAGGACCGAACCTGCCTGAGCTTTACGTTGTAACACTTGTATTCCCCAGTGATTTGTTTGATCACCATTTGGGAATATCCTTTTATCTCCACGTACTGGGACTTCATGGCGACAAAAATATCAAGTCCCATAATCAAGGCTTCATATTCGGCCTGATTTTTAGAAGCTTGATCTCATATCCTGCAGATGAACCTCCATGTCCTGCCGTTGGGGCTAGTGATTACCACACTAATGCCTGCCCCCGTTTGGGAGCTTGATCCATCGAACATGAGGGTCCAAGGTTTTAACCCTAAGTAGTTGGTAGGCTCGGTGGGTAATTCACACACCTCCACGCATGGGTAATTCATCTTCTACAATTTCTTCCTTAGTCATTATCCCCCCGCCAGGGAGAGTACTGATTGGCTGAGGTCGTCCAGGGCTGTGTGGGCCATATCGACATTCCCTTACTACTTCAGTGATAGGGCTACCAGCTGCATCCACCACTCCTATGATGGTGTTAGGCTCCTCCTCTTTATCAGTGGGTACACTACGTCCAGTTGCCTCAGAGGTTTGCTGCTCCGGAGCTTTGTCCTCGGCCGATTTTGGGAAAGCCTGCTCCAACACCGTAGCTACAGAAGCTATGGGGATGGCCTATGTATCCCCTTATCTGGTCGAGGTGAGAATCTGGAGGGTCTCCCTCATTCTATGAAGAGCCCTAGCCCTCTGCAACCTCCTCTTCTGCGAGCGTGATTTGGAGGCCACCCTGGGGGATGATGTTTCTGCTGCTGTCTGTGTCATCCACTGATCTTGTGGCACCTCTGAGGGTGGTCTCACAGTTCTAGTGGCTCTTAATTCACGGTCATTTGGTACTCTGATATCCACTGATGTTGAGTCTTGTACCGTAGTGACTTGTCCGATGGACTCATCAGCAGACTGACCGTGCCCCCCAGGCGGAAGGTGTTGGAGTCTTTTCCTCAGATCTTTGGGTCGAGGTACTTGTCTCTCCGCGTTGAGTTTAGACAGATTCAACTCCCTGAGATCGTGGACAAGCTTTCTTGGCTTTGGAAGTTTCTTCTGAGGTTCTCTGCGCTGACATGGCCCTCCCACTTGCAGTTTTTCTTGCAAGAGGGCCATACGCTTAGCCACCGTAGATCCCTTGGGAGGGGACCCCAGTCGATCAAATACTGATACCTTCCTCTCTGGGGAACCTTCTATTTGGGGACCCACACATACTTCTTTTTTCCTTTTCCTCGGTCGCTCCCTGAGAAGGAGACCATATTGATGTTCATACTGGGGAAAGGGTCAGTGTCAACAGTCATCTCTGACGCCCCGTTGTCAGCCATCATGAACCTTCCCTTCCAAATAGCTTCCTGAATGGCTCGATGGAAGATAACAGAATTGGAAGTGGCGTGATTGAATGAGTTGTGCCACTTGCAATATTTCTTCCCCTTTATTTCCTCGGGAGGAGGTATCTTGTGGTTGTCGAGGAGTTTGATCTGCTTGTCTTTCAGTAGATAATCAAAGATCTGGTCGAACATGGATCCAAGCTATTGGGCTTATCCAGATCCAATTGCTGGAGTGAGTCTCATGACCCAGTCCAAAACAGTTGCCCCAAGCCGAGGTTACTCTGGAAGATGGTCTTGGCTTACAGTCTTTGATGACATCATCACTGTAGGCCAATCCGCCTCTGCAGGTTGTCTTATGTCATCCCGCGCGGCCTGGCTTGTTGATGTCAACAACGTCATTGCTAGGGGTGTTCAAAACCGAACCAAACCAAAAGAAAACCGCAAACCGAACCAAACCAAACCGAAAACCGCAAAAAACCGCTTCTTATTGGTTTAGTTCGGTTCTTTTTTTCATTGCACCGCGCGGTTTGGTTCGGTTCGCGGTTTTGATTATAGAAACCAAACAAAACCGCAAGTAACACTAAGACTTATTGACTTACAACCTTCCTTACTAACTTACTAGCCCAAATGCAACTAAAACCCAACTCTCACTCACTTACTAGCCCAAATACAATTAATTCTTTGACTCACTTACAAACAATCTATATTGTTATGCTATATTTAAAAATTACAACAAAATATTTAATTAAAATTCTTGTAAACATTGTCTTAACTATCTTAAAAGAATTAAAAGAGCGTAATTTATATACTACATATATTTGAGTAGATTTTTTCTTAAAGATTTATGTTAGCCAATTTTTTATGTTAGTTAATTTTAACTTCGTTTTAAATTATGTTTTGTCTTGGAAAAAACCGAAAAAGCCGAACCAATCCAAACCGCATTAGTTTGGTTTGGTTTGGATCGGTTTTATTTTAGGAAGCCAACCGAACCAAACCAAACCGCATGAAGTTTTACCTTGCGGTTCAGTTCACTTTTTATCTCAAAATCGAACCAAACCGCACCGCGAACACCCCTAGTATTCATTGCCCCTGGGAGGACTTGGTAGTTTAATGTAATGAGGCGTCTTTTCACCGCCTGGTAACTGTGTTCATGGCTTTGATCAAGGAGGTGAATTTTTTATAATTTTTCACCCACCATATAGAGAATGTCTTCTTCATTCTTACCCTTATCAAAATCTAACCCACTCCACAAGAGAGAGATAGGCGAGACTCAAAGAGTGAGAGAGAAAGAAATTCGGCCTGGCGCCGCGCCCAACTAGCCTGAGATCGAGATGCCTAAGTCCCGCCCTGCGCTTCCTTCAGCGACGGAGACCGAGATATCAAGGTCTCCCCCTACGCCTCCTTTCGTGCCCGAGACGGAAACATCACGGTCTCCCGCCTGAGCCTCATTTCGCGCCCGAGACGGAGACATCAAGGTCTCCCCCCTGCGTCGCCCTTCGCACCCGACATAGAGACATCAAGTTCTCCCGCCTGCACCTTCTTTTGCACCCGAGACGGAGACATCAAGGTCTCCCCTCGAGCCTCCTTCCGCGCCCAAGATGGAGACATCATGGTCTCGCCCGACGCCTCTTTTTGCGCTCGAAACCGAGATCATCTCGCCCCGTTCAACCCTCCAAGCTCGTAGATCCCAACGATTGTCCGTGTCTAACGCAGTCCAAGGTCGAGACCATCCGAGACCAAGGTGATTGGCTCAAGGGAGAGGAGGGCGAGACCGAGGTCCTTGTTTGAGAAGGAGAGCTTCTTTTTGACTTTCTATGTAACAGGCATGTTCTCTATATGGCTTATTTCTGTTGTATGTTGTTTTACCTTAATTTTTTTGAGTCTTAGTGGAAAGTTCTAGGCAGGCAACCTTAGGTAGACGACTTTAGGTAAATAAGCTGGGTAGGCAAGTTGCAAAAATTTCTTTGAGTAGGTGTATGCCTTTCTCTTCTTTAGTTATCACTAGACGACCTCAAGAGGGGGAGATTGTCAACAAGTTATCCATTCTATACGTAACACTTGTCCTGACTTCATGTCCCCTTTCTTGCAGGTTTAATTTGACGAGGACCACGAAGATGTATTCAAGAACGCCTTGACACAAGCCTGACGTCTGTACCCCGAGCGTGTGTCGGACTTGAGGATTTTTACTTGTTGATCACGACATCCGGGGTGGCAAGGGACAACAAATGTTTAACGCGTCCACTCGCTTCCTAAACTGAACCCAAACCACTTCAGCTCCCTTCCTACTGTCCAGCTCGAATCAACCACAATGTAGCTTGCTATTGAACTCTAGAACTGAACCTTGCACCTTATGTACCACCTACAAGCTTCCATTGACAACATGCAAGATAAAACTTCAAGGTTTGCCCATGGTGGAGCTTCAAGCTCGAAAATGGTAGAATGAGAAGGATGAGGAATGAGTTGCTGAAATTGGTGTCAGTAGAAAGAGGATGAAAAAAGAAAGAGAATGGTGCTATTTTTACGTACATGCAAGGGACATTGGTGGAGCTTTGAGCTTCCTCTTCTTCCTCACCTCTCACCCTCTCTCTCTTCTCTCACTACTCTCAGTTTTCTGATTTGTGATGAAATGAGGGTGCTGGCTGTGTGGTTTCAGCTGAGGGTTGCTTAAGGATAGGAAAATACGAAAATTCCCTTGGCTTACTAATTCTTCCTTAAACTCATTTTATAACCACTCAGGCACAATCAATCACACATAATTCATACAATTAGCAACTAAATGTTGTTTTCACCCTCTTAACATGTCCATGACTCGATTTATTATTTTATCGAATAATAATTAGCTAGTTAATTTCATAAAATGAAATTAACCGAAATTCAGGAATGTTACATTTTGCCATCCGTACAGGAAACTATGGCCAACTGTTTACTCTACAAAATCGTCATAGATAAAGGGAGTTCACACAACGTCATATCCCTCAACTCGCTCACCACATTGGGAATCTCAAGAAGGGACCTCAAACCCTACCAAGGGGAAGACCTGCTCAGCCTGGACGGTACCCCGATGACTCCCCTTGGATGTACGCACTTGTTAGTAACTTTCAGGAATCGATCGACGTCCTCTTTTTGGTCTCACCATGCCTGATGGCTGTGACTGCAGGATAGGGAGAACAACCTTAGGAAGACTAGAAGACATCACCTCTACAAACCACTTGAAGATGAAATTCTATTCCAACAAAGGCAAAGTCGTGACCTTAGATGTCGACAGATGGGTAGCACAGTCTTTCTACTCAAGAGCTAGCCTTACAGAGCAGATCGCCTTCAACACCAAGGTCTACCTGGATGCTCGATATGAACCACAAAACTGAAATGACAAAGAAGAAGAACCAAGGCAGTCATCCCAGTCGAAGTAGGAGAACTTTCTTGGAGAACAGCTCACCCAAAAAGGCCCTTAGAAAACACGCAAGCAGTCTGAGAAGAGTTGGACCTAGTGGAAGAAACCCTGAACCAAGCTTCCCTCTGAATTCGATGATCCCAAGAGAATTCGATGTCGGCGACCTCGTTTTAAGGTGAGCCGGTGTTGGACAGAAAAACACTAGATAAGGAAAACTCGCCCCTAATCTGGAGGCACCATATCGTGTAGTTACTAAAACAAGAACAAGATCTTACTCTATTGAAACACTGGGAAGATAATCCATTCCGAGAACATGAAATACCACCAAGCTCAAGAAATACTATAGTTAAGGACATTGATGCATGTATGGGCAAAATGTTATGACTATGGTCTCAGCTTTTTCTCCAACACTGTGACAGCGAGCTTACATCCTCAAAAGGCTCTTGTCTATTTAAGCCTACTCGGCCCCTCGGTTCAAAGTCAACCTGAGTGAGCTCTCACAAGGCGAACCAAAGGGTACCGGGCCAGCCTATAGCCTTAAAAGGCTCTCTATTCTGGCCTACTCGGCCCCTTGGTTCAAAGCCGACCTAAGCGAGCTCTCAGATGGCAAACCAAAGGGGACCGGACCAGCCTACAGCCTCAAAAGGCTCTCTATTTAGGCCTACTCGGCCCCTTGGTTCAAAGCCGACCTGAGCGAGGTCTTAGAGGGTGAACCAAAGGGGACCGGACCAACCTACAACATCAAAAGGATCTTATATATGTAGGCCTACTCGGCCCCTCGGTTCAAAGCCGTCCTGCTTGGCAAACGCAAAGCCGACCTGATTGTAACATCCCCAATTTAGCTAAAATCATTTATTGAAATTAGCAAGAGGTCAAGTTTGATTAATTAGCATAATTTAATTATTATGAGATAATTTCCATGGGTTTAAGTGAGGATTAGTAAGCCAATGGTAGTATGGTCATTTCCTCTCATTTTAAACCTCAGCTCATTAAAACACCACAAAACACACACATGAATTATTTATTTAAGTGTGTGGATTATTGTGTGTTTGAGTGAGTAAAATTGAGTTAAGTTAGAATTAAAATAAAAAGGGGTAATTTGGTCATTTTGCCTTTCCTTTAAACTTCTAGCTGGAAGCCATAAAACACAACAAAGCAACCTTCTGCATTATTGTGAGAGAGAGAGAGAGAGAGAGAGAGAGAGGAACCCGTAAGTGAGGGAACGAGAAGAAGTAGGGGTAACTCTCCAAACTCTATGTGCATGTAAAAGTTTTCCATACCTTTCTTCTCCATTTTTAATTCTCTATCCATTGGTGCAAAAATCATCACCTGATTCCTCCCCATTCTCAATTTGCCATTTTTGGAGCTTGAGGCTCAAACATTGACCGCAACTTGATGTTCTTGGCTTGCATGTTGAATTGGAGCTAACCACTGAAGATAGGAACTTGACATTGTGTAAATTGAACAAAATTCACCATCCAAGGGTTAGATTTAGGTTTTTGGCTGCTGGTTCAAAGAATTTGGAGCTCAAATTCGTGGTTATTAATGGTTGAGGTTGAAGATACAAGTTCAACAGAAAATCTGCAGAAAACCCGTTTGAACCATCTTCGGTGTTTACCTTATATCTCTCTGTACACAACTCATCTGAACGTAATTTTTGTTTATCCAGAAACTAGACAAAAAATTATTCAACATAGACACAAAGATCATCTGATTTCTGTAACACCCCGATAATTTCTAACTTGTAGAAACTACCGAAATGCACTACTGGCATACATCAGAGTGACTTTCCTTTTAAAATATTGAACACATTCTAAACTTCGATGAAACTCATCAAACGCACTTACACATCTGAACATAATATAAATAAAGTCGGTCCTCACATAACTCAAACTAGTGTTCAATACTCAAAACCGAAAGTCTGCGGAAGCGATTTACAACTTGAAAGACATAAGTCGTACAATCGAATAGTCTTAAGATAGTGAATAGAAATACGGAAATACAAAGGAAACTGAAATACAAGACATAATGAAATAAAGATAGCGGCCGCTCCTCAAGCGTCTCCATAGCCGTGCCTCACGGTCTTCAACTTTCCCTGCGTAGCTAAAAAACAACAACAATGGATTGGGTGAGACAACTTGTCTCAGTGAGTTCTAGCGCGACCTCTTACTAACCCTCGCGGTTCAGTTATGCTTGATTCGTTATTCTTGATTCATGAGTTCGTAGTCTTTAATTCGACTACGTGGAACATACACTGTGTACTCGTGGCCCTTCTAAGCGACACACAAGGCACACACAATGACAATGATTCTTAGCATATCACCGGTGACTTTATTTGAAAGCACCGGAAAACCCGGTCCCCGGCCATTTCTACTACCAAGGGACAAACAATGACGGGGCCTAAGGTCATAAGGAATCATGACTTCCTCGCCCTTAGTACACTAATATTGAAAACTAGGGTCGTCACCCTAACATGATGTATAATATAAATACATGAACAATGAGCAGTGAACAGTGAATTTAATCAAACCATGAGCTTATGCTTAACAGTGAACTTGTACTTAACTTAGTCTTGTACTAACATGATCTTATTATTAGGTGATCTCACACGGCTTACTAAGGTTTACTCTTCTAACTTATCCTGATAATAATCCAGCCAGTCCAGCACAATACATCATTCACATTAAGCAATATCCATGGCATAAGCTTATCTCAATCACAATCATAGCATGACAATCAAATCCACAACACATTCCATGTACCCGCATTGGGCCGTTCATAAAACCATGGACCGCAAGGGCCGTTAATAAGACCGTGGACCGCAAGGGCCGTTTATAAAAATAAACATAATCATGGAATTATACAGTATAAATTATATATATAGATAGGTCTTTGAATAAGCTTTAAAACGCATCTGAGAACACCTCAATCGGGTTCCCGGAACAAAAGTTATTGCGAAAACAAGTTTAGGGTATTTTGCTGAAAAACTGCAAAGCGTCGCGATGCGAACTGGTTCCGTCGCGACGCGAAAAGTGACAGAAAGTTTTGCGTTGCAAAAATTAAGGGAGGTCGCGACGCGATGGCCACGGGCCGCGATGCGAAATTACACAGAATTTTACCCTAACTTGTGATGCTCATATCCTGAGCTACACAATTCCAAATTCAACCAAATCAGGACCAAATTGACGAGCATTCAGTCTAGTTTCTAAAACAATTAACCACATAAATTTTGGATACCTATATCATCCCCAGATGTTCAGAAACCGAACCTATTCTCAAACTGTCTCCAGGATTCTACCCTAACTTGTGATGCTCATATCTTGAGCTACACAAGTCCAAATGCAACCATTCCAAAGCCAAAATGACAAGTATTCAATCTAGTTTCTAAAAAGGTAAGTTATATAATTTATCAACCAGCAAAACAGTCTCAGTTAGCCGAAATCTGAACCTACCCAGAAAATGTCTACACAGTGAGCTTAGCAACAATTTAAGCATTCAAACAGCAACAAATTCAACCATCAAAGCACAATGAAACCCTGAAAACATGACACATAATTTAACATCAATTCCCTAGTGAGTATAGAACTCACCTTTTTAGCGACGACAGCCACACGATGCCGAGACTTCCCGAAACGAACGAAGAATCACGACTTTGTTCACTAAACCGCTCCTAGATAGCCCAAAACTGAAAACCCAGCCTTCCAATGGCTTGTATTTCGAACCCATCTACTGAATGAGTCCCTAGGTTGTTTCAAATTCGTAATCAAGCTTCAGAATTCGGTTCCTATACCCTCTAATTGAACATGCAAGGGATGGGTTTCAGGATTTGTTCAAGTGGAGCTTTTGGGGTCATCCATGGCGATTTTGAAAGGAGGAGGAAGATGGTTATAAGTTTGGTATTAATGGAAAGGTGGTGAAGAGCTGATTCTGAATATGCTAAAAGATTGAGCATGCATGAACATTTTGAGGAACTCTCCTCTCTTCTCTTTCCCTCTCCCTCTCACGCCCCCTCCCTCTCTATTTCACTTCCCAGCTTCTGTTTTTCAGTTTCAAGCAAATGGAGGTTCTATCTTTTTGTTCCAGCTGAAGGGGTTTAAATATGGGCAAGGCAAAAAGACAGGTTTACCCTTCACTTAACATTCTATTCCTAACGACTCCCACCAGCTCTAACTAACTAAATATGATGCAATTAACTCAATTTGGCACACAATTAAATTAATTGACAATCCAAACAAATTATTTTCAAGCAACTCATTTAAATTAATAAAAATCATTTCACGCCAAATAATTTAAATAGCGAAAATTGGGGATATTACAATTTCATTAGGTATGGAGGGAGATATCGTGTCCACAAGTTTTGTTTCTAAATTAGTCACAATTTTGATCCAGTCCCCTTATTTTCGTTATAACTGTCTAAATACTGGTTGCATCCGTTTGAAACCTTAACCCTCAGAAACTAGACAAAATTCCCCACACAATAGACACTGGTTTGAGTGGTTTTGGTTAAGAATTGATCTAGATACACTCATTACAAATCTACATGCTGATGCTGTAAAACAGAAGTGGAGCTGGGAATGTCGGCTTGTCGAGTTTCGGCTTCGAGACATCAAAGTTTCGAGAGACATCGATTCCGTAGATAGGAAGGAAGTTCAATAGCAAGAAAGAGTGTTTGAGTTACTGGATTCGAGTTTAAGCTAGTTTTGGAGTGATTTCGAGTTCGTGGGAACGTTAGAGTCATTCAGGGACCGTTCGTGTGATTTCGATTGTTCGTGAACTTCATTGATACTCGATTTTACGTGATTTTCATCACGATTGGTGAGTTCTATATTCGCTTAGGGATCTAAATTTCGTGTCAATACTGAATATGACTGAAAATATACGTTGGATTTCATTTCGTTAAGTTTTGAAACAAAAATCGTAATTTATGAAACTGTGTTTTGTTTGAATCACTATGAATGAATGGTTTGAATGATTGCTATAATTGCGGTTTGTACTGGTTGTGGTACTGGGATAATGCAGCTTTAAAATTGGGTATCAATCGGAACAGACATTGGAATCGAACGGAATGGTAAATTTCACCAAAACCAGAGTTTGGGGTATACTGTGGCACATGCACGGACCGTGCGTTCCTGTGCACGGGTCGTGCGTCCTCTTCGCAAAACTGTTTTAAAATACACACGGGGTGTACCCCTTTCGGCGACTCTGCGCTATTATTTAAAAAATGCGCACGGGTCGTGCGTCTTAACGCACGGACCGTGCGTCCACTTCATTTTCCCTTTTTCAAAACATGTTTTAAAGTCACTCCAATTGATTCCAATTCCCTTCTAATCACTCCTCCAATGT
Source organism: Astragalus membranaceus (assembly GCA_039519185.1). Classification (NCBI taxonomy): domain Eukaryota; kingdom Viridiplantae; phylum Streptophyta; class Magnoliopsida; order Fabales; family Fabaceae; genus Astragalus; species Astragalus membranaceus. The sequence goes on along the minus strand of CM076848.1, from coordinate 118,518,187 downwards.
TGCCCATGATTAGATACATGAATGCCATGAGTTTTGAGATGATTATATGAGATTATCTTAAGTTATAAATGTCAAGATAAACCGTACCTTAGTACAAGCGAGTGCACACAAGCTATATTAATATACAAACCATGTTAACATCCAAGTTAAGTTTCAGATTAATGTTTGATGTTTACAAGTTAAAAGAAATAGAACCTTATGTTTATATAAGTCAAGTTATTTCCTTAAAGAAAACAAAGATGACATACATATAATTATATATGTATATCAAGGGTGACGACCCCAGTTATTAGCATACTAGGGCAGGGGAAGTCATGATCCTCGAACCCTAGGCCCCTTCCATGTAGCCCGCTTTCCAAGGTCAGCGGGATTGGGTGCACCGAGAATCATGAAAATAGAAAGTGATTCGACGTGACATGCTAAGAAAAGACAAGACATGATATGTAGTCGCTTATTAGGGCTACAAGTAAAAAGAATTGTACCACATAGTCGCTTATTAGCTCTACAACTTAAAAAGAAAATATGTTCACGTAGTCGCTTACTAGGGCTACGAGTTCAAAAGACAGGCATAATGAACCGCTAGTGTTAGTAAGGGGTCTCGATAGGACTCACTGAGATAATGTTTATCTCACCCTTTATAATTGTGGTTTTTACAGAGAAACAGGGAAAGGCAATGGCGACGAAGCACGGCTAGACGGTGTGCCTCATGGAGTTACTGAGGATTCAGTTTTATGATTATGCCATTTTCCCTTTGTTGTCTTTGTATTATCGATTGTATAACTATTACTAGCTAACAGTTGTAAATCGTTTCTGCTACTTATGTTTTGGGATATTGAACACCAGGTTGGAAAAGTTTATAAGTCATGAGACTTAAGTACTTTATGTTAGGTTAATGAAATTGAATGACTGTTTGGATGTCCATTCAAGAAAAGTTTTAGTTGTGTTCAATATTCTAAACAGGAACTTATGTCATACCCTAATTTTGTCTGGCTGATTTCAAATAAAGGAAAAAACAATATCAAAACTTTTGGTGTTGTGGATACCCATTTTAACCGGTATTTTTCACCTTTTAGAAAAAATAACAAAAATATGTTTTTTCTCGTAGATTCGATTTCTAGTCCCTCGAATAGGTCGTTTCGCGCTCATATACCGTTTTTGCGTCGTTATTTTTTTAGTGGTTAAACAAAAATTGAAATTATTACAAAAATGTCCATGTACATGACTTGGCCCAAAAATGCCATAGTTACCAGAAATATAAAAATAGACCAAAATACCCAAAACTGTAGCTACTTTGCGAATGCCATTTGTCTCTTCTCAGATCTCGTTTTGACGATCCTAACAGTGAAAGTGAAGATATATGTCTTACGAACCTGTCGTCAAAAGATGAAGACGATCCAACGGTTAACAAATCCGGAATCACATCGTCAAGGTGGCTGGTTTGAGAAAAAACGGGAGTTGTTTTTTGCAACTTTGCGGATGGCATTTCTCTCTTCTCCGATCTCTTTTTCGACTATCCTAATGATGAAAGTAAAGATATATGTATCACGAACCTTCTGTCAAAAAAGGAAGACGATCCAACGGTTAACGAATCTGGAATCGCACTTTCAAGGTGGCTGGTTTGAGAAAAACGGGATTTGCTTTCTCTATCTTGTTTTAGTCCCACATTGCTTGGGAGAAACAAGGACTACCTAGACTTTGGCTATAAAAGAGGTTGAGATGCAAAGACTATGTAGATGGGCAATTGACGGGGTAAGTGATCTTCTTGGCTAGCCTTTGCAGTCCATTAGATTAAAAGCCTGTCTTTGATTCTTTTGGGCTAGCCTTTGCTGTCCATTAGACTAAAAGCCTGTCTTTGATTATTTTTGGGGCTAGCTTTTCCGGTCCTTTACTTGGCGATTTTCGGGTTAAAATGGACCTGATAGGAGTCCGGTTCGCGGTTTACCTAGTCAGACTACTCGGTCCGGTTCGGCGTTGATCGCGTTGATCAGCTTGAGGTTAGTTTTGTATTTATTTATGTACATATTTATTATTTATTTATTTATTTATGTACATATTTATTTATTGTTTATTTATTTATTTATTGTTTATTTTATTTATGCATATTTTAAGTACACATTTACACACAATTATGAGTGGGGCCCTATACCCGGATCTGTTTTGAAATTTAGGGCGAGTGGAGATTATTAGTGATAGTCATTCTGGATTTCTGTCTGACTATCATGAGAATCTCATTCAGAGTGTGCTCTTTTGTGATATTCCACCCCAGATAGTTACCTATCGTTGTGGGTAATATTACTAAAGAGACTTTAGCTCTGGAGGCCTTTGGTGAGAAAGTGATTAGAGCTACCAAAAGAATATTCACAGCGTGACCTTTAAATCACTAGGATTTAATAAAAAAGCAAATAGAGGGTTTAGCTGTAACACCCCTTTTCTAATAACCTTACTATTTAATAAAATCAGAGTTTATTTTTTTTTTTTGAAAACAATTTAAGCGAGTGCTACACTTACTCCATTAATTCAACAACTTTAATTTTCATAGTTCGACTAAAAGCCACAAGATACATAGCACCATGAAATACCGTTTAGTTCACGTTCAACCAAATACAGTCACTACCGTAGCGGAATAATAATAAGTTTGAAAACGAAACCAATCCATCACCAATGATGGTCTAACAGTATAAAGACAATAACACATAAGCATAAGACGCCCCCCCGGGTGCTACGTATCAGAGCATGACACTTCCTACCAGACGAAGGCATAAGGGTAACCTTCACTCGTTATTACCTGCACGTTGCCGACATAAGAAGCAACATAAAAGCAGTAGGGTGAGTCTCTTTTCATAATTAATAACATATGGAATAAGCACTGCATAGGAAAGGTACTAAAACACACCGATTCACAACAAAGGCAGCAACCACATTCACAATTACAATCTCCAAACAACAACATAAGAGGTATGGTTATGCATGAGATGCAATCCAAACTCCACGGGCACATGCATGTCGGATCCGTCACCATATACAATTAGGCCGTAGCCTCTGCTCACCATTTAAAATTAGGCCGAAGCCTCTGCTCACCAATTATGCACATGGTTCATGAGATGCTATGGAAATGCACCACAACACACCACACAATTCTTCAATTCACCATTTAATCAACTCACCATTTTATTCATATTCTCACCATTGTATTAATCAGCTCACCAATTAAAATTAGGCCGAAGCCTCTGCTCACCAATTACACCATAATACACTCACCAACTCAACCCACCACTCACACCAACACCAATTTCAATTAGGCCAATTTAGGATTTGACACAGCATAGGGAAAGTGAGTAAAAATTGCCATTTAGACACTTGAACACCTCAGCCCAGAAACACCAGTAAAATAATCCATTTTGGCATAAAACCAGAACATTTGGATAGACACTGAAATTAGCTTCGAAACTCATTTTGAACCGTCAAATTTGGATAACCGAGTCAAAAGTTATATTGAAAACAATTTTGGAAAAATTTGGGCAACATCCTGATTTTTGGCGCCCAGCAAAAACTGGCGCAGGGCGCCTAGGCGCAGGAAAACTGGCGCAGGGCGCCTAGCAAAAACTGGCGCAGGGCACCAAGCAAAACTGGCGCAGGGCGCCTAGCAAAACTGGCGCAGGGCGCCTAGCAAAAACTGGCGCAGGGCGCCTAGCAAAACTGGCGCAGGAACACGGCGCCCATGCATAAGGCGCCTTGGCCAAACACGCAAGAAAACTCTTTTAACTTCGAAATTAATTTTGCACGAGCCAAATACTCAGAATATGGGAACCCAACAAAAATTTTGGCAAAATGAGACACGCCTCATTGGCGCCCATGGGCTAGGCGCCTAAGGCCAGGACAGACCACAACTCCTGTGACTCCAAAAATTATTTTACACGAGCCATTTAGCTTGGACATGAAAACCCAGTGTCAATTTTCAATTGGTAGTGGGAGGTGTGTTTAACTTGCACTTATGCCTCAGGTGCAAGGTTCGATTCCCACGGAAGGCAAAAATTCTACAAGAGGGGTAGAGAAGACCGTGAGGTAATAGTGCCGGGGTGGCTAATGCGTTGGACCTGGGCTGTTACATTAGCCGACCGGACAGACGGGTTAGCCATCGTTTTGGGATAAATGAGTTGCACGGCTCAAGAGTCCTGGAATACCTATTCAAATAATCTCAAATGCTTTTTAAAGAGTCATGTTTGCAAACAAACATTTTCAAATAATCAAACACTCAGTCTCAAATCAGTTATTTACAATGGTCACTCTTAGTTTAACTCGTTTGAACATTGTGAATACCTAATGGTCCGTTAGTGGTGACCACTCTAGATTTATCTGTTTGGTCACTTCGAACATTTTTCAAATTTCAAAAACATTCAAATAATAAAAAACACCAACACACAAACATTTTCTACCAAGAACTACGTGTGATTTGATTCTCTACCAGGAGATACGTAGGAGCAGAGGGCGGCCGACCTCTGTCAATTGCATTAATAAAAACCCTTTTTTTAGTCCTTTTGTAAATTTCTTATTTTTTATTTTTTTTAAAAACAAACAAAAATAACTAACCGTTTATCGAGTCTTTTTATTATTATAAGGGTAAAATCATTATTTTTGAATTAATAAATGTTTGCACATTTTAAAAGGTAACCTTTCTTAGGAAGGATGTCGTAGGGTGCTAATACCTTCCCTACGCATAGACGACTCCCGAGCATAAACCTGGTCCGCAAAACCCCCTTAACCACTCAATAGGGATTTTCCAATGTTTGCCCTTAAACTAAACTTTGGTAGCGACTTCATTTCAAGAACTTCGAAGAATCCCTGCTCCGAATTTTTTGGTCGCTACAAGTTAACTCTGATGTATGCCATGCTGTGCATCTTAGTGTTTCTCGGTGTTAGAAATGCCAGGGTGTTACAGGTAGAATCAATCCGTACCTCCTTCAGCAAATCTACACTCGACTTCAAGTAACTTAGTACCAAAAGAGACAATACGAAGAACCACATCGAAAGGATTCAACGGAAGGTCCTCCAGAATAACTCCCTCAATGTTAGAAATTTCCTTTGAGACATCCGACTCAATAGCAAGACCCTCAACCATCTAGGGTTGACATTTTAGGAGAAGCGTAGGAGATCGGTGTCACGACCTGGTCAACCATCTAGGGTTGATTCCTCTTCAAGACTATAGGGGATTCCTGAGTTGAGGTCTCGAGATCAAGCGCCTCTTTCTCCTTCTGAGGCATCACCTCGTACCCAACTATCGGGTTGTGATCTCGTAGTAAGGGGCAAGGAGATTAAGCAATCACTGACCGGGGAGCTGCTGCCTTCAGTTCATTAAGAGTGGAAAGGGACGACATCGACACTACACAGAACAAGAAGACGAATCATAATAGAATTTAACAAAGTAAAATCAAGAAGTCATCCTATGAAAATCTATATACCAAGTACATCAATGGAACTTCCCTAAGTAGCCAGGGCCACCGCTTGGATGTTTATCAAAGGATCCCCCGGGAAATAGACGACCATGACCTAAGATGTTCCAAAGTCACTACGTCAACCCCATGTAACTGAGCACGCGATCGGGTGTAAAATGAAAGAGGTCTCTTAAAATGATCAAAGGACCAGCTGAACCGGAAAAATAGCGCAACTAGTTCACCGAAATCATTGACTACGCCGATCTTTCGGAGGGAAACCAAATTCCGAGGTCTTACGAGGACGAACCTACTTACATAGGCATCAGTCAAAAAGGAAGTGAAAAGATTTTCCGAAGAACTGGGGACCAATTAGTCTATAAAACCTTGGCGAACTTTCCTAGAGTCTTTACTGGGATTCCGCACAACATCAAACAGGTATAAGAACAAATCTACCAACGCGGTACGTTCAAAAATCCTCATCACTAGATCAAACGCTCTAACAGAACCCCAACTCGAAGGACTAATTTGTGAAGGGGCAACACGAAAGAACTCAAGCATTCTTTTTTCAAAAGGAGTAAAGGGAGGGAGGACTCCCGCCTCAGTAAGCACCACCGAGTGTATGAAAAACCTCGGGCCAAAAAAAACGGGGCTACCAGAGGGGGGACAATCATGTTATCGAAAGACGCTGCTCTGGGAAAGGATGTCTAGAGAAACCCAATGAGTAGGATTTATGTCGGGGCGAGCAAGGGAGGATCTTAGTTCATCACTAATGGTCGTTTGCCCCTACCAGAGGTAGAAGAACCATCAGTTGGAGGGGAATCCCGCTTCATCCGAGCTCGCATCTTTTTCACCCGACCTAAAGCCTACATAGGAAGACGACATCAAGGGAGATCATAAGAAACTCCACAACTACAGAACGAGGAAAGCTCCCCCCTGTAACACCCCATTTCTACCCGGCAATTTACAGTAAAAATATCAGAGTTTTTAAAAAAAAATCATTTTTCAGTACATCCAAAAAGGGATGCTACATTTACTTCAAATAAACATCAACATTTGATAGCAATTTCACTTATAAATTCCAGCTTGATACGCAATACATCATAGATAAAGTAGAATCTTCAAAATAAATAATTTAGTCCACATAGGGACATCGTCATCTCGCAGCGGAAAAAAGAATAAAATTCAAGGTACAACCATAACAGCATCATTACATATCCAAATGTCAAATAAAGAAGTAAATAATTAAAACAGTAGAATTCGCCCCCCCCCCCCCTGAGTGCTACGTATCAGAGCGACGACCGACTCAAAAGGGTGAAGGAAGATAAGCCTTCACCTACGGTTACCTGCACGTTACCAACATAGGGTAACATTCAAACAGAAGGGGTGAGTATCTCACAGTATAATGGCATACATGATAAACACTGTGCTAGAATACAGCAACTATACTTATCACACCCCAATCAACATCAAAACATCCAATATGTAACAACTATATTAGTATATATTTATATATATAACAACTATATTAATATATATATATATATATATATGTTTATACAACAACTGCATTATTACATATATAATAACCATTTAATATATATACACATATACAGCAACTACAACAGCATATATATACCGTATAACAACCATATCAATATATATATATATATATAACAACTATTAATATATATATACACACATATACAGCAACTACAACAGCATATATATATATATATATATATATATATATATATATATATATATATATATCTTATAACAACCATATCAATATATATATATATAACAACTATTTAATATATATATATATAACAACTAAGGTAGTATCACAAAATGATATGGAGAATGCATGAAGTGCAACCCACAACGACGGGCATATGCATGTGGTACCAATCAACGTAAATTTGCCATTCAGGCGACCCACAACAACGGGTATATCAACAACAACATTTTGCCACAAGGGCACCCACAACACAGGCATATGCATATGAGAGCATGAGACACCATGAACGATGCACCACAACACAATCAACACACAACACATTTATTTAGCATATCAACGACGTCATTATCAACCTTTGGTCATTAGACCCAACATCTTTCAACATAGCCAACAACATAGGCAGCATCAACACAACGCCGGGCGCATACAGCACATAGGACTGGCGCCCAGCAGCAACAAAGTACTCAACAAAAGCACTGGGCAGCACTAATATGGCGCCCAGCGGCATCTTACAACACAACACAACACCAAGACACATCACAGACAGCCACATGGCGCCAAAACAGCATAAACTGGCGCCCAACAAACGCAAAACTGGCGCCCAGTGGCAACACAGCCACACAGGGCGCCAAACAGCACCAAAACAGGTGCCCAGTGGCAACACAGCCACACAGGGCGCCAAACAGCACAAAACTGGCGCCCAGTGGCAACACAGCCACACAGGGCGCCAAACTGGGCAACACAGGCACCCAGAAACGCAACACAGTCCTAGACACAGACTAAGACACAAACTGAGACACAATCTTAGACACAGGCGCACCAGGGCAGCAACTTGGCGCCCTGGGCAGCACTGACACACGCACACAGCCACACTGGCGCCCAGTGGGGCGCCACTGCATCCACATTCTGGCGCCCTTGTGCAATACACTGCACATAGGCGCATTTTCTCAAACACTTGGCGCCCTAGGCGCCAAAACTCATTTTCCTTAATTCTTTCAATTCTTCCACCATGATCAAACATAATCAACGATCCCAAACACCAAGTATTCATTCAAAGATCATCAAGAACACATCATGATAAGAACATAGATCCTAATCCTAACCCAATGCCCATCATATAACCCGTTATAGTGCAAGAACCCACCCTTACCTTGGTTATGCCGAAGACGATATTCTTTCTACGGAATCACCAACGAAACCACAGCAACCAAAAGCTCTTCTCCTTCCTTTTCTCTCCCTTGCGCCGTTCGCACCCTTCTTTCTTCTCCTCTCTTCGCAAACTTTCTTTCTTTCTCTCTTTCTCACCAAAAATGAGACGCCTTACTCAAGACCCTAGCGCCTAGGAGCCTAAGTCTTGGGCTTGGGCTCTTGGGCCATTCCTACTACGCCGTAATTACTGGATGCTACTCCCTTCATTTAAATAAAAACACTTTATTAATAATTTTAATAAAAATATATCAACGTAATACCTAAATGATTTAATTAAATAATTAATTAAATTATTTGGGCGTTACAACTCTCCCCCACTTAGAATATTTCGTCCTCGAAATTTACCTGATTCAAACAGCTCTGGATAAGACTCCCGCATCTTACTCTCCAGTTCCCAAGTCATGCTCTCACCAGCAGCTCCCAACCAAACCACCTTTACCAAAGCAATCTCCTTCCCTCTTAGAACTTTCACCTCATGATCCTCAATCCGTATAGGCATCGTCTCAACAGTGAGATTATCCCGTACCTCCACATCATCCATGTGAATCACATGAGATGGATCTGAAATGTACTTTCGAAGTTGCGACACATGAAACACGTCATGCAAGTTCGAAAGATTTGGTGGCAAAGCCACTCTATAGGCAACATTCCCAACTCTCTCAGAAATCTGATACGGACCAATGAAACGAGGAGTGAGCTTCTTCGACTTCAATGCACGACCAACACCAGTCACCGGAGTGACTCTCAGAAACACATGCTCACCCGCTCTGAACTCTAAATCTTTCCTTCGATTATCATGGTAACTCTTTTGTCGACTCTGCGACGCTTTCATCTTCTCACGGATCAACTTCACTTTCTCAGTTGTCTCGCGAACAATCTCTGGTCTAAGTACCACACTCTCACCAGACTCATACCAACATAGTGGGGTTCTACACTTCCGACCATACAACGCTTCAAAAGGTGCCATCCCAATACTAGAATGGTAACTATTGTTGTATGTGAACTTTATCAATGGAAGATAGGAATCCCATGAACCTCCTTGCTCCAAAACACAAGCTCTCAACAAATCTTCCAGTGACTGAATAGTCCTCTCTGACTGACCATCTTTCTGAGGATGATAGGCTGAACTCAACCTCAACTTAGACCCCAACTTCTCGTGCAAACTCCTCAAGAACTCTGAAATGAACCTTGGGTCTCTATCTGAGACAATACTCATAGGAACTCCGTGAAGCTTCACAACTTCACGGATATAGATCTCCGCCAATCTAGGCACTAGATACGTGATGTTAATAGGAACAAAATGAGACGATTTTGTTAACCTATCAACAATCACCCAGATTGCATCATACCCTTTCACAGTATGAGGCAATCCTGTCACAAAATCCATAGCAATGTTGTCCCATTTCCACTCTGGAATGTCCAACGGTTGCATCAACCCTGCAGGTTTCTGATGCTCAACCTTTGACTATATTGAGTCTGGTGAATTTTTTTAAACAATGATATTTTTTTTAACGCATTGTTTATTTCATCTATCGGAAGTTTGTTCACTATACTAACTTTTACACGTCTTTGACTATGCCGTGTAAACAAACACATTCTTTTCAATAAGAGCCAGATAGCTTTTTTCAAAAGTTATTTTCTTAAATGACTTAAAGAAAAAATTGTGATTTTTGTAGTCAAGCAAGAATTTTCAGGACTTCGCATAAATCAGTAAGGAAATCTGAGTATTAGTTTTTACTCACTCAGAGATATGCGAATAAGATAGAACATTAACCATAAATGGGAAACGATAGTTTACGACTTTTATTTATAATTGATTTGACTACATTGTAGTATACTTTGTGAAAAATAAAAGTGAAGTGTTTGACATATTCAAAGTTTTCCATTACAGATTTTGAAAATCAATTAAGTAGAAAGGCTAAGAGTTTTCATAGCGATTGAGAAACGGAGTATGATTCCCATTCATTTAATGGAATTATACATGAAACGACTGCACCATATTCTCCCGAAATGAATTGTAAAGCAGAAAGAAAGAATAGAACTTTTACCGAATTGGTAGTTGCTATTATGCTCTATTCTGGCGCTGCATCTCACTAATGGGGGGAAATTTTGATAACTGTATGTTATGTCTTGAATAGACTTCCAAAGTCTAAGAGCAAAATTTCTCCTTATGAGATCATAAAGAAAAGACAACCAAATGTGTCTTATATCCGAATCTGGAGTTTTCTTGGCTTATGTCAGGATCCCAGATCCAAAAAGAGCTAAACTCGCCAGTAGAGCCTATGAATGTGTATTCATCGGATATGCAGTAAACAGAAAGCTTACAGGTTTTATGACCTTAAAGCTAAAGTGATCATAGAGTCAATTGATGTTGACTTTTATGAAAATGAATTCCCTTATAAATATAGAAATAGTGGGGGCACCGGAACTAGTCAAGTTTCTGTGCCTAGGAATGTTGAAAACAACGAACAAAGGGAAATAGAACCTCGAAGAGGTAAGAGAGCACCTGTTGCTAAGGACTATGGACCCGATTATATGGTCTATACGTTAGAAGAGGATCCAACTAGCATTCAAGAAGCATTGTCTTCTTTGGATGCCGATTGTGGCAAGAAGCCATCAATGACGAGATAGATTCTCTAGAGTCTAACAAGACATGGCACTTAGTGGACTTGCCTCCTGGTTGCAAAACAATTATTTGTAAATGGATTTTGAAAAGGAAACTAAAACCTGACGACACTGTTGATAAATACAAGCCTCGCCTTGTAGCCAAAGGTTTTAGACAAAGAGAGAATATAGATTTCCTCAACACATATTCACCTGTTACTAGAATTACATCCATAAGGGTACTAAATTCGTTGGCGGATATTTACAATTTGGAAGTACACCAAATGGATGTCAAAACTTATTTTTTAAATGGTGAATTAGAAGAAGAAATCTATACGGAGTAACCTGAAGTTTTTTGTAGTTCTTGGGCAAGAACACAAGGTCTGTAAGTTGGATAAGTCTCTGTACGGTCTCAAACAAGCTCCTAAACAATGGCATGAGAAGTTTTGATAATTTGATATTATCGAATGGGTTTTAAGTGAATGAAAGTGACAAATGCATTTATTACAAAACCGAAAATGACATTTGCACAATCATATGTCTCTATGTAGACGACTTACTCATATTTGGATCAAACATTCATGTTGTAAATAAAGTGAAATCACTATTGTGCAACAACTTTGATATCAAAGACCTTGGAGAAGCAAGTGTAATACTTGGTATTAAGCTCACTAGGTCCGAAAAAAGAATTTCTTTGGATTAATCTCATCATATTGAGAAGATCCTAAAGAAATACAATTATTTTGATTGTAAACCTGCTTGTACACCCTATGATCCGAGTGTCAAGCTCTTTAAGAACACTGGTGGCAGTGTAAGATAAACGGAATATGCAACAATCATTGGCAGCCTACGGTATGCCACTGATTGTACTAGACCCGACATTGCCTATCATGTGGGATTGTTATGCAGGTTTACTAGTCGACCTAGTATAGAGCATTGGCACGCTATCGAGAGAGTCATGGGATACCTTAAAAGGATCATGAATCTCGGGCTACATTACCAGAGATTTCCAGCTGTACTTGAAGGATACAGTGATGCAAAGTGGAATACTCTATCAGATGATTCCAAAGCAACCGGTGGCTATATTTTTAGTATAGCTGGTGGTGCTGTCTCTTGGAAATCTAAGAAACATACCATATTGGCTCAGTCCACTATGGAGTTTGAAATGATAGCTTTGGCAACCGCTAGTGAAGAAGCTAGCTGGTTGAGATGCTTACTAGTAGAGATCCCTTTATTGGAAAAAATCGATGCCGGCTGTGTTGATCCACTGCGATAGTACCGCGGCTATTGCAAAAATAGAGAACCGTTATTTCAACGGTAAAAGACGACAAATACGTCGTAAGCATAGCACTGTGAGAGAATGTCTCTCAAAAGGAGCTGTGAGAGTGGACATGTACGCACTGATCAGAACTTAGCTGATCCTTTGATGAAAGAATTAGCTAGGGAGAAAGTCCAAAATACATCTCAAAGGATGGGACTACTGCCTTTAGAATCATGAGTCACTCACGATGGTAACCCTACCTAAAAGACTGGAGATCCCAAGAATTAGGTTCAATGGGTAATAACAAGTTGTGAAGTGATACGAGATGAACATGCTATTATAAGTAAAGAAGCATGATTCCTGAAGCGACGTAAGGTTGAGGTAAAAGAAACTCTTAATGAGATCTATACTCTATGTGGAGTGGAGTACCTAGCTACAGAAGTACTCTTGATCGACTCACCTCTGTGAATGTGGAACTGGGGCCACTTCCTATGGAATCGTTGGCAGGATTCCTGGAGCGTTCACTAAACCGGGATAGATGTGCAGGGCCATAAAAGCACGAGCTTATAAGAATACACCCATGGAAAAGGTTGTGTGTGGTTTTGATGTTAGAGATAGAGTTCAAGACTGCGAGTCACTCTTGTTGAATCTAATTCTTAACCGCTATGCAAAGGTTCAAGTCGTAAGACACCTCTATTTATGCACAATCTTATGGAAGCGTTTGGCAGTATACTTCTAAAACTACTTTTTAAAGTCAAGTGGGGGATTGTTGGAACTTTGATGTTATGTGTGAATTGAAAAAGTCCCACATTGGATAGAATAGACACTTTGAGAGTGTTTATAAGTGGGAAACTCATACATAGGTTAGGTCCCCGACGGGTACCCAATTTTGTGAACGGGAGAGGACACACACAAAATGACCACCACACGCGCGCGCGCCGCCGCTGTTCGACCGGCCGGCCGGGGTTGGCCAGGCCGGACTCGGGCCTTGTGGTGTATATTTTTGAAAATTATTTTTTATTTTTTCACGTCTCCCAACGGTCATATTGGCCGAGTCAAAGTCTCCAACTGTCATGTTGACTGGGTCAAAGTCAAACTGTAACGGTTTTGGTCAAAAGAGCCGTTGGCTATTAAATTCCTTCCAACGGCTATCTCTTCTTATGCCTATAAAAGGAAGACCCCTCCTCACTTCTTACTTACACCACTTGACGATAAATCATTCCTCAAGTTTTCTCTCTTCTCCCTAAATTTCTTTCTTCTCTAGAAAGCTTGAAGCATTTCCAAGCTTAGTTTCTAAAGAGTGGTTTTACATAAGCAAAATTTCTTTCTTCTCTAGAAAGCTTGAAGCATTTCCAAGCTTAGTTTCTAAAGAGTGGTTTTTCATAACCATATTGATGGTGTATATCTTAGAGCGAATTTTCACGGTGCAGTGAACTTTCGTAGCAGTTTCGACTGGGCTGTTTTATCCTGGGGACGTCGTGGTTGATAGCCTGCTTGCACCTTGGAGCTGTGCCACGAAACGTCTTAAAGAGAGTGACCTAGTCCACGACTCATCCCAGTAATCTCTTCGGCTTGTTCTTGAAACCAGTGTTGTTTGGGGAAAGTTCTGGCTAGGAAAGACTTGGTACTTAAGATTGTCCATTGTGACCCACTTCTCTTTCTTGGGAACCTACTCGGATTAACATTGTTCCCGTTTGACATGACACTTCACTTTGTAATGCTTCTATTTCTCCTATCCATCTATGGCAAAAATTTGTCTAATCATGTCTTGAAAACTTTGTTGGCAAAAATTCCTATGATTGGTTCACTTGAGTGTAATAATTCTTCATGTACCATTTGTCGAATGTCATATTACATCGTTTGCCATTTAGTTCTAACAACAATCATTGTGAATTTCCTTTTGATCTCATCCATTGAGTTAATTGATTTTCTTAGATGCTTACTTGGCAACCTAGTTGTCTAAATTTATGCATTTGATCAAGAAGTTAAGGGTTCATAGCCTTAAACCCAAAAAAAATCAATAAAAGTGGGCATATTTTTCTCTGTGTCGTAGAGAGGTCTACAAATATATCAATCAGACTGAAATCTAGGGTTTTGAGTACCAATTGGTACTCAAGCTCTACTTTTTGGTGGACTGAAATCTGACACAAATTACTCTTAGTTCAGGCAAGTTCAAAAATAACAATACATTCCATTTGAATAAACTCGGCATATTAATGTTCAAATGAACATTTCAACGCATATCAGATTTCAATCCACTAGAAAGTAGAGCTTAGTACCAATTGGTACTAAAAACCCTAGATATATCAATATGCCCACTTTCAGTCCACCAGATAGTTAGGGTAGGTTAGAAGTACTTAGAATGAAGTTGAATTCATGAAAACAACAAAATTCGCTTCAGTTAAACTAACACGAGTCGTGTTAGCCCCTGACTTTTTCACAAAAACAGAAAATTTACTTCTGTTAAAGTAACACGGGTCGTGTTGGGATGCTACTGGCTGACAGAAACTTTCTCCAGCCTTCCAACTATTTTGATCATAACTTTTAATCCGGGAATCCGATTGAGATATTCTTGGATGCGTAGGAAAGCTAACGAAAAGATCTACTTTTATAAATAAACCATAATTTGTGTTCTTGAGGTTTGATTGATTTGGGTATTTTATAATATTATAACCAAATTCCTGATGAATGATGGGCTTATTTATAAGCATGATTATGTATACCCAATATATTGATGAATGATTGTTCTTCTCATTTTTGCATGAATCGTTTGAGTTGAACAACTTGAGAGAGAAGTACTATACCTATTATGTATATATCATAAATGGATTAAAGAATGGTTATGGCGTACTTGGAGAGGGAAGTCATGAGCTCGAGTTTAAGACCCGTTTTGTTACTCCCTTCTATATGTTGGGTGGTGCTTTCTAATTACCCTTATTTATAAGAGTTTTTTATACTCTCTAAGCTTAGATCAATGAACGTTCTTAAGTAATTTTTGTTGTTTAAATATGTTAATATGTGTTAATTAGTGTCAATGAGGATTAGGGGCTACCTGATGAACATTTGGCACTTTGGTGCTCTTGTGGTATTTTTAATGTGTTTGTTCATTGTTACAGCACGTGATGCTATAACATCAGCGTACCTGTGTCTGCAGAAAGAGAAAAAATAAAAAGCGCAACTTTGGTGCTTCTACAAAATGTCGAGTCACCGCGGCTCTGTTGTATTTCCACCCATTGACACCACTAACTAAAATACTTTTTAGGGACACTCCTCCACATGCGAATGGGAGATGGTTTTTGGTTGGTGGCTTGTCACTTCGCCCTTTTTGGAGAGCCCTTTGGATAAAAGAAAAAGCTCACCTTCTTCTTTGGCATTCGAAGCTTGCTAGTTCGGTTAGAGAGAAAGCTAGAGATATTTCTCCCTTCTTTTTTTCGCTCAAGCTTCCTTCATCATCAAAGTAAAAAGTTTGCACTTCAATGCTATGAAGCCTTGCTACAACATCACTAGGCTGTCATGCGAAGGAGTACATATTGTATGTTACTTATGCTATTTTCCTTTCTTTTATATTTCAATTAAACTCATCATGAGCTCATCCTTATTTGTATTTGGATGCTTAAGCTTTGTAATGACTTTCTAATGGTTTAACCGTAATGTTTTATTATTGCATTTTAATCCTTGTGCAAAACTTATTTTAGGAATGACCAACTAAATATAAGTACATTTATAGATTCAGACATGGTTTATAATTCATACTGAAGGCTTAATGTGGGTGAGTGATTGTTAAATGACACTTTAACAATCCATGCTTAAACATAGACATAGGAAAACAAAGTCCATAAGGTGAATACTGTGAGTACTTAATATACAAGGGTGAACCTAATTAAAGCTTAGACATAAGTCATTGTAATGAAACCCCGACGTTAGTGACTGAGAGGCACACATCAACTGCTATAAATTATTTAGTTTAAAATTAAATGATCAATCATGTTATAAGTAATGGTTTATGTGAATGATGTAGGCATGGAGTGGTTGTTATCAAATTGGGTTGAGTTGGAAAGTACTCAGACTACTTAAGAAACACGAAACAACCAAAAAAGTTTTAAATAAATATTGTTTTGTGATTCTCACTAATTCTGAATGACACTTGATAAGAATCAAGTGTGCTTTGATGACGCATGATATGATCTAAAATAGATCGAGAAGGATAGGATCTAGAATTTTGACAATTCAATAATTCTCACACAAGATCAAGAACAAGTGTTCTTGACAAAACAAGAAAGATGACGAACATACAATACAAAACACAAGGAACTTTCATGAAAAGTAGAAGAAAGAACAAATGTGGATGAGACTAGAGATGGATGTGGAAATGAATGATCGCCACACCTTCTTGGAAGGTGATATAAGATCAACTAGCCTTGGGTGCTCCTAGCCCCAAGGTTAAAAGAAAGGTCCTTCTTCAAGAACCATTGGAGAAACTTCCCAATGAACCTCACCTCTCATATGCATGTACTCGCCACTCTCACCTCTCACTAGGTATCTCTCTAGGCTTTCCACTTTGTAATATTGAGGAAATGATTTCATTCATCCAAGAAGTTCTCCCTCATTACACTAAAAGATAAGGTATTTATATCATGGACCTTTTGGATCCTAGATCCACAATATAAAGCCAAAATCCACAATTACAAGTAAGACCTTTAGCCCAAAACTAATCTAAGCCACATGGCCCAAAATTACAAGTCTTTTACAATTATTAAAAGAAAGCTAAAACATAGGAGACACTAGGGTTTGAGTATCCTAGAAATCCCTATTATGTAATTGGTCACCTTTAATGTGCTTTTGTCTTAATGATTAGATTAAGCACATTAAAGTATTTTCCTTTGACTTTGACTTTTGAGCTTTGTTCCTTGTGACTAGCTTTATGGTTAGGCTAGGCATGCATGTGGCTCACATCAACACTCCTGACTTAATTCAATTTCTTGATTGAACATGTTAGTTTAAGATGAGTTTTCTTATATTACAACATAATGAATGGTTATATTAAATGTGTAAGTGTATAGAGAACTTGAAAGATTAAATAAGGAATGATGCTATTGAATAATGATGTAGGTATAATTTATTTTAGGACTGGTATCTTAAATGTACGATTGATTAACATGTCCTTAATTTTTTGTTAATGTATGACATACAAGAAATTCATCTAATTTAAGTTCAATGAATCAGTTCTATCGATGCTCATGTAAATATGTTGTAAGCTTCTTAGTTTTATTTTCCTCGATTTATTTCTATGTTTCTTGCTCGAATTTGTTTCGGGCTTTTGTATGCATGGATTTTCTTCCTCACTTTTGAACTTGTCTTATGCTTTAATTTTTTTTGGCCATATTTTTACTGTAAACATGTAATCATAATGAGCAAGAACGTCACTTGGGTTTTGAACTGGTTTATTGCGTTGAGTAGTCTCTTATGGGGGCATATGGGTCAACTTTCAGTGACATACTGTTTATTTCATGTGCTTCATTAGATTTTACACATTTGGTAGAACTTTTATGCCAAATGTTCATTATTAGCTTGTTAAGGTTGGTATTAGAAATCTAATCCTGCTTTATATCGGGAATCACCTTAGATTTCAAATTGTGAGTTCTATAGGAAGTATTTCAAGAAGATTGAATCTTGGGTTTTCTGTGTATTATGATTTATGTATTGTGACAATTGTACACTTGGGGATTGTATGACCCATTTGATGTATCAGTTTTTCAGTCTAGGTCTGTACGCATATTAAATTTGGATTTTTCGTTATCTGTGACTCTTTTTGGGCCTATGATGACTACAAACTAGTTATAAGTACATATATACTCTTGAGGATTCATTTTGGATGTTATTATGCTATGACTTATGTTGTGGGAATAGTATGATTATTTATCATACTTTGATTAGTCAAATTTTCAACCAATTGAAACTTGTGTATCTTTGATTGTGTGTCTCGATTTCAAAAGTACCTTCCCAATCTTCATCCACCTATGAACTCAGAATCTGGGTAACCTCTGTTCTGACTTCCCATTATAACTTTATCCGTGTAACTCTTTAGATCATGCATTGAACATGCTTAAGACCAAGTCCATTCCATTGGTCAAGATCTTTGGGAAATTTTTATTCTCGATAGAGTAAATTGTGATTTTGTTAAAGGAATGGTCACTCGATTTCTTTGTCCTGTCGAATTGATAAAATTTGGTTAAATTTTTAAGGGCAGGATATTTTCAAGTTGGGGTGTAATGTAATTCCCAAAGTAATTAAAAAATTACTTTGAGTATCACATTTGTGTTGCTTAAACCATATTTATATTTTAACATGACTTAAATTATTTTCTATGATCGATTAAAATTGCATGTTTGATATGGGGCATTAGAAGTAGTACAAGAAGACCAAATATTGGAAAGAGGGGTGTGGATAAAAATTTATTGCACCACAATGATGAGTTGGGCGCAAGCCCAACCCATGTGACCCATCTGATTTGTCATAAGCTGAAGTCTTTAAATAAGAAGAGGGAATGAAACATTTTTACTTCCATTTTCAAACAACAACACATAGCACAAGATAAGTGAGTGAAGTAGCATTTCACTACTTCACTCACTTATCTGAAAATTATTTCTCATTACAATCTCATCTCATTCTCTCACTAGAATTCACAAATCTCACTTCCATTGATCCAAAATAGAATTGGGAACTACCCTTCAATCACTTGGATATGAAGTTTCAGAGGTTGGATTTGAGTTAGAGGTATTTAATTGAGGGTTTTGAAGATAGCAAATCTGTATTGAAGCTTTGGGTGTGTAATTCCCAAAACAATTTTTATTATTTTGATTACTACTTTGTATTCTTAAGGTTTATAATGGGATTTTACCTATTTTGATTAAATTTGAGGTTTAAATGAGCATGTTGGGTGAATTGATGTTTGATAGGGTTATTCCATTAGTAGTAAAAAGGAAAGGTGCAGATTAGGGACATATGACCAGCATTTCATATGTCCCTAATTTACTTCAAACATTCCATTTCTTCCTCCTCTAAAAACTCTTCACAACCAGAAACATAAAAAGATGCACTCTTCTACTCCTCTTTTGAAATGCATGTGGTCTAGAGCTAGAGTTGGTATACTAGCTACTTGCATGTTAGCTTAAGGGCTAGAATGAGAAGATTTGGAAGCTACATTGATGCTAGATTCGTGATAGAAGAGGTTTTATAGCTGGAGATGTTGCTTGAGGGTTTTAGTAGATTGTGGAGTTAGTGGGATTTTGCATTTTGCTTGCTATTGTGGTATTCTACTTTGATTGTGAGTTCCTTTCACTCTCCTTGTTAATACTCTTAGGGTTTGATGTCTACACATGATTGATACTGAAATGTTGAGTTGCATGTTCAGTTTTGGTTCTTGAAATGCCATGAAATGCTAAAATAGTGAATACATGGTTTTGGTGCTTGAAGTGTTAATTTTGTGATGATTTAATTGTGTAATTATTTAATTTGGAGGTGTGAATTTGATGTATTGATGTTGGTTGGGTTGAAATTGAGTGATTTATATTGTTTAAGTTGATTGTATGTTAGTTAGGATAGGTTGGAAGCCCTTGAGATTTGCAGCACACACACGGTCTGTGCTCTTTCACGCACGGTCTGTGCTTGTTTTCGGGTTGGGAAAGGTTTCGACAAGTGATAATACCATGCACAATTCGCAAGATAATCATAACGTATCCATGAATATTCAAATGGTAAACAATTGCACTTGGGTCATTAAGGAAGAATTTTATGTCGAGAAACCAGTACGGCGCAAAGGTCGTGCTCCCAGGCGCACGAGTTGTGTTCCCAAGCGCACAGATTGTACTCCTTCAGTTGCATTAATGCAGAGGAAACCAGAAGCCAGCACGGGTCGTGCTCCTGCTACAGAGTGCAGAAAAACGTATTCCAAGTGATTTTTGGCACTCTTTTGGTTCCCAAATCTTCCCAAACTCCATAATCAACACAATCACAACATTACCACTATCATAACAAATCAAAATCATCATTATACCATTAATAACTAGTATCAAAGCATCAAACATTCAATCAAACTTAATTTACTCTTTTTGAGCTTAATGCTCAAACACCCAAATTGAAACTATGGGCGGGGTGGAACATCATCAACCAACAATCTATCAAACATCATTAGTGTGTTCCAAACCCTATATTATGTAGGCAAAGGGAAGGAAACTCAGTTGATTGAAGAGAATACAAGAAGTAGACAGGCTACTTGAGTTCCAAAACCACAAAGCAAGCCTCTAAACTACCAACACCACCACACAGCTACCAAACCCTCTACTTTGGAACTTGAATCAACAATGTCAACCTTGAAACCCTATCTTTGGTGCTCCTTCAATGTTGTTCTCCTAGCTCCTTCTTCATGTTTTTGTTAATAGTATAGTTACTCTCAATGGGTGTTTCCAAATTGCACAAGGATTCGTATGCTAGCCCCAAAATCTGAGCTTGAGAGTTCTCTACCCCAATGTGAGCTCCAAATAGTGGAATTCTACCAACTAAACTCACATGCAAGACCAAAGGAACAATCCTAGCTTTCATAAGGAACATGCAACATGATTTTGTTTCAAGATGAAAAGGAAACTAGAATTTTTAGACTTTGGAGCTCAACTTGGTAGCTCCATATGAAAATGTGGTGAGGAAGAAATGAGGAAAGTGAGGGAACATCTAAGCTCAATAAATAGCGAGCTAACTCTTCCTTGGTCGCAACCAGGTCAGCATCCATGACTTGTTGAGATAGAGGGGGAGAAGGAATGGTGGTTCCTCATTGCGTAGGATTTGAGGGGGTTATGATGGTACCTGTAACACCCCGTTAATTTCTATCTTGTAGAAATTACCGAAGCGCACTACTGGCATACATCAGAGTGACTTCCTTTTTAAATGCTGAACACATACTAATACTCGATGCTAAAACCCCATCAAGTTCGCTTACATAACTTAATATAAAATACATAAAGCGGTCCTTACACCCTCAACTAGTGTTCAGTACTCAAAACCGAAAGTCTGCGGAAGCGATTTACAACTTAAAAACATAAGTCGTACCATCGTACATCTAATGAACTTAAACATAACAATAACTTAACTGAACAATGAACTGAACTGAACATAAACTTATTACTAAGGTGATCTAATTACTAACTAAGTCTAATTATTAAGTGATCTCTCATGGATCACTAAGGTTCGCTAACTTATCTTATCAATCATACTAAACCAGTCAATCCAGCACAATACATCAAACACAAATTCATAACATGAAATCAATGGTCAATCACATGAGCATTCACTTAACCTGAACATAATCCAAACATAACCAGTTGTATGGTACTAACATAATTTGGATCCAATCACAATCAATTACCACTCAATTCAGGGCAATTCAATCATAGTAACATTGGGGAAAGTGGAAGGAAGGATTAGAAAGCAATTGGAATCGTTCGGAATGATTTAAAACACTTTTTAAAAGAGGCAACCCGAAGACCACGCACGACCCGTGCGCCCATACACACGATCCGTGCGTGTCCATCATTTATCGTGTCATTCCTTTCCGATCCCGAATTACTTCCCGATCAATACTACCACTTCAGTCAAAGCTAAACATGTAGAATTACGGTGTTCCCATCTTAGGGGAACCTTGGGGAGTGGATGGGAATGGACTTAGGACCAATCGGAACGACTTAGGACGTATTTCAAAATGTCGCATCAGAGAGATACGCACGGTCCGTGCGCCTTGGCACACGACCCGTGCGCGTTTTCAAAAACAGCACCAGTGGTTCCAGAATCTCACGCACGACCCGTGCCCAGAGGCACACGGTCCGTGCGTGATTAACAGTTTTTCAGAAAAACAGTTTTCACGTTTTCTTTTCTATTCCGATCGTTCACCTGTCCATTCCGATTCACATTCTAACTCAATAATACATCAAAACAGACATAGCAACCAGTACATTCAATCATATTCATTCAACAATCACACTCATGCAATTTAACAATTTCAATCCCAATGACTTCATGACTCGACGGTTCACACGCGAGATTTTCGTAAATATTATCGACTCGAATTTTATAAAAACGCGAGACCTGAACCAGGACACACATGCATACACATATTCATGGTTTTCCTAGTGAGTTATAGAACTCACCTTTTGATGACAAACAACAATCGCACCGAAGACTTAGCAACACGGAACACGGCGACTCACGAACTCTCCAACCAAACAGTTTCCAAACGGACAAAGTTGGATTCCAGACCTCCTAGACTGCTCCAATACGTGATTCAGGGACTGATAAGGGTTCTAACACTCATCAAACTCACATGCAACACTGATTTCATTACTTGGAGCTTGGTGGGTCTTCAATGGTGGAATGTGGTGGAGGTGGAGGGTGGCCACGATTTTGGTAGTACTAGAATGAGGAAGAGAATTTGATTTTGTTGGTATGATTAGATCACACATGCATTGCACATTTCTGAAATTCCCTTCTTTTCTCCTCCCTCACCCTCTCGCCCTCTCTCCTCTCCTTCTTGTTGTTGTTTTCAGAATTTCCAATAAGTGATGTGTTTGTGTTTATGTTTCAGCTGGAAATGGGTTTATAAAGGGATAAGGTAAAAGACTACATTGCCCCTCACTTACACATTTCATTCCCATGACTCCTTCACTCCTAATTAATCTAATTTGACACAATTAACTCAATTTGGCACCCAATTAAATTAATTGACAATCCACACAATTATTTTTCAAGCAACTCATTTAAATCAATAAAAATTCCATTTTATTTTCAATAGATTTAACAAATCAATTCACGCCAAATATTTTAAATAGCGAAAATTGGGGATATTACAATTACCCCAACTTTTAAAAATTTTGTCCTCAAAATTGGACTAAGAAATACCTTTCGCCGAACTGTCATCAGCTTTGCCCTTCTGAGCGTCCAGCACATAGAATCTTCCACGGGCGGGAGTAGATTTCTCCTCTCGATTCCTCTTCTTTGTCGGACACTCGTTAGCATAATGCCCTTCTTCCTTGCAGTAGTAACACACAGTGGATCCCAGACGACACTCTCCAGTGTGAGGCCTCCCGCAATTCGGACACTTACCGGACCTTAGTAGTTCGGATGCTGTAGCTTGCTTTCCTTTGTGGGAGTTACCTTTTGGCTCCTCACTTGGGGTTGGCAATTCCAATGCTTTCTTCTTCTCTTTCCGATACGTTTTCCTTTCCTCATACATCCTGTTGAGATCTGCCTCTGCAACATAAGCTTGCTGCACCAAACCAGCATAACTAGTCATAGCATAAGAGCTAAGACCTTGGGCCACATCAGCACGAAGACTTGCCCTATACATCTGCATCTTCCACTCATCATTCGGAGCATGCTTTGCCAACTGATAGAACTGCGACAACCTTTCGAACTTGGCGGTGAACTCACCCACCGACATCTCTCCTTGCCTCAGATTGATAAACTCGGCTTGTTTACTTAACTTCATCACCGGAGGGAAGAAGTGACCAATAAACATCTCCTTGAAGTTAACCCAGGTAACAGGAGTTCCCTGGTTCACCATCAGTTCATGAGCATTGGTCCACCAGGTTTGAGCATCTTCCTCGAGCATATGGGCAGCAAAAAGAACCTTTTCTTCTTCACTGCATTGAAGAGTCCTAAAAATCTTCTCCATTGAATCCAACCAGAAATGTGATACCATTACCTCAGGTCCTCCTTTGAAACTTTGAGGATTCATCTTCTGAAAGCGAAAGTAAGCCCTATTCGGATCTTCCAGAGGAGGTTGTTGAACATTCGGTTGTTGCTGGTTCATCCTGTAACGCCCCAAAAATAATTTGGGTGTATAATTAATTAATTAATTAAGTGGCGTTTGGTGGGGTTTGTTAAAACAATAATTGGGTAATTAATTATTTAAGAGGTGGTGTATTAATTAAAGAAGGGAGTAGAGGTTAGTAAATAAAAGAGGGAGTGGTGGAAGTGATTTGAGGTGGTGCAAATAGGAGTGGGCTTAGGGTAAAAAGGAAGAAAAAAAGGAGTGAAAGAGAGAGATGGGTCGGGTTGTATTGCTGAGGGCGTGGAATTGAGAAATAAGAAAAGGAAGGAAACAGAGACGTGAATGAGAAGGGGAAGGAAGAAAACGCGGCTGAGAGAGAGAGAAATAGGGAGAGAAAGAAAGAAGAAGAAAGAAACCGTGAGAGAGAGTAGAGTGAGGCGCGACTGATTTCAGCAAGGAGGAGAAGAAGAAGTTGTCTCATCTTTGCTCTAGAGGAGGGAGAGGAGCTGCTGCCATTTTCGTTCTTGAGGTTAGGGGTGGCTGAGTTCTTCAATTCAAGGTTAGGGGGCTCTCCTTCATCTCTAATAACCTATTTGATTAATAATTTAGGGGTTGGTATTATGGGTGATTGTTAAATTGAATCGTTATGTTGCTGAAATTAATTGTGGTGTGAATTTATAATATGTGATGATTATTATGTATGTTGGGGTTTGATGAAATCGGGACGCCTTATATTTTGGAGTTTATGTTGGTATTCGCGTGGCATGACGTGGCCTTAAACCCGAATTGGGAGCGTGACAAGTTTCGGGGTCAAGAATTGATGTGTCGTGTTGTGTATTTTCTGAACACTGTTTCGTGTTTTCGTAAACTGGCACTGTTTGGTCGACTCAAAAAATTGGTGGCTGATTGCGTTAGAAAGTAGACTTAACGCCGGTCGTTTTGGCACTGTTTTCGTTTAAATCGGAGTTGTGTAGCTCAAGTTATAAGTCTCCAAAGTCGGGTCACAAAATTCTGTCCGAACTGGTACCTCTCTGTAGTAATTTGAAAAACTGTACCAGTTGGATACTTATTTTGAAAAATGAAAATCACAGGCTGAAACTACACTCAAAGAGCTTTCCAATGAGTGGTCTTTTGTTGAAATCCGTTATCGTTTACTATTTTAATTAATTCGCCGAAGTAGGCGCACTGCTGCAGGAAAAATCTGCACAGTTGCTGTGTGTTGCTTGCTGTGTTGCTGTTCTGCTGCAGTGTTGCTGGCAGAACAGTGACAAATGTGTTTTTCGTCAAAAACTCGATTTTCTAACCACTTTTTCCCTAGCCAAATTTTGTATTGACCGAGCAACTTTTTATTGTGAACGTTTTGGCTCGAGCGGATTTTCTGTAGCACTCACCATTTGGGAGATGTGCGCAAGTTTTGGTTTATGTGTGTGTTGCACAGTGACAGTGTTGCTGCCACTGTGCTGTGTTGCTGTCAAGACTGTTAAAAAATGGTTTTTTGTGGAAAACTCGATTTTCTGAGCACTTTTTCCCTAGCCAAATTTTGTATTGACCGAGCAACTTTTTATTGTGAACGTTTTGGCTAGAGCGATTTCATTTTATCCCGTGTCGTTTGTGAGTTGTCCCGGTGATGTCTAGGTGCGTCTAGGTGCGCGTCTAAGCCTGTGACTCAATCCTGCCTTAGTCGGTGTCTAGGATATTATTGCCTAGTTTTGGTGCTGTTTGGTCCTTATGGTGAAGTTTTGGCCCTTGGTGTGTTTTTAGTCTTTACGGTGCGGCGTAGTCCTCATAATATGATTGCTGAGCTGAATAAGTATTGGTGAGTTAATATAATATTACTGGTGAGCGGAGATATAATTGGAGAGTTAATATGATATTTTGGGTGAGCAGAAGGTTTCGACCTTATTATGAATTATTGGCGAGCAGAAGACTTCGGTCTTGTTAGTGATGTGCCCACAAGGTTTAATTGTTGAGTATGTTAATTATGGGGTGTGTTTACATGTGTTGGTGTGTATGGTGCATGGCCATGGCGTCACATTATCATGTGCATATTTTGGTGAGCAGAGGCTTCGGCCTATTTTGGTGAGCAGAGGCTTCGGTCTATCTTGGTGAGTGCCCTCAAGGCAAGTTTTTGGTGTTGATGGATCCACATGCATACGTCTAGGAGTTGGGTCGCATTGCATACATGTCACATACCCTCGTTGTTGTCTGTGAATGAATAAAGTGACGGTGTGCTATTAGAGCTGTGTGTGTGGGTGTCGTGTCTCAGTGATGTGAAATGATGGTGTGCTATTATTAATGTGAAGTGGTGCTATTCGTTGCCTGATCTATATATTGTTGATCTTATATGTTATTACTTATGAAATGAGACTCACCCTACTGCTTTTATGTTGCTTCTCATGTCGGCAACGTGCAGGTGATAGCGGGTGAAGGTGATCTAGTACCTTCTCTCCAGTGGGTCGAGTCAGCTCTGATACGTAGCACCGGGGTGGGGCGTTGTTAGCTTACTGGTTTATTTTAATTGACGTTGAACTCTATTTTCGGGATGTAATTTGATATGGTGAATTTTGGTGATTATTCCGCCGCGATGTTTTTATATTTATATTGACTGTGGTGCTATGTATTACGCACCCCATGACCTTATATAGTATTTTCAGAGATATATACGTTGGTGTTTTAAATGTGGCACCCTCTCGTGGTTGCATTAAAACGGTTTTTGCGAACTCTGATTTTTTTAAATTAACTAAATAATAGTTATTAGTAAAGGGGGTGTTACAAGTTGGTATCAGAGCAGTTCGGTCTGTCCGGCCGGTAGTTGAGTCGTCGTGTTGAGTAACATTGAGTTTGTTACTCGTGTCTGAATTCTGTTTTCTGTTGCAGTGCTAGAATGGCCAGACGGGACGATGCTGCACTTGCTGCTGCCTTGCAGGCTATAGCCGGGGCGATGGGTAATATACCCGGTGTTGTTAATGACGGGGCGCGCAATTTGGCTACATTCCAGAGAGAGAACCCACCCACCTTTAAGGGTCGGTACAACCCGGATGGAGCGTTGTCATGGCTGAAGGAGATAGAGCGGGTCTTTCGTGTCATGGAGTGTACTCCAGCGCAGAAAGTGAAGTTTGGGACTCATATGTTAACGGAGGAAGCTGAAGACTGGTGGATGGGAATGTTGCGAAGGTTAAGTGATGCTGGTGAGGAAGTGACCTGGGAGGTTTTCACAAGAGAGTTCAAGAGAAAGTACTACCCTGAGGATGTGCGAGCCAAGAAAGAAGTGGAGTTTTTAGAGCTGAAGCAGGGAGACAAGACTGTGGCTGATTATGCCGCCAAGTTTGAGGAGCTGGCCCAATTTTGTCCTTATTATGCTAATAATGCCAATTCTGAATTTTCAAAATGTGTCAAGTTCGAGAGTGGTCTACGTCCTGATATAAAGAAAGCAATTGGATATCAAGAAGTTCGGGTCTTCGCTAGATTGGTTGATAAGTGTAGGATTTTCGAGGAGGATAGTAATGCTGCTTACAAGATTGTAAAGGAAAAGAGGAGTGCTCAGTATCGTGAGAAGCCCTACGATGTTTCTGGAGGTAAGGGCAAAGGGAAAGCTGATGATTCAGGCAAGAAGTCAAGTGGGGGAGAGGCCCCTGCGAATGTTGTGTGCTACAAGTGTGGGAAGCCCGGTCATAAGAGTTTTGGTTGTCCAGATAACAAATGCTTTAAATGTGGTAAGGGAGGCCACATAGCTGCCCAGTGTGAGAAGAAAGAGGTCGTCTGCTACAGCTACGGAGAGGTGGGGCATATTAGTACCAATTGCTCCAAGCCAAAGAAGGAGGGGTCTAGTGGGAGGGTGTTTGTTTTAGCAGGTGCTGAGTCTGCGGAGGAGTGATGGTAGTATCAGAGGTACGTATCCCGTTAAGGGTACTCCGCTAGAATCTACTGTTAATATCGATGCTACTTGTTGTTTTGTTATTGTTGCATGCGGTGAATGTTTAAGTGCTGTGATAACTGTTGTAACTGTAATGTGTTGCCTGGTGTGTTTCTCTGTGTCCCTTGTCGACCTTCGACAGAGACTTGTTGTGAATCCTTGTTGTTTGCCGTTGGGTGAGTTAATCGTAATCTTGAGAATGAACTGGTTAGAACATAACCATGTTCCTAGTAGTTGAATTTTCGAGGGCGAAAATATTTTTTTAGTGGGGGAGAGTTGTAACGCCCCAAAAATAATTTGGGTGTATAATTAATTAATTAATTAAGTGGCGTTTGGTGGGGTTTGTTAAAACAATAATTGGGTAATTAATTATTTAAGAGGTGGTGTATTAATTAAAGAAGGGAGTAGAGGTTAGTAAATAAAAGAGGGAGTGGTGGAAGTGATTTGAGGTGGTGCAAATAGGAGTGGGCTTAGGGTAAAAAGGAAGAAAAAAAGGAGTGAAAGAGAGAGATGGGTCGGGTTGTATTGCTGAGGGCGTGGAATTGAGAAATAAGAAAAGGAAGGAAACAGAGACGTGAATGAGAAGGGGAAGGAAGAAAACGCGGCTGAGAGAGAGAGAAATAGGGAGAGAAAGAAAGAAGAAGAAAGAAACCGTGAGAGAGAGTAGAGTGAGGCGCGACTGATTTCAGCAAGGAGGAGAAGAAGAAGTTGTCTCATCTTTGCTCTAGAGGAGGGAGAGGAGCTGCTGCCATTTTCGTTCTTGAGGTTAGGGGTGGCTGAGTTCTTCAATTCAAGGTTAGGGGGCTCTCCTTCATCTCTAATAACCTATTTGATTAATAATTTAGGGGTTGGAATTATGGGTGATTGTTAAATTGAATCGTTATGTTGCTGAAATTAATTGTGGTGTGAATTTATAATATGTGATGATTATTATGTATGTTGGGGTTTGATGAAATCGGGACGCCTTATATTTTGGAGTTTATGTTGGTATTCGCGTGGCATGACGTGGCCTTAAACCCGAATTGGGAGCGTGACAAGTTTCGGGGTCAAGAATTGATGTGTCGTGTTGTGTATTTTCTGAACACTGTTTCGTGTTTTCGTAAACTGGCACTGTTTGGTCGACTCAAAAAATTGGTGGCTGATTGCGTTAGAAAGTAGACTTAACGCCGGTCGTTTTGGCACTGGTTTCGTTTAAATCGGGGTTGTGTAGCTCAAGTTATAAGTCTCCAAAGTCGGGTCACAAAATTCTCTCCGAACTGGTACCTCTCTGTAGTAATTTGAAAAACTGTACCAGTTGGATACTTATTTTGAAAAATGAAAATCACAGGCTGAAACTACACTCAAAGAGCTTTCCAATGAGTGGTCTTTTGTTGAAATCCGTTATCGTTTACTATTTTAATTAATTCGCCGAAGTAGGCGCACTGCTGCAGGAAAAATCTGCACAGTTGCTGTGTGTTGCTTGCTGTGTTGCTGTTCTGCTGCAGTGTTGCTGGCAGAACAGTGACAAATGTGTTTTTCGTCAAAAACTCGATTTTCTAACCACTTTTTCCCTAGCCAAATTTTGTATTGACCGAGCAGCTTTTTATTGTGAACGTTTTGGCTCGAGCGGATTTTCTGTAGCACTCACCATTTGGGAGATGTGCGCAAGTTTTGGTTTATGTGTGTGTTGCACAGTGACAGTGTTGCTGCCACTGTGCTGTGTTGCTGTCAAGACTGTTAAAAAATGGTTTTTTGTGGAAAACTCGATTTTCTGAGCACTTTTTCCCTAGCCAAATTTTGTATTGACCGAGCAACTTTTTATTGTGAACGTTTTGGCTAGAGCGATTTCATTTTATCCCGTGTCGTTTGTGAGTTGTCCCGGTGATGTCTAGGTGCGTCTAGGTGCGCGTCTAAGCCTGTGACTCAATCCTGCCTTAGTCGGTGTCTAGGATATTATTGCCTAGTTTTGGTGCTGTTTGGTCCTTATGGTGAAGTTTTGGCCCTTGGTGTGTTTTTAGTCTTTACGGTGCGGCGTAGTCCTCATAATATGATTGGTGAGCTGAATAAGTATTGGTGAGTTAATATAATATTACTGGTGAGCGGAGATATAATTGGAGAGTTAATATGATATTTTGGGTGAGCAGAAGGTTTCGACCTTATTATGAATTATTGGCGAGCAGAAGACTTCGGTCTTGTTAGTGATGTGCCCACAAGGTTTAATTGTTGAGTATGTTAATTATGGGGTGTGTTTACATGTGTTGGTGGGTATGGTGCATGGTCATGGCGTCACATTATCATGTGCATATTTTGGTGAGCAGAGGCTTCGGCCTATTTTGGTGAGCAGAGGCTTCGGTCTATCTTGGTGAGTGCCCTCAAGGCAAGTTTTTGGTGTTGATGGATCCACATGCATACGTCTAGGAGTTGGGTCGCATTGCATACATGTCACATACCCTCGTTGTTGTCTGTGAATGAATAAAGTGACGGTGTGCTATTAGAGCTGTGTGTGTGGGTGTCGTGTCTCAGTGATGTGAAATGATGGTGTGCTATTATTAATATGAAGTGGTGCTATTCGTTGCCTGATCTATATATTGTTGATCTTATATGTTATTACTTATGAAATGAGACTCACCCTACTGCTTTTATGTTGCTTCTCATGTCGGCAACGTGCAGGTGATAGCGGGTGAAGGTGATCTAGTACCTTCTCTCCAGTGGGTCGAGTCAGCTCTGATACGTAGCACCGGGGTGGGGCGTTGTTAGCTTACTGGTTTATTTTAATTGACGTTGAACTCTATTTTCGGGATGTAATTTGATATGGTGAATTTTGGTGATTATTCCGCCGCGATGTTTTTATATTTATATTGACTGTGGTGCTATGTATTACGCACCCCATGACCTTATATAGTATTTTCAGAGATATATACGTTGGTGTTTTAAATGTGGCACCCTCTCGTGGTTGCATTAAAACGGTTTTTGCGAACTCTGATTTTTTTAAATTAACTAAATAATAGTTATTAGTAAAGGGGGTGTTACACATCCTCTCATGATGCATCTGGGCCATTTGAGCCATCTGCTGCTGCTGCATTTGCATCATGTCATTCATCATCTTCTGTTGCGTCTCGATGACATTCTGCATCCATTCGGTATTTGGATCAACAGGGACGCTTCTCCTACTTCCACCAGCCATGATTCTGCGAAATATGCACAAAGTGTTTAGTTGATCAGGCTAAACGTCTAATAGCATACTAAGAGGAATCACACTTAGAGGACTTAAGAGACTCATGATTCTAAGTCTGACTAGGTCGAACTGCTCTGATACCAATTGTAACACCCCGTTAATTTCTATCTTGTAGAAATTACCGAAGCGCACTACTGGCATACATCAGAGTGACTTCCTTTTTAAATGCTGAACACATACTAATACTCGATGCTAAAACCCCATCAAGTTCGCTTACATAACTTAATATAAAATACATAAAGCGGTCCTTACACCCTCAACTAGTGTTCAGTACTCAAAACCGAAAGTCTGCGGAAGCGATTTACAACTTAAAAACATAAGTCGTACCATCGTACATCTAAGAAACTGAATACAAAATACAGAGATACAAGGGAAACTGAAATACAAGACATAAAGAAATAAGGATAGCGGCTGCTCCTCAAGCGTCTCCATAGCCGTGCCTCACGGTCTTCATCTTTCCCTGCTTAACTGAAATAAACAACAACAATGGATTGGGTGAGACAACTTGTCTCAGTGAGTTCTATCGCGACCCCTTACTAAACCTCTCGGTTCAATTATACTTGATTCATTATTCTGATTCTGACTCATAGTCCTCAAAATTGACTATGTGGCTAACTAACTGAAGTTGTCCTTATAACCCTCAAGCCGGTTACAAGACACAACTCATAACTAAACTAAACGTTGTCCTCATAACCCTCAAGCCGGTTACAAGAAACAACACTAACTAAAGTTATAGCGTGTCGCCGGTCACTTGGCATAATAAGCTTCCGGTGAACCCGTCCCCACTATTCGGCTGGGTCCCTAACGGGGCCTAGGTTCATAAGGCTCATGACTGCCTCTCCCCTAGCACACTAAACTGAATAGGGTCGTCACCCCGACTAAAAGGTATATATGATGATATACCTGAACTGAACTCAACAATGAACTTAAACATAACAATAACTTAACTGAACAATGAACTGAACTGAACATAAACTTATTACTAAGGTGATCTAATTACTAACTAAGTCTAATTATTAAGTGATCTCTCATGGATTACTAAGGTTCGCTAACTTATCTTATCAATCATACTAAACCAGTCAATCCAGCACAATACATCAAACACAAATTCATAACATGAAATCAATGGTCAATCACATGAGCATTCACTTAACCTGAACATAATCCAAACATAACCAGTTGTATGGTACTAACATAATTTGGATCCAATCACAATCAATTACCACTCAATTCAGGGCAATTCAATCATAGTAACATTGGGGAAAGTGGAAGGAAGGATTAGAAAGCAATTGGAATCGTTCGGAATGATTTAAAACACTTTTTAAAAGAGGCAACCCGAAAACCACGCACGACCCGTGCGCCCATACACACGATCCGTGCGTGTCCATCATTTATCGTGTCATTCCTTTCCGATCCCGAATTACTTCCTGATCAATACTACCACTTCAGTCAAAGCTAAACATGTAGAATTACGGTGTTCCCATCTTAGGGGAACCTTGGGGAGTGGATGGGAAGGGACTTAGGACCAATCGGAACGACTTAGGACGTATTTCAAAATGTCGCATCAGAGAGATACGCACGGTCCGTGCGCCTTGGCACACGACCCGTGCGCGTTTTCAAAAACAGCACCAGTGGTTCCAGAATCTCACGCACGACCCGTGCCCAGAGGCACACGGTCCGTGCGTGACTAACAGTGTTTCAGAAAAATAGTTTTCACGTTTTCTTTTCTATTCCGATCGTTCACCTGTCCATTCCGATTCACATTCTAACTCAATAGTACATCAAAACAGACATAGCAACCAGTACATTCAATCATATTCATTCAACAATCACACTCATGCAATTTAACAATTTCAATCGCAATGACTTCATGACTCGACGGTTCACACGCGAGATTTTCGTAAATATTATCGACTCGAATTTTATAAAAACGCGAGACCTGAACCAGGACACACATGCATACACATATTCATGGTTTTCCTAGTGAGTTATAGAACTCACCTTTTGATGACAAACAACAATCGCACCGAAGACTTAGCAACACGGAACACGGCGACTCACGAACTCTCCAACCAAACAGTTTCCAAACGGACAAAGTTGGATTCCAGACCTCCTAGACTGCTCCAATACGTGATTCAGGGACTGATAAGGGTTCTAACACTCATCAAACTCACATGCAACACTGATTTCATTACTTGGAGCTTGGTGGGTCTTCAATGGTGGAATGTGGTGGAGGTGGAGGGTGGCCACGATTTTGGTAGTACTAGAATGAGGAAGAGAATTTGATTTTGTTGGTATGATTAGATCACACATGCATTGCACATTTCTGGAATTCCCTTCTTTTCTCCTCCATCACCCTCTCGCCCTCTCTCATCTCCTTCTTGTTGCTGTTTTCAGAATTTCCAATAAGTGATGTGTTTGTGTTTATGTTTCAGCTGGAAATGGGTTTATAAAGGGATAAGGTAAAAGACTACATTGCCCCTCACTTACACATTTCATTCCCATGACTCCTTCACTCCTAATTAATCTAATTTGACACAATTAACTCAATTTGGCACCCAATTAAATTAATTGACAATCCACACAATTATTTTTCAAGCAACTCATTTAAATCAATAAAAATTCCATTTTATTTTCAATAGATTTAACAAATCAATTCACGCCAAATATTTTAAATAGCGAAAATTGGGGATATTACAGTACTTCTCGGTGTGATCCTAAAAAAAGTGATAATTCTCAAATGCAGCGAGTATGTAAGAATAAACGAAGCTGTGAGAAGGGTCACACAGTAAATTTAGATTTGAGCTGTGATGTGGCTAAGGGGAAGAGGTTGATCCCAGTGGAGGATGAGCTTTCTGTAGTGCATTGCAAGGGTTAACAGAAAGTCAGGATAACAAAATGATCAAAGACGTGGGTGGAAAAGCTCACCCTTAGCTTCTTAAACTGGGGAGGCTGGTCATCGGCGGCTGGAGATGGTGGAGCCAGTAGGCTTCCAGTAAGTTTTCGTTGAAGAATGGGGACATTATGTTCTTCATCCTCGTGATCTTCATCGTCAATGTTGATGATTCATGGTTCTTGGGCTTCATGAAGGGAAGTCGTTAGCCGAAGATATTAAAGAGTATTGAAAGTAAGAAACGATAGGGGGTTCGGCCATCAGTGAACTTACTAGGAGCAGATCTTAGAGTGGAGATGAACCTCACCCGAGGCATCAAACTTTGTGGGGGTGAAGGATTAGGGATTGCCTTCTTCTTCTTCTTTTTCTCTCTCTTACTCGCAAGAAGGGTGGCAGCCACAATAGGCGGTGGACTAGTAGTAGCAGCCATCGAAGTTGGTAGGGCAGGGAGGCCCTTAATAGCGCCCATATACCGGTTGATATAATCAGTTGCAAGGTCTGGAAAGATGCAGTTCCTTACCAGCGACCACCAATTCACATTGTCGCTCGTCTCGCCAATATCCCCGTTGTAGGTGCCCCACGTGAAGGTGAGGAACATTACTTCTTGGTCCATTAAGATTCTCTTGAGGTCCATCAAGAAAAACTTTCTTCTTTGATGTGTGGGGGCTAGCAAGTCGTGAGGAGTTGGAATGTGTTGGCCGAGGCCAAACTGTTTGGCAGCAAAATTGTGATGATAAGGCTCAACTGTGAGATAATTGTTGGAGGAAGAGATTTTGGCGCCGACAACCAAGTCTCGGGCCACGAGCACTTGGCTTTAGTGGGATGCCATGCAGTGACGCTCGGTATCTTAGAGAGTTTCTTTGAGAGGGTAGAAAAACCTTGAGGGCCCAATCTTCCTTTCCAAAATGGGATACCGGTCGAAGTTTCTGGAGTCTATTTCAAAGAGGGCCCGAAGGACTTTTAGACTCTCCATGGGCAAGGAAGGAGTTGTTGCCAAGATGGAACCGAAGACAGGGGTTGGTTCTGATGATGGTAGAGAAGGAGCCGCCGAGGAGAAATTAGGGAAATAGTGTTGGGCCCACAACTGTAAGAACAATATAGAACCTTCGACTTTGGAATAATATCATTTTTTCCTTGATTTGCTTCAGGATGCTCTTGAAGCGTATTCTTGGCCAGACATCAGCTTGTGGTCGAAGGAGAAGAGCTCTTTGACTACCCCCAAAGGATTTGGTGTTGTAGAAAGATTTATTTTAGAAGTACATAAGGAATGGATGGTGCTCTACATCCGTAACATCCCTGATATGTTGGAGTTCCACGCCATGAGGTGGCAAAAGCGGAGGCAAAGGTGTATTCGAGGTCAGTTCCCAAGAAGTCCGGGTCAGCATGGATGTCGCGCTGGCGACGAGGAGACCTAGAATGGAGGCTAGGTCAAGGAGTGTGGGAGGCAGGATGCCTCAAGTGTAACATCCCCTATTTTTGCTATTTAATTATATTGGCGTAATATTAATTGTTAGTGAATTATTTAATTGATTGAAATTATTTAAACTGAAAAAGGCTTGTTTGATTTATTAAGTATGAAATGGTGTGTGATTGGGAAATTAATTATGCTAAGTTAGGGTGATTAGGGTTGAGGGAGTCATAGGGAATGAAATGTTTAAGTAAAGGGTAGTTTCGTCTTTTACCATGCCCCTTATATGTCCCCCTCAGCTGGACCAAGTGAGACACACAATTCAGTTTTCATTTTAGAAATTCAGCAAGAACCAAGGGGAGAGAAAGAGAGAGGGTGCGAATGGGAGAGGAAGGGAAGAGGTGAGGATTTCCTCAAATCACCAGGCATGTGTAATCTTTTTCCATATTCAGAATCAGCTCCTCATCCCCTTTCTAATGATACCAAAACTACAACCATCCTCCTCATCCTCCATAAATCACCATTGAAGCCCAACCAAGCTCCACTTAGCCAAATTGCCAAATCTGACCTTGCATGTCTTCTTTGTGAGCCTTGGCACCAATTTCAGCAACCACCTTGCGAATTAGAGCAACATTAGAAGTCATCTCAGTGGCTGGGTTTCGGTGGGGAGTGTTTGGAGCGATTCCGAAGAAAAGTTCGTGAGTTGGTGTTGTGATCGAGTCCTAGGAGAGTTCGTGGTTCTCGGGAACGGTCGAATTCTTGAAGTATCGGCAAATAGGTGAGTTCTATACTCACTAGGATATTATAATCATGTGTGTCATGTTCCGAGTTTTGGTCTCGCAAGTTATGAAAACCGGTATTGCACCGTTTTATGAAAACATGAATGAATCGTTAAATTATGCGTTTGGTTACGTTAAATCGTTGAGTTTTGTTATGATTGTTGATTGTTGTGTGATGATTGATGGACTTCCGTGACTGTTTTGATGTATTATTAAGTTTGGATGTGAATCGGAATGGATACGGGAACGATCGGAATGGACGAGAAAACACGAAAACTGATTTTCTGAAATACTGGTAGTCACGCACGGATCGTGTGCCCCTGGGCACGGGTCGTGCGTGAGGTTCTGGTTCTCACGGTGAATTTCTGAAAACTGAGCACGGATCGTGTGCCTCTTGCTGGTACCCCATTTTTAAACCATGTCCTAAGTCATTCCGATTTGTCCTAAGTCCCTTCTAATCCACTCCTCGAGGTTTCCCAAGGATGGAAACATATTAGTTTCATGAAATCAAGTACGATCAAAGAAATTTTATGTTATGTTCATATCTTTGCTTATGTGATGGCTCGATGTGGTATTTATGAGACCGATTATGACTAAGTTAGGTTATTATAATGTTGAGTATGGGCGATACATTATGATATGGACTAGGTAATGGATAGTTATGAGTTAAAATAAC
The DNA here is from genome assembly GCA_039519185.1 of Astragalus membranaceus. Taxonomy (NCBI): domain Eukaryota; kingdom Viridiplantae; phylum Streptophyta; class Magnoliopsida; order Fabales; family Fabaceae; genus Astragalus; species Astragalus membranaceus. Next base: position 118,481,245 of record CM076848.1, on the reverse strand, counting down.
AACGTTAGTAATTTCCGTGTGAGATCACCTAATGACAAGATTATGCTAAGTATAAGATTAGGTTAAGATTAAGATCATGCTAAGTATATGCTCACTGTTATGTTCACAGATCATTGTTCACTGCTCATTGTTCAAGGTATATTAAAATATATACATCAGGTTAGGGTGACGACCCTATTTCAGCTTAGTGTGCTAGGGGAGGGGAAGTCATGAGCCCTATGAACCTAGGCCCCTTGAGGTTTGCCCACTAGTGATTAGTGGATTGGGTTCACCGGAAGCTTATTTTGCCAAGTGACCGGTGACACGCTAAGAATCATTGTTAGGCTCAGTGATTGAGCATAGTTCATTGTTAGGCTCAGTGATTGAGATTAGTTCAGCCACATAGTCAACTCTGAGGACTATGAGTTTTGAGTTTTGAATAATGAATCAAGCATAATTGAACCGAGAGAATTAGTAAGGGGTCTCGATAGAACTCACTGAGACAAGTTGTCTCACCCAATCCATGTTGTTGTTTTTCAGAATTGAGGCTAAGTTGAAGATGATGAGGCATGGTCATGGAGACGCCTGAGGAGCAGCCGCTATCTTTATTTCATCATGTCTTGTATTTCAGTTTCCTTGTGTTTTGTATTCAGTTCCTTAGTATGTACGATTGTATGACTTATGTTATGAAGTTGTAAATCGCTTCCGCAGACTTTCTATTTTGGTACTGAACACTAGTTGAGTGGTGTAAGCACGCTTTATGTATTTTCATGTTAAGTTATGTAACGCGCTTGATGGTTTTTAGCATCGAGTATTAGTATGTGTTCAGTATTTAAAACAGGAGGTACTCTGATATATGCCAGTAATGCATTTCGGTAAATTCTACAAGTTAGAAATTAACGGGGTGTTACATCAAGGGAATACGAAGGCATTGGGGATAGTTGACCAAAAGCTCATCAGCGGGAAGAGGAGATCAAAGTTGTGGGAGACCTCTTTTGTTGACACCTGGATCATGTCGTAGATACCCTAGGATTTCCATGACTCCCCTTTGGCGTCGGCCACCCGATCGACCCATTCGGTATAGCCGGGGGAGCATTTGTCCCAGTCTCAAAGATCATGAATTTTGTCCTCCGTCGTGTACCAAGCGGTGGTAATAGGGAGGTTTTTGGACCCAAACCGCCTTTGGAACTTGTCGAAGCCATAATCCGTGTTTGAGATTCAAGGGAAAAGGGAAGTCAAGGAGCGGGAAGTGGAAAATATGCTGAACGGGACCACGACGGGGGACGATGTTTGTTGGCGGTGGACAAAGGAAAAAGCGATTTTATTGTGGCTAGAAATAGTTGTGTTTAGAGAGGGATGGAGAATGAGAGAAAGTTCGCAAAAAGAAATGGTTGAGTTCTAGAGGCAATAAGAGCGAAAGTAACCCCGACGTGGTTGACGAGATGAGTATTTATAGCCTTCGAGGGCAATGATTAAAACTCCTAGGGAATTATCGCATCACCATTTCGATTCGCAAGAAAGGAGCCGTGACGCGTCTAATCAATGACGTAACAGCTAGTCACCGCCACTGACACGGCGTGTCATTTCAGTTTTGGCGCCGTTAGTCCCAACCACTCGGCTGGACAACAACGCAAAAAAGGGGCATTTTTTAACACCCAAAATAAATTGTTGGCCGAGGAGAAAAAGTAGGAATTCTAGGCTGAGGCTGCCATAAAGGCTGTAAGGCACATGTAATGCAATACTTGCCATAACACGGGGAGAGTTCAGTCCGAGGACATGAAAGAAAATATCTTGGAGAGACTGAAGCGCAAGGGAATGAGAAGGATCACCGAGGTACAATAAGACTCGGTTGGAGGGCACCTCGACCACGGGGTGACACGGCTGAGGCACCAACGGCCGAAGGCCGAAAGTGAGATATGGCGGAGGAGGGCTGTGGCCGAGGCGAGGAATACTTACTTAGAGTGCAAGTATTCAATGCATGTGGACATACAACGTTGGAGCAGTTAAGGTCAAGGAATAGAAGACGCCGTGGAAACAGGAGTGACTAGGGTTTACCCGACTAGCCCGTTCTAGTGAGGTCGTGGAGAAGAGACTCTGAGTTTCTAGGGAGTAGGTTAATTACAACTGTTGATCTTGGGAGTAGGTTAATTACAGCTGGGAAGATGTAGGCTCGGATAGTGGCCAACAGAGGCTCATGTATGTATATATAGTAGCACTTGTACATTTTTAAGACACGCATCAATCAATACACAAGTCTTTACTTTACTTTATCTTTCCTTTATCGCTTTTCTTTATGTTTTCTTAGTCTCGTAGATAATCCAAGTCACACGTTCCTCTCACATCCAACCTAAAACTCTCTGGAGGAGTTAGGGAACCCATATTTGAGGAATCGAGTTCCTTTCTCGACGCAATTGTTTGAAGAAAAGAGGTATCACTAATTGTCCAAGCCTCTGACCGATTATACGGCTAGGATTAAAGTGTTTGACGACAACATATATATATATATATATATATATATATATGTATGTATGTCTCATAAAAAAAACTTATATATGTAACGTTTCTTTACATGCACATTACCCTTTGCTAATTCTTTATCTTTATTTTATGCCTTCTTAATACACTAACAGGTCATTGTTACCCTTTAACCTACTCAATAGCTAAAAAAAGTTATTAATCATTACATATTTGAAGGGAATTTGAGAAGGTTAAAGGGGGCAAAAATGACCCGTTAATGTATTAAGAAGCCCAAAAATAAAGATAAAGAATTATTAGAAAAAGGTAATGTGCTGCATAAGAAATTCTACATAAAATGGACCCGTTGTACAACTATTTTTTCCTATGATATATATACAACTTGATCATCGTAATATATACACATTCTTTTTACATTATAAAACAACCAATCCATTTTGGGGTGATTTGAAATAGACGTGGAAAATAATGGATATAAGTCTCAAGTCTACTTCTACCCTAATCTTCTTCTTTTTACTATTGATCCTCTCTACAGGTGAAGATCAAAGTATAAAATGTTCTATTGTTCCTTGTGAACATGATAGTGATTGCGAGGCACTTTGTGAAAGTTTCGCGTGCCAAAGTCAGAAGTGCGCCGTCCATGGAAGGTATGAAGGGTGCATGGACAATGCGTGCCAATGCATCGGTTGCACTATTGAAGTTTAAGTTAAATAATTACTTTACCACATAGACATAATTGATTACTCTTCTACTATTTCAATGTCATTCATTATTATTCCTATAACATTTCCATTTTTGTTATAGCTTTATATAAATATTATTATATGCAACTATAACCTTTGTTCGTCTCTCGAAGAGAAGGAGAATAAAGAAATAGTTGAAGATTTGACCAAGCTTCGTCTGTGAAATAAATCACTTCGGTTATGTAATAAATAGTACACGTGCAATGCACGATGTATGAATAATATTATTTATCAAATAAATTTCGGAACCCTATATTTAGCATAATGACTTAATGTATAACTATTTTTAAATTCGGAAATATTGAATAAATTCAACTGCATGTATTGAATTCGCAGTTTGAGTAAAAGTTAGTGGAGGAGTTTGCTAATATCTCTCAATAGTAATTTCCTTTTCTTCAGGCCATTACATTATAGATTCACCAATGTTTCCAACAAGATAACTTTATCTCTCTAAATGAAATTTCCAAACTAGTCTAAAAAGGGTTGAGTTAGGCAATTAGGTATCTAATTCTACTCAACTACAAATAACATATATAAAAGCATAGAAGAAAGATAAATTTGTCGATTGTGAGATGAAATCTATTTCTCTTCCTCCCTCTCCCTAACCGTCGAAACTTTCCCTCTGTCTCACACTCCTCTTTATTTTAAAAAAAGAAAAAACCGAAAGTGGGACTATGGTGAGGTTATATAAGTGGGCACATAGGAGGTTAGTTTGGTCGTTTAGGGGCAGCTGAGGTAATTTGGAGTTAAAAAATATATATGCAACTAAAATTAAAACTCTCTTTCTATCTTAATCATACCTTTTCCCCTAACTAGAACTTTTAAATAAATAACCACCCCATTAATGTACTTCAATCATTTCAATATACTAAATCAAGTATGGAGATAGCACTCAACAATCAAAGTAATTAAAACTATTTTGGGTGTTACATTACAACCTAACTTGAAAATTTTTGTCCTAAAAAATTGTTCAAGTCTTATCTATTTTTTATTTTGAGAATAACATTCTCTCAATAGACATAGTATCATCCAGACAACATGTTTGAAACAAAACAATATCACGATTCGAAAATCAGTTTCCAATTCTTAAACTCAAGTCATTCTGTAATAGGATAACTAAGATCTCAGGGGGTTATATTCAGTCAAGTCAAGATCACTACAACATTTAGACCCTATGGCAACGCCAAAAATTGCAAAGCCAAAAAAACCGTTGCCTTAGTCAACAATGGCAACGGTTTTTTGAACTCGTTGCTGATTCATTTTTTTTAATTTTTTTTACTGGCAACGGCTGAAAACCGTTCCCATAAGGTCTATAGCAACGTTTTTTTGTTTAAGCTTTATCCAACGTTTAATAAACGTTGCCATAGGGACAATTATTAAAAAATAAAAAAATTAACCCCTAAAACACATAACCCTCCCTCGCGCGAACAGTTACAGATTCCTCCTTCTCTCTTCTTCCTCCCCTCGCTGTTCTCTTCCTCCCTTCCTTAACCCTAAAATCAAAAATTCCTCCTCCTCCCTCTAATCTCGAACTCACCTTCTCCCTCAACGAGTTCACAAATCCTCTTCGTCCCTCTAACCACAAACTCACCCTCTCCCTCAGCGATTTCACGCAAGCAGTGCAAATCCTCCTCTCCCTCAACGATTCAGTGATTTTAGGTTTCCCTCTCTCTGGTATTCCTCTCTCTGGTTTCAGGCGCATCGCATCACCCCAACTCCCATCGTCGTACCTCGTCACACTAACTCCATCTTTGTACTCCGCTGGACCAACTTGTATCGATTCCAATTTATATATTTCTCTTCCTTTTGTGAAAAAACAAACGAAGGAAAAATGGCTATTTTAATTCTATAGTCTAATGGTTTTGTTTTGGTTCACATGAATTGTAGATTTGAGGTGAAGAGGTTCCACATTTGTCAGGTATTTGTTTGATCTAGTTGGTTAACACCAATTTCTGACCCTGATTCATGGATGAAGCACTGTTCTGTGTTTGCTTTTTTTTGCTTCTAGTAGATCTCGTTGGTTCTAGGGTTTCTTTCGTGATAGTCGTGTGCTTCGTTTTGAACTACTTATTTTAGCTTCGTGTTGCATTACATTCTTAGTGAAAGGTTTTGATGCCTATGTTTTTACCTTCTGTCTTCTTGATTGTTTATTGCTAAGCTGTAAGTTTCCTCAGTTCATATCCAAAATGATTAAGTTTTGAAGACAAAACCATCAATCTAATCTTGTGCCTATTTGTGTGGTATTGCCGTATTGGTGTTAGTGGAGGATACTTTTTATCTTTTTAGGTACTTTGTTTAGTCATATGCAATGAGACTAAGAATCCATCTTTCTGCTGAATTTGCATTACTGCATTTTCCCACTTAATGCAAGAATACTCATTAAACTACTTCACCTAAAACATATTTTTATGAACCACTTAGACAAATAATTCACATCTGTGCATAGAATGATGTGTTATGTTTTTATGGTGACGTAAGTAAGTTGATTATTGTTCAGTACAACTTCCCTTTCCACCTTTAATACTTGGTTAAAATAACTTCGCTTTTTCCCTTTAATACTTGGTTAAAATTAGCTTTGGCTGTTTTTAGAAACCATAATGTGGTTATTGATTTGGAAAATAACTTGTTAACAGTAAAATGGTTGTGACAAATGCAAACTCTTTTTTGTTGATAATCATTTTACTAAGATGCACTTATGCAGATGAATTTAGAGATTTTTTCACTCGCTATGGAGAAGTCAAAGATAACAAGATAATGCGGGATCACTCTACGAATCGTTCTCGTGGCTTTGGGTTTATCACCTTTGACCATTTAATGTGTTCAAATTTCTTTTGATATGGTAGGTATTTATTTTGAGATGATCTTTCGCTTTTTTTGGATATACAGATTGGAAATCTGATGGACTATGATACCTTAAAGGAATTTTGAATATTCAGAATTCTTTGAACAATGATGATATTCCTTTGTCAATTGCTGTCCTAACTGACAAAGAATGGCTTCTTGGAGGTAATTATGCTCGGTAACATTTGTGATGTGACTGAAAATGGCCCACCAGTGACTATTCTCTTTGCAGATCTATCTAAGGCAGATAAGCTATCGATTTATGCTCTCCTACTTGCAAAAAACATCTGCAACAAACTTGGAGTCAAGGTGATAATTTTACATTTTTTTATGTTGATAGGAATTGTTCATTTTGAAATATAAGAATAAAGGATGTCATGCCTCTATTTCAATTTTTCCTGCCATAAATACCATTTCATGTATGAATTTGATAAGGCACATTCCGAAATAAATAAATGATAAACTGATGTGCCAAACATGTTATGCTGTAAAGTACTAGATAGCATTTAAATTAGATCATGAGTGTTAACTTGCATTATGCAAGTTAACACTCATGATCTAATTTAAATGCTATCTAGTACTTTACAGCATAACATGTTTGGCACATCAGTTTATCATTTATTTATTTCGGAATGTGCCTTATCAAATTCATACATGAAATGGTATTTATGGTAGGAAAAATTGAAATAGAGGCGTGACATCCTTTATTCTTATATTTCAAAATGAACAATTCCTATCAACATAAAAAAATGTAAAATTATCACCTTGACTCCAAGTTTGTTGCAGATGTTTTCTGCAAGTGGGAGAGCATAAACCGATAGCTTATCTGCCTTAGATAGATCTGCAAAGAGAATAGTCAGTGGTGGGCCATTTTCAGTCACAACACAAATGTTACCGAGCATAATTACCTCCAAGAAGCCATTCTTTGTCAGTTATGACAGCAATTGACAAAGGAATATCATCATTCTTCAAAGAATTCTGAATATTCAAAATTCCTTTAAGGTATCATAGTCCATCAGATTTCCAATCTGTATATCCAAAAGAAGCGAAAGATCATCTCAAAATAAATACCTACCATATCAAAAGAAATTTGAACACATTAAATGGTCAAAGGTGATAAACCCAAAGCCACGAGAACGATTCGTAGAGTGATCCCGCATTATCTGGTTATCTTTGACTTCTCCATAGCGAGTGAAAAAATCTATAAATTCATCTGCATAAGTGCATCTGAGTAAAATGATTATCAACAAAAAAAAGTTTGCATTTGTCACAACCATTTTACTGTTAACAAGTTATTTTCCAAATCAATAACCACATTATGGTTTCTAAAAACAGCCAAACCTAATTTTAACCAAGTATTAAAGGGAAAAAGGGAAGTTATTTTAACCAAGTATTAAAGGTGGAAAGGGAAGTTGTACTGAACAATAATCAACTTACTTACGTCACCATAAAAACATAACACATCATTCTATGCACAGATGTGAATTATTTGTCTAAGTGGTTCATAAAAATATGTTCTAGGTGAAGTAGTTTAATGACTATTCTTGCATTAAGTGGGAAAATGCAGTAATGCAAATTCAGCAGAAAGATGGATTCTTAGTCTCATTGCATATGACTAAAGAAAGTACCTAAAAAGATAAAAAGTATCCTCCACTAACACCAATACGACAATACCACACAAATAGGCACAAGATTAGATTGATGGATTTGTCTTCAAAACTTAATCATTTTGGATATGAACTGAGGAAACTTACAGCTTAGCAATAAACAATCAAGAAGACAGAAGGTAAAAACATAGGCATCAAAACCTTTCACTAAGAATGTAATGCAACACGAAGCTAAAATAAGTAGCTCAAAACGAAGCACACGACTATCACGAAAGAAACCCTAGAACCAACGAGATCTACTAGAAGCAAAAAAAAGCAAACACAGAACAGTGCTTCATAAATGAATCAGGGTCAGAAGTTGGTGTTAACCAACTAGATCAAACAATTACCTGACAAATGTGGAACCTCTTCACCTCAAATCTACAATTCCTGTGAACCAAAACAAAACCATTAGACTATAGAATTAAAATAGCCATTTTTCCTTCGTTTGTTTTTTCACAAAAGGAAGAGAAATATATAAATTGGAATCGATACAAGTTGGTGCAGCGGAGTACAAAGATGGAGTTGGTGTGACGAGGTACGACGATGGGAGTTGGGGTGATGCGATGCGGCTGAAACCAGAGAGAGAGGAATACCAGAGAGAAGGAAACCTAAAATCACTGAATCGTTGAGGGAGAGGAGGATTTGCACTGCTTGCGTGAAATCGCTAAGGGAGAGGGTGAGTTTGTGGTTAGAGGGAGGAAGAGGATTTGTGAACTCGTTGAGGGAGAAGGTGAATTCGAGATTAGAGGGAGGAGGAGGAATTTTTGATTTTAGGGTTAAGGAAGGGAGGAAGAGAACAGCGAGGGGAGGAAGAAGAGAGAAGGAGGGTTCTGTGACTGTTCGCGCGAGGGAGGGTTATGTGTTTTAGGGGTTAATTTTTTTATTTTTTAATAATTGTCCCTATGGCAACGTTTATTAAACGTTGGATAAAGCTTAAACAAAAAAAACGTTGCTATAGACCTTATGGGAACGGTTTTCAGCCGTTGCCAATAAAAAAAATTAAAAAAAATGAATCAGCAACGGGTTCAAAAAACCGTTGCCATTGTTGACTAAGGCAACGGTTTTTTTGTCTTTGCCATTTTTGGCGTTGCCATAGGGTCTAAATGTTGTAGTGAATTCTGTTTTGGTATTTATATTCTGAAATGGGTGAAGTACCCCGACACTCAAACTTTTACCTTGTGTGGTTGTTTTGATAGTTTCGAAAGAATTGTAAAGATGTGTTGCTATGAAGTTAATTGGGGGCATGACTTTGATGATTTGATACATTTAAATGAATGAATATATTGTTAGAATCTAGTAATTGAATTTATGTTGATATTGGGAAAGAATTGGAGATCAATTGGAAGGAAAACAATGCACACAAAAAAAATAACACGGGTTCCTGCACAGAGAGCACAGACGTGTGTATAGGAGCATGACCCTTGCACACCTCTGGTGCTTAAACCATTTTTTATTCCTTTCCTCTCCTTTTGATACCCAATCTACTCCAATACCCTACTTAATTCAAGTACTAATGTATGTGATGTGTTTTTCCAATTTGTTTCTCATGAATATGTCTCACTATAATTGAATCCTGGTTGAAATCACATGCCATGATTGTAAACTTGGTTCTTACTCCTTGCTGCCCGAAATTAGTGTTCCGTGATAGTTCTTTATCAACCAATGTTATGAGAACTGAACCTTGGGAATGTGTTCAAATTGATTGGACTTTGGGATTTTTTTCTTATTTAATTTTTGAGATATGCTTCTAATGTCGTAACTTATAATGTGTTCCTTTGATTTAAGTCTAGTCTAATATTTGATACGTTACATGTATGGAAATGATGTGTGCTCCTTCTTACCATGTAAAAATTTTATGTGTAGAGGAAGTGTTTATTTTAGTGATCTAATTTTGCTTGATTCTACTCAATATGTCCATGTTTGAGTGTCTAGGTTGAAACTGCGATAGGTATACCCGATTGTAATTGGTTTTGATGGAATATTGTGATTTGCGGAATCATGCTCACTGGTTTTGTTTGGTTATAAATTGGGTTCTTTTAAATCACTCAGCTGTAATGTTTAATGAGTTGGTATTTTTTATTTGACAGTTGGTATTTGATTTGTTGTAAACATGAAGTTTGATGTGTACATTGGTACTTGCTGACTTATATGATTGATTGGGTTATGTTCGAATTGATGAATGATGTGTGTTGTAACCTCTTTTCTTGAGAAAATGTACTTACTTTCAAACCTCATTTAGAATATCAAACAATTTTTCCGGATTAACATTTCTAAATGTTGTTAACATTTAGAACTTTTTATTGTGAAACACTTTATTTCTAGCTGTGGGATCGGCCAGAGGTTTGAAAAATATTGATTCCTCTGTTTCTTTAAGCAATTGTGTTGAGGAAGGAACTCTGTTCCTCGACTATGGGTTCCCTAACTCCTCCAAAGAGGGTAACGTTAGGTGTGAGAGGGGGATGTGTGTCTTGGATTATCTACACTAAGAAAAACATAAAGAAAAACGGTGAAGATAAAGTAAAACGCGAGAAAATAGTAGTTTGATAAAATGTACAAGTGCTACTATATATATACATGAGCCTTCATTAATTGGCCAATATCCGAGCCTATATTTGCTCATCGTTGGATTAACTTAGATCAACTGTTATAATTACTCCTAATCCCTAGAAACTCAGAGTCTTCTCTCCACGACCTTAATAGCATGGGTTAGTGGGGTAAACCCTAGTCACTCCTATTTCCACGGCGTCTTCTGTTCACTGACCTTAACCGCTCTAACGTTGTATGTCCATGTGCATTCAATACTTGTGTTCCAATCAAGCATTCTTCACCTCGGCCTCAACCTTCTTCGGCAATGTCTCATTCTCGGCATTCGGCTGTTTGTTCCTGATAACTCTTATTTATGAGAGTTATTTATGCATTCTTAAGCCTAAATCATTGGATGTTCTTAAATAATTAGTTGTTTTATGCTGTAAATATCATGCTGTGATTAATGAAGGTTGCATCCCTGAGATAGAAATATTTGGCACTTTGGTGCCCTATTGTGTGCTTTGATTTGTGTGTTCTATTACTACAGCAACCGTTGCTACAACAATGCATCCTGCGCAAGATGAGAAAGAAAGCTGGAAGCACTGATTTTAGCGCATTCCAATTGTTAATCAAGGATGGGTGCACTACCTAGGATGCCAGCACCTGATCAGAGAATATTCCACATTTTTCATGAGCACGTGTACTTTTGGGCACGCATAAGCACAAAGGGTGCCTCAAATTTAGGGTTTTATGGATCATGTACCTTAGTGCTATATAAGGACAGCCTTCCTCTTCATTTATCAAGCTTGGTCTGAAAGGAGAAAGTATAGAAATAGCTTTCTACCATTTTTGCACCGTAGCTATCTCAAATCACTAAATTGGAAGATAATTGTTGAAAGTGGTGCTGCAGCAACAACAGGAGGTAACAATACTTGGGGAATTGCTATCCTGGGAGCAGATTCGTATCTCCAAGCCTCAAATCTTGGAGTCTACCTTCGGTTTCTTCATCTTAGTATAATCTCTTCCTTGTATTTCTTAGTTATGACTTTAGCATTTATGTTCAAGTTATATTTCTTGTGTTGTTCGCTCATTATGAGCTAAATACTCATAGTTGGAATGTTGGGATCTATGTAATGAAGTTTTAGTGCATTTAATGAAGTGTGTTTGATGTTTTGGAATTTTATCTTTTGTGAACTTAATATTTCCATCTTAAGTTAGGAATGACCAACTAATTTTAAGTAGCATTTGTATATTCAGACATGGTTTGCGAATAGATCTCACAAGATAAGATGGATAGTGAGTATTAAAGGACACTAATTTACTAGCCAAATTAAACACTATTTAGACTTCAATTCTCGTGAGAACGATCTTTATTTATCATTATACTACTTGTTGGACTGTGTATATTTGCACACGTTTTTACACAACAGTGCATCAGGCGAGTCACTCTGTGGTTGAGGTACCCTCCAATCGAGTCTAATTGTACCTCGGTGATCCTTCTCATTCCCTCGGGGACTCAGTCTCTTTGGATATTTATCCTCATGCTTCCAAACTGAGCTTTCCCATTGTTCTGGAAAGTATTAGATTATCCCTGCCCTAGTGCCTTTATAGCTGCCTCGCCCTTATCCTAGCCTTGAATTCTTCTTTTTCCCTCGTGTTAACTTTTCGGCAAGTGTACCGAATCGTGCAAGTAATAAAACCGGTAAGTACCGGGATATCGTCCTCAAGGATCGAAGTTTAATTTACTAAGACGTTAACAACAGCTAATAGAAACCAATTTGAAAGGGGTTTGTTTGATAATTGTTGAGCTATGAAGCTCGAAGGTAAAGCAATAAAATATTTTTGGGTTTTGATTACGAGCAACGGAAGTTTGGGGAAGAATATGATGAGAAGATGCTAGGGATGAATGCCTTTCAATTTCATGCTATTGTCACTGATTTATTTCCGAAAGATAATCTCTCTCATTTGCTATTGAATCCACAATCCTAACCAAGCCCTAATCCCTTAGGTGAATAGTCCTTTGTTGATTAATAAAAGTCCTAATTCCTTAAGCACATCTACTAACAACAAGCAATAACAACGAGGATTCGCAACATACATCAATTCATAGATTATTCCTAAGCTACAAATTGAACGAATTGAAATTCAAACATTCTAACGATAAAATTCCCATTTGATCGTTGAATAAAGATAAGTTCTACAATTTTCCAATCATAGAAATATTTAAGCCCAGAAAATCAATTCACAAATGATGAAAGAACATGAAGAACATCAATTTAAATCAGCAACAATAGCACTACATTAAAATTTATCCATCCCTAACATTGGGGTTTAGTTACACATGATAAAAGGAGAGAAAAGGGGAGAATTACAAGTTGAAGGTGAAGATGAATGCATTAGAATCCTCAATTCTTGTTCCCAAGTCTTGATTCTTCACTTGCCGTCAGCTGGAAGGAGCTCTCTCGCGTCCTAGGGTTTCCCAAACGTCCAAAAATCCCCAAAAAACGCGTCTGTCCCTTGTTTTAACGTGTTTCCAGTATTTTGCGCTGCACTCGCGCTTCCAGCGCCACTTACGCGCAGATGGAGGACGCTACAGTGTAGTTTTTGCGCCTCAGTTGCGCCTCACGCGCAACTGCAGCGCAATTTGGCAGGAACTCCTGTGATTCTGCGCTCCGTTTGCGCTCCGTGCGCAACTGCAGCGCAATGCTCACTTCCTTGTATTTTTGAGTCTGCTTGCTTGCATTTCTTCGTTCCTCTCTTCACCTAGTCCCTGGGCACAAAAACACCACAAAACCCAGCATAAACACTGCAAAGCAATTAAATCTCAAATAGAACAACTCATTAATTTTCTCCTAACAATTTCCATTCATTCATCAAATTATCAAGTAAAATTCCCCTTTTTCGCAGTGAAAAACATCATGTGATGGGGATTCATCACAACCCCCAACTTGGACATTTGCTTGTCCTCAAGCAAAGACAAGACAAGACAATATCAACATCAGATAACATGCAATCAATGGTGAATCCCTTTCTAAACAAGACAATCACGAACAACCAAAAGACAAGTTGAGCAGCAACTTTCAGATTGGTCACTCAATGTCCAACCCACACGTGGTACTCTTACTAGCATAATCTTGCTCAATAGTGCGTGTGTGACACTTAACTCAGTTGGCCTAGAGCTAGTTTCAAAATGTATTCACCTAAAACTAGAGGGTTTCCTTCCGAGAATGCCAAAGATGGTTCAAAATATAGGGTAGATTAACGTTTCCACATAAGGATCAAGGGGCTTCAAGCACAACAAAGGGTCTTAAATAGGCATTTCAGATTAGACCAGTGCACTAACTAATACCACACACACATTTCAGACGCTACGACGTTGAACACACGCAACACAACTACGCACATTTGTTTTTGGGCTGCAATCCCTTTCATTACATTGGTGTTTGGATTTGATCAACATTTGCTTTGGGACATTGCAGCAATTATCTGTTTAAACAACACAACACGGCATACACTTTAGCGTTACGGGTAGACGCTACAGTGCTGCACACACGCACCCCGACACACACGACATACACTATAGCATTACGGGTAGACGCCACAGTGCTGCACACACACATTAACACACTCACGGCATACACTACAGCGTTACAGGTAGACGTTACAGTGCTGCACACACGCACCCAATGCACTGATCATCCTCATGCCCAGCCTTAGTACAACTGATGCACCCCCAACTTAGCTTCTACAACTACCCTAAATTTTTAGTAAAAATTTGGCGACTCCCATGGTCCACCACACTAGCTTAGCTGCCCACATCTCTAGGATCATTAAGTTCCACTGGTTAGTGTTTTAAGTGTGGAAGCAAGATTGTACTAATTTGATCACCACAGGGGTATTATTCGCTCAGTTCTCCCGAATCATCACTAAGTTTGCTCAACTGTCTCTTTTCTTTTTTTTTTTAAGCAGGAAATTCACCACATGCATTTTTTCCTGATACTAACACTGACAATAGGTCCTCCCCCCCCCACTTAAACATAGCAGTGTCCTCTTTGATTAATTTAGGGGGACACCTATTTACAAAGACAAAGACTACAACAAAAATAAAATTAAAAATAAACCTACGAAACTACAACTACTAAAGGAAACACAAGGTGCACAATCAAATAAAGCAAAAGAGAAGGGAAAGATAAAAAGTAACCTGGCGGTGAGTACTCACTCAACTGCACAACCTGCATCTGGGGTACTACTGCCCCTGTCCATGAGGATCGGACCACTGAGACTGTGCCTAGAAGATATGAACATTGGGATCCAACAGCACTCCATGCTGGGATGCACAGATAGCGCTGTAAATAGCTCGCATCCCAGTCCTCTGGTCAGCTGCTCTAATCATGCACAGAAGTTGTTTCAACTTTCCAAAAAGTGTGTGATTGTGTCCTAGATGCACCCTAAAGCACTAATCAATGAAAAATAATGCAAAAATTTAAAAGATAAGGGTTGAGAAACTTGGGTTGCCTCCCAAGAAGCGCTTCTTTAACGTCACTAGCTTGACGGTTAGAAGATGGATCAATTAGGTTCAAGTGGAAGGCTCTTCTTCTCCGGTACCTCCTTCAATTCTCCTTGGGTACACTTTCCCTTAAGGTCGTTGTTCCTCTCCCTAGCTGATGCATGAGAGGAATGTAGCAGAGGATCCACAGACATACCCACAACTTCTTTGGAGTCTTTCGACACCACAAGGGGGTTCGCAAGGGATGAGTGGAGGCGAATTCTGTTGGCAACAATGGAATCAGGCGCCTCGATACTATAACACCCTTCCTGCTCCTTATCTTGGCATATGGACTTTAGCTCATTAAAAGTTACAGCTTCATCTTGGACTCGCAAGGTCAAAGTTCCATCTGCCGTGTCAATTACAGCTCTACTAGTTGCTAGGAAGGGTCTTCCCAACACCAAAGGGGTGTCATTGTCTTCATCCATGTCAAGAACCACAAAATCCACTGGGAAGAGGAATTTTTCAACCTTTACTAGGACATCTTCTACAACCCCCCAAGGGTACCTTATGGACCGATCAGCAAGTTGCAAAGTCATGTTGGTTGGTTTCAACTCCCCTCCGCCAAGTTTTTCCCACATAGCCAAGGGCATCAGATTAATGCTTGCCCCTAAGTCACAAAGAGCCTTGTCTATGGTTACACCACCAATTGCACAAGGCATGGTGACGCTCCCGGGATCCTTCAACTTAGGAGGAAGTTTTCCTTGAATGATGGCACTACACTCTGCTGTTAAGGCCACTGTCTCATCTCCCTTGAACTTCCTTTTCTTTGTCAACAACTCCTTCATGAACTGGGCATAAACCGACATTTGCTCAAGCGTCTCTGCAAAAGGTATGTTGATTTGAAGGCTTTTGAACACATCAATGAACTTGTAGAACTGCTCATTTTTCTGATTCTTCTTGCTCATTTGAGGGTATGGCAACCTTATGTATGAAGGAATTTCCTTGGGCTTCTCGTCTGCCTGAAAATTTTCATTAAACACATTTCCTTTTTGGTTAAACTCCACACCTCCCTCATTTTCAACTCTTTCAATTTTCTTTGTCAGCTCCTCCCTCAACACCTCGGCTTCACTGCTTCCTTCAGCAAGGTTCAGCTTTCTACTATTTCTCAATGAAGTAGCATTACAACTTTCGTGTTGGAAGTTGTGTCTAGTACTAGCGGAAGAGAGCTTGTTATATGTTTCTGTAAGTTTCTTAGACAATTCCCCAACTTGCCCCTCTAAGTTTCTCATAGCAGTTTCATGTTTTTCTTCCATATCCTTCATAGCTTGCTCTTGAGATTGGAAGGTGTTCTTGGTCAATTGCATGCACTGTGTCGGAGCACCGTCCAAATAAGTTCCTTGGTCATGAACTTGCCTGGCTTGAGCAGTTGCTGGAGTTTGAGACCTCACTTCCAAAGCGGCAGTCACTTGTTGGGTGAGAGATTCAATTTGAAGCGACATTAGCTCTTGTTGAGCCACAATTGCACTATTAATGTCCAACTCCAACTTACCCTTTGTAATTACAGCTCCACTATAATTTTGCATGTTGTACTCATTTGAAGTCATGTCCTCCACCAGCTGTTTGGCTTCCTCCCAAGTTTTAGTACCCAAAGAGCCTCCTGCCGAGGCATCTAACATCATCCGGGTTTGAGGGTGCAATCCATAACAGAAGGTTTGCATCTGCAGAAAATCTTCGATACCATGCCCAGGACATTTCTGAAGTGACAACTTGAATCTTTCCCAGGAATCATACAATGACTCGGAATCCCCTTGTGAAAAGTTGAAGATTTCAGCTCTCTTCTTGATGAATTTGGAGATAGGGAAGAATCTTTCTAGGTACTTGTTTTCAAGATCACTCCAAGCATTGACAGTTCCTGGAGGGATAGTGTTCAGCCAATCTTTTGCCCGGCCTGTTAGAGTGAATGGAAACAGGCGCACTTTCTTGGAGTTTTCATCAACCCCTTCAGGATAGGTGGTTTCACAAATATCATAGAACAGGGAGAGGTGTTGGATGGGGTCTTCAGCGTCTGACCCTGCAAACTGCTCTAATTTTAGTGCAGTGAGAACAGAAGACTTAATGTCAAAAGTAGCAGCCCATGCTGGTCGGAATGTGTAAGCCTGAACGCCCTGATTTTTCCTCCCAAAGTCATTGAGAGTGCGTCTTGTGAGAGGGATTCCGGCCATAACTTCCTCTTGCCTTGGTTCATCTTCCGGAATGGAGGTTGCAGCTGAGTGTACCTGGGACCCTCCTTTGGCTTGTTGCCTTGCTAGTCTAGCTTTCTTCCGGTTTGCCTTTTCTGTTTTCTCAATCACGGGGTCAAACAACAATTCTTGCGAATTTTTCCCCCGCGTAAACAACTTCTCTGCAACACTTAAACAAACCGTCAACAAGTCCAACACAAAAACTAAGTATCTAGACAGAGAAATTAAACTCAACATTCTCAATGAAATAAAATAAACAGTAATCAACAAAACATAAAATTAACTACTAAAAATTAAACAACTAAAATAATAAATAAAAATTTAACAAAAGACTAAAAAGAATATATGTGCACCTATGAATCAACAAATTTAAGTAACTACGAAAGAACAAAAAAACTAAAAGCAAACTAAAGTATGCACGGGTTCAAATAGTTGTTGCCTTCGAATTACTAGTAAATGTAATTTCGATCCCCGGCAACGGCGCCAAAAACTTGTTAACTTTTCGGGAAGTGTACCGAATCGTGCAAGTAATAAAACCGGTAAGTACCGGGATATCGTCCTCAAGGATCGAAGTTTAATTTACTAAGACGTTAACAACAGCTAATAGAAACCAATTTGAAAGGGGTTTGTTTGATAATTGTTGAGCTATGAAGCTCGAAGGTAAAGCAATAAAATATTTTTGGGTTTTGATACGAGCAACGGACGTTTGGGGAAGAATATGATGAGAAGATGCTAGGGATGAATGCCTTTCAATTTCATGCTATTGTCACTGATTTATTTCCGAAAGATAATCTCTCTCTCATTTGCTATAGAATCCACAATAACCAAGCCCTAATCCCTTAGGTGAATAGTCCTTTGTTGATTAATAAAAGTCCTAATTCCTTAAGCACATCTACTAACAACAAGCAATAACAACGAGGATTCGCAACATACATCAATTCATAGATTATTCCTAAGCTACAAATTGAAGGAATTGAAATTCAAACATTCTAACGATAAAATTCCCATTTGATCATTGAATAAAGATAAGTTCTACAATTTTCCAATCATAGAAATGTTTAAGCCCAGAAAATCAATTCACAAATGATGAAAGAACATGAAGATCATCAATTTAAATCAGCAACAATAGCACTACATTAAAATTTATCCATCCCTAACATTGGGGTTTAGTTACACATGATAAAAGGAGAGAAAAAGGGAGAATTACAAGTTGAAGGTGAAGATCAATGCATTAGAATCCTCAATTCTTGTTCCCAAGTCTTGATTCTTCACTTGCCGTCAGCTGGAAGGAGCTCTCTCGCGTCCTAGGGTTTCCCAAACGTCCAAAAATCCCCAAAAAACGCGTCTGTCCCTTGTTTTAACGTGTTTCCAGTATTTTGCGATGCACTCGCGCTTCCAGCGCCACTTACGCGCAGATGGAGGACGCTACAGTGCAGTTTTTGCGCCTCAGTTGCGCCTCACGCGCAACTGCAGCGCAATTTGTAACGCCCCAAAATAATTTAATTATTTATTTAATTAAGTTATTTAAGGCTTACAATATTTATTTAAATAAATAATTCAAGGTTTAATTTATTTATTTTATTTTAATTATTAGGAGGTGTTGTCTCGAATTAGATGGTGCACGGAGCCCATGACCCACAAGTGAGCCCATGACCCATTGGATAGTCATAGGATTCGACTCACTAGGGGTCTTGTGACTTAGTGGCATTTTTGTCTCAATTGTGAAAAGAAAGAAAAGAAACGTAAAAGAGAGGAGAAGTGAGAAGAGAAGTCGCAACTTGCAAGAGGAAAGGGGGAGGAGCTTCGCGAATCACTCAAGGAAGAGGAAGAGCTTGTTGGTGACTTGCATTTTCCTTGGAGATTTGCTAGCAATTTCGACTTCTAAGAGGTTAGGGGGTCCTCTTTTTATTCTTAATGGCTTATGCGAATTGTAGTGCCTAGGGTTAGGTTCTAGAATAATTTATATGAACGAATTGTGTGATGATTGATTTAATCGTAGTGTTGTGATATATGATCATGAATTGCCTATGTTGAAATCGCATGATTGATGTTTGAATTGTTGCTAATGTAAATCGTATGCCACGTGTTTGAATGTATGGCTTGTTGGTGTTTGCTTGGTGAGAATTGAGGATCATGATGATAATTGAATCATATATATATATAATTGAGTGTTTGGTGAATTCATTTTGGTGTTTGAATTTGAAAAATTCTGATTTTGGAAGCTCCTAGGCGCCTTGGGCGCCATATACATTGTTGCTGTTTTTTTTGTCCTGCGCCTCAGTCATGGGCGCCAGGCGCCCAGCCAGTGTGCCTGCGCCAGTTTTTCCAATTCTGTTGCCACTGTGTTGCTGTTTCTATTGCCACTGTGTTGCTGTGTCTGTTGCCACTGTGTTGCTGTTTCTGTGTCACTGTGTTGCCAGTTTTGGCGCTAGGTGCTTGTGTCATGGGCGCCAAGGGCCCCAAATTTCTGTTGTCCATTTTACAAAAACTGATACTGGGTCTTTATGTCCAAGCTAAATGGCTCGTGTAAAATCATTTTTGGAGTCATAGGAGTTGTGGGTTGTCTTGGCCTTAGGCGCCTAGCCCATGGGCGCCAAAGATGCATGTCACTTTTTGCCAAAAATTTTATTGGGTTCTCTTATTCTGAGCATTTGGCTCGTACAAAATCAATTTCGAAGTAAAATGAGTTTTATTGCGTGTTGGCCTTAGGCGCCTAGTGCCTGGGCGCTGTGTTCCCCTGCGCCAGTTCCTGCGCCAGTTCATGCGCCAGTTCCTGGGCGCCAGCGCCTATGCGCGTGTTGCTGTTCCTGGGCGCCAGCGCCCATGCGCCAAGTTTTTGTGTTGCTCCTAGGCGCCCAGCGCCCTGCGCCAAGTTCTGTGTTGCCTCTGGGCGCCCAGTGCCCATGCGCCAGTTTCCAGGATGTCTAAGTATTTTTCCTATTTTGTTTTTAATGTAACTTTTGACTCGGTTATCCAAATTTAACGGTTCAAAATGCGTTTCGAAGCTAATTTCAGTGTCTATCCAAATGTTCCAATTTTATGCAAAAATAAATTATTTTACTGGAGTTTCTGGGCTGAGGTGTTCAAGTGCCCAAATGGCAATTTTTATCTACTTTCCCTACGTCTTGTCAATATCCTAAATTGGCCTAATTGAAATTGGTGTTGGTGTGAGTGGTGGGCTGAATTGGTGAGTGTGCTATGGTGAGATTGGTGAGCAGAGGCTTCGGCCTAATTTTAATTTGGTGAGCTGATTAATGCACTATGGTGAGAATATGAATTTAAATGGTGAATTGATTGAATTGTGGTGTGTTGTGATGCATTCCCATAGCATCTCATGAAACATGTGCATTATTGGTGAGCAGAGGCTTCGGTCTAGTTATATTTGGTGAGCAGAGGCTACGGCCTATTTGTATTTGGTGACGGATCCGACATGCATGTGCCCGTGGAGTTTGGGTTGCATTTCATTGCATAACCATACCTTTTGCATTGTGGATTTGTGATTGTAATTGTGATATGGTTATTGACTTTGTTGTGAATCTGTTTGCCTGGTTCCTTTTTCTATGCAGTGCTTAATTCCCATATGTTATTAATTATGAAAAGAGACTCACCCTACTGCTTTTATGTTGCTTCTTATGTCGGCAACGTGCAGGTAATATCGAGTGAAGGTTATCCTTATGCCTTCGTCTGGTAGGAAGTGTCATGCTCTGATACGTAGCACCAGGGGGGGGGGGGGTCCTATGTTTATGCATTATTTTCCTTATACTGTTAGATTGTTATTGGTGATGTATTGGTTTTATTTTCAAACTTATTATTATTCCGCTGCTGGTAGTAACTGAATTTAGTTGATGTGAACTAAACGTTTTTTTTTATGGTGCTATGTATCTTGTGGTCTTAACCGAACTATGAAAAGTGAAGTGGTTGATTTAATGGAGTAAGTGTAGCACTCGCTTAAATTGTTTTCAAAAAAAAAAAAGAAACTCTGATTTTATTAAATAGTAAGGTTATTAGAAAAGGGGTGTTACACAATTTGGCAGGAACTCCTGTGATTCTGCGCTCCGTTTGCCCTCCGTTTGAGCTCCGTTTGCGCTCCGTTTGCGCTCCGTGCGCAACTGCAGCGCAATGCTCACTTCCTTGTATTTTTGAGTCTGCTTGCTTGCATTTCTTCGTTCCTCTCTTCACCTAGTCCCTGGGCACAAAAACACCACAAAACCCAGCATAAACACTGCAAAGCAATTAAATCTCAAATAGAACAACTCATTAATTTTCTCCTAACAATTTCCATTCATTCATCAAATTATCAAGTAAAATTCCCCTTTTTCGCAGTGAAAAACATCATGTGATGGGGATTCATCAGCCAACAACTTAATTTATTTTGGGTTAAACCCGACATCTCATGGTAATCCCATGCAAACTAGTCGCGGTACTCCTTTATCATTTCTACAACCTGGTTCCTTTGTTGTCCACTCAACATACACTAATCTTGGTCATCCTTGGTTCCACATCGGTTCTAAGGTTAACCTCTATCAGGGGGTCCTACGCCTCAAAATTAGGAGTCATTCGCTGGATATGTTCAACGTGAGGAGGATCGGCTAACTTTCCTACTCCAGCGTCATTCGATACTCCCGTGTGCAAATTTTCTTGGAGCTCATCCTCCTGTTTCACCACACCAAATATTGTTTCCTTGATGCTGGACTCTACCTGAAAATGGCGTAGCCTGTCTAGTAGGCTCTACAGTTCTGGTGGAATATCAATCATCAGATTTGTTGTTAGGCCGTGGATCGGCCAACTTTTTAAGTCTGAATCCTTCTCTGGTTCATTCGCACGAATCCACTCCTCCTTCCTCGTAGTTTATTGGTATGGAGATGGGACACATTTGAGGAGAGTAGAAGATGACCTCGAATATCTTAACTTTCATAGGTAAGGGGTTTGGAATCAGCCTCCACTATCTCCACCTTATCACCAATCCGTATCATCAATTTCTGGTGCAAGGTAGAAGGAATGCATTCGCTGGTGTGGATCCAATCCCTATCGAGGATTACGACATCCGATGACTTTCCTTCTATAACGAAAAAAGCTGATCGCGTTACCTTTGACCCGAAAGTTACATCGGCCACCAACACACCCAAAGCATGAGAGGGGTGACCCATGAAACTAGTCATGGTCATGGTGGTTGGGATGAGATCCTCTGCGTTCTTGCCGAGCTTTTTCATGGTGGCCAACAGTATGATGTTTA
The DNA here is from genome assembly GCA_039519185.1 of Astragalus membranaceus. Lineage (NCBI taxonomy): Eukaryota > Viridiplantae > Streptophyta > Magnoliopsida > Fabales > Fabaceae > Astragalus > Astragalus membranaceus. The sequence goes on along the minus strand of CM076848.1, from coordinate 118,459,070 downwards.
ACACAGCCCCACCATCCATGAATACCCTGTTGAATAGGTTTCCGTTTAGATGGGCATGAATGTACAATGGCTCCGAATGCTTCACCATGTCCGCCGTATGATTTTCAAATAGCATACCCTCAGTCACATGGTTGTCTGATTCTGTCAAGGCAGCCCATTCGGCCTCCTAAAAAAAAAACATCACCTTCAAGTTCTCTGGGTTGCCCCTCGGTTCCCTAGAACTCCAGTGGCAGCAATCCTATCATCTCTATCTCTACAAAGAAACCTTCCCTTCTCTCATTCAATATACCATCCAAGAAAGAGTCACTTATCCACTCGTCTTCACAGACGAGCGGCCCAAATAAGTCTTCTTCTTCATCACCCCTATCTACGTCTAGAGCGCTCTCGGCCAGCGGCTCCGTCTTCTCTTTACAAGAGGAAGCCTTGACGCTGTCTTCTGGTGCCTAAGACTTCTTCGGACTGTGAGAGCCATATAGGCAATTCATATCAACATCGGTGAGTGAACTACCAGCATCTTTACGACCCTAATCATATTATTGAGCTCTGTACCCCCTTCTGGAATGGTACCGAGTGGGAGTGTCGTTACCGCGGGTATCACATTGGCGCTAGCCTTGACAGGTCTAGGAAATGCCCGTTCCAACGCGGTGGCTCTAGAGGCCACAGGAGTCCCATGTTATCCTTTTCCCTGGCCGCGGTTAGCATTTGCGACATGCCCCTCACCTTCTGAATCGACTTTGACCTTTGCATCTTCCTCTTTTGCGAGTGTGTCGGAGGGGTTGCTTTGGGCACTAATTCTCTGGACACCCTTTGCGCCATCCACTAATCATGTGGGACCTCCGAGGGTGGCCTCACAGTTTTGGTTGCCCTCAACTCCCTATCATTCTTAATCGTGATATCAACGGATACCAAACCCTAGTCTGCCATGACCCTAACCAACCTCTTCTCCCCCTTTGGGATAGACTCCCTACCCGGGGCCGACAAGGAATTCCACCCGACATTCTCATCAGCAGACCTACCGTGTCCCCCCATGCGGGAGGTGCTCAAGTCTTGGCTTCTGCCCTTTTGATTGGGGCTGCTACCTTCACGAGTATAGCTTAGACAAAGGAGCTCTTAGTTCTTGGGTGAGTCTACTAGGTTTGGGCAGTTTCTTATGGGACTTCCTCGGCTCGCTTGGCTCTCCAACTTCCAACCTTTGGTGTAGGTAAGCCATACTATCTTCTACAGTAGATCTCTCAGTAGGAGACCCAAATCGGTCAAAGACCGATAACGTCCTTTTTGAGGGACCTTCTCGTTTCGGTAACCATAAATACTTTTTCTTGCCTTTTCCCTTGTCATCTCCTGAGTTAATGTCCACTGTGGGAAAAGGATCAGAATCAATGGTCATTTCTGCTATGCCCTTATCGGTAAACTTGAACCTTCCCTCCTTTATAGCCCTTTGAATGGCTCGGCGAAAGACGATGCACATAGAAGTGGCATGATTGTAAGAGTTGGGCCATTTGCAGTACTTCTCCCCCTTCAACTCCTCGGGAGGTGGTATCTTGTGGCCGTCAAGTAGCCTAATCTGCCTATCTTTGAGCAAATAGTCGAAGATCTGGCCAGCTTTAGATATATCAAAGGAGTACTCAGTTTTATTTTCCAACTCATACTTCTCTTTACCCTTGGGAGGCTTTAGAGATGGACACGACTAGGTCTTTGCTTTAACTATATCAACCGCCATGATCTCTGCCGTGGGCTCGAATGCACCATCATAATCAGAATCATCGTCGGCATCAACTACTGCTAGCAAATGCAGTCCTCGGCCTCTAGAACTCCTATTTTTCTCTTTCTCCTGTATGAACTGTTTTATTTGAACAACCCTGGATGCTAGAGTACGGAGGTCAGTGCAAGCTTTCCCCACAAGCCTTTCATTCAATTGCGAATGCATTCCAGAGATAGCCATGGAGGTGAGTTGTGATTTGGGGAATTGAACCGAACACTTTCCGGACATATTTCTGATCCTTTCAATGAACTCGATCACCACCTCATCCACCTTCTGCCGTAGATCCATGAGGTCGGCAGTAGTGACATCGGGCTATGGCAAATAAAACCTGTCATGGATGAACCTCTGCATGTCTGCCCAGGTGTGTATAGAGTTAGGTGGAAGGGACGAGTACTAAGTAAAAACAGTCCCTACCAATGACAAAGGTAAGAGCTGCAGCTTATGGTATTCGTCATGATTACCTTCCCCACGTTGGGTCGTGATTCGGCCAATGTGTCCATAGTTGACTTGCCATCATCTCCGAAAAATATGGCAAAGTCGGGTGTTTTAAATCCTCTAGGAAAAGGAACCAATCTGTCCACCCATTCGGGGTAAGGCTTCCTGTATACCGGCCTGTCAAGTGGTTCAGATCAGGTTCGGTTCCAGGTATTGGGACCTCGACGGCCTCGACTCAGTTGGAACAGTTGGACGTCACACTGTATTTGGGGGACCTTGCATCCCTGGCTGCGGTGGTACCTGAGGTGGACTAGTATCCCATTGGTGCCCAGGCATCACTTGGCCGAGGTTAGCAAAGCCAGTTTCTTGAGCCGATGTCTGGCTATTCTGGCAAGGTGGAGCTTGATTCCATTGCTGCTCGACAAAAGTGTCATACCCTAATTTTGTCCGCCCAAGTCAAAACCTTTTTTTGTCAAACAAAAATGGAAACAATAAGGGTAATTCATAATCTGTGTAGGTTAATGAACTTTCGCATTTATGTGTATTTGTCCCCTATCTCGCATTTTTATTTGAATTACGCGCACGCGCCAGTCGTAACTGCGTGAGCTTCCCTTTTGCCCTTGCCATTTGGCATGCATTTTAATCTTCAAAAAGGTCATTTATTGATCGTTATTAATTTTTGGCACCCAAAATAAAAAAAAAATATTTTTATTAATTTTTGAGAATTTTAGGGAATAAAATAGTGCATGTTTCAATATCTGTGGGCATTCAAATGAGAGCAAGTTAATTATTTTTGAACTAAACCAAGTCAAGGATGAAAAATACAATTTATTCTATCAAGGATAATTTTCGTATAATTTTTTGGAAGAAAATCCTAGTTCAAAATAATTAAAAGGCCTTTTGCCCATTTTTATTGCACAAGAAAGCTGAAAAAGGACCATTAAATATTCCTCGATTATTAAATGACAACTTTTATTGTCATGAATAATTAGAGGGATATTTTTAAGGTGCCCAAAAATATGTGACACATTTTCAATAGGTGCACTATCATTTGCATGCCCAAAAATTCAAAATTCAAATAGAAAGTACAAAGTGTCCTCAATAAGACAAAAGACCAAAAGGGAGAGGCAATTTTCCCTCCCCATTTTTGGTCATGGCCAAATTCTCCCTCTCTCTCTCTCTCTCCACAATTTCTTCCACACTCTTCTATTGTACAATTATTCCTTAAGAATATTCTTGTACTATCTTTAATCCTACTCATTTCATACACATCCCTAATTCCCACACACTCTCATGTAGATTCATACCCTTTTTGTAAATGACACCATCCTCTCACACTCACTCCTTCATAAGAAATTGCAAACTTACTTAAAATAGAACATCACATTCCTATTCTACCCTTAACCCTAATTTCACCCAAGACCATATATAAGCCTACTCTCCCAAAATACAAGGGGACAAGTTCATTTTTTGCACAAAAACCTCTACTCCCTCCTCTCCTTGGTCGAATACCTCCTCCCCTCCCTCACCTCATCTTTTTCAATTTCATCACTCAATCATCCATTAAAACACCTTTCCTACACTAAAGCTTCCATCCTTCTTGCATTCTTCTCAAAGATTCACCTTCAAATTCAAGGATCAAGTTCAAAGTTGAAGATTGAAGAGTAGATTAAAGGGGTTTTGCATTCATTCATCTCATTTCCTTCCTCATTCTAGCTTGGAGTTGAGGTATACTTGAAAGCCTAGCATCATCTTCCAATTTTAGCATCAAAGATGTAAATCATCACTTCATTTTGGCATCCCATTGCATTTTAATGTCATAATGTTAGCATAGTTGTTGTTGTTAAGTGAGAGATGTATTCCAAGTATCTTGACAAACACTTTGGGAGGCTTGGGTGCTTGGAGTGCTTCTCTCCTTTAGAATAAATTGTGTGTTGTTGTTATTTCACTCATTTCTTGTTGTTTTCATGAATAAAGTGATGATTTGAAGCTTATTTCATTTCGCATATTAAAGGAAAATTAGGGTTTGTGTGATTGTTATGCATTTCTTTGCTTGATCATGTGAATCCTTGCCAAAAGTTTAATCTATGTTGTTCTCTTGCATTATCTTGTGTTTCCATGAATAAAATGAGATTTAGGGTTTATGTTAGTTTCGCATGTTTCAAAGAAATTAGGATTTATGAGATTTTTGATGAGTTGGTTGTCTAATCTTGCAATTACTTGGAATTGAACCTTGATTATGATGTTTGTTTGCTTAAAACTTATTGTTCTCATGAATTTGCTTGCAAATCATGCCCTATGTTGATGATTGGCAAGAGGACTCTCACTTGTGCTTGATGCACACTTTAAGTGTTGAGGATTGCCTAAGAGGATTCAATTTCTTTTGTGATTCCTAGTGAACAAGAATGCAAATTTAGGTTTCCTTTCCTTACCAATTGCGTTGATTACCAAAAACAACTTATAAATCATTTTGAAATGCTCTTGGTCTTGCAAATAAGTAATTGTTTTGAAACAATTTTTGGTTTTGTGTTGACGATTTGGTAAGAGGATTTGACACCTATGCACTTGTGCATATCCCAAGTGTCAAAGATTACCTAAAGGGATTCAACACCCTAATTGCCTAAACTTGTCAATTTAGTCTTAAGACTTTCCTATGATCTTGCATGAGGCAAATGATCCTTTTAATTTATTCCTTCCATGTGGTTGATTGAAGAAATGTATTAGACATTGATGACATCAAAAGGATACCACATGGGTGCTTATGTCTAATGTTGATGTGAAATCCTTAGGGTTTTGCAAGTGATTCATTAGAAGTTTGATATCACTTGTGCTTTGAAATACCTTTGCCTATTCACATATTGTGTCATAAATGCCTAGTTAGGTTCATCCCATTGCCTAGCATCTTCAATAAGATGTACAACTTAGGCTCATTTTCTTGCCTATTCATGCGTTTTCGCCAAAATGTTCAACTTGGGTTCATTCTTTGCATATCTATGTATTGTGTCATAATGTGTGTAGTCTAGGTCCACTTTCAATCAAAAGCCTTTTCAAGCATCAAAATCATTCCCTAAACAAGAATCAATCCAATTGCGAAAACTATTCAAAATAAAACTTTGTTAGTAGTCTTGTGAAGCCTTTGCTTGCATGATTAATAACAATGAGGTACTAGTGGCGATCACTTGGAGCCTTTGCTCAATTGATCATCATGAATGCCTAACTTTCCTAAAGATTTTCACTAAATCAAAAACTTTGTTAGTAGTCTTGCGAAGCCTTTGCTTGCATGATTATTAACAATGGAGTGCTAATGGTGGTCACTTGGAGCCTTTGCTCAATTGATCATCATGAAAGCTCAATTTTCACAATTAAACAAGGTAAAAAACAAAAACCTTTTTCTAGACAACCCAGAACTACGTAGCTTTGAATTCACCATCGCACTGGGAGATACGTAGGAGCGGATACTCTCCGTCAAGCACAACAAACCCAAAACATTTTTCCTTTCAAAAACCAACCACTTTTCCAAAATAAAACATTTTTCAAAAACAAGAACTACGTTGCTTTGAATTCTCCATCGCACCGCGAGATACGTAGGAGCGGATCTCCGTCAAGCGCGAAAACTAAAGATTTTTCATTAAATCATTCATCAACAAAAGAGGTAAAAACAAAGCATTTTTCCGAATCAACTTTGCAAATCACATATTTAATTAAGGTAACCCTTCTTTGAAGGGACGTTATGGGGTGCTAATACCTCCCCCATACGTAATTAGACCCCCAAACCCAAATCTAATGGTTCTAAAGACCATTGCTTTCCAAAAAAGGTTTTTCCGATGTTTTACCTTTAAAAAATATTGGTGGCGACTCTAAAATCCCGTTGTGCGAGGAAAAATCCCTCCAAGGATTTTTCGGGGTGCGACAGTTGGTGACTCTGCTGGGATTCTTTTTCTTAAGTGGGTCAAGCCGATTAATTGAATGTGTGATTTGCTTTACTGATTTAACATGCTTTCTTTTACCTCCCTTCTTCCTACTTTTGTTCATTTTCCATGTCATTTGTTTGCTAGATTTTAGAACATTCCTTCTTCTTCTCCTTTCTCTCATGTCTACTTGATTGCATCTTGGCAATTCCATTGCATTCTCACATTATCATGTTGCATTCATGTGTATTTATCCCTTCTTCTTCTATGTTCGCTTCTTGCTTAAAGTGGTAGATAGTCTCTCCTCTTATCCTCTTTTCTTATATGCTTCTTTCTTTCATGCATTCCCCCAATCTTATCATGTTCCCTCTTCTTTGCTCCCTTTCTTTGAGGTAAGTTCATGCATATTCCCCAATTCTATTATGTCCCCTCTTCTTGGCTCCTTTTCTTTGAGGTAAGCAATGCGTGTAAATATTGTTGACTTCTTAGGATGGTTTGTATACTGAAATGATGTATGCATGTTGAACCCTAGGGTAGACGACCTTTTTGTCTGGACTATTCTTGGTTTTTCTTGCAGGTGGGGAAGGGTAGTTATTTCTAGGTGTTGTGCCCTCAACACACACTTCACACCCTATACTTGTGAGCATTGAGTGGGGCCTAAAACCCAAGGTCTGAACAAAAACCTAGGAGAGTGGGAACGATTAGTGACTGCCATTCGTAGACCTTTGTCTGTATGGCTCTCATGAAAGTTCCGCCCAAGAGTGCGCTTTGTCGTGATGCCTCACACTCGGTAGCTTTCTACGATTGTGGGTGTCATCATGAGAGAGACTTTAGCTCTTGGTTTCCATTGTGAGGAAGTGATTAGAACCTACATGGGAGGATTACCCTTTTCGTCGACTCTAGACCCTAGGATTCCCACCCTTTGTAGGACACGGGGGCACGCCTTTGTTTGTTGCATTAGCTTAGGCATTCCCTTTTCTCAAACTCTATTTCAAAATTGTAGAAAGTAATTTTATTTTCCCCTCATAAACACCTACATGAGGTGGCATGTAGCGTGTATCTTTAAAAATGTTCAAAGTACCACCAATAACCTCATTTTCTTACCCTTTTTCCATGTAAATAACGCATCATTTCGCATTCACATCATTTTGCACCATTGCATTTGCACCTGACAAAATTTTGAAAAAAAAACTTTCATCATTTGCATTCTTCATGCATTAAAGTTTGTTTGCCGGAAATCGCAACATAACACCGAACCTTGTCACAGGGGTGTAAGAAGCAATATGGAATCAAAAGTTTGTTTTGTTTATTGCTTCCAACCTCGTTGCAACCAAAAATTTAAAAAGGAGAAGTGTTAGAGCTTTAAACTTACACGCCTTTGACAAGACGAGTTGCACCGCGATTCCCGGCACAAAAACAAACATAAAATCATACATATTGCATTGCATTTGCATTCATTTATGCGATTCTCGCGCTCATGAATTGTATTCCATCAATAGAAAAAGGCAAGCTGGTTCGCCAACATCGATACCTGACTCGTCTGCAAGCAAGGCTTATGGAAACTAACCAGAATGACCTGGACTGTCCTGTTATTGAAGACTTAGGAAGTAGTGAATCGGACCATGGTAACCCAACTGCTGAGGTTCCCAATCCAGAGCAATTGGCTCAGGAGAATCGGGAATTGAGAACAAAAATTGGGGCAATGGAAACACAGATGACTGAAATGATGGGGATACTACAAGCTTTGAGGAACGGAACTACCGCTGAAAATCCCGCCGTCACTACCGAAGTTGCTGTCGCTCTCCCTCCTCCGAGTCTTGAGACTGTCAGCTTTGCTCATACTTCAGGGACCAACAACCAGAGCCAACCAGCCATGCATAGGATGCCCTGGGGACTCCCACCTGGATACACACCTCCAGGAGCCGAGGCTAATGCAGGAAGTAATCTCCCTAGGGTTGCAGAGCAAGTCCAACCCATCTCAGCCGCAAACAGTGGAGGAACGGGAACGCCTCAGGTCCAAATTCAGATTCCTATTCCGCCGGGAACTCCGTTTGGCTTTCATTCACCAGCAACGGTCCATCCCCAAGTTCAGGGACCAATTCCTGGGAATACCACTCACTCACGTGACCCACACGTGAACCCAGCTGTAGTGTCGATGAGTAATCCTCACTACGGTGTGAATGGTTTTCCTCAGAACTATCCTGCTGAAACTCCTCAAGCTAGAGACAGGTATCATATGTTAGAAGAGCGCTTAAGAATGATTGAAGGGTCAAGCTCTAGAGCAAGAGAAGCTCGTGATCCGTGTCTCATCCCTGATGTGGTTTTACCTCCTAAATTCAAAGTGCCTGACTTTGACAAGTACCGAGGCGTGACTTGCCCTAAAAGCCATCTGACCATGTACTGTAGAAAAATGGCTACACATTCTCATGATGACAAGTTGTTGATCCATTATTTCCAAGAGAGCCTTGCTGGGGCATCTCTCAACTGGTACATGCAGCTAGAACCATCCTATATCCACTGTTGGACGGACTTGGCTGATGCCTTCCTCAGACAGTACCAGTACAATACGGATATGGCGCCTGACAGAACACAGTTACAGAGCATGGCAAAAAGAGGTAATGAGTCATTTAAGGAGTATGCCCAGCGGTGGAGGGCTTTGGCTGCACAGGTGACACCCCCTTTGTTGGAGAAAGAACTGGTCTTCATGTTCATGGAAACCCTGCCACTGATCGGCAGCGTATCTTCCAACTTCTCAGACATGGTGATCACCGGTGAAAGACTAGAAAATGGACTGAGAAGCGGCAAGATTGCCCATGGTTCCGCAGGTACAACCACCCACAAGAAGCCATTCTCCGGATTTTCGAAGAAGAAAGATGGAGAGACCAACACCATCACCATAAGCCCACCTTATTAACCACAAAATATCCATGTCCCCACTCAAACACAACCAACCCGTCCACCACAAAGTAATTACCACAAAAACTACCAAGACAAAAAACAGACCACCTTTGATCCCAACCCCATGTCCTATACTGACATTTTCAGCTATCTTGCCACAAACAAGCTCATCAATACCAGACCCATGAAACCAGTCCAGCCACCCTACTTCCGAGGCTACAATCCCAATGTTACCTGTGCATTTCATGAAGGGGCAGTTGGACATGCTGTTGAGGACTGCAAGGCCTTTAAAATTGTAGTGCAAGATCTGATTGATACCAAAGGGATAACCTTCAAACAAGAAAGCCCAAGCATCACAACTAATCCGCTGCCTGGTCATGAGAAACCTGCAACCAATGCCATCCATGATATGGGGGCCAATCCTTAATCAGAACTGTGGAGTGTATCCAGACACCCTTAGAGGTTATTCTTGCAGAGCTGTGCAAGTTCGGGGTCATCAAGAGAGGTTGTACTCAGAAAGAAGTCTGTGTTGATGTTAATTGTGCTGGGGCATGTGAGGCCTTCAAGACAGTTTTGCAGGACCTATTGGATCGTCATATAATCCAAATGGGTGTGCAAGAGAAAGAGGAGGATGTGCGGACTTTCCAATCAGATAAGAATAGAAATGTTCAGAAACCTATTGAGGTCCCGTATAGCCGAAAGCCGATCGTGGAGAGACCTAAGACCATTGTGATTCCTGTCCCAGCTCCTCATCAAAAGAACAGTGCTGTTCCGTGGAGCTATGGGGTGTCAGTTCCAAATCAGAAGCTTCAAGTTGATCCCGATGTCACAAACATTGCGGGAAGCAGTGGAGTCACTAGAAGCGGACGTGTTTATGTCAGGAAGATGAGGAAAGGATTCTCAAAGGTAAGGGTATAACACAAGAGCCCAAGGAAAGTAGGAAGGTTTCAGAGCAAGAAGCCACAGAATTTTTGAAGATCATGCGACAGAGTGATTACAAAGTGGTGGACCAGCTGCACCACACTCCTGCAAAGATCTCTATCATGTCCCTACTGCTCTATTCTGAGGCCCACCGTGCAGCTCTAATGAAAGTATTAAATGAAGCCCATGTAGCCCAGAACATCACTGTTGACCAGCTCGATGGCATCGTAGGGTATATTGTTGCATCCAATTATATTACCTTTACTGATGATGAGCTCACCCCAAAAGGGAAGGGGCATAATCAGGCACTTCACATTTCAGTTAGATGTGGTGAATATACACTCTCTCGGGTCCTCATCGACAATGGATCCTTTTTGAATGTCATGCCTAAATCTACTATGAGCAGACTAGATTTAGGCTGTTCGTATATGAAGCCTAGCTCAACACTAGTTAGGGAATTTGACGGATCCAAGAATGAGGTTATGGGAGAAATGGAGTTCCAGATGCAGATAGGGCCAGAAGTATTTTATGTGAATTTTCAGATCATGGACATTGCATCATCCTACAGCTGTTTCCTGGGGAGACCCTGGATTCATGCTGCCGGCGCTGTTCCTTCATCCCTCCACCAAATGCTTAAGTTTGTAGTCGACGACAAGCTGATAGTCGTTTTTGGAGAAGAAGAGTTCATAATTAGCAAGCCCCATCCTTCTCAATACATTGAGGCTGCAGAGGAGTCACTTGAATCTGCCTTTCAGTCGCTGAAAATTGCAAATGCTGCTTTCGTGAGGGAAGAAGCCCCATTGCCTGCTCCAAAGATATCCAACGCTGCTATCATGGTAGCCAAGGTCATGTTGAAAAATGGTTACCAGATTGGAAAAGGGTTGGGAAAGTCCGAGCAGGGAATTCTGGCGTCGGTTCAGCTGCGAGAGTACAAGGATAGGCGTGGGTTAGGATATTTGCCCACTCAAGCTGATAAGAAGAGAATGCTGAGGAAAAGCGAGAAAGGAGGCTAGCTAAGCTTCAGGGGCGGGAACCAAGCTTGAAGAAGGTTCCTATCTATGATCTCTCCCAGAGCTTCAGGAGCGCGGGTATGCTGGACCTCAATTAGGTGGCCGTCATTGAGGAAGAATCAGTTATGGAAGACAAAGGTGTGGACTTGGTGCATCGCAGTGCTGCAGATGAAGAGCTTGATAATTGGAAGATCATTGATTTCCCTGTTATTTTCATTCCAAAGTAATGATTTTGCAATGCAAATTCTTTGGCTCTGCCCAAGGCCTTAGAATATTTCATAAGGGCATGCATGTTTTTTCCTTCGAATATCATCTATCAATAAAATGTCGTTTCGGACTCTCAAATGAATAAAATTGCTTTTCATTATCATGTGTCTTCATCTTGTGTTTCTATTTTACTTGTTCATTTCTTTCTATTCCCGCAAATGTAGATCTAAAATGAATATCTTTGAAAATAATGATGCCAACAGTTCATATGTTAATTTTGATCACCCCGTTAATCAAGCTGAGGAGGATGTTGAGGATGACTGCGAAACTCCTCCAGAATTGATGAGAATGGTTGAACAAGAGGAAAAGGTTATTCAGGCGCATGGGGAATCTGTTGAGATAATTAACCTAGGCACAGAGGACAGTAAGAAGGAAGTAAAGGTGGGTACTTCAATAAAGGAAAGTGAGCGCAAGAAGCTAATAGAACTCCTGCATGACTATGTTTATGTCTTCGCAAATGGACTTATCAGAATATGATCTCCTATATGTCACTCAGAAAGCAATTAAAGGTAGTGCGCTGGCCGAGTACCTAGCACACCAGCCCATTGAAGATTATCAGTGTAACGCCCCAAAATAATTTAATTATTTATTTAATTAAGTTATTTAAGGCTTACAATATTTATTTAATTTAATTAAATAATTCGAGTTTAAGTATTTTATTTTATTTTATTAGGAGGTGCTGTTACTAATTAAGTGGTGCGAGCAAGGGCCCGTGATCCACAATTAGGCCCGTGGCCCATTTCTTTGGCATAGGAGTCGAATTCATTGGGGTCTAGGGAGTTAGTGGCAATTCACCCAAGTGAGAAAAGAAAGAAAAAGAAACGTAGAGAGAGTGAGAAGAGAGTTGCGAAGAGGAGAAGGAGAAAGGGGCGAAGCTCATAGAGAGGAGGAGGAGGCTCATTGGTGGTTCGCATTCTTCCTTGGAGCTTGGCTAGCAAATTCGAATTTCACAAGGTTAGGGGGTCCTCTTTTTGTTCTTAATGAGTATGCGAATTATGAATTGCTTAGGGTTAGGGTCCTAGGTTAGTTCCATGATTTAAATTGTGTTGTTGTTGAGGAATTATAATATTGTGATGTTGTTGTGAATTATCATGTTGAGAATTTTATGATTGATGATTGAATTGTGGTGAAATGCGAATTGTAGACCATATGTTTGAGTATATGATTATTTGGTGATTATGTAGTGAAATTGAGAATCATGGTGACACGTTAGAAGTATATATGTAATTGGGCATTTTGGTGAATTTAATTTGGTGAATGAAAGTGGAAAAAAAATTCTGTTTAGGAGCCCCTAGGCGCCTTGGGCGCCATATGCCTATTGCTGAAAAAATTCTGTGTTGCGCCTAGTCATGGGCACCAGGCGCCCAGCAGTGTGCTGCGCCTGTTTCCAACAATTCTGTTGCCCTGTGTTGCCATTCTGTGTCACTGTGTGCTGTGTCTGTTGCCTGTGTTGCCATTCTGTGTTGCTGTCTCTGTTGCCTGTGTTGCCATCCAGTGTTCCTGTGCTGCCAGTTTTGGCACATGTTGCTTGTGTCATGGGCGCCAAGGGCCCCAAAGTTCTGGTGTTAGTTTTGTGAAAACTGTTTTCAGGTTTTTATACTTGGGTAAAATGGCTCATGAAAACTGATTTTGGTCAAGAAAGGAGTTGAGTTGCGTATTTTCACTAGGTGCCTAGTGCATGGGCGCCAAAATTAAAGTTCAGCTTTTGATAAAATTTTTATTGAGTTTTCATGTCCTGAGCATTTGGCTCGTGTAAAATGAATTTCGAAGCAAAATGAGTTGTGTAGCATGTTGGCCTTAGGCGCCTAGTGCTTGGGCGCCATGTTGCTGCTGTTTCCTGGGCGCGCCTGTGCGCGTTGTTGCTTCTGGGCGCCAGCGCCTATGTGCGCGTGTTGCCTCCTGGGCGCCTAGCGCCTGTGCGCTGTTGCGCGTGTTGTTCCTGGGCGCCAGCGCCCATGCGCCTGTGCGTGTTGCTTCTCCTGGGCGCCAAGCGCCCATGCGCCAAGCGCTGTGTTGCCCCTGGGCGCCCAGCGCCCATGCGCCAGTTTCCAGAATGTCTAACATTTTTCCTAAAATTGTTTTTAACGTAACTTTTGACTCGGTTATCCAAATTCAACGGTTCAAAATGCGTTTTGAAGCTAATTTCAGTGCCTATCCAATAGTCTCAATTTTATGCAAAAATAATTTATTTTTACTGGTGTTTCTGGCTGATGGTGTTCAAGTGTCCAAATGGCTATTTTTACCCATTTTTCTCTATGTCTTGTCAATGTCCTAAGTTGGTCTATTTGAATGGGTGTTGGTGTAAGTGGTGAGCTGACTTGGTGAGTGATGATGAGGCGAGATTGGTGAGCAGAGGCTTCGGCCTAATTTTAAGTTGGTGAGTTAATTAATGCACTATGGTGAGACTAGAATTTAAAATGTGAATTGATTGACTGGTGATGTGTTGTGATGCATTCTCCATAACACCTCATGAAGCATGTGCATTATTGGTGAGCAGAGGCTACGGCCTAATTCTATTGGTGAGCAGAGGCTACGGCCTATTTGTATTTGGTGACGGATCCGACATGCATGTACCCGTGGAGTTTGGGTTGCATTACATGCATAATCATATATTGTATAGTGCTGATTGGAATGAGAATGCTGATTTAATTGTCCCCATTGTTGTGAATTGGTGTGCCTGGTTTCCTTTTTCCTATGCATTGTTTAATTCTCATATGTTATTAATTATGAAAAGAGACTCACCCTACTGCCTTTATGTTGCTTCTTATGTCGGCAACGTGCAGGTAATGATGAGTGAAGGTTTCCTGTATGCCTTCGTCTGGTAGAAAGTGTCACGCTCTGATACGTAGCACCAGGGGGGGGTGTCCTATGTTTATGCTTTATTTTCTTAAAACTGCTAGTCTTTGTTGGTGATGTATTGGTTTTAATTTTTGAACTCTTTATTATTCCGCTGCTGGTGGTGATTGGTTTTAGTGATGCGAACTGAACCTTCCTTACGGTGTTATGTATCTTGTGAATTATGAAGTAAATGTAGCACTCGCTTGAATTGTTTTCAAAAAAAAAAAAAAAAAAAAAAGAGACTCTGATTTTATTTAAAAATAAAGTTATTAGAAAAGGGGTGTTACATTAGTGGTATCAGAGCAGTTCGGTCTGTCCGGCCGGTAGTCGAGTCGTCGTGTTGAGTAACATTGAGTTTGTTACTCGTTTCTGAATTTTGTTTCCTGTTGTAGTGCTAGAAGTGTTGAAAGAAAAGAAATTGTATGCAAAATTGTCTAAGTGTGAGTTCTGGCTGAATGAAGTAGGTTTCCTTGGTCATATTATCTCTGGTAATGGTATAGCTGTGGACCCAGCCAAGGTTGATGCTGTGTCCCAATGGGAGAGCCCGAAGTCAGTTACAGAGATTAGAAGCTTCTTGGGATTAGCTGGTTATTACAGGAGATTTATTGAGGGTTTCTCGAGGTTGGCACTTCCGTTGACTCAATTGACATGTAAGGGAAAAGCTTTTGTGTGGGATGCCCGCTGTGAGGAGAGCTTCACTGAGTTGAAGAAGAGGTTGACTACGTCGCCCGTTTTGACTTTGCCTGTTCCTGATCGACCGTTTGTAGTACATTGCGATGCTTCCAAGATGGGTTTGGGAGGAGTATTGATGCAAGAGGGTAAGGTAGTAGCTTATGCGTCCAGACAGTTGAGGACCCATGAGAAGAACTACCCTACTCATGATTTGGAGTTAGCTGCAATTGTGTTTGTGCTGAAAATTTGGAGGCACTATCTGTATGGTACTAGATTTGAAGTGTTTAGCGACCACAAGAGTCTGAAATACCTGTTTGATCAGAAGGAGCTAAATATGAGACAGAGACGTTGGTTAGAATTGCTGAAGGATTATGATTTCGGCTTGAACTATCACCCCGGCAAAGCTAATGTCGTGGCTGATGCTTTAAGTCGGAAGAGTTTGCATATGTCGGCTATGATGGTGAAAGAGTTAGAGTTGATTGAGCAGTTTCGGGACATGAGTCTGGTTTGTGAAGTGACACCGCAGAGTGTCAGATTGGGGATGTTGAAGATCGGCAATGAATTTTTGGTTAGTGTCCGAGAAGCACAAAAATCAGATGTAAAGTTGGTAGACCTGTTAGTCGTGAATGATCAAGGTGTGGATAGAGATTTCAAGTTAGATTCCCAAGGTGTGTTGAGATTCAGGGATAGGATCTGCATTCCTGACGATGCTGAGATGAAGAGAATGATTCTTGAGGAGAGCCATAGAAGCAAGTTGAGTATTCATCCCGGGGCTACGAAAATGTATCAAGATTTGAAGAAAATGTTCTGGTGGCCTGGTATGAAGAAGGATGTGGCTCAGTTTGTGTATTCTTGTCTGACTTGTCAGAAGTCTAAAATTGAGCATCAAAAGCCTGCGGGGTTGATGCAACCATTGGAGATTCCGGAATGGAAATGGGATAGCATTTCCATGGATTTTGTAACTGGTTTGCCAAATACAGTAAGAGGGTTTGATGCTATATGGGTGGTTGTGGACAGGTTGTCTAAGTCTGCTCATTTCTTACCAATTAATATGACTTATCCAGTTCCAAAGTTGGCAGAAATCTATATCAAGACTATTGTGAAGTTGCATGGCGTTCCGCTTAGTATCGTGTCTGATAGAGATCCAAGATTCACGTCTGAGTTTTGGAAAAGTTTGCAGGAAGCTTTGGGTTCTAAGTTGAGGTTGAGCTCCGCTTATCATCCGCAGACAGATGGTCAGACGGAGAGGACTATTCAGTCGTTAGAGGACTTGTTGAGGGCATGTGTTCTTGAGCAGGGAGGTTCATGGGATTCTCATCTTTCGTTGATAGAATTCACCTATAACAACAGTTTTCACTCTAGTATTGGTATGGCACCGTTTGAGGCATTGTATGGTCGGAGATGTAGGACTCCGTTGTGTTGGTATGAATCTGGGGAGAGTGCAGTGTTGGGGCCTGAGATTGTGCGAGAAACAACTGAGAAGGTACAATTAATCCGTGAGAAGATGAAAGCGTCGCAGAGTCGACAAAAGAGCTATCATGATAAGAGAAGGAAGGATTTAGAGTTTCAGGCCGGTGATCATGTGTTCCTGAGAGTCACTCCGGTGACTGGTGTTGGGCGTGCCTTGAAATCTAAGAAGTTAACTCCCCGTTTCATTGGTCCGTATCAGATTACGGAGAGGGTGGGAAGTGTTGCCTATAGGGTGGCTTTGCCACCTAATCTTTCGAACTTGCATGATGTGTTTCACGTGTCACAACTTCGAAAGTATGTTCCGGACCCGTCCCATGTGATTCAGATGGATGAAGTAGAGGTGCGGGATAATCTCACCGTGGAGACTATGCCTGTGCGGATTGAAGATAGAGAAGTGAAGATTCTGAGAGGGAAAGAAATTCCTTTGGTGAAAGTGGTTTGGTTAGGAGCTGCCGGCGAGAGTATGACTTGGGAGTTGGAGAGTAAGATGCGGGAAGCATATCCGGAGTTGTTTGATTCAGGTAATTTCGAGGACGAAATATTCTAAGTGGGGGAGAGTTGTAACGCCCCAAAATAATTTAATTATTTATTTAATTAAGTTATTTAAGGCTTACAATATTTATTTAATTTAATTAAATAATTCGAGTTTAAGTATTTTATTTTATTTTATTAGGAGGTGCTGTTACTAATTAAGTGGTGCGAGCAAGGGCCCGTGATCCACAATTAGGCCCGTGGCCCATTTCTTTGGCATAGGAGTCGAATTCATTGGGGTCTAGGGAGTTAGTGGCAATTCACCCAAGTGAGAAAAGAAAGAAAAAGAAACGTAGAGAGAGTGAGAAGAGAGTTGCGAAGAGGAGAAGGAGAAAGGGGCGAAGCTCATAGAGAGGAGGAGGAGGCTCATTGGTGGTTCGCATTCTTCCTTGGAGCTTGGCTAGCAAATTCGAATTTCACAAGGTTAGGGGGTCCTCTTTTTGTTCTTAATGAGTATGCGAATTATGAATTGCTTAGGGTTAGGGTCCTAGGTTAGTTCCATGATTTAAATTGTGTTGTTGTTGAGGAATTATAATATTGTGATGTTGTTGTGAATTATCATGTTGAGAATTTTATGATTGATGATTGAATTGTGGTGAAATGCGAATTGTAGACCATATGTTTGAGTATATGATTATTTGGTGATTATGTAGTGAAATTGAGAATCATGGTGACACGTTAGAAGTATATATGTAATTGGGCATTTTGGTGAATTTAATTTGGTGAATGAAAGTGGAAAAAAAATTCTGTTTAGGAGCCCCTAGGCGCCTTGGGCGCCATATGCCTATTGCTGAAAAAATTCTGTGTTGCGCCTAGTCATGGGCACCAGGCGCCCAGCAGTGTGCTGCGCCTGTTTCCAACAATTCTGTTGCCCTGTGTTGCCATTCTGTGTCACTGTGTGCTGTGTCTGTTGCCTGTGTTGCCATTCTGTGTTGCTGTCTCTGTTGCCTGTGTTGCCATCCAGTGTTCCTGTGCTGCCAGTTTTGGCACATGTTGCTTGTGTCATGGGCGCCAAGGGCCCCAAAGTTCTGGTGTTAGTTTTGTGAAAACTGTTTTCAGGTTTTTATACTTGGGTAAAATGGCTCATGAAAACTGATTTTGGTCAAGAAAGGAGTTGAGTTGCGTATTTTCACTAGGTGCCTAGTGCATGGGCGCCAAAATTAAAGTTCAGCTTTTGATAAAATTTTTATTGAGTTTTCATGTCCTGAGCATTTGGCTCGTGTAAAATGAATTTCGAAGCAAAATGAGTTGTGTAGCATGTTGGCCTTAGGCGCCTAGTGCTTGGGCGCCATGTTGCTGCTGTTTCCTGGGCGCGCCTGTGCGCGTTGTTGCTTCTGGGCGCCAGCGCCTATGTGCGCGTGTTGCCTCCTGGGCGCCTAGCGCCTGTGCGCTGTTGCGCGTGTTGTTCCTGGGCGCCAGCGCCCATGCGCCTGTGCGTGTTGCTTCTCCTGGGCGCCAAGCGCCCATGCGCCAAGCGCTGTGTTGCCCCTGGGCGCCCAGCGCCCATGCGCCAGTTTCCAGAATGTCTAACATTTTTTCTAAAATTGTTTTTAACGTAACTTTTGACTCGGTTATCCAAATTCAACGGTTCAAAATGCGTTTTGAAGCTAATTTCAGTGCCTATCCAATAGTCTCAATTTTATGCAAAAATAATTTATTTTTACTGGTGTTTCTGGCTGATGGTGTTCAAGTGTCCAAATGGCTATTTTTACCCATTTTTCTCTATGTCTTGTCAATGTCCTAAGTTGGTCTATTTGAATGGGTGTTGGTGTAAGTGGTGAGCTGACTTGGTGAGTGATGATGAGGCGAGATTGGTGAGCAGAGGCTTCGGCCTAATTTTAAGTTGGTGAGTTAATTAATGCACTATGGTGAGACTAGAATTTAAAATGTGAATTGATTGACTGGTGATGTGTTGTGATGCATTCTCCATAACACCTCATGAAGCATGTGCATTATTGGTGAGCAGAGGCTACGGCCTAATTCTATTGGTGAGCAGAGGCTACGGCCTATTTGTATTTGGTGACGGATCCGACATGCATGTACCCGTGGAGTTTGGGTTGCATTACATGCATAATCATATATTGTATAGTGCTGATTGGAATGAGAATGCTGATTTAATTGTCCCCATTGTTGTGAATTGGTGTGCCTGGTTTCCTTTTTCCTATGCATTGTTTAATTCTCATATGTTATTAATTATGAAAAGAGACTCACCCTACTGCCTTTATGTTGCTTCTTATGTCGGCAACGTGCAGGTAATGATGAGTGAAGGTTTCCTGTATGCCTTCGTCTGGTAGAAAGTGTCACGCTCTGATACGTAGCACCAGGGGGGGGTGTCCTATGTTTATGCTTTATTTTCTTAAAACTGCTAGTCTTTGTTGGTGATGTATTGGTTTTAATTTTTGAACTCTTTATTATTCCGCTGCTGGTGGTGATTGGTTTTAGTGATGCGAACTGAACCTTCCTTACGGTGTTATGTATCTTGTGAATTATGAAGTAAATGTAGCACTCGCTTGAATTGTTTTCAAAAAAAAAAAAAAAAAAAAGAGACTCTGATTTTATTTAAAAATAAAGTTATTAGAAAAGGGGTGTTACAATCAGCCTATGTAGTATGACTTTCCAGATGAAGATATCATGGCCTTGTTTGAAGAAGGGAAATCCCCAGAAGATGAAAGATGGAGAGTGGTGTTTGATGGTGCCTCCAACATATATGGGCACGGAGCCGGGGCAGTGCTGATTTCTCCTGATAATCGCTTCATTCCGTTCACTGCCAGACTAAGCTTCTACATCACCAATAATATTGCAGAATATGAGGCATGTATTCTTGGTATCCAGGCAGCCATTGATTGGAAAGTTAAGAGACTTGATGTGTATGGAGATTCAGCTCTAGTCATTCACCAAGTGAATGGTGATTGGGAGACCAGGGACTCCAAGTTGATCCCTTACCGAGATTACATTCTAGAGTTGGTTGAGCCTTTTGAGGAAATCACATTTCAGTATCTTCCTCGCAATGAGAACCAGTTGGCTGATGCGCTAGCCACTTTGTCTTCAATGTTCAATATCGACTACGACAAAAGCTTGACTCACATCAAGATTCAGTATCGAGATTTGCCAGCACATCATTACTGCACGGCAATTGAGGAAGAGTCTGATAACAAGCCCTGGTATCATGACATCAAGCAGTACATCTTGAACAGAGAGTACCCTCCTGGAGCGTCAGAGAATGACAAGAGAACCCTCAGAAGATTGTCAAGGAATTTCTTTTTGAACGGTGAAGTCCTATACAAGAGGAATTATGATATGGTCCTCCTGAGGTGTGTGGCAGAAGAAGAGGCAACAAAAATCATGAAAGAAGTCCATGAAGGCTCATTTGGGGTTCATTCCAGTGGGCACACTATGGCAAGAAAAATCTTAAGAGCTGGCTATTATTGGTTGCGAATGGAATCAGATTGCTATAGTTTCGTGAGAAGATGTCACAAGTGCCAAATCTACGCTGATCACATTCATGTGCCACCTGCTTCCCTAAATGTCCTGACTGCATCCTGGCCATTCTCAATGTGGGGCATGGACGTCATAGGTCCTATCGAGCCTAAGGCATCAAATGGGCATCGCTTCATCCTGGTCGCCATTGATTACTTCACCAAGTGGGTTGAAGCTGCTTCATACTCCAGCATTACTAGCTCTGTGGTTGCTAAGTTCGTAAAGAGAGATCTGGTTTGTCGCTATGGGCTTCCAGACAAGATTATCACAGATAATGGCAGCAACCTAAACAGTAAGATGATGAAAGAGTTATGCGAGGACTTCAAAATCCAACATCACAATTCTTCTCCATACCGTCCCAAGATGAATGGGGCAGTCGAAGCAGCCAATAAGAATATCAAGAGGATCGTGCAAAAGATGGTAGTAACCTACAAAGATTGGCATGAGATGCTTCCTTTCGCTTTGCATGGGTATTGTACCTCAGTGCGTACTTCAACCGGGGCAACCCCTTTCTCTTTGGTGTATGGGTCGGAAGCAGTCCTCCCTATTGAAGTTGAGATACCCTCCCTACGGGTGCTGATGGAAACCAAGTTGGAAGAAGCAGAATGGGTCCAGGCTCGTCTGGATCAGCTGAATCTCATTGCGGAGAAAAAATTGCTGCCCTGTGTCATGGCCAGTTGTATCAACAAAGGATGAAGACAGCTTTCGACAAGAAGGTTCGTCCCTGGGAATTCAGCGAAGGATACCTTGTGCTCAAGAAGATCCTGCCTATTCAGAGTGACCCCTGTGGGAAATGGACTCCTAGCTATGATGGACCATATGTGGTAAAGAAAGCCTTTTCTGGAGGAGCATTGATACTCACCAACATGGATGGTGAAGAACTCAGAAACCCAGTCAATTCAGATTCAGTCAAGAAATATTACGCCTGAGAAAAATAAAAGAAAAAAAAGAGAAAGATGAGCCAAGCAAGAATTAGCTCGCTAGGTTGAAAACCCGAAAGGGCGGCCTAGGCAAAAAAGAGCGACCCGGTGGACTGAAAACTCGCAAAGAGCGGTCCAAGCAAAAATTAGGGTCAGAAAGGTTGGACTTAAAAAAAAAGTAAAAGAGGCAAGCAGCGCCTCCAAAAGCTTGGATAAAAGGGTGATCAAGGATATAAGTATGGGTGATTGGCATCAACACTCCAAAGACAAAGAACGCTCATAAGATCTGTTGCGTCCATTTTTCTTGTTTTTTTTTAGTTTCAAAAAATTCTCAATGTACTCTTTTCAGTCGGCGCGCCCTTTTGCGCGTTCGGTTTCCATATGAATAAAAAGTCCAAATTATCCACTCCGTCTGCTTATTGTTTTATCATTGCTTCCTTTTCATTTGTGCTTTAAAATGAAGTTTTATGGTAGATGATAAATGAATTGTGAAAATGTGCATAAATCAGGGCATTAAAATCATTGCAAAACTTTTGAAAATCATGAGAAAAGAAATGATCTCTCAATCAGGTAAATTCACAAGAATCAAACAAAAGCACTAATCGCGTCAAAACAATTCTCAAAAGGCTGAAGCATGACCCTCGCACCATTATGGACGACCATCGTGCCTCATAACGCAAGTCCTATGATTTGGTCGAAACAGCCAAAAAAAAGGGAGCAAAAGAGCAATAAAACAATTAAAATTCATGCATTGCATTCATCAAACATAGACAAAAAAAATTCATGCAAGCAAAAAGAAACTCCTGCATCACATCTCCATCATCCCATCAAAAAGCAATCATGGCATTTGCATTGCATGCATTTGTTCATCTCACTTGCAGGTACAAGGACGGATAAGTACTTCGATGTTAATCCTCGCACTCAGTTCCCAGAAAATGCCCTCTTAGTTCGGAGTTCAAATGCTTTTCAGTTCGGCGCTCAAGCGTGCATTGCAGTTTGGAGTTCAAATCGCTCTTATCAGAGTTCAGTGCTCCCTTCTGTTCATGGTCTCACATCGTGTACGAGCAACGCGATGGACCGCAGCCCCATGTGAGGTTCAACGGAATAGTTGTATCAGCCTAAGATACAGTGGACGTCGTGCATTGATCAGTATATCAGTTCTGGAGCTGATAACGATCCCCCCGGTCGCTCGAATGACCAGAGATTCTCAAGATGCGTGCTCCTCAAAGCCTCGTGCAAACTCGGATTCGCAAGGGTTCGTTTACAGGTTTTAGGCAGCCTGGCATTTTGCCGCTTTCTTTATCGCTTTCTTCATTTAGCGCTTTCCTTGCCTTTCGCAGTTAGCGTGCATGTTGTTAACCATTTCATTTATTGTTTCCTCATCAACACTCCAAGTGTTGATTCAAAAGAAAAAAAAGAAAATTCGGGCTTCTCCAAGTAGACAAAATTGGTATAATTTCTGAATTCTTTATTCCTATTTTACCTTCGAAATATGTCTCGGCCAATTCATATTTCTTGGTAAAATCCAAATAAAGAGGGGCAGCTGTCATACCCTAATTTTGTCCGCCCAAATCAAAACTTTTTTTTTTCAAACAAAAATGGAAACAATAAGGGTAATTCATAATCTGTGTAGGTTAATGGACTTTCACATTTATGTGTATTTGTCCCCTATCTCGCATTTTTATTTGAATTACGCGCACGCGCCAATCGTAACTGCGTGAGCTTCCCTTTTGCCCTTGCCATTTGGCATGCATTTTAATCTTCAAAAAGGCCATTTATTGATCGTTATTAATTTTTGGCACCCAAAACAAAAAAAAACATTTTTATTAATTTTTGAGAATTTTAGGGAATAAAATAGTGCATGTTTCAATATCTGTGGGCATTCAAATGAGAGCAAGTTAATTATTTTTGAACTAAACCAAGTCAAGGATGAAAAATACAATTTATTCTATCAATGATAATTTTCGTATAATTTTTTGGAAGAAAATCCTAGTTCAAAATAATTAAAAGGCATTTTTCCCATTTTTATTGTACAAGAAAGCTGAAAAAGGACCATTAAATATTCTCCAATTATTAAATGACAACTTTTATTGTCATGAATAATTAGAGGGATATTTTTATGGTGCCCAAAAATATGTGACACATTTTCAATAGGTGCACTATCATTTGCATGCCCAAAAATTCAAAATTCAAATAGAAAGTACAAAGTGTCCTCAATAAGACAAAAGACCAAAAAGGAGAGGCAATTTTCCCTCCCCGTTTTTGGTCATGGCCGAATTCTCCCTCTCTCTCTCTCCACAATTTCTTCCACACTCTTCTATTGTACAATTATTCCTTAAGAATATTCTTGTACTATCCTTAATCCTACTCATTTCATACACATCCCTAATTCCCACACACTCTCATGTAGATTCATACCCCTTTTTTTAAATGACACCATCCTCTCACACTCACTCCTTCATAAGAAATTGCAAACTTACTTAAAATAGAACATCCCATTCCTATTCTACCCTTAACCCTAATTTCACCCAAGACCATATATAAGCCTACTCTCCCAAAATACAAGGGGACAAGTTCATTTTTTGCACAAAAACCTCTACTCCCTCCTCTCCTTGGTCGAATACCTCCTCCCCTCCCTCACCTCATCTTTTTCAATTTCATCACTCAATCATCCATTAAAACACCTTTCCTACACTAAATCTTCCATCCTTCTTGCATTCTTCTCAAAGATTCACCTTCAAATTCAAGGATCAAGTTCAAAGTTGAAGATTGAAGAGTAGATTAAAGGGGTTTTGCATTCATTCATCTCATTTCCTTCCTCATTCTAGCTTGGAGTTGAGGTATACTTTAAAGCCTAGCATCATCTTCCAATTTTAGCATCAAAGATGTAAATCATCACTTCATTTTGGCATCCCATTGCATTTTAATGTCATAATGTTAGCATAGTTGTTGTTGTTGAGTGAGAGATGTATTCCAAGTATCTTGACAAACACTTTGGGAGGATTGGGTGCTTGGAGTGCTTCTCTCTTTTAGAATAAATTGTGTGTTGTTGTTATTTCACTCATTTCTTGTTGTTTTCATGAATAAAGTGATGATTTGAAGCTTATTTCATTTCGCATATTAGAGGAAAATTAGGGTTTGTGTGATTGTTATGCATTTCTTTGCTTGATCATGTAAATCCTTGCCAAAAGTTTAATCTATGTTGTTCTCTTGCATTATCTTGTGTTTCCATGAATAAAATGAGATTTAGGGTTTATGTTAGTTTCGCATGTTTCAAAGAAATTAGGGTTTATGAGATTTTTGATGAGTTGGTTGTCTAATCTTGCAATTACTTGGAATTGAACCTTGATTATGATGTTTGTTTGTTTAAAACTTGTTGTTCTCATGAATTTGCTTGCAAATCATGCCCTATGTTGATGATTGGCAAGAGGACTCTCACTTGTGCTTTGATGCACACTTTAAGTGTTGAGGATTGCCTAAGAGGATTCAATTTCTTTTGTGATTCCTAGTGAACAAGAATGCAAATTTAGGTTTCCTTTCCTTACCAATTTGCTTTGATTACCAAAAACAACTTATAAATCATTTTGAAATGCTCTTGGTCTTGCAAATAAGTAATTGTTTTGAAACAATTTTTGGTTTTGTGTTGACGATTTGGTAAGAGGATTTGACACCTATGCACTTGTGCATATCCCAAGTGTCAAAGATTACCTAAAGGGATTCAACACCCTGATTGCCTAAACTTGTCAATTTAGTCTTAAGACTTGCCTACGATCTTGCATGAGGCAAATGCTCCTTTGAATTTATTCCTTCCATGTGGTTGATTGAAGAAATGTATTAGACATTGATGACATCAAAAGGATACCACATGGGTGCTTATGTCTAATGTTGATGTGAAATCCTTAGGGTTTTGCAAGTGATTCATTAGAAGTTTGATATCACTTGTGCTTTGAAATACCTTTGCCTATTCACATATTGTGTCATAAATGCCTAGTTAGGTTCATCCCATTGCCTAGCATCTTCAATAAGATGTACAACTTAGGCTCATTTTCTTGCCTATTCATGCATTTTCGCCAAAATGTTCAACTTGGGTTCATTCTTTGCCTATCTATGTATTGTGTCATAATGTGTGTAGTCTAGGTCCACTTTCAATCAAAAGCCTTTTCAAGCATCAAAATCATTCCCTAAACAAGAATCAATCCAATTGCGAAAACTCTTCAAAATCAAACTTGGTTAGTAGTCTTGTGAAGCCTTTGCTTGCATGATTATTAACAGTGAGGTACTAGTGGCGATCACTTGGAGCCTTTGCTCAATTGATCATCATGAATGCCTAACTTTCCTAAAGATTTTCACTAAATCAAAAACTTTGTTAGTAGTCTTGCGAAGCCTTTGCTTGCATGATTATTAACAATGGAGTGCTAATGGTGGTCACTTGGAGCCTTTGCTCAATTGATCATCATGAAAGCTCAATTTTCACAATTAAACAAGGTAAAAAACAAAAACCTTTTTCTAGACAACCCAGAACTACGTAGCTTTGAATTCACCATCGCACCGGGAGATACGTAGGAGCGGATACTCTCCGTCAAGCACAACAAACCCAAAACATTTTTCCTTTCAAAAACCAAACACTTTTCCAAAATAAAACATTTTTCAAAAACAAGAACTACGTTGCTTTGAATTCTCCATCGCACCGGGAGATACGTAGGAGCGGATACTCTCCGTCAAGCGCGAAAACTAAAGATTTTTCATTAAGTCATTCATCAACAAAAGAGGTAAAAACAAAGCATTTTTCCGAATCAACTTTCCAAATCACATATTTAATTAAGGTAACCCTTCTTTGAAGGGACGTTATGGGGTGCTAATACCTTCCCCATACGTAATTAGACCCCCGAACCCAAATCTAATGGTTCCAAAGACCATTGCTTTCCAAAAAAGGTTTTTCCGATGTTTTACCTTTAAAAAATATTGGTGGCGACTCTAAAATCCCGTTGTGAGAAGAAAAATCCCTCCAAGGATTTTTCGGGGTGCGACAGGTGGCGACTCTGCTAGGGATTCTTTTTCTTAAGTGGGTCAAGCCGATTAATTGAATGTGTGATTTGCTTTGCTGATTTAACATGCTTTGTTTTACTTCCCTTCTTCCTACTTTTGTTCTATTTTCCATGCCATTTGTTTGCTAGATTTTAGAACATTCCTTCTTCTTCTCCTTTCTCTCATGTCTACTTGATTGCATCTTGGCAATTCCATTGCATTCTCACATTATCATGTTGCATTCATGTGTATTTATCCCTTCTTCTTCTATGTTCGCTTCTTGCTTAAAGTGGTAGATAGTCTCTCCTCTTATCCTCTTTGCTTATATGCTTCTTTCTTTCATGCATTCCCTCAATCTTATCATGTTCCCTCTTCATTTCTCCCTTTCTTTGAGGTAAGTTCATGCATATTCCCCAATTATATTATGTCCCCTCTTCTTGGCTCCTTTTCTTTGAGGTAAGCAATGCGTGTAATTATTGTTGACTTCTTAGGATGGTTTGTTTACTGAAATGATGTATGCATGTTGAACCCTAGGGTAGACGACCTTTTTCTCTGGACTATTCATGGTTTTTCTTGCAGGTGGGGAAGGGTAGTTATTTCTAGGTGTTGTGCCCTCAACACACACTTCACACCCTATACGTGTGAGCATTAAATGGGGCCTAAAACCCAAGGTCTGAACAAAAACCTAGGAGAGCCCTAACTTTGGGCCGAAGGCTTGCCCCCTACGTAGGGGGGATGGTTAGCTATCGCGGGACACCCATAGGATGATCCCTGCGGTAAACCAATCGATCCCGTAGCCTAGGGAGGCCTCCTGGCCATTTGCACCTGTCCCTGCTGAAGATTAGCCATATTAGTAACATTCCCCATAAACTGCCCCCCAGTTTTGGCGTTAGCAAAATTACAAGGCTAAGGAAATACATGAGTAGGATTTACTTGATGAGAAAGTGCCTGCTGAGACTCGACCATATTCCCATATGGCTGAACCTGATGCATGCTTCCCATGGTAACTTGAGACGGTTCCTGCTGAGGTTCTGCCACACCTGCATATACTGGAGCCTATTGCACGCTCCCCATTGAGCTAGGTTGTCCTCCCTGTGGTTGGCCGGGGACTCCAAGACTCATCGCGCTTCTAGCTTGAGCAGCACATCTCTACTCCTGTTCTATGGCCTATTGCACTTCGTTGTGCATCATAAGTTTAACTATGTCTGCTAGTTGTTGGGAAACTTTGAACATAATGTCATGAATGCCCATGTCTATCTGTTGTCGAATGAACGATCTGGTCATCACCACGGGCTCTTCTTCAATCGGCTGCGATCGATCATTAGGTTCCACAACATCAGCATGAGGTGTGGCCCCTGACGTACCGGTAGGCTCTGTGTTCTTATCCTTCGTTGTAACCGTCTTTTTGGATGCAGAATTTTTCTCCACGCTTAGGCTTCGACTAGAGCGTAATTACATACGCAAATGATAATCTAGTCTAGGCGAATTAAACTCAAAGGTTTGTTTATCTTTTTCTGTCCCACCAGGCGTGCCAATTTTGTTGTTGTCAAACACTTTATTCCTAGTCGGGGGATTGGCCAAAGGTTTGAACAATTTTGATTCCTTTGTTTCTCCAAAGAGTGTTAGGTTACGTGTGAGAGGGACGTGTGGCTTGGATTATCTACGAACAAAGAAAAACTTAAAGAAAAACGGTAAAGATAAAGTAAAATGTGAGAAAGTAGTAGTTTAATTGATTGGTGTGTGTTTTTAAAATGTAAAAGTGCTGCTATATGTATATATTATATATATAGGTATACATGAGCGTTCATTGGCCACTATCCGAGCTTACATCTGCTCACCGTTGGATTAACTAAGATCAACGGTTATAATTAATCCCAAACCCTAGAAACTCAGAGTCTTCTCTCCACGACCTCACTAGCATGGGTTAGTGGGGTAAACCCTAGTCAATCCTATTTCCACGGGATCTTCCGTTCATTGACCTTAACCGCTCCAATGTTGTATGTCCATGTGCATTGAATACTTGCGCTCCAAGCAAGCATTTTCCACCTCGGCCATAGCCTTCTTCGGCATGTCTCATTCTCGGCCTTCGGCCGTTGGTGGCTCAACCGAGTCACTATGTAGTCGAGGTACCCTCCAACCGAGTCTCATTGTACCTCGGTGATACTTCTAATTCCCTCGGGGACTGAGTCTCTCTGGATATTTATCCTCATGCTTCCAAACTGAACTTTCCCTGTGTTCTGGCAAGTATTAAATTATCCTTGCCCTAGTGCCTTTATAGCTGCCTCGCCCTTGTCCTAGCCTTGAATTTTCCTTTTTCCCTCGGCCAACAACTTAATTTATTTTGGGCGTTAACATAACTTCACTTAGAAAATCATTTGAGTTCCCGTAATTTATGTTTTTCCTTATAAATGTTTTCCTTGACTCTCTAGCCTTTTCTTGAGGGTAGACAATAATTATTTTTATCATTATTACTCTTCAATGTAGGTAGATACTGTAACACCCCAATATTTACTAACTTGTAGAAACATCGAAATGCACCACTTGGCATACATGAGAGTTACTTCCTGTCTCAGATATTGAACACGACTAAAAAATTTCGATAATAAATTATCGAACGCGCTTACATAACTTAACATAATCTGAAATACGTGCCTTACTACTTCTCATGCCTAGTGTTCAATACCCAAAATAGAAAGTTGCGGAAGCGATTTACAACTTGATACAATAATAAGTCGTACAATCAAATATACATATCAGACAATAGAAAAATAACATAAACAACTAAACTAAAACATCTACATCTCCTTGTGGTAGCTTCATAACCGAGCCTCATTGCCTTTACTTTCCCTGAAAACCACAAATCATAAAGGGTGAGATAAGATTATCTCAGTGAGTTCTATCGAGACCCCTTACTAACTCTCTCGATTCATTATGCTTGATTCATTAATCGTAGTCCTTAAAGTTGACTACGTGGAAACCTGAAACGTGTAACTCGTAGTCCTCCTAAGAAACATACGAGAGACACACACATAACAATGATTCTTAGAATATCTCCGGCAACTTTATTTGAAACCTACCGGGAAACCCATTCCCTGGCCATTCTCTACCAGTGACAAACGATGACGGGGCCTAGGTTTTGGGGCTCACGACTTCCCCTCCCACTAGTACGCTAATCCATGAACAGGGTCGTCACCCTAACAGTGATGTATATTAATATATACCTTGGTATGAACATAACAGTGGTGCAAACATAGCATAACACAACTTGGTCATGTCTTTATCCTTTCATTAGGTGATCTCACACGTAATTTCTAACTTTGTTAACTTAAATTATTAGACACTTATAAACAAATCCACACATTAACATTCCAAACACAAACCATGTATCCGCATTGGGCAGTCAATAAACAGTGGGCCGCAAGGGCCGTTAATAAACAGTGGACCGCAAGGGCCGTTAATAAACAGTGGACCACAAGGGCCGTTAATAAACAGTGGACCGCAAGGGCCATTAATAAACAGTGGCATGAACATGACATGGAGTTTTACTTCAATCACAATCAACATAATCATAAACATCAAACAGTTCACTGAAAACAAAATCCACTAAAGAAGCAACAATTCAAACATTCTAATTTAGCAACTGTACCTAAATTTTGAGAATTTATTTAACCTATCAAACGGCCACGGAATTTAGCAAACGACCCCTCTACGGAAAGCTAAGGACGTCTAGTTTCTGACTATGTTATTAGAGTTGTAGAATGATGGGTCAATAAATACAGTTTTAGCAAATAACACAGTATGTTCAGAAAACGGGAATGCGACTGTGACCTAAATTGCGATCCTTCTAAAAGTACCAAAACCCACTCAATTAACCTGAAACCTGAGTCTAACAGTAGAAATTTAAGTCTAGTTTTCAAAGAAATAAAAATCATCCGAAAAGGAGTTCAATTGAAACCACCAGGCCCAAAACACTGACCCTATATCCAGATTGTTCCCAGAATTTTACCCTAACTTGTGGAGCCTATAACTTGAGCTACACAATGCCAAATTCAAACAAATCAGAGCCAATTTAACGAGCATTCAATCTAGTTTCTAAAAGGATAGACCACATGATTTTCTAGTCAGTAATTCGTTCCCAGTAACTGAAGTACTGAACCTACTGCAGAACATCCAAAAACAGTGAAATTAGCAATACAATTAACACCAAGCAAGCACCAAATTAATCCATTGACTCGAGACATGAAAATAAGTCACAACAACGATTCCCTAGTGAGTATAGAACTCACCTTTGGCGATGAAAATCGCACACAAACGAAGCTCTATGAACTCGAACGAACGGTAACACACGAACTCTGCCGAATCCGCTCCAAATTGTCACGAACTCGCCTATGACTCGATCAACATTCGAAACAGCAACCAAACTCGAATCCCAACTACTTTACTTCCTTCCCCACTAACATGCAATACCTTCAGTAGCTCCCAGAGCACTATGGAGACTCAAAGTAAGCTAGAGAACCTCTCTTCTCTCAACTCTCCCAGATTTCTGTTTTCCAGCAACTAAGTGACGTATTGCAACGAACATAACTCGGTCAATTCTCCACTAAAATTAGCAAAACGAGTGCCTATTGTGAAGGAAATTTTATCTAGTTTGAGGGTGGAACTTTCAAACGCATGCAACTAGTACTCAGAGAGTTATAACGAAAACACTGAAACTGGGTCAAAACTGTGACAGATTCAGAAGTGAAACTTATGGACACGATAACTCCCTTCATTCTCATTGAACTTGGATGATTCTTGGGCCTAAACTGGAGAATTTTGAGTCTAGTTTTTAAAGAAACAAAAATGAGCGCAAATGGAGCTCTGTACAGGGAGATATATGGTAATCACTGAAGGTGGATCACACGGGTTTCACACAGGATTCTGCTTGGGCTTGTATCTTCAACTTCTAACTTGAATTCGAAAATGGTGGATGATGAAAGAGGAAGGTCTAGCTTCTGAAATCAGTATCAATGTGAGGAGGATTGAAAATGGAGAACAATGGTACTGAAATGGGTCACATGCATTGAGGATTGATGAATCTCTCCCTCCCTCTTCTTCCTCACTCTTCGCAACCCTCTCCTCTCTCTCTCAAATTCTGCTTCTGAAAATTCTGGAATGAAAGTGATGCTGTGTGTGTTGTGGGGTGGGTTCAGCTGGGGTTACTTAATGAGGGGGAAAAGACTATTTTGTCCCTCTCCTTAGCTCCTCACTTAACTAGTCCTAATATAACTATTTTACCATAACTAACTTATTTAGCAATTTGTAACAACCATGCACACACACAATAAATCACTTATGTCACACATTTCTTAATAATAGAATAATTCACTTCCTCATAATAATTGAGTTATGCTAAGTATTAATTAACCTCTTCTTTGTAATTTTGGGCACTCCATCTTTGTGTCCCGATTTTCCACATTCGTGGCAAGTTGGTGGATTTGAGAGGTTTTCCTTGCTTGAGCCTCTTTTGGTTGGAGAATTCTTTTTGAGAGATCTTTCCCTTCTCATGAACTTTTTGAATTTACTAACCATTAGTTCCATTTTCTCCTCGTCTTCATCTTCATCTTCCGAATCATCACTATCGTCTGATGAGCTTGAACTGGAAGCTTTGAGAGCTAAGTTTTTGTTCTTCTTGTCTTTTCTTTCATGCTCTGCTAGGCGAGTGAGCTCTAACTCATGCTCTAGTAGTTTCCCAAACAGGGTGGCGAGAGTCATGGTAGTCAAGTTTCTTGACTCAGTTATTGCAGTCACCTTTGGTTGCCATTCTCTGTTTAGGCATCTCAGCACTTTGTTGATCAAGTCTTCGGGAGGAAATGATTTTCCTAATGAACCCAATTTGTTCACTATGTGAGTGAACCTTTTCTGCATCTCTCATATTGTTTCACCTGTATTAATTCTAAACAATTCGTACTCTCTGGTAAGAGTATTTGTTCTTGCCCTTTTCACTTCACTTGTACCCTCATGAGTAACTTGGAGATTATCCTACATTTCTTGGGCAGTTTTACAGTTTGAAACTCGAAAAAATTCATCAGCACTCAAAGCAGAAGTAATAATACTTTTAGCACGTAAATTAAGTTGCACTTTTCTTTTCTCATCATCAGACCATTCATTTCTACTTTTTATTGTAAGAATAGCATCTACTATGTGTATGGGGACGAAAGGTCCTTTTTCCACAGCATCCCAAACATCTAAGTCTACCCCTTCAATAAAAATTCTCATTCTTTCTTTCCAATAAGCATAGTCTTCTCCGTTAAATCCCGGAGGACGGAAAAGAGATGCACCCTCTTGCGTAGACCAACCTGAAGCCATTTCTCTTGAAGCTGCTAGGCCCTTTATACAAGAGTCTAGCTCTGATACCACTTGTTACCAAGTGGCTTCAGTGTCAAGAGGGGGGGTGAATTGAGATTTAAAACTTTTCAGATCTTTCGAAAACGTTTTTCCCCTTTTCAATGACTTAGATCAATTTTCGCGCAGGTTAAGTGGAAGCGAAGGAATTAGAATATAAAGCAGTAAAGCGGTATAACAGTAAAGCAGGAAAGCAGTAAAGCACACAGATTTATCCTGGTTCGGTCACCTCCTAGTGACCAACGTCCAGTCCTCACACCCTTGTGAGATTTTCCACTAACCAAAGCAACAAGGCTTACAGGTGCCTTGGGAAACCTTTACAGACTCAGGCACTCTCCTCCTAGGATACCCCACCTATGGAGAGCCCTCAAATCTAATATAACAATAACAAGAGATACCCCACCCCTGTTACAATCAGCTGCCCCAGAAAGATACCCCACTTTCTAGTACAAACAGCTACCCTAGAGAGATACCCCACTCCCTAGTACAAACCACAAACAATTAAATAATAAACAATTGTAAAGACAGAAATACCTCTAATGAAGGCAGATATTACAACTTGAAGAATGCAACCCCAACTAACTCTTAGCAACAGATCAGCTCAGACGGACCAACGGTGCGTGACGAGCAAAAGTAAAAGCGTGAAGAGTTTTTCTCAAAAAGTTTTCTGATTCGTGAAATGGGTTGTGTAAAAATGAACGTAATGCAGTGCCTATTTATAGGCTATGAAAAAATCAAGTTTACGTTAAAAATAGTGTAGGAATCGATTCTTTGTTGAAAGCATTTGATCTAGGAATCGATTCATTTAAGTGAGGAATCGATTTTGATTTGTTTGAAAAATAGGGACAATCGATTCTTGAGGACCATGGATAGCTAGGAATCGATTCTGTACTTAGTGAAAATTTGTATGAATCGATTCTTAGCTTGCCTGAGACATGTAGGAATCGATTCTCAGTTAAGTGCAAAAGAGTGGGAATCGATTCTTCCTTTAAAAATGTTTGGCTCAGAAATCGATTTTTGTACTGAAAGATACATGAAGTGAAAATCGATTCTTCCTTTTCTGATTGGCCTGAAAATCGATTTTGATGAGTGTATATGCAAGATGAAATCGATTTTTATGTTTTAAAGATGATAAGTATGTTTACGTAAGTATGCATGCATCTTTGAAAAACTTGTGAGTGTGTGAGACTTTGACATACGAGCTGACCTTTGAAAGAGCTTACACTTTTTCCTAAGACACACCCAAACCCTAAGGACTACCCTTATATTTAAGGACTACCCTTAAACTTGAATCTTCAATCCTTGAGCTTGATTGTCTTGGATTGTGACTTTGATGTTTAGTCACTTTTATTAACTTTGACCATCAACTTTGGCTTTGGCCTTTTTACTATTATCAACTTTAACTTTTGTCTTTTTCATCATCAAAACCTCTTAACCACTTGATCATCAAAACTTAGCCTGCAACACAAGATATCTACAGTTGCTTGAGGGACTCACTGAGATTTCTTAATCTCACCCTTCATTATATTGTAGATTTACAGATAAGCTGGTAAAGTCTTGATGGTTGAAGATGATGCTAAGGAGCTTTTATTGACTACATTTGTTGTTTTTTACGACTTTAAAGATTGATGTATTGTATTATGTCCCTTGTTGGGTTATTGATTAGGTACTTTTGTATTTGAACTGTTAAAGCCAAAATGTGTATTAATGATAGTATGATATTATGACTAAGTTGTAGGCACTTTACAATTTCGATCTTTATGTATTAATGACTCTTGGTGTCCTTAAATATAAATTAGTTTAAGGTGTGAGGTATTCTCTATTACCATAATTTTTGTCGAGTCATTTTGGGAATTAAATTTCCGTTTGTTGTATCCAAATTGTGTTGTGTATTCTCTGATGGATTGAAGTGAACAAAATTTTGGATTTTATTGACGAATAAAATTTAGGACGTTACACTATGCATGACGTATATCAAAAAAGAAAATAGTTATCCACGGTAATTTGGATATTGATTATCTTTTTATGTAAAATGCTCACTCCCTTTATTATATACACTTTTGTCATATAAAATACAAAATGATTTTTCTTTTAAATCTTTTTTTCTTCGAGAAGCAATGATTCATTGATTAGAGCATTAGGGATGCTCAAAACCACAAATACAAGAACTTAGAAATTCTCAATACAAGTCAAAGCATTGTTCTATCAAAGAGGCGAAGACAAGCTAGAATCTCTACCCACACCAGAAATAAACTAACACCATGACAAAAACTTAATACGAGCGACAATCGAATCAATCTTGGCCTTCTTCCCTCTAAAGAAAATTCCATTCCGAGCAAGCCAAAGACACCAACAAATTGTCAACCAGAGTAAGTATTTAACCTTCTTGGATTTATTCCCCAAACATAACTCTCCAAAATGAATATAGTGTTGATATAAGGTAAGAGACATAGGCAGCTGGACATCAAGTCATCGCTCTATCTCCATCCAAACCTTTCTCGAAAAATCACAATCAAGGAAGAGATGATGGAGATCCTCATTGTGATTGTTACAAATATCGCACAGGCCCCCCTCCTCTAAACGAATAACCTGTCTGCTTCTAAGTAGCTCACGCACTGGTAGAGCGTTTAAAAATAATCTCCAACCAAAGATCAAGATTTTTGAAGGAACTGTTGTTTGCCATAACGCTTTGAAGTTTGCACTATCACTGTTAGTGTTCACAATAGAAACCGAATTAGCTGACAACAAAAAACGATAACAAGATCTCACTGAATAACGATGGGAAGGCTCCAGTAACCAACTCCAGCGATCTGTTCTGTCTCTATTTAACTGCACGTCTCTCAGAATGTCAAATAGCGTTGATCCATCCTCGCTAAGAAACTGCAAATCGAATCCAAAAGCTGTAAAATTCCAACGGTGGGAGCTCTGGTTCCATACACCTAGATAAGCAATGTAAGCATTTTTGTTGCTACAACCTGCAAAAATGTTAGAAAAATCCATCTTCAATGGGCGCTGCCCAATCCAATGGTGATTCCAAAAATTCACGCCTTGACCATCGCCCAGCCCTCTCCTAACATTCGCTTCGAACCACCCTCCCGAAAGTCTATCTTCACCCACACTCCGAAGATCACGCCACCACAGAAAATAATTCGCTCTTCTATTTAACGGTCTATTTTCCGAAAAGAAAAATAGATTTCAAGTCACCATAGCGATGAGAGAGTAAATCCCACCAAGGGGCATCTTCTTCCGACAATATCCGCCACTTCCACTTGGCCAATAAAGCAACATTAAATAGCTCAATATTTTTTACACCTAGACCTTATTCCTCCTTAGGCTTGCAAATTTTATCCCATGCCATCCAATACATGCCTCTATCAACTTCGTTTATACCCCAAAAGACATCACCACCTTAGACCCACCCACACCACCCTCAAAGCCATAACCTTTGCCTTACCCCATCTCCAAAAAAAACATCTTCAAAACAACCACCACCTCAGTCATCTCCAAAGAAAAAGCCACCACAACCTCCACAGAAACCAACACCACCACCAGCCATCCCTCCATTAGAGAAGTCAGTATCGAAGAAAGAACAAGCTGATGCTGAAGTACCCAGTGTCAAGGCATCAGTTAAAGGAAGCAGTGCTTCAACTCCTGGCGTAAGGAACTTTTGACTTATACTCAGCTTCTGCATCTCACTTTGGACACTGATCCAATGAGAGCTTAAAGTGATTTGCCAATGGAGTACTCGCAGCCTTCGAATTGCGCATGTCAAATCTGTCTAGCACTTTTTCAACATAGCTTTTCTGAGAGAGCCATAATTATCTAGCACTCCTATCCCTGTAAATTTCCATCCCAAGAATCTTCTTAGCAGCACCTAAGTATTTCATATCAAACTCTTTCCCAACATGATTTTCAGTTCATTTACGTCATGTAAATGATTAGCAGCAATCAACATATCATCCACATATAGTAACAAGAAAATAAAAGAACCATAACCAAGGCTCCTAACATAAACACAAAAATCATACTCGCACCTTTTGTAGCCAATCTGAAGCATGTATGAATCAAAGCGCTTGTACCATTGTCTTGGAGACTGCTTTAGACCATACAGAGACCTCTTCAATTTACAAACGAGTCTGCCCCGTCCAGTATCACTGAAACCCTCTGGCTGCTCCATGTAAATTTGCTCCTCTAGATTACCATGGAGGAAAGCTGTCTTCACATCCATCTGCTCTAAATGCAAGTCTCGGCTGGCTACCAAGGCTAACACTGCCCTGATAGAGGTATGTCTGACAACCGGAGAGAAAATCTCATCGTAGTCAATCCCCTTCTGTTGTGAGTACCCCTTTGCGACAAGACGAGCCTTGAACTTTTCCCCTTCTTTTTCTGTTACGGCTGGTTTTCTCTTGTACACCCAATTGCAACTGATAGCCCTTTTTCCTTTTGGAAGCTGAACAAGATCCCATGTCTCATTTTTCTTCAAGGACTCTATCTACTCCACCATAGCACCCATCCACTTATCTTTCTCCTTGCTAGCTATAGCCTCTCGAAAAGTGGACGGATCTCCAGAACTAGTAAGAAGTTCATAAGCTACCAAGTCTTCAGACCCATATCTATCTGGTGGCTTGATCTGACGGCGCTCTCTATCGCGTACTAGAGAGTAATCATGTACTCCACCTGAATCTTTGGTTCCATGTTCAATTTCAGTATCAGGGTCTGGTTCGGCTTGTGGTTTAGGTGTCGACCGCATATTGCTCGCTGGTGACGACTCAATAGGCACTTGAATCACCTTATTGTTGGAAGTTTCCCCTTCAGATGCTGACACATCTGTTGCAACTGACTGCTTCAACATGGACTGCTCATCAAGCACAACATCTCTACTGAGTACCATCTTCTTTGAAACTAGATCCCATAATTTGAACCCCATTACACCTTTTGAGTAACCGACGAAGACACACTCCTTTGACTTTGGATCAAGTTTGGATCGATCTTCCCTGGATATATGCACATATGCTGGACACCCGAAAATCTATAAGTTGTCAAGATCAATAGGATTACCTGTCCATACCTCCTCTGCAACCTTCTTGTCCAATGAAGCCCGTGGTGACCTGTTGATAAGATAACATGCCATGATAATTGCCTTTGTCCAGAAACCCTTTGATAATCCAGCATTCAACCTCAGACATCTTGCCTTTTAAGTTAGAGTCCTGTTCGTTCTTTCTGCGACACCATTCTGCTGTGGTGTCTTCCAAAATGAAAACTGCCTCTCAATATCATGTTCTGCGCGGAATTTCTAGAAGTTTGAATCAGTGTACTCAGTCCCATTATCTGACCGCAAATACGTGATTTTTCTGCCCGTTTGATTCTCTACTTCTGCCTTCCACAACTTGAACTTGTGAAATACTTCAGATTTATGCTTTAGAAAATACACCCAAACCTTGCGAGAAAAATCATCGGTAAAAGTCACAAAATACCTGGCACCACCCATGGAGGGCTCTTTGTTAGGCCCCCACACATCAGAATGCACATAGTCCAGGCTTCCCTTTGTTTTGTGTTTCCTTGTCTTGAACCGAACACGACATTGTTTCCCAAGTACACAATACTTGTACAAATCCAGCTTGCAACTGCTGATAACTTTTATTTATAAGAGTTATTTATGCATTCTTAAGGTTAATTCATTGTTTATTCTCATGTAATTAGTAAGTTAGCATATGTAAATATTATGTTTTAAGTTTAGAAGGTTGCATTCCTGAGTTCTTAATATTTGGCATTTAGGTGCCCCATTTGTGTGCTTTGATTGTGTGTTCAATTGGTGCAGCATCAGTTGCCAGCACCTAAGCAGGGAATTCTACTTTTCTCTTGGGCACTTGTACTTTTAGTCACACAAAGGACAAAGGGCGCCTCAAATATAGGGTTTTCTTGGATCATGTACCGTAGAGTTATAAAAGGGAGCCTCCTTCTTCATTTATGTCATGCTAGGTCTGAAAAGGAAAGTTTAGAAATAGCTTTCCACCATTTTTACCTACGCTACCTTCCATTACCAAACTTGTGAAGATCATTGCTGCAGCTACGACAGGAGCCACAATACTTGTTGATTGTGCTACGTGGGAGCTGAACCCTCTCCTTGAGACTCTCTTCTTGGAGTGTATCTTCAGATCTTCTCACTTAGTATAATTTCTATCTTGTATTTCTTGAATATGATTGTTACAATTATGTTTGAGTTGTGTTTCTTATCTAGTTTGCTCATTATGAGATAAATAGTCATCGTTGGAATGTTGGGATCTACGTAATGAATTTCTAGTGCATTTGATGAAATGCGTTTGATGTTTTAGAATTTATCTTTTGTGAGCTTAATATTTCCATCATAAATTAGGAATGGCCATCTAACTTAAGTAAATTCGTAAATTAAGAAATGGTTTATGAATAGATCTCAAAATATAACAAGGATAGTAAGTAGTAAAGGACACTTTAATGCTTCTTGCTTAAACCCTAGACATAGGATGGCAAAATCCATGAGATGAACACTACGGGTGCGTGAGTAGCCTAGGGAGTACTTATTTAGGGTCTAGAGATAGACTCTTGTAGAGAAACCCTAGTGGAAGTGTTTCAAAAAATAGCAACTATTGCGACAACATCTATTGCTGTAGCGTTAGACGCAACACTATTGCACTAGAAAGGAGTTACTTAGTGAACACACCCTTTTACTTAATTTGTTATTTTAAAATGCTTTCAAAAACTTGTGTCTATTATTTTTACCTCACTAATTTGCTAGCCAAGTTAAGCACATTTTAGACCTCAATCCTCGGGGGAACGATATTTTCTTATCATATACTACTTGTTGGACTGTGTATACTTGCACACGATTTTCCACAACAAATTTTTGCCGTCGTTGCCGGGGATTGAAAAGTTTAGTTGTTGTTTAATTAGTTAGTAAGTTAGTGATTTTTTTGTTTTCTCACTTTTGTGTGTTGTCTCTGTTGCTATAGCATTAGCTGCTGCAGCATATGCACAGGGCTACCACACCAGAATTTCAGTTGGATCCAGAAATAGAAAGACTGTTCAGAAGGTTGAGAAGGATCAATAGCAGACCAGGGCTTATTGAGTTAGGCAGAGCTGTTGTCATGGCTTCTGTACATGATTCCCAGAGCACACCAGCTAAAGGTTCCCAACACAATGCCACTAAAATGGAAAACCCTCCAGTCAACCAATATCAGCAAGAGGTATTAAATCAAACAGTCATGGGCATGGCTAATGACAGGGACAGACCTATGAGGGATTATGCAATTTTTGACCCTATAACTATGCAAACCAGCATAGTAAGGCCTGAACTTGCCACAACACATTTTGAATTTAAGCCCATGATGTTTCAAATGCTTCAAACAGTTGGAAAATTTGGCGGTGGACCTATTGAGGATCCCCATCTGCATTTAAAACAATTTGTAGAAGTTTGTAGTAATTCCATACTCCCTGGTGTTTCTGATGATGCTTTTAAACTCAAGTTATTTCCATATTCCTTGAAGGATAGAGCCAAGGTGATAAGTCTATTTTTAGAGTCTTTTTATTAGTTATTTTGCTTAAGTTTATTTGGTATTTTAAATATATTTTTGAGCTATTTTACTACAAATGTTTACTTTTTATTTTCAGGTGTTATTTTGAAGCAAAAGAGAAAATATGAGGAAAAATGAAGAAACAAAGAAAATATTTGAGGAGGAACAATTTTTAAGACCGCTTGGCACTCAATAGGGCGCCAAGGGCGCCAAGCAGCAAAACTGGTGCAGCACAGGGCGCCAAGCAGCAAAAACTGGCGCAGAGCCTGCGCACGACCTTGGCACATAGGCGCACGACCCTGGCACATAGGCGCACGACCCATGCTTGCCAACAACGCAGAACAGCTGTTGCCAGCACAAGGCGCACGACCCAGGCTCCATAGGCGCACGACCCTGGTGCAAAACTGGCGCAGAGCAGCCAAAATTGACTGGCCAGGGCGCACGACCCAGGCACATGGGCGCACGACCCTGGCGCCAGACAAGTCACTTTTGGCTGCACCCACTTGCTGATGGCTATCTTTGCCAACTTGATTTGCCACTTTTTTTTGGACCATTTTGCCCCTCCACTCAAGTGCCTTGGCCCTCATATTTTCCTATAAATAGGACCTTGATCCTCACTTGTAACAAAGCTTGAATTTTGTTAGAAAATCAATGACAAGGTTTCCTCTAAAAAAGGAGACATTAGTTATATTCGCTGCCTTGTCTTTGAAATACAAAACTCTTATAATTTGTTGAAAAGTCTAAAGAATTATTTTGGTTCCTCATTGTTGTGATGAAACTATAAACCTGAGATTACTTTTATTTCTAAATTTTACATCTCCTAAAACCATTTCTCTTCAGTTAATCAACTTTGAAAAATTAAATTGGTAATCACTTAGGCTCTCCCTGTGGACCGATACTCTTTTATTACGCGATACGACTCGTGCACTTGCGAGGCTATCAAGTTTTTGGCGCCGTTGCCGGGGAGGCAGTGATATTAATTAAGTTTTTCGAAACCGGTTAGACTAAAGTTTTATTTTCTTTATTTTTACTTTTTCTTCTCTTGTCCCTCGAATGCGAAGAACCAGAAGTTTCGGTGAAACTGTTCAACAAATTCCCGAAATCGAAAGGTTCTTACATAGAAGGAGGAGTGAAATTCCCGATAACCAAATGGCGGCTAATGAAAATCGTGCTCTCAAAGAGTACGCAACACCTTCAGCGGAACCATCGGCTGTCATTGTACATCCAAATGTGGAAGCAAATAATTTTGAACTCAAATCATCTCTGCTTTCAATGGTTCAACAAAACCAATTTTCTGGTTCTCCCACGGAGGACCCAAATCTTCATATTTCAATTTTTCTGGAATACTGTGGAACTCTCAAATTAAACGGGGTACCTCAAGATGCCATAAGACTAAAGCTCTTCCCTTTTTCATAAAGGGATAGAGCAAGAGCATGGCTACATTCTTTGCCTTCGGAATCCATTACCAGCTGGGGCCAATTAAAACAAGCCTTTCTTACTAGGTTCTTTCCCCCAAGTAAAACAGCTCAAATGAGAAGTCAAATTACTCGATTTTCTCAAAACGACGGGGAATCTCTTTATGATGCTTGGGAACGTTTCAAAGAAATGTTAAGGCTATGCCCCCATCATGGACTAGAGAAATGGCTCATTGTTCACACTTTTTATAATGGATTACAATATGCAACAAGGATGACTGTTGATGCAGCTGCAGGTGTAACACCCCCTTTCTAATTTATAATTAAATAACAAAGATCAGAGTCACCTCAGAAGGGTGCTACATTCTTCACCAAATAAAAACTCCAAATCGGTTAAAAATAAAATCCTCAAGGCAAATGTAAGCAATCTCTAAGCAGCGGATTCACAAAGTTATTTAACACCTCCAAAATAAATAGGACATTAAGTTCAACTTCAAAATTAAATGGGCATTAAGCCAAAATTCCAAAATAGATAATAACAGTCTGCAAAACGAAACTAAATCCCGCCCCAGTGTTACACATCAGAGCTGACTCGGACTCGACGAGAAGGAAACTACGCCTCTACGAGCGCTAACGATCACCTGCAGCATTGCCACATAAGAGCAACATTCCAAGCAGAAGGGGTGAGCTTAACAGGAAATAATAAGTATATGATGACAATGTACAAGTAGCAGGCACAACACGTCATGCATCACACATCACAGCAACACATAGGATATAATTTCCAGCAAACGAAACACCAAACTCGTTACTTGTATCACAATGTCATACGAAGCTCCACCCTCATATCAACGAGTACACCCAAACACAAAAAACGCATTATGCGTACACACATATATATATGCAGACTATGCGACTATGCAACCCCTCGGGGCATATGCATGCGGTACCGATCTCAACACGTAAAATGGCCACGACGGGCAAGAGGCCGAAGCCTATACCACCAAAAATAATCTCAAAGAGGCCTAAGCCTATACCACCAAAAATATGCATATGAAAATGCGACTCATACTCATGACTCAATTGCACAACTCAAAGTATTTAATTAATAAATACTATACCACCGTGTCTCATTATAAATCATTACACAAAATACCACGTGTTGTAGCATCACAGCTACCTCGTAATTCTCAATTATACAAACTCGAAGAATTTACTTACTAAATACTACAACCCCATATCTCATTATAACCACTTCATAAAATTTATCACATTAAGGAGCAACACTTTTAAAAAAAAAAGGATATCCACATTTACTTACTCTTATCGCATAGAGGCTTTGCCCATAACACATTTAGGAATACAACACAACACAATAAATGAACACAACACATTAAACGAAAAATTTAGGAACACAACATATAGAAACTTTACGCACTCAATTTATTTTCAAAAGTCAGCAACATATTCTAGTATAAACGACACTAGTATTTTCAAAAAGGAATAGCAACATGCCACATTTTCTTACTCCTACTTTCCACATAACGGCGACTTGAAAAATATAGAAAACGGTACATCTTTTTATTTATAAAAACCGCGTTAGACCATACCCCTTTTAGTTATAAAAACAGCAGCATTTTAAGTCACAAACAGCAGCATTTTAAGTCACAAACAGTAGCACTTAATGTCACAAACAGCAGCACTTTAAGTCACAAAACAGCAGTACTTTATATCACAAACAGCAGCACTTTAAGTCACAAAACAGCAGCACTTTATATCACAAACAGCAGCACTTAATGTCACAAACAGCAGCACTTTAAGTCACAAAACAGCAGCACTTTATATCACAAACAGCAGCACTTTAAGTCACAAAACAGCAGCACTTTATATCCTAGACAGCAGAACAGCAACAGCATGCATTTTCTTGACAGCAACAGCATGCATTTTTCTTGACAGCAACAGCATGCATTTTTCTCTTATAAAAACAGCAACACAACATTTATAAAGTAGCAACTTTGTTTACTTTGAAAACAACCGCACCCACAATTTGTCAAGTCGATAACACATATATTCGCACATATATTCAATTCCATTCAATAACACATATAGTCAATAACATATCAATTTTGACATCAAACTCATATTCAACTCCTAAACTCAATTCAATTTCAATTCCACTCATAATCAACTCATAAACTCAATTCAATTTCACAAAAACCCTAACTACCCATAAACCCATCATAAACCCATTATCAACGTTAAACCCACCCTTACCTCAAATACGTGAGCTCCGGAACGTGATGAAGAAACCCCAAACGAAACTTCCGCAACACACGAATCGGCCCTCGAAGACTAGCGAGCCTCTTCTCCGTTTTCTTCTTCTCCTTCGCGTTCCTTCTTCTTCTCTCCACTTCGGTTTTCTGCTCTCTTTCTCACGGTCGAACTGCTCCCTCTCTCTCGGTCTCCAACTCTCTCTCTCTCACGGCGCCGTTCTTTCTTCCTCTCGCGTTCTCCCTCTCGCTCGGACCCTCTCTCTCTCGCTGATTTTTTTTTGTTCTGTTTCACGGGTTCTCTCCTTCTCACTGATTCTCTCTTTTATTTCAATTCCATTTCTTTTCTTTCATTAGCCTTAGGCCCATTCCTATTTGCACCCCTACCCAATTACTTCCACACACCCTCTTTTAATTAATTACTAAACTCTACTCTCTTCTTTAATTAACACACCAACTCTTAATTAATTAATTAATTACCCTATTATTGTTTTAACACAATCCACCAAACACTACTTAATTAATTAATTAAATACACACTTGAATTATTTTTGGGGCGTTACAACTCTCCCCCACTTAAAATATTTTCGCCCTCGAAAATCTAACCTATACGAATATAGTAATGCTCTACCCAGTTCATACTCAAAGGTTACCTCTAATCCATCCCATCAGCAAACAAACAAAATTCACAATAAGGTCTTCGTCGAAAACCAACAAGAGACACGAAAAACACATGAGGTAACACATTACAGTCATACACATAATACAATACTTAAACATTCACCGCATACGACAGTAACAAAACATTAAGTAGCATCGGTATTAACAATGAATTCTAACGGAGCACTCTTAACAAGACACGTACCTCTAATGCTACCATCATTCCTCCGTAGACTCAGCACCTACCAACGCAAACACCTTTCCATAAGACCTTTCTTTCTTTGGTTTCGGACACTGGGTACTGATGTGTCCTCCGTCACCGCAGTTGAAACAGAGCGCA
Source organism: Astragalus membranaceus (assembly GCA_039519185.1). Classification (NCBI taxonomy): domain Eukaryota; kingdom Viridiplantae; phylum Streptophyta; class Magnoliopsida; order Fabales; family Fabaceae; genus Astragalus; species Astragalus membranaceus. Next base: position 118,414,323 of record CM076848.1, on the reverse strand, counting down.
TCCTTACGATCACAGTTAGTTGCCATATGGCCCTCTCTCCCACACTTGTAGCATCTCTTCACACCACCCGGACAATCTGGGCGCTTATGACCAACTTTCCCACAATTGTAACATACCACACTAGCAGCAGCATCTCCCCCACTTGGTCTCTTGCCCTCCACAGTTCTCTGATTACCTCCACCCGTTGGAACCTCATACGGCTTCCCGCGACTCGGTAAACTCTTCTGCTTTTCTCTCATAACTCTAGAATGGGCGTTACTGTCTTCCTCGAAGATTCTGCAACTGTCGATTAAGTCAGCAAATACCCGAATCTTCTGATACCCAATAGCTTTCTTGATATCAGCCCTCAGTCCATTCTCAAACTTAATGCATTTTGAGAACTCAGAATCGGCATTAGCATAGGGAGGATAAAACTTAGCCAATTCAGTGAATTTGGCCGCATATTCTGGCACCGACATATTTCCCTGCTTCAGCTCAAGGAACTCTATTTCTTTCTTCCCTTTCACGTCCTCTGGATAGTACTTCCGTAGGAACTCTCTACGGAAGACAATCCAAGTTATCCCCTCACGCGCAGCCTCCAACCTCTGCATAGTTGCCAACCACCAGTCGTCTGCCTCACTTTTCAGCATGTGAGTACCGTATCTAACTTTCTGTGCTTCAGTACAATTCATGACTCGGAAAATTCTCTCCATCTCTTTCAGCCACTCCAAAGCACCATCAGGGTTATACTTACCCTCAAAGGTAGGAGGGTTCTCCCTCTGAAACGTCGCCAAATTGCGCGACTCAGCATCACCAGTGCCTTGCTGATTTCCCACAGCCTGGGCCACTGCTTCCAAGGCAGCAGCGAGTGCAGCATCATTTCTTCCAACCATATCAACCTAACACTGAAACATCGCAACACCAATCAGAAATGAGTACTAAGACTCGAGACACAACAAGACTCGACACTAGACAACTCGGCCGGACGGACCGACCATGCTCTGATACCACTAATGTAACACCCCCTTTCTAATTTATAATTAAATAACAAAGATCAGAGTCACCTCAGAAGGGTGCTACATTTTTCACCAAATAAAAACTCCAAATCGGTTAAAAATAAAATCCTCAAGGCAAATGTAAGCAATCTCTAAGCAGCGGATTCACAAAGTTATTTAACACCTCCAAAATAAATAGGACATTAAGTTCAACTTCAAAATTAAATGGGCATTAAGCCAAAATTCCAAAATAGATAATAACAGTCTGCAAAACGAAACTAAATCCCGCCCCAGTGTTACACATCAGAGCTGACTCGGACTCGACGAGAAGGAAACTACGCCTCTACGAGCGCTAACGATCACCTGCAGCATTGCCACATAAGAGCAACATTCCAAGCAGAAGGGGTGAGCTTAACAGGAAATAATAAGTATATGATGACAATGTACAAGTAGCAGGCACAACACGTCATGCATCACACATCACAGCAACACATAGGATATAATTTCCAGCAAACGAAACACCAAACTCGTTACTTGTATCACAATGTCATACGAAGCTCCACCCTCATATCAACGAGTACACCCAAACACAAAAAACGCATTATGCGTACACACATATATATATGCAGACTATGCGACTATGCAACCCCTCGGGGCATATGCATGCGGTACCGATCTCAACACGTAAAATGGCCACGACGGGCAAGAGGCCGAAGCCTATACCACCAAAAATAATCTCAAAGAGGCCTAAGCCTATACCACCAAAAATATGCATATGAAAATGCGACTCATACTCATGACTCAATTGCACAACTCAAAGTATTTAATTAATAAATACTATACCACCGTGTCTCATTATAAATCATTACACAAAATACCACGTGTTGTAGCATCACAGCTACCTCGTAATTCTCAATTATACAAACTCGAAGAATTTACTTACTAAATACTACAACCCCATATCTCATTATAACCACTTCATAAAATTTATCACATTAAGGAGCAACACTTTTAAAACAAAAAGGATATCCACATTTACTTACTCTTATCGCATAGAGGCTTTGCCCATAACACATTTAGGAATACAACACAACACAATAAATGAACACAACACATTAAACGAAAAATTTAGGAACACAACATATAGAAACTTTACGCACTCAATTTATTTTCAAAAGTCAGCAACATATTCTAGTATAAACGACACTAGTATTTTCAAAAAGGAATAGCAACATGCCTCATTTTCTTACTCCTACTTTCCACATAACGGCGACTTGAAAAATATAGAAAACGGTACATCTTTTTATTTATAAAAACCGCGTTAGACCATACCCCTTTTAGTTATAAAAACAGCAGCATTTTAAGTCACAAACAGCAGCATTTTAAGTCACAAACAGTAGCACTTAATGTCACAAACAGCAGCACTTTAAGTCACAAAACAGCAGTACTTTATATCACAAACAGCAGCACTTTAAGTCACAAAACAGCAGCACTTTATATCACAAACAGCAGCACTTAATGTCACAAACAGCAGCACTTTAAGTCACAAAACAGCAGCACTTTATATCACAAACAGCAGCACTTTAAGTCACAAAACAGCAGCACTTTATATCCTAGACAGCAGAACAGCAACAGCATGCATTTTCTTGACAGCAACAGCATGCATTTTTCTTGACAGCAACAGCATGCATTTTTCTCTTATAAAAACAGCAACACAACATTTATAAAGTAGCAACTTTGTTTACTTTGAAAACAACCGCACCCACAATTTGTCAAGTCGATAACACATATATTCGCACATATATTCAATTCCATTCAATAACACATATAGTCAATAACATATCAATTTTGACATCAAACTCATATTCAACTCCTAAACTCAATTCAATTTCAATTCCACTCATAATCAACTCATAAACTCAATTCAATTTCACAAAAACCCTAACTACCCATAAACCCATCATAAACCCATTATCAACGTTAAACCCACCCTTACCTCAAATACGTGAGCTCCGGAACGTGATGAAGAAACCCCAAACGAAACTTCCGCAACACACGAATCGGCCCTCGAAGACTAGCGAGCCTCTTCTCCGTTTTCTTCTTCTCCTTCGCGTTCCTTCTTCTTCTCTCCACTTCGGTTTTCTGCTCTCTTTCTCACGGTCGAACTGCTCCCTCTCTCTCGGTCTCCAACTCTCTCTCTCTCACGGCGCCGTTCTTTCTTCCTCTCGCGTTCTCCCTCTCGCTCGGACCCTCTCTCTCTCGCTGATTTTTTTTTGTTCTGTTTCACGGGTTCTCTCCTTCTCACTGATTCTCTCTTTTATTTCAATTCCATTTCTTTTCTTTCATTAGCCTTAGGCCCATTCCTATTTGCACCCCTACCCAATTACTTCCACACACCCTCTTTTAATTAATTACTAAACTCTACTCTCTTCTTTAATTAACACACCAACTCTTAATTAATTAATTAATTACCCTATTATTGTTTTAACACAATCCACCAAACACTACTTAATTAATTAATTAAATACACACTTGAATTATTTTTGGGGCGTTACAGCAGGTGGAGCTTTGATGAACAAAAATTTTACTGAAGCTTATGCACTCATTGAAGATATGGCTCAAAACCATTATCAATGGGCAAGTGAGCGAGCCATAACAGATAAACCAGTATCATCAAAAGAGCCAGGTAAGTATGAAATATCTGCTGTTGATCATCTTGCCTCAAAAGTGGATGCACTTTTTCAAAAATTTGAAAAATTAAATGTAAGTGCCATTTCACAAACTTTTTCTCCTACTACTCCACCATGTGAATTATGTGGGGTTGTTAGCCATATTGGAGCTGAATGCCAGCTTGAGGCATTTAGTACTGGAAATGAGCATATTAACTATGCTCAAAAAGAAGATCCGTTTTCAAATACTTATAATTCTGGGTGGAGAAATCATCCAAATTTTTCTTATAAAAATCCTCCACCCAATCCAGCACCTAGACCACCTCCTGTCTTTCAAAATCAAAGCGTTTTTAACAACCCACAAAACAACCCGCAAAAGTCGAACTTGGAATTTTTTATGGAAAAATTTGTGTCATCTCAAACAAAACAAAATGAAGAATTCAAAAATCAAACTGGTTATTTGAATGACACACTTATCAAACTAGAATCAAAAATCGACTCTATTGCCGCTCATAGTGAGACGCTTGAAAATCAAATAACTCAAGTGGCAACACAGGTGGCTTCATCCTCTAAATCTTCGGGGGTATTTCCCGGACAGCCTGAACAAAATCTAAATGGCCAAATATATGCCGTCACCCTTAGAAGCGGAAAACAATTAGAGGAACCAAGAGCAAACCAAAGAAAAATTGTGAGTGAAAAACATAATTTACCATGTGAGCAAGAAGAGAACGAAAAAGAGAAAGAACCAGAAAAAGAAAAAAAGAAAGAACCAGAAAAAGAAAGAGAAGAACCAAACATCCCCCCACCACCATACGAAGCATCTCCTTTATCTTATTTTTCACCTTCCTTTGTGAAAATAACATTTGATCTGGGGGGAATTGAAAATAAGATCTTATTGCTTTTACAACTTCCATTTTACAAGCCATGGGATCCAGGAATATGTTTTCATTCTTCATGTGTCACTTGGTCTTTATGCTTCAAGCAATGGGACCCAGGAATAACTTTCCAAAGGGCAAAGGTCAAGCTAATGACCATAAACGAGCGCTGCATGGGAGGCAACCCACTGGTTTACCTATGTTTTGTTTTCCTGGAAAAAGCAGAAAAGCTACAAAATGCCAATCAATGTGAGCTTTCTTACCCCTCTCATATATTCTATTCTGATTTACATTGAGGACAATGTTTGGTCCAAGCATGGGGGGGTATTTTATTGCTTTTCTTGGGTATGTCTTTATTGCTTTGCTGAGTTTTTATCTTTTTGTACTTTGAGTTGTATCTGCTCCCTCCATCATGAAACTTTGTGAACCCTAAGCATGTTTTAGATAAGCCTTTTCTGGACAAAATTTTTTTCAAATTTTCATTAGCAATCATCTAGGTGGACTGGTTGGGAACAACAAAATTGTATCATGATTCGATTTCTACTTCTAGGGCTTTTTCACACACCCACTATTGAGATTTGTTTTCAGTTATTAATACAATTAGAAGGACTGAAAAGAAACTACTAACCTGGTTCTCTTGGTGACATTCACTGGATGCGCGGTTACTGGAGAAAAACGTCTGAGTTGGGGTATTCAAAAAAAAATAAAATAAAAATAAAAATAAAATAATAATAATAATAAAATAAAAATGCAAAACCAATTCAAAATGCAAAAATTGGTGCATTTTAAATGTCAAAATGAATGGTTAGCATATGAAATCAAAAAAAAAATGCTTGAATGCCCAACATATAAAGACCCTCCTTTGAGACCCGGTCTTAGTGAATGAAGGACCCAAGCTTAAGAATGCTGGGGAACCGGTTCTATGATGACATTGATATCCTCTCTAGAGTATTGATACTTTAAAACTGTCTCCCAATTCCACAAGAAGCCCGGATAGTAGTTCTCAAACCAAAGTGTTAGAATTGCCCCACAGTTCACTTAAGGTTTCGATATGAAAATAAATTCCCTTCAGAATTGGCCTAAAGATTTACACTGTTTTTGCTTGAGGACAAGCAAAGGTTCAAGCATAGGGGAGTTTGATAAGTCTATTTTTAGAGTCTTTTTAATAGTTATTTTTCTTAAGTTTATTTGGTATTTTAATTATAATTTTGAGCTATTTTACTACAAATGTTTACTTTTTATTTTCAGGTGTTATTTTGAAGCAAAAGAGAAAATATGAGGAAAAATGAAGAAACAAAGAAAATATTTGAGGAGGAACAATTTTTAAGACCGCTTGGCACTCAACAGGGCGCCAAGGGCGCCAAGCAGCAAAACTGGCGCAGCACAGGGCGCTAAGGGCGCCAAGCAGCAAAAAGTGGCACAGAGCCTGCGCACGACCCTGGCACATAGGCGCACGACCCATGCTTGCCAGCAACGCAGAACAGCTGTTGCCAGCACAAGGCGCACGACCCAGGTTCCATAGGCGCACGACCCTGGTGCAAAACTGGCGCAGAGCAGCCAAAATTGACTGGCCAGGGCGCACGACCCAGGCACATGGGCGCACGACCCTGGCGCCAGACAAGTCAATTTTGGCTGCACCCACTTGGGGATGGCTATCTTTGCCAACTTGATTTGCCACTTTTTTTTGGACCATTTTGCCCCTCCACTCAAGTGCCTTGGCCCTCATATTTTCCTATAAATAGGACCTTGATCCTCACTTGTAACAAAGCTTGAATTTTGTTAGAAAATCAATGACAAGGTTTCCTCTAAGATTCATGACTTCAGTTTACTCTTCATGCTTTTTATGATTCTTGCTCTTTTAAATTCTTGCTCATTTACTTTCCTTGCTATTTTCTTGCTCCTAACTTTTATTTTCTTGCTCCTAACCTTTACTTTCTTGCTATTTATATTCCTTGTTCTTTACTTTTCTTGCACTTTATATTCCTTGCAATTTATTTTCCAAGTCATTTACATTCTTGCACTTTTATTTTCCTTGCTCTTTAACTTTCCAAGTCATTTAAATTCCTTGCAATTTACTTTTCAAGCAATTTACTTTCTTGTCATTTACAATTCCGCTATTTATGATTTTGCATTTTACCGCTTTCTTTTATTTCTCGCTATTTAATTTACTTTCTTGTCATTTACAGTTTGATTAAAGAGAGAACCTGTACCCCTTCTTCTTCTTCTTCTTCTTCTTCTTCTTCTTCTTCTTCTTCTTCTTCTTCTTCTTCTTCTTCTTCTTCTTCTTCTTCTTCTTCTTCTTCTTCTTCTTCTTCTTCTTCTTCTTCTTCTTCTTCTTCTTCTTCTTCTTCTTCTTCTTCTTCTTCTTCTTCTTCTTCTTCTTCTTCTTCTTCTTCTTCTTCTTCTTCTTCTTCTTCTTCTTCTTCTTCTTCTTCTTCTTCTTCTTCTTCTTCTTCTTCTTCTTCTTCTTCTTCTTCTTCTTCTTCTTCTTCTTCTTCTTCTTCTTCTTCTTCTTCTTCTTCTTCTTCTTCTTCTTCTTCTTCTTCTTCTTCTTCTTCTTCTTCTTCCTCCTCCTTCTTCTTCTTCTGCTTCTTCTTCTTCTTCTTCTTCTTCTTCTTCTTCTTCTTCTTCTTCTTCTTCTTCTTCTTCTTCTTCTTCTTCTTCTTCTTCTTCTTCTTCTTCTTCTTCTTCTTCTTCTTCTTCTTCTTCTTCTTCTTCTTCTTCTTCTTCTTCTTCTTCTTCTTCTTCTTCTTCTTCCTCCTCCTCCTCTTCTTCTTCTTCTTCCTTCTTCTTCGTCTTCTTCTTCTTCTTCTTCTTCTTCTTCTTCTTCTTCTTCTTCTTCTTCTTCTTCTTCTTCTTCTTCTTCTTCTTCTTCCTCCTCTTCTTCTTCTTCTTCTTCTTCTTCTTCTTCTTCTTCTTCTTCTTCTTCTTCTTCTTCTTCTTCTTCTTCTTCTTCTTCCTCCTCTTCTTCTTCTTCGTCTTCTTCTTCTTCTTCTTCTTCTTCTTCTTCTTCTTCTTCTTCTTCTTCTTCACAAGAATTACTTGCATTACTGGCTAGACATTTCTGGCGGAATCAGTCAGCCAGTAAGTTTTCTGGTGGAATTATGCGATTTCTGGCGGATTTAGTCTTCCAGTAAGTTTCTGGCGGATTCCATAACATTTCTGTCGAATTTAAACAGCCAGTATATTTACTGGCGGATTGAGTAGGAATTTCTGGCGGAAATTAATTGAAAAACTAAAATAATTTTATAAATAATTATATCCGCCAGTAATTGCATTTACTGGCGGAAATTTCAGTCAGAAAATACCCTCAAAAGCTGCGCATTGACTGTCAAAAATGGCCAGTAATGCAGTTCCGCCAGTAACACGCATGTTCCGCCAGTAACGCAGTTCAGCCAGTAACAGGAAATTTCCGCCAGTAACATATCCGTCAGTAAATGCATTTACTGGCGGAAATTTCAGCCAGTAACATACCCTCAAAAGCTGTGCATTGACCATTAAAAATGGCCAGTAATGACATCCGCCAGTAACACGCAAAATTCCGCCAGTAATCACTCTCTCCACCTTTTCATCCGTGCCAGCTTTTCATCTCTCTCTCCACCTTTAATCACTCTCATCTCATTTCATTTTTTCATCTCTCATCACCACCAACCTTCATTTCTTCATTTCTTCATTTCTCATCACCTCATTTCTTCATTTCTCATCACCACCAACCTTCATTTCTCATCACCACCAAAACCTCCACAACAACAACAGCAGAGCCACCACCTTCGCACACCCTCCTTTCTCTCTCATCACCGCGGGCCACAATTCCTCTCTCTCTCTCACCACCGCTAAACCACCATGAACCACCACCACAGAACACTATCACCCTTCTTTTATACACAGCACCCTTCTTTTATTTTTAAACTCAGAACACTATCCACACCCCTCTGGTTTTAACAATACAACCCCTACAACCACACAACCACCCCAAAACCACTACCACCGGAGGGTCGCCGGAGCACCGTCGTCGCCGCCTCTGCCAGGAAGACTTTGGTTCTCACTTTGCTTCAAACAACAAGCTTTTTAAAAAATTAAATAAAAAAAACGAATTAAATATTTAAAACAACAAATTTTAAATACAAAAAAGCTTTTTAAAAATATTTTTTTAAAAAAATATATAATACATTACTGGCGGAATTTCAGCCAGTAATGACTGGCGGATTTACTGGCCGAATTTCCGCCAGTAATTACTGGCTGAAATTCGGCCAGTAAATCCGCCAGTCATTACTGGCTGAAATTCCGCCAGTAACAATTACCTGCTGCCGTTTTTCTGGCTGATTACTGGCGGACTAAATCCGCCAGTAATGTGCAATTTCTGGCCGAATTTCAGCATTACTGGGGGATTGAGTTAGCCAGTAATAACTTAAATTCTTGTCTTCTTCTTCTTCTTCTTCTTCTTCTTCTTCTTCTTCTTCTTCTTCTTCTTCTTCTTCTTCTTCTTCTTCTTCTTCTTCTTCTTCTTCTTCTTCTTCTTCTTCTTCTTCTTCTTCTTCTTCTTCTTCCTCCTCCTTGGAGCCTAACTCTATCACTACTTGGAATGAAATGGCTGAAAAGTTTATGACTACATATTTTCCACCTATCAAGAATGCCAGGATGAGAACTGAAATTACCTCTTTCAGACAAACTGATTTTGAAACACTGTTTGAAGCATGGGAAAGATTTAAAGAATTGCTAAGAAAATGTCCTCATAATGGGTTGCCAGTTGTGGTTCAAATGGAAACTTTTTACAATGGGTTGGAACCTCAGACAAGGCTTATGCTTGATGCATCTTCTGGTGGAGTTTTATTGAATGGTTCATACACTAATGCTTACAATCTTATTGAAACAATTGCTGCAAATAGTTATCAATGGCCTACAGCAAGAGTGAGTGCTCAAAAGAAAGTAGCTGGGATGCATGACGTTAGTGAAATGACTGCTTTAGCTGCTTAAGTGGCATCCCTTACCAATATGGTTAAAAACCTAAATGCACCCAGTGCTGCAGCTACAGATGCTGCAGCAACAGAAGCTAAACCAGAGGTCAAAGCAGCAGCAGCAATTGAGCAAGTTCCAGTGGGATCTACCAGTTGTGTCTACTGTGGAGGAGGTCACTTATATGAAGAATGCCCAGCCAACCCTATATCAGTCAACTATGTCAGATACAACAGAAAACATAATCCATATGCCGGTGCCTATAATCCAGGATGGAGAGATCATCCCAATTTCAAATGGAGTATAGCAGCACCTGCAGCAACTCCAGCTACACCACCTGGATTCTCTGCTCAACCCAAGGCAGCAGCAGCTCCAGCAGCTGGTAATTCTTTGGAGGCTATGCTCAAAGCTTTCATGAATGAAACCAAAATTCAATATCAAACTCAAGGGGCTGCTATCAAGAACTTGGAGAATCAAATTGGTCAAATAGCCACTGCTCTAACCCAAAGACCTAGTGAAAACATTACCTTCCACTACTGAAACTTCATCTTCAAAATGGAAAGAGGTATCAACTTGCAAGGCTATATCTTTAAGGAGTGGGAAGGATTTGGCAGGACCATCACTTGATCAAGGTGGTGGAAAGAAACAAAATGAAAAAAATGAAAAAAAATGAAAGAAATGAAAAACATGATGTACACGATGCTGCCACAACAGATGCTGCAGCATCCGACTCTGCACCAGTAACTTCACCTAAGCTTTGCCAGATCCACCCTTTCCTTAAAGATTGAAGAAGGCTCAGCAAATTTCTAGAGGTGCTAAAGCAACTTTATATCAATGTTCCTTTGGTTGAGGCCCTTCAACAAATGCCCAACTATGCAAAGTTCATGAAGGAGGTGCTAACTAAAAGAAGAAGGCTAGGGGAATTTGAAACTGTGGCAATGATAGAAGAGTGCAGTATGATCATGCAGAATAAGCTTTCAAGAAAATGGAAGGATCTTGGCAGCTTCACTATTCCCTGTTCTATTGGGGAAAACTATACTGGCCGTGCTTTATGTGATTTGGGTGCAAGTATTAACTTGACGCCCAAATCTATATTTACACAACTTGGTATTAGAATTGCTAGACCCACCACTGTTACCCTTCAGTTAGTTGATAGGTCCATTGCCTATCCTGAAGGGATAATAGAGGATGTGCTTATTAAAGTTGACAAGTTTGTGTTTCCTGCAGATTTTGTTATTCTTGATTTTGATGCAGATAAGGTGGTGACTATCATTCTAGGAAGACCATTTTTAGCCACAGGGAAAACCCTCATTGATGTGCAGAAAGGAGAGTTGACCATGAGGGTCAATGACCAAGAGATTAAATTTAATGTGATGAATGCTCTTAAGTTTCCTGAAAAGGGGACTGAAGAATGTTTATATGTAGTCTCACTTGATGCAGTTGTGAAAAAGCATTTTCACAAGCAATCAGATCACCTAATCAAGGTTCTGGAAGATTCAGTAAAAGATGAACTTGTGGAAGAGGGTGTACTGGATAATGAAGCAACTGTCAAGGAAATTTGGTCAAGAAAGTATGAGTCCTTGGAACTGGAAGACTCAAGCTTCAAGAGGAATGTTCCATCTATTGAGCAACCACCTTCACTTGAACTTAAAGAGTTACCTAAACACTTGAAGTATGCCTTTTGGGGGGAAAATGATTCTTTGCTTGTGATCATTGCTTCTGACCTCACAAAAAGTCAGGAACATGATCTCATTACTACCCTAAGAAGGCATAAGAAAACAATTGGGTGGCAAATGGCTGATATAAAGGGAATAAGTCCTACCATTTGTATGCATAGAATCATTTTTGATGAAAATTCAAAGAATGGCATTGAAGGGCAGGGGAGGCTTAATCTTATCATGAAGGAGGTTGTTAAGAAGGAGATAATCAAATGGCTTGATGTTGGTATTGTCTATCCCATTTCAGACAGTGCATGGGTAACTCCTATGCAATGTGTTCCAAAGAAGGGAGGAGTGACAGTGGTAGCTAATGAGAAAAATGAATTGATTCCTACAAGACAGGGTGGAGAATATGCATGGATTATAGAAAGCTCAACAAGGCTACAAAGAAGGACCATTTCCCTTTACCATTCATTGATCAGATGTTGGATAGGTTAGTTGGTAAGGAATTCTACTGTTTCCTTGATGATTACTCTGGTTATAATCAAATAGCCATCGTACCTGAGGATCAGCAGAAGACCACATTCACATGCCCCTATGGTACCTTTGCATTTAGAAGGATACCATTTGGGTTATGTAATGCACCAGCTACCTTTCAGAGGTGCATGATGTCAATTTTTTCTGAGTTTATTGAGAAATCAATGGAGGTATTATGGATGATTTTTCAGTCTTTGGGGAATCATTCCAACTATCTCTCAATAACTTGGAGGAAATTTTGGATAGATGTGAAGAAACCAATCTGGTGTTAAATTGGGAAAAATGTCATTTCATGGTTCAAGCATAAAATGACTCGTTAATGTTTAAGGAGCCATAAAATGTCATTCCAACTATGTTTAAGGAATCATTCTATAACTTACCTTCACGCAGTTCGGCCAATCTTTTGCCTACGTCTGCGACTACAGAGCAGCTGTAGTTCCGTCTTATTGCTTGAAATCAATCAGGGTTTCTGTGTTACAATAGGTACTTATAATAACTTAGTTAAGATTACAACAATACCCCTAAACCCTACCGTGGTGGGATGACGCCCCCCACACCCCAGCACACCCCAAACAGTTTGGGCCAAGCCCAATATGAGCCATACTCAACACTTGGCACCTTCTTTGGCCCTAGACATCTGTTTTTGTTTTCGGTATTTCGTGTGTTTATCTTTCTGTTTCCTATTTAGTTTATGTGTCATATCCTTCTCCCATAATTAGGAGTATGTTATAGTGGGGACATCAAGGTCTTTTTTTAGAGGGAGGGGATTTTAAGTTTAAGTGTTGTGTGTGATAATCAAAAGCATGAAAGTTTGTAATAAGGTATAAATAAGTGAATAAAAATTTGATGTTTAGAAAGGCTAAGCTTGGTGAGGATGTATCGCATGTTTGAAGCATAAACTTACTTAGATTTATAACTTAGTTTATTCAGGGTTATCACAGAACACTCTGGGCTTGGGAAATAAGTTAGGTAGCTAAGAATGAGGTGATGCTAGAGCTAGATTGGCTAACCAAAGATTCTGCCAATTCTAATTAAAAGGGGGTATAGCCAAGTGGTAATCTATCTATGTATATGGCTTTCCAAAAAGAAAGCAATGGTCAATGTAATAAGCCAAATGCTTAATTTAAAAACTGTGTGAAGAAGCCCTTTACTGAGTAACTAGGTCACTTCATGGATAATGTTGTGGTTTACGTAAAAAGGTAGAAGGCGAGTTAGTAAGAAAGAGAAAATAAAAGAGTGTACAGACCACAAGCAAGAAAGTATAAATTTGGCCTAGTATTATCATTATAGTCCCCCACTCTTGTGCAAAAATGTAGAGCCCACTCCCCTCTTTAAAGTCTTTTGAGGCAGAATTTAGGAAGCCATTACTTGCGAAGGCTAGGTGAACTCTTAAACTGTTTACAAATTGGACTTTGCTTAGTAGTGCACATAGGGAACCATGAAAAGCAATGTGTGTTGATGGATTGGAAATCTGGAAGTCAAGCCCTCTATGATTCATATTTGAAAACCTGATGAAGTGAAATTGTGCAAGTTTTTTGGGTTCTCTAATTTCTGTTTTTTGTCTTTGTCAAGTGTCATGAGAACAAGCAATTGTTTAAATTTAAGGGTGTGAAAACTCTTAGAAGTAAGAGTTCTTTAGCTTAAATTGTTGCATGTCTAAGAGTATTTTGTCTTAGAAAATGTTTAGAATAAATTGTTTGTTTGATCTTAAGTGTGGAAGCCTTTTTTGATCCAAAAGAACAATTAAGTGCTCACTTCTTGTGAATTAATTTGTGTTTTAAATGATGCAGTATTTCAATGTTGAATTTGGTGTCGGGTCACTAGCTTTTGGCCTCTTGAGAGAGAAAGAAGGGAACAAAATCAGCGCAAAAGTGTGTGTTGTACTACTGCATCAGAGAGTGTGTAGACATTGTGTGTACTGATACACTAGGGATCACCTCTTTTTAGGATATTTTGAGTTTTGTTGTGTTAGGAAGGGTGCCTTATACCAGGGATAACTCGGATGCTCTAAAAGGAAGTTGCTTCTCCTCATGAAGGAGGCTGGATTTCTTTTAGGATCAAGTTAGACATAACATTACCTCAAGTTTCTATTTTTCTGCCACTATTACTCTCTAAGGGAAATTCTTGAAGAACACTGCCAGAATACCATCACTTGAAGCTGAGGATACTAGAGTTGTAGCTTTTGGAAGAACCTGCTGTTAACACTCCTACTTGTACAAGTTCTAGTATAAAGCAATATTCTTTCCTTTAGCTAGTTTCTTCTTTGTTGTATTTTATGTGCCATGGCACCAATTCTGGCACCTGTTATGCATGTTATATATATTTGTTTCTTAGTATGAGCTTAACACTTTTGTAGTTGGTATGCTTGGAACATGTAACATATTTTAATGGTTTAAATGTTGAAGTATGTGTTTTGGTACTTCTCATCCTTGCGTATTAAATATTTCAATAATGCTATTCAGCCAAAAAACCTAGCCAAAATACAGCCAAAAAATACAGAATACGTATTATACAATGGAAATACGGAGGACCAGCCAAAAAACAAAAGAAATAATAATTTTTTTTTTGCTAAAACTGATTCATTCAACGCAGTCTCACTCCGCAGCTCCCTCCTCCCTTGAAGCTGTCACTCCGCAGCTCCCTCGCTCAAGCTCTCTCTCTCTCTCGCTCTCTCCTCCCTTCAAGCTCTCACCTCCGCAGCTCCCTCGCTCGCGCTCTCTCCTCCCCGCAGCTCCCTCCCTCGCGCTCTCTCTCGCGCTCTCACCCCTCCCTCGCCCTCTCTCCTCCGTCGCCCTGCTCTCCCCTTGAAGCTCTCAACGCCGTGACTCCGCACGGGCCGAAGCTTCTTCACCTCTTCTCCACTGCAACCTTAGGATTAGAATCAGGTAATTTATACTAATTTATACTGAAACGAAACCCTATTCTTGTTATCCAAAATTGGAATTTGACCATGATTATTAGATTAAACATTGTCCTTTACCAGATTGGTTTATGGCTTTGAAAAGTTGGTGAATTGGGGCAGTAATGTGGCTATCTGTAGTTGATATCCGAACAAATTGGTTTATAGCTTTGAAAAGTTGGTTAATTGAGGCAGTAATGTGGCTATCTGTAGTTGAAAAAACAGATTGGTTTATGGCTTTGAAAAGTTGGTTAATTGGGGCAGTAATGTGGCTATGTGTAGCTGATATGTTAAGAAATTTCGGTTTACATCTATAGACTATATTAAATTTAATAATAGCTATACATAATTGGATTTTATTGTGCAGTACTGCTGTGACGCCGACATCTAAAAGTTCATGGAGGGTGGTGATAGATTCGTTGAGGGTGAAAGTGTTGACGCTGAAGGTATAACAGTTGACAACCCCAACAATGACGATACATGTTGGGAGCCAACAATCGGGATGTGTTTTGCTTCATTAGATGAGGGGATATCTTATTATGGTGAGTATGCCATAAAAAAAGGATTTGGATGGAAAATTAGAACATCAGTAAAGGGAAAGGATGGGGAAATCAACTACAGAATTCTGTCATGCTCGAGAGAGGGGTCTAGCGCGCAAATGTCAAAAATTCCATGTTCATTGAAGACACTTCCGACTAGGGTGAGCAATTGTCCTGCCAAGATATGTTTCAAGTTAGAAACAGATGGAGTATGGTATATCAAAAAATTTGTAGATGAGCATTGTCACCAGTTGAGCCCCACAAAGTCAAGGTTGTTTAGGGCAAACAAGAAAATAAATCTGCATGTGAAGAGAACAATCCAAATCAACGATGAAGCGGGCGTGAGGATCAACAAAACTTTCCAATCTCTTGTTACAGATGCAGGAGGGCATGAAAATATACCATTTTGTGAAAAGGACGTGAGGAATTTTGTCAACAAGGAAAGGCGTTCAATTGGTAAAGGCGGTGATGGGAAGGCGTTGATTAGTTACTTTTATGAAATGAGGGAACAAAATTCGAATTTCTTCTATGATATTGATTTGGATGATGGTTTTCATGTCAAGAATGTCTTTTGGGCCGATGCAAGAAGTAGAGCTGCTTATGAATATTTTGGAGATGTCGTGACATTTGATACAACATATCTGACCAATAAATATGAGATGCCTTTTGCTGCGTTTGTAGGTGTGAATCACCATGGTCAATCAACATTACTTGGGTGTGGCCTACTTTCCGGTGAAGACGAAGAGTCATTTGTGTGGCTTTTTCAATCATGGCTTTCTTGCATGCTAGGAAAGTCCCCCTTGGGTATTGTCACCGACCAATGCAAGGCTATGAAAAATGCCATTGAGACAGTCTTCCCTACTACTCGCCATAGGTGGTGTTTATGGCATATCATGAAAAAAATTCCCGAAAAACTCAGTGGCTATGGTGAATATTACAAGATAAAGGCAGCAATGAAAGAAGCAGTTTATGATACTTACACAATTGTTGATTTTGAAGATAAATGGCGTTCCTTCATAGACAAATTTCAGCTTCAAGAGAATGACTGGTTAAGTGGGTTGTATAAGGAGCGACATAGATGGGCACCGACTTTGTTAAGGAAATTTTTCTGCGCGGGCATGTCAACAACACAACGCAGTGAGAGCATACATGCTTTCTTTGATGGATATATCAATTCAACAACAAGTCTTGGTCAATTTGTAAAACAATATGGCAATGCTCTAAAAAATAAAGCAGAAAAAGAATTTGCAGCTGATTTTCAATCAATAGATACAATAATTCATTGTGGGTCCACCTCCTCTATTGAAAGGCAGTTCCAACGTGATTACACACATGCAAAATTTAAGGAGGTTCAAACTGAATTTAGAGGTAAAATGAATTGTGTCCCCTCCTTGGAGTCACTGGAGGGTTGCGTTGCTACATATAATGTGTTGGAGGAGATAATAGTTGGAGATAGACCAAAAGAGCGCTACCTTAAAGTATTGTTCAATCGTGACAACTATGATGTCAACTGTGAATGCTCGTTGTTTGAGTTTAGAGGAATTTTGTGTTGCCATGTATTATGTGTTTGTGCTAAAGAGAGGGTTGAAAAAGTTCCAGAGAAGTATGTTTTGACAAGATGGAAGAAAAATATTAAAAGGAAGCATGCATATATTAAGATCAATTATGGTGTGAAGGAATTGATGCCACAGATGGATAGGTTTGAGAAATTGTGCAAGCATTTCTACGAGGTTGCTGAAGTAGCAGCGGAGTCTGAATATGCCACAAAAGCATTCCATGAACTATTGCATCAATTTAGTTCTGATTTGCCAAGTATGGATCCTACAATGGATAATATTAAAAGCAAGGTTTTGAATGATGACTCAATCCCAGACAGTCTCCCTACTTGTCACAGTCCATTGAGGGTAAAGCGTAAAGGTCGTCCTCCTGCAAACAGAAAAATATCAACAGTTGAGAAAGTTGTTAAAAAGAGAGTGAATAAGCGAACCAAGCGAGCTAATGACAAAAACAATACGGAGGTTTGTCTTGTTTTTTAACAAATTATGTATTAAGCATTAAACTCTATATCACATGCATCTTACTGTTTTTTGTATAATGTGTAGGCCGGCAATATTGGGACGGTGGGTATGGAAGTCAACACCGACATTTGTGTGGAATCAACTATTGAGGTTACTACTGGTGGAGATGTGACGGAAGCAACTACTTTGGTTCGTGTCCATTATAAGTTTTTACTTTCAGTGTAGAGTTTCCAATTTTCAATTTGTTCACGGACTAATTTGATCCGTCAGAAAATTTCGGGAGCTATTATGTACTATTGTTGAGTTTGAGTTGTAACTTGTTGTTCATAATTTCAAGACTTATCAGGAGGTCATTGGGTTGGATTCATTTATAACTCGTGGAGAGTTGTTGGATGCAAACAATGTGGTTTAGTTTGCATCAGATGATTGTGCAAACTTCATTTAGTATGTTAACTACAACGTTAAGTTTTTTCTGTATCATTTTCATCATTCAATGAAATTAGTTATTTCGCATTTGTGGATTAGTGATTTTACATATCTTCACTTTGACCTGAAGTCAAGTTTAGTTGAACTTATTTAACAATTCCTCTATACAGTCAGGAAATGTATATATAAACAATGAAGCTGGAGTCTCAGATTTTGTGCACAACAGTTGGGCTTCTCAATGTCCAACCGTTACAGAAGCAACTTATTTAAAATTAGACAATGCAACTAACAACTTTACTTCCTCTTGTCAGGCATGTTGTTTGATTGTCTGTTATTACAGTTTTTATTTATATGTTCATGTTGTTAAACAGAATAAGTGATTATTAACAGGTAGGAGGTGAGATTCCATTCATGGAACTTTTGGCAAACATGGAAACAGACTTCACAGGATTGTCACAATTGACTACAAATCTATGACTTTAGGTTGAAGGATACCTCCCTGCATATTAATGGTCATGAGTATTTTTTGTTGTAATTAAAGATATATGTATAGGGGATGGTCATGAGAAATTGTTGTTGTAATTAGACATATATGTATCTTTTGATTAGTATTGATGTAAATGTTGTAAATGACATCAGGTACTAATTTGGATACACTTTGTATAGTCAGTGTGTAAAGTTGAAGTTAACAGGTTGCTTAATGTTGTTTCACAGCCATACAATTGAGTAGGCAAGACCAATGACCAAGGTAGCCAAATAAATCACCAACTTTTTTAACACAATAGCCAACCCTCCTTAGTCGAAAACTATTATGACATATCACTGTGTCTTCATATGGGACACCAAAGAAGGGTACTCTGAACCTTGGTATGTCATATTTTCGCATAGGGGTTAGGTCATGTACTTTCAATTGAGTAGGCAAGACCAATGACCAAGGTAGCCAAATAAATCACCAACTTTTTTAACACAATAGCCAACCCTCCTTAGTCGAAAACTATTATGACATATCACTGTGTCTTCATATGGGACACGAAAGAAGGGTACTCTGAACCTTGGTATGTCATATTTTCGCATAGGGGTTAGGTCATGTACTTTCAATTGAGTAGGCAAGACCAATGACCAAGGTAGCCAAATAAATCACCAACTTTTTTAACACAATAGCCAACCCTCCTTAGTCGAAAACTATTATGACATATCACTGTGTCTTCATATGGGACACCAAAGAAGGGTACTCTGAACCTTGGTATGTCATATTTTCGCATAGGGGTTAGGTCATGTACTTTCAATTGAGTAGGCAAGACCAATGACCAAGGTAGCCAAATAAATCACCAACTTTTTTAACACAATAGCCAACCCTCCTTAGTCGAAAACTATTATGACATATCACTGTGTCTTCATATGGGACACCAAAGAAGGGTACTCTGAACCTTGGTATGTCATATTTTCGCATAGGGGTTAGGTCATGTACTTTCAATTGAGTAGGCAAGACCAATGACCAAGGTAGCCAAATAAATCACCAACTTTTTTAACACAATAGCCAACCCTCCTTAGTCGAAAACTATTATGACATATCACTGTGTCTTCATATGGGACACCAAAGAAGGGTACTCTGAACCTTGGTATGTCATATTTTCGCATAGGGGTTAGGTCATGTACTTTCAATTGAGTAGGCAAGACCAATGACCAAGGTAGCCAAATAACTCACCAACTTTTTTAACACAATAGCCAACCCTCCTTAGTCGAAAACTATTATGACATATCACTGTGTCTTCATATGGGACACCAAAGAAGGGTACTCTGAACCTTGGTATGTCATATTTTCGCATAGGGGTTAGGTCATGTACTTTCAATTGAGTAGGCAAGACCAATGACCAAGGTAGCCAAATAAATCACCAACTTTTTTAACACAATAGCCAACCCTCCTTAGTCGAAAACTATTATGACATATCACTGTGTCTTCATATGGGACACCAAAGAAGGGTACTCTGAACCTTGGTATGTCATATTTTCGCATAGGGGTTAGGTCATGTACTTTCAATTGAGTAGGCAAGACCAATGACCAAGGTAGCCAAATAACTCACCAACTTTTTTAACACAATAGCCAACCCTCCTTAGTCGAAAACTATTATGACATATCACTGTGTCTTCATATGGGACACCAAAGAAGGGTACTCTGAACCTTGGTATGTCATATTTTCGCATAGGGGTTAGGTCATGTACTTTCAATTGAGTAGGCAAGACCAATGACCAAGGTAGCCAAATAAATCACCAACTTTTTTAACACAATAGCCAACCCTCCTTAGTCGAAAACTATTATGACATATCACTGTGTCTTCATATGGGACACCAAAGAAGGGTACTCTGAACCTTGGTATGTCATATTTTCGGATAGGGGTTAGGTCATGTACTTTCAGTTGAGTAGGCAAGACCAATGACCAAGGTAGCCAAATAACTCACCAACTTTTTTAACACAATAGCCAACCCTCCTTAGTCGAAAACTATTATGACATATCACTGTGTCTTCATATGGGACACCAAAGAAGGGTACTCTGAACCTTGGTATGTCATATTTTCGCATAGGGGTTAGGTCATGTACTTTCAATTGAGTAGGCAAGACCAATGACCAAGGTAGCCAAATAAATCACCAACTTTTTTAACACAATAGCCAACCCTCCTTAGTCGAAAACTATTATGACATATCACTGTGTCTTCATATGGGACACCAAAGAAGGGTACTCTGAACCTTGGTATAATATTTAAAAAAAAAAATTAAATTCGTGAGAAAAATTAGGCACCCTCCGCAGTACCTAAATGAAACTCCTTTTTACTGAAATACCCTTCTGATTCTCTGTTTAATTCTGTGCGAATTTTACAATTAAAAAAAATAATGTAATATTTGTTAATTTATTTAATAATTAACAACAGCAAAGAAACAAATAAGGTTGTCTCTCACACGCACTCCCTCCTCCCTCGCAGTCTCTCACACGCACTCCCTCCTCCCTCGCGGTCTCTCACACGCACTCCCTCCTCCCTCGCGGTGTCTCCTCCGTCGCCCTGCTGTCCCGTTGAAGCTCTCACCGCCGTGCGCTTTTCATTCACGAAGTTAGCCTCATTTTCTCCCTCTAATCGCGCCTCTTCTCTGCTCCATTCCTCTCCGTCCTGTCTCCGCCGTGACAACGCCGTTTCGCAGGTTCTTCACCTCTTCTCCACAACCTTCTTCCACTCAGGTAATTTATAGTGATTTATTCCTTAATTTGTCCCTAATTTGACTGATTGCAAAAACCCCAATTTGTGTTGAAACGAAACCCTATGAGTAACTGGAGTAAACATTTGGCTAGACTAAACATTTGGTTCCCATTCAGCTTGGGCTTTGATATCCGTACAAATTATAGGTCTTTAAAAAAAAACAATGGATTTATTTATGTTTGCATTTTTGTACTCAGGTTCCATTTGAATCTTAATGTTATGTGTCTGTAATGCAAATGTGATTGATTGGGATATAATGTGGGACAGGTATAATGTCGGTGCGTTTGCGACACAAGTGTACAACAAACTATATAGGCAAAGTTAATCAGAATCTTACAAAATGTCAAAAGGAAAGGATTCATGGTACCCCTTTTAAATGGTTAATGTTCTTACCGGGAAAAATAAACATATCTGGAATTCTGTTGGAAGAATTATGTAGACGTTGGGACGAAAAAAGAGGGGGGTTTAGAATACAGAATAAGATAGTTGATTTTAGTCCTTTAGATGTGTGTTATGCCGTAGGACTTGGCATAGTGGGAGAAGAAGTGGTTTTTGAGGATGACATTAGTTCATATACCCTCACTTTACTTGAAGGAACAAATATGAGTACATCCGCAATTTATGAAAAACTGATGACGCTTTCCGGGGATGAGAATGTGGATGATTTTTGTAGACTGTATATACTGCTTGCAATGGAAGAGTTTTACTTCCCCAACTCATCCACTGGTATTAGTTGTAGATGCATTAAGCTATTAGACAATCTAGATGACCTTGGAACATTTAATTGGGGTCTTGCAGTGTATAATAATTTGGTGCAGAAGTTGACAAAAGTTTTGCATACTTTGGAACAATCAAATACCTCAACAATTTTGTATCTTATGGGCTGTGTGGTTGTGCTACAGGTATTTTATTGTGTTGTCATAAAATATGTCAATTCTTTTTCCTTGTATGTTATATCTTTTACCATCCAATGTATATTACTCTATAGGTGTGGGGAATTGAACATGTCTGGCCAAACAGGAAGATGAGTCCGAAAGTTAAAATGTTGTTTCCGCGTTGTTTGAAGTGGCCTGATTTTTGGCTTGATCGGAAACAAGTTTTGGCCTCATTTCAGAATAACCAGGTAATACTATTGGGAAACATATGTCAGTAACTTTGTATTTGATTTTTACATGGCAACTGTCATAAGTTGTGGCTTGACAACTCATTCTTTTCATATTGGTATATTGTTACTAGGTTTTTCAACTCTTGAATGCAACACAACAAGAGATTGAAATTGATGTTGTGAGAGAAGCATTAAAAGAGGCACCAAATGGATTTCAGAATTTGCGACAGGTGAAAATTGAATTGAAGAATCAAAATGCCCTGAATGAACAGCTAGAGGCGGAGCAGAAGCTACTTGAAGAAAGACTAGCTAAAGTTGAACGCGATTTAAGTCAGCTAAAAAGCTTACCTCAATCAGAAAGGGAAATACTTGAACGCAAAATATGTGAACTTGAACGTGAATTACAAGAAGTAAAAGAAGCAAAAGAAGCTAAACATTCACAGTGTATTGAAGAACAGTCAAGTCAACCGGCTCCCGAACCACAAAATGTTGAGCACCTAAACATTGAAAGACAGTTAGTTGATGATGACCATGATGAATCAAATATGCAGACTCGACGAAGGAAGAATCCAAGAAAGATCCAAGATAGTGCAGCAATGCGAACACCATATAAGGCTTTCCACAGGGGGAAAAAGAAGTAGGCTGTGTATTCCACGATTTGTTCTAATTAAAGATATTTATGTTTTCCAGGAGTTTTTTTGAAACCTTTAGTCCATTAGACATATATGTATTCCACGAGTTATTGTAATAGTTGTTACTACATTCTGGTTGTGGTGCATTTGAAGAGTAAACTTTTTAGTTATTATCCAAAGTTTTTATAATGAGCTTCTTTGGTATTTTATCCCAACTTTTGTTTTACTTAAACAAATGCATTTGAAGAGTTTTACTTTCCCCTGTCCCCAAAAGAATGCAAAATGTAATATCTGAATCCTGAGTTATCAAACCCATTATGAAATTGAGTATGTTCTGTATGCAGCACCTCCACAGGTTCGAACTGGGCATGCTATGGTATGAACTGGGCATGCTACTGACTTTAATGCATGTATGATATTGAATGCAATATTTATTTGTTACTTACTACATACGGAAAAATAAACTAAAACGGCCTTCGTGAGGAATACAACCATAACAGGGTAAATCCTCATGCTATTATTCGTCAGATAAGTCCCCATCTGTACAATACTCCGGGTAATTTTGTAACTCCATTTCGTCACGAATGGTTCGTGCCCAATCATGTCTTCTACATGCAGCGTGTACAAGTTGGTGCCTGTTAATTCGAATTTGCATCTGGTTATTTTCGTGCCTAACCATGTTAACTGCCTTTTCTAGAGACTCATCGTTGTCTTCAGTGACTTCAAGTGATTTTTGCTTTGGTGCCTTAATGCAGCATTGTCGTAACTCTTGTCTCATCCTTATAGACTCCTCAAGACGATATTCCCACTCTCTACGATACTCATTCATGTTTAATATTGAGTATCGGTCTTGGGGGCACAAACTATATTGAAACAAGCCTCGCTCTAACACCCATACTCGACCCATACTTTCTAGTATTTCGTGTGGTCTATATGTTGTTCCAATTAAATTTGAATAGAAGGAAAACTCGGAGTAATCCATGTCAGTTGCGTTTTTTTCCTACACAACAACTACATATTAGAATAACAACAACATAAATTATTGTATAAATCTAGAAAGTAAGGAGTTTACCAAGTCCTCTTACCTTAATTGAAGATATAACCAAATATAGCAGAAGACATCTATTATTTATACTACTTTGGGAGACACATTGACATAACCAGGTTCAGAGTACCATTATTAGGTGCCCCATGTGAAGACACAGTGATATGTCACAATGGTTTTTCGACTAAGGGGGGTTGGCTATTGTGTTAAAAAAGTTGGTGAATTGCGTGGACACCTTGGCCATTGGTCTTGGCTACTCAAATTAAAGGACATCACCTAACCCCTATGCGAATATATGACATAATCAGGTTCAGAGTACCATTATTAGGTGCCCCATGTGAAGACACAGTGATATGTCATAATGGTTTTTCGACTAAGGGGGGTTGGCTATTGTGTTAAAAAAGTTGGTGAATTGCGTGGACACCTTGGCCATTGGTCTTGGCTTCTCAAATTAAAGGACATGACCTAACCCCTATGCGAATATATGACATAATCAGGTTCAGAGTACCATTATTAGGTCCCCCATGTGAAGACACACTGATATGTCATAATGGTTTTTCGACTAAGGGGGGTTGGCTATTGTGTTAAAAAAGTTGGTGAATTGCGTGGACACCTTGGCCATTGGTCTTGGCTTCTCAAATTAAAGGACATGACCTAACCCCTATGCGAATATATGACATAATCAGGTTCAGAGTACCATTATTAGGTGCCCCATGTGAAGACACAGTGATATGTCATAATGGTTTTTAGACTAAGGGGGGTTGGCTATTGTGTAAAAAAAGTTGGTGAATTGCGTGGACACCTTGGCCATTGGTCTTGGCTACTCAAATTAAAGGACATCACCTAACCCCTATGCGAATATATGACATAATCAGGTTCAGAGTACCATTATTAGGTCCCCCATGTGAAGACAGTGATATGTCATAATGGTTTTTCGACTAAGGGGGGTTGGCTATTGTGTTAAAAAAGTTGGGGAATTGCGTGGACACCTTGGCCATTGGTCTTGGCTTCTCAAATTAAAGGACATGACCTAACCCCTATGCGAATATATGACATAATCAGGTTCAGAGTACCATTATTAGGTCCCCCATGTGAAGACACACTGATATGTCATAATGGTTTTTAGACTAAGGGGGGTTGGCTATTGTGTTAAAAAAGTTGGTGAATTGCGTGGACACCTTGGCCATTGGTCTTGGCTTCTCAAATTAAAGGACATGACCTAACCCCTATGCGAATATATGACATAATCAGGTTCAGAGTACCATTATTAGGTGCCCCATGTGAAGACACAGTGATATGTCATAATGGTTTTTAGACTAAGGGGGGTTGGCTATTGTGTAAAAAAAGTTGGTGAATTGCGTGGACACCTTGGCCATTGGTCTTGGCTACTCAAATTAAAGGACATCACCTAACCCCTATGCGAATATATGACATAATCAGGTTCAGAGTACCATTATTAGGTCCCCCATGTGAAGACAGTGATATGTCATAATGGTTTTTCGACTAAGGGGGGTTGGCTATTGTGTTAAAAAAGTTGGGGAATTGCGTGGACACCTTGGCCATTGGTCTTGGCTTCTCAAATTAAAGGACATGACCTAACCCCTATGCGAATATATGACATAATCAGGTTCAGAGTACCATTATTAGGTCCCCCATGTGAAGACACAGTGATATGTCATAATGGTTTTTCGACTAAGTGGGGTTGGCTATTGTGTTAAGAAAGTTGGTGAATTGCGTGGACACCTTGGCCATTGGTCTTGGCTTCTCAAATTAAAGGACATGACCTAACCCCTATGCGAATATATGACATAATCAGGTTCAGAGTACCATTATTAGGTCCCCCATGTGAAGACACACTGATATGTCATAATGGTTTTTAGACTAAGGGGGGTTGGCTATTGTGTTAAATATGTTGGTGAATTGCTTGGATACCTTGGCCATTGGTAATTGGTCATTGGTCATTGTTCAATGTGGTCTTATTTATATACAGAACTGGTGGTCTTCTTTGAACCCACAATATTTCTTTTATCATTTTGATCAAATTGCCTACATAATGAAAGATTATAGAGACCTATTACTTCAACTAGATTGGTGTTATGAGAACACAGATAATACACTCGCAGGAAAAAAGGCCATTAAAAAGGAATGGCGCCTCCGATTTCGAGAGTCTGTTTCTCTTCAATCAGACTTAAGAGAGTTGGAGGCACCAATTCCGGATTTAAAAGCGGCGGAGATGTGGCAAGATGCACAGCATAAATACGTTGAAATGCAGAAAGCCTTAAATCGCCTTAGGATTGAGAATAACATTATGGCAATAAGGAGAGTACGATTTGGGATGGTCCATGTATGCAAAACATTTCTACACGCCAATAGTCATCGTATGTCTCAAGCAGAGGAAGAAAACATACTTTGCGCAGATGAGTACTTATCAAATACCGATGAAGAGTGAACTTCAACGTTAAGTGTATGTCGTCGTCCCCAACGACGTTTAAACTTCCTTTGTATTTAGTTGTACTATATCATGTTGTGCTAAGAAAATATGTTTATCCCAGTCTTAAAAGTTGGTTGTTTTTAACACTGATATAGTTAATTTAAGAAAAACTGATAATTATTGTTGACAACTTTGATATAATCCATACATAAACTTTAACACTCCTACGTTCAAAGACATCTGAAAAAAAAAAGAAATGGCAAACTACAATACGTTTAGCATAGTAAACTAATTGTATGACCTTCACTGTGGTTCCCGAAACAACTCCATGATCTCTTCTACGGACCTCGTAACTGGTGGGTCAACCGAAGGAGCTAGTGTCGTGCGAATACACAACTCGATTGGCAAATCACTATAACTGTGTCTGCAGTGGTGCGAGATAATACTACGAACATGGTTACTTGTTAGTACATCATACATGGACCACATACACCTTCCTTCTCGATCATATCGAGGATAACGGTACTTCATAGTACTGATCACGTGTTGTTCGAGCCTCAATTTATGGTGAATCTTTTGCTTCAACTCCTCAAAAGTTATATTGTGTTGAAGCCTAAGTGGTTCAGGTGGGTTTGAATCAAAAGCAACAAACTTGACTCCATCCCTTGCATTAACTATTCCGCACCTGTAGTATATATAAGACAGCACTGACCCCGGCGGCCAAGGAGATAACTCATTTTGACGCTCAATATCAATACGTCTAGCAAATTTAGCACTCAACTCTATTGGACCTTTAGAGCGAAAGGACATATATTGTGCTAACATATTTTGTACGCATAAATCAGTTATAATCTCCATGCTCACATACTCAACACTCCCATAAGCTGGCTCTGGACGTCGATAGAAGATTGAACGCAATATCCTTGACTCATCTCCACCCTTCTGTTGAATTATGGTTTTCAGTTCTTCAAAGCTCATGTCATCCTTGATCCTGATGGACTTCATCTTATGACTTTCAAACTTTACTCCATTAATCAAGTCTTTATGTTCCCCATCAATATAAACAACGCCCAACTTTGTGCCAATTTGGAATTGTGTTACCTGAGAAAGGGGCATCGGTCGGTCCACTTCTGCTTGTAGGTTGCATATGATTTTCAAGTTGTGTTTGTTTGCCAAGAAATAAGTGTGTTGTGCTACTATTTATATATGTCTCAATTACTCGTGCCCTCACGTGGGACCCTAAATTAGGGGAATGGGACCCTTATTAGAGAATGCATACCCCTGTGCGAATATCTGACATAAGTTGTGTTCATAGTACCCTACATTGGTGTCCCATGTATCGACACAGTCATATGTCATAATGGTATTGAAGTAAGGAGGGTTGGCTATTGTGTTAAAAAAGTTGGTGAATTGATTGGCTACCTTGGTCATTGGTCTTGACAACTCAAATGAAAGGACATGACCTAACCCCAAGCTCACATGCTCACATATCAAGGTTTAGAGTACCATTATTTGGTGTCCCATGTATCCACACAGTCATATGTCTTAATGGTTTTCGACTAAGGAGGGTTGGCTATCGTAGCTTTGAAAATTTGGTGAATTGTTTGGCTACCTTGGTCATTGGTCATTGATCATTGTTCAATCTGTTTTAGCTTTCATTTTTTTCAGTACAGACCACACACTCATAGTAAAGTCTATAATCTTAGCTACATGGAGAATTACACATTATGCATTCATAACTTTTTAGAGACATTAATAATCAAACCGAATGCACATTATGCATTCACCAACTTTTAGAGGCAGCATTGTGCAATGCTCAGCTGGGTGAAATTTTTTACCATAACAAACGAGCCTACGTCAACAGAAGTTCAGCTGCTTAATAAAATCTCATCATTCAATATCAAATTTACGAAAACATTCAAAATCAATTGAAACCTAATCTTTGAGAAAATATAAATTACAGTTAATTAATGTACAATTCATACTTCTGCATAACAATTTATACTTCTGCCAAAATCATAATTTATATACAATTTTGCTTTCATGAAAACTTCTGCCAAAATAACAATTTATACTCTTTCCCCATTTCCACATGAGGGAAGGACCTGTCCAACCATATCAGAATTTGCTTCAACAGCTCCATAGAGGCAGTGACCATCAGGCTTTATTTCTCTGTTCCCTGTCGACTTCTTGTTGAGCTTTTTTTGTCGCGCCTCTGTTTGCCATTGCTGACTTTTGTATTCTCAGGTTCACTACTAACAGATACACCACTTCTGCTAATACATCAAATGTTCCGGAACATTCGCGTCTGCCAATACCTTTTCTTTAAATGTATTTCTTTCATCAAGTACCCATTTCAACACATACTCTCGACGAAATTTAAGTACATCGTCCTAAACAAATGTTTTTTTTTTGTTAATACGAAATCACTAAAAGTCTAACATATTCAAATACAAAATACAAAACAAATTTTCATTTACCTCCGAGTAGTAAGGCATTGTATTTTCACCATTCCACAATTCCAAGTATTTTAACACATATATTCCACAGTCATGGCTGTATCGACAAACAAGATGCATTTCAGAACATAAAAATAAAGATAATCAAAACCAACTAACAAATGAAACATTTATAGAAGAAACCAATTAAATGACTTACCAATTATGTTGTTTGGGCAAATTTTCATAATGGATCTTCACAGCATTGTCAACAACTTCCCTTTGAACAATGATACTTAGCAACTCTTCAAAACGGGAGCACTAAAAAATCACAATTATTTAAATTGTCAATTTATTTTGAAGGCCTGAAAAGTGTTAAATGAAAATGAAAAACCTGAAAATCAAAAAGTGTTATCGTAACACAATACCATTGCCAAATCAAGCAAATACCAATTCTCATCCCTTTCGTGTTCCAATGAGTCCAACACATACATCTTCCTTTCGTGTTTGTTTAGCACGTAGCACACCCAATGCCCATTAAAGACGGCTGGTGCAAAAATCTAAAAAATATATACAACTTAATTAGGTAATTTTCATAATTTTAACATGTACAACAATGGGACCCAAAGAGCTCAAAATACACGCTTACCAAATTGGAAGACCGTAAGTGATAAATGGGTTTTCCCGGGAACTTCTGATAGTGGCAATAATCTTTCAAAGTCCAACGCTTTTGGGACCCATTTTGGAACATTGGTATATCAAGAATAACTTTCTCCTACATTATAAATCACTACGCTCAGTCAAACTGTATTAACAAAATGTTCCCTAAATGAAATGCCTTAAATAAAAGAGTTTTAGATTTCCTCACAGCAAAGAATGAATTAAATACGAAACGGCTGACAACACCCGTTCTATTAATTTCTTCTTCCATCATCCAAAGCGAAGTAAATGCAAACACCTGGAAAAAATGAACACACATAAAATACTAGTTCATAAAAATAATTAAAAAATCAAATAAAATAAAATAACAACTCATATTCAATAAAGGGTGTTACTACTTACAAAGTTGTCAACCCAACTCCTGGGACTAAAGGTTGTGAGGCTAGATCTTGTAAGAATATTGCCCTTCAAGTCAACCAAAGTTCTGCATAAATTAGACGAACCATTGTCAATAAATGTACTTATTCAGAAGTCAAATTATCAAAAAGATTAACACTTACTCGTCCCGGTTTGACGTTGTCACTCGGCGGGTGCAAAATCGATACAAATCAACCAACAATTTGTTCAATTCACTCCGGTTTCCAACAATATCTTTCCTACCATCAGCTTTTGTAGCAACTTTCAATTCATCCTCAATCATTGACAGCCTCATCCCAATGTCCTTTTGTTTTTTTGATAATCTTTTCTTTTGGGATGAGCAGCCCCTTTGGACGTTTTCAATGACTTCAATGACAACTTCATTTGTACAATCTTCATCATTTAAAGGTAAATCCTCAACAACCTAATAACAAAAATATAAAATAAATCATTATAAATCACCAGCTTTTACAACAACCATAGGAAATCATTTATTAAATAACCTTTTCTAACCTTTTCGGGATCGAATATTTTTGTAACTAAACACTTGCCGGACCCTACATCAATCCAATCTAAAAGACGGGGAAAACGCGTCTTTTTTGAACTATCCCGCAATGATAGGTGGTCAACCGTCCAAATCTACATCATCACCGATTCACCATATAGTTCAATAGTCAAATTTTAATACTCAATAATAAAAACTTTAAACTAATGTAACTTTTTAGTTGTACCTGTAGTAATTCTGCACAGCCTGCAATATAGAACGAATCTTTGTTCTTCCCTTCATTTAAACGAGGAGCGACACGGTCTAGGCTAGAAACTAATACCCTATAAACTTCACCACCCCAATTGTATTTACAAAGGCTACCTAAATCATTTAATAGCCTAAATGGTAGGGTATGGACATCTGTGGTAGTTTTTGGAAAGTATAAGGTTTTGAAAGCAAGAAGAATGTACAACCTACAAAAATCCTCTACATCATTATCATCGGTCAACTCTCCCATTTTCTCAACTATGGTTGACACTGTAATCACCCCCCCATTGAACAAATCTTTGACTCTAGATTCATTCCCATCATCAACATGAACGGGCTCTCCAACAATGCGAAGCCCCAACCCAACACAAACATCTAAGGTCGTGAAGGAAATAATCCTATTCCCAACCCGGATACCATGACTGTGTATATCCCACCTATGCACTAACTCTTTAAGTAAGACACAAGAAATCTTGTTTCTTTTCTCAAGATCAATGAGGGATTTAAAAGGTGTCATTCGAAGACATTTCTTTTGTTTTGGAGTCAAAGATGCATTCATCTTCACTAAAGATTCAGTATTCACAACGTGCCTCAGTCTTCCCATGATGTACAAGGAGCTGTATACTTGAATAAATGGACAAATTTTCACAAAACAGGAAGTCTAACACTTGAAAAAATGTTGGTGAATTATACAAACGAGAAGTCTAGCACTTGAAAAACATCATGATTTCAATTTTAGAACAGACCTACATAACACAATCAAAATAAATCCTACACTTTTTGAAACATAACCAAACAATAGAGATTCCAGGAGCTGATATGAGCTACAGCAAAACCAAGCTTAAAATCTTTATTATGTTTGTCGTATAGATTAGAATAAGAAAGATAGAAAACATCAATTATGGACAAGAGGGCTCTATCTAACCCAATCTCTGGCACAATTATGAATAACATTATTGATTTACTAACATAGCTTATCAAACTGTATTTTATGCTAAAGTAATTCACTATTATTAAACCAATCAGACCAAAGAGCAGACCATAATTCATTTTTAACTAAAGTAACACAAATTATACATTACAATATACACTAAAGCATGTTAATCAAAATTGTGAAAACTTGCTTAGGGGTTACACAACTTCATCCAAGTACCTTCATTGTGCCAGAGAGTATATATGCCCAGAAGAGTTGAAAATGAATATATCACAAGTTAACATGCATGATACTTGATTTCATTTAAATGCAGCAACACCCAATCCAATAACAGCAAGTTTGAGCAGTTTTATCTATTATTGCAACTTTATCCCAAAAATAAACAAAACCTTTACCTGCTTGTGACGGATGAGATAGTGACCGTGTACAAATGTGTTTTGATGTTGAACCCTAAAGCTTGTGACGGATGCGGCCACTGCGAGATTGACGGAGATAGTGAGACATTGACTGTGGTGCGAGATTGACGGAGAAGAAGAAGAATGATTTTCAACTGTAATACAATTACGGAAAGAGCGAGAGATTGACGGAGACACTGCGAGGGGTAGAAGGAGGTTGCGGCGGAGAAGAGCTCCAAACACGGTAGACAAGACCTCCAGACGTGGCGGAGATACGCCGGCAGAGAATGACGGTGGCTGGAGTTCCTGCGGGCAAGATTAGAGGTCGAGGGAGGGAGGATAGACTGAGGGAGCGAGAGAGCTTTTTGTTTGGGGTTTAGGGTGAAATGTCTCGAGAGAGGGATTGAATTTTATTTTTTAATTTTATTTAAAAACAACCTTTGGGTCCCACCACCGTATATTTGCAGCTATCCGTACGTATTTGTATTTTTTGGCTGTATTTTGGCTAGGTTTTTTGGCTGAATAGCATTATTGTAAATATTTCCAAGCTTATTTTATCGGTGACAAAATATGAGTAGTACTTATTAAAGGATACTTTAATAATTTTTTTTTTAAAATAGACATGGAAAAAAATCCATATAGTGATCTTTCCATGCTTAATAGTCAGGATAAACTTAATAAGAGCTTATAAATAAGTGCTTTTAATGAAGCCCTGTAAAAAAGGGATTGAAAAGCACAAACATTTGCAAATGCACACAGGTGCCACAACACCTATTCTGCCACCTAAGCATTATTAAAAACTTACATGGTAAAAAGGCATTCCAACTAGTTCTCTTTCTGGATTTCCACAATCACTTTATTTTTTTCAAAATTTACTGTAAAAAATGGGTTCTACAAATTGTGATTTTCTCTTGTTTTTACTAGCAAATTTGTATTCCAAATCAAACATAGATTAGACTACAATCCATGTGGGAATGATCTCCATTTATCTTTATACTTTTTGTTCGGTTGTGTATACATGTATATTTACTATGGCACAATGGTCACGCGCATGGCGATACCATGTGTAAACTGATCCAAGGGGAAGACACTAGTGCAAAATCAAGAAAAGAATTAGACATTTAAAGTCAGGCGCTCAGATGCCTGACTTTAAACGTTGACGTGGTGGCAAACTTGTAATTAATATGAAAATCTTTATTTGACCTGCATGTTTTGAAGTCATGCGTAATTATGCTTGACTTCAAAAGTGAGAAGTTTTAACATTTAAAGACAAGCTCCTACATGGCCTGACTTCAAAAGTATTTTGGAATAAAATTAAAAATTAGATCTCATTTCTCTCGAACCCTACTCTCACTCTCAAACTCTGTCTCCCTCGATCTTTCCTCCTCGCATTTTTCTCTCGCCACCGACCTTCGCTCTGATTCTCTCATGGAACCCTCCTTCGCTCATTTCAATCGCTCATTTCAATCCCTCCTTTGTAACGCCCAAATAATTTAATTATTTATTTAATTAAATTTTTTAGGTATTTTATTAGAATGGTTATATCTAATAATTAATCAAATGATGTTTTATGCAAATTAAGGAGTGGTGCCTAGTAATTAGCTGATTAGTGGACGGGGGCCCGTGATCCACGAGCCCAAGGCTTAGGCGCATGAAGGGAGTGTTAGTTAGGGTTTTGAGCATTGCGCATATTGGAGAAGAAAAGAAAGAAAACTTGCGAAGAGGAGAAGAGAGAAAGAGAGAGGGACGGCGCGCACAAGGAGCAAGAGAAGAGAAGTCTTGTTGCGGTGGTCCTTTGGAGCTTACGTGCAAGGAGAGATCGTGTTCGGCAAAATCTAAGGTAAGGGTGGGTTCTATCCTTATAATAGGGATTATGATGGGGTTATGTAGGGGTAGGACCTATGTTGTTCTTTTGATCTTGTTGGTGTTGATTTATTGATGTTAGTATGTATGCCTAATGGTTGTAATTGGTTGATCATGGTGAAATTGGTGATTGGATGTTGTTTGGTGCGATTTGGGTTGTTGTTGGGTTGTTGGAAACGGCGCCCTGCCCCTGGGCGCCGTGGCTGTGTCCTGGTTGTTCCCTGCTGGAGGCGCCCTGCTGCTGGGCGCCAAGCCAGTGTTGCCTGTGTTGCTGATTCTGGCGCCCTAGGCGCCCAGTCATGGTGTCCCTGATTTGTTGTTGCTGGATGTGGCGCCCTATGCGCCCAGTGATGTTGTCTAGGTTGCTGGAGTTGGCGCCCTAGGCGTCCAGTGAGTTTCTGAGTTGCAGGAAATGGCGCCCTAGGCGCCCAGTGTCCCCTGCGCTTGTTGCTGGTTTAGGCGCCCTGTTGCTGGGCGCCAAGGTTGCTGTGTTGTCTGTGTTGCCAGGCGCCCTGTTGTTGGGCGCCAAGTCTGGTGTTGCCTCTGCTGTCTCAGGCGCCCTGCTGCTGGGCGCCAAGCCTGATGTTGTTGTTGCTGTCTCAGGCGCTCTGTTGCGGGGCGCCAAGTATGATGTTGCTGTTGTGGCCTCAGGCGCCCTGCTGTTGGGCGCCAAGTCTACTGTGTTGCCTGTTGGGTCAGGCGCCCTGCTGCTGGGCGCCAAGTCTGTCCCTGATGATGTGGTGCTAGGCGCCCTACTCCTGGGCGCCATTTCTGTGTTGCTGCTAGGCGCCCGGTTGCTGGGCGCCAAGTCTAATTCTGTTGCCAAGGTGTTAGGCGCTCTGCTGCTGGGCGCCAATTCTGTTGTTGCCACTGTTGTCCTAGGCGCCCTGTTGCTGGGCGCCATGTCTGATGTTGTTGCTATTGCCCAAGGCGCCCTGTTACTGGGCGCCATCTTCTGTTTCGTTGTTGCTGTCTAAGGCGCCCTGCTGCTGGGCGCCAGATCCTGTGTTGCTGGCGTTGTCTGTGGTGCCCTGTTCCTGGGCACCAGTTTCAGTGCTATTGTTGTTCCCAGTGGCGCCCTGTTGCTGGGCGCCAGTTTCTGCAATGTTGTTGCCTGCTGTGGCGCCCTGTTGCTGGGCGCCAGTTCTGTCTGTTGTTGGCGCCCTGTTGCTGGGCGCCAGTTTTGTTGTGCCTGTTTCTGCTGTTGGCGCCCTGTTGCTGGGCGCCAGTTTCTGTGGTGGTTGTTTCTGTTGTTGGCGCCCTGCTGCTGGGCGCCAGTTCCTGTCATGTTGCCGTGGTGTAAATTGGTGTCTTGGGTGTCGGTGTATGATTATTGTTATAGGTGTTGGTGTCAGTGTTGATTATTGGTGATGATATAACAAGTGATGACATAAAAGGTGATGTGCCTTTTTTTATGGGCTAAGGTGACAGGTGATGGGTCTATGACCACTTGGTGATATTGGTGATGTTATATTAATTAAACGTCTGTTGTGTGTTGATTGTCTGGTGCATTGTCCATGGTGTCGCATATATTGCATATGCATTATTTTGGTGATGTTGGCTTCGGCCGTTGGAGCTATAGGTGATGATGGTGATGCTCATATAGGTGATGTGCCCATATTGGCTACTTTATTGGTGATGATTGGTACCACATGCATATGCCCGTTGGTGTGGGTTGCATCTCAAATAATTACTCATGATGTTAATGATGATTATTGGTGATTTATTAATTGATGTTGTTGTGATGCGGTTTATATAGTGTTGTACTCTAGCATATTGCTTATCATATATGCTATTATAATGTTAGATATCTCACCCCTTTTGTTTGAATGTTACCCCTATGTTGGTAACGTGCAGGTGATAGTGAGTGAAGGCAAGTCTACCTTCGCTAGTAGAGTCTGGTGTCGTCGCTCTGATACGTAGCACTCGGGGGAACGAACGCTAGACTTTATTAGTGTTTCTGTTATTTTAATTTTTGAAGTTTTATGGTGATGTATAACTATTTAATTGAACTATGATTTTATTCCGCTGCTGGTTGATATTATGATGTGCTAGGTGTTGCACTGTTTTAATGGTGACACTTAGTTATTTGGCGTGTGATGTTTGACGGTGTAAGTGTAGCATCCCTTGTGGGTGTATTGAAAATGTTTTGAAAACTCTGATTTTTGTCGAAAATTTTCCGGGTAGAAAAGGGGTGTTACATCCTTCGCTCTCGTTCTCTCATGGAATCCCAATTGCTCTCAGGTTCGATCTCTCCTTCTCAATTTCTTTTAGTAGTAAACCTACCATTCGGTCTTTTCTCTAATATAGCCTTCGTTTCTTCTTGCTTTTGGTTATCTGTAGGGGAATTCTTGATCTCTGAAGATATTGAGCAATAGATGCAAAAGTACAAGGGTTTTCTTCCTCTCATGGGTTGTCTCTTTCTCTCAGACTACTATTTTAGGGTTTTTCTTCTTTTTGTTGTTTTGTGTAAGTTTTGTTTAATTTTGGTATTGATTTTGATTTTGTTGTTGAAGTTTTGTTTAAAGGTTGAATCTTTTTCGTTGTATACCTCAAGCAACAGGTTTGTGTAAACATTGTGCTTACTTGATGTATAAATTTATGTCATTAATTTGTTTGACATGGATTACTATTTTAGTTTTTGTTTCACTCTCCTTTCTGAAATTGTAATCTACTCTTTGGATAACTATTTTAGTTTTAGCTAACTGAATTGTTTCTTTTTATTTTGGGTGGTTAATAAATGTCAATAATATATATGGTTTCTATTTGAGTTTGCTGAATACAATTTTGTGACCTTTCTTTGTCACATTCTCATCACCACAATGCTTGGAATCTACCTATGGTCCACTGTTGCAGATATTTTGAAATGGTGACCATTTTTGCTTTAGAACCGGACTTCTGAATAAGATCTTCTAGGAAATCTTCCTCTGCATATATATTGCCAAAAAGAACCTATTGTATAGAGTGACTCACTTTGCCAAAAAGATCTTCGTGTCATAATGTCATTGTATGTCTTATTTGCTTCAACGAGTTATGGAACGTAACATTAAATTGCTCCTGAAACTGAGTTATTAACATTGTATGGTGACCATTGCTTGATTGTGATGAGCTTAGATAATGAAACTGAGTTATTAACATTGTTTGGTGTCAAGAGAAAAAGTTTATTTAGAAGTCAATTTGTCAACTAGGAATGTTATCTCCTAAGTTAGTCTTTGAGGTTTTCTTGGATCAGGTTTTTGCAATTTGTTTTGCAGTTTATTTCAACCTTTCAAGTTTCCGTTTTTACTCTGCAATTTTCTAATGCTATATCATGCAGTTTATATAGACTATGGCATTAATTGCCTTCTAGGAAAATCCTATACAACTTAGCTGAGATTTTAATATGGTATTCTGTAATATTTGCTTTGCAATCTTTCTAAACTATCCAAGTTCAATTCATAACACCTTTGAAGATTTAACTTCATTTACAATATTTCTACTCATCTATTATGTTTATAATTGTGTACTAGAGAATCCCAGCTTACCATTGAAGTGAATTTTTCTCAGGAAAAGTGAATTGAGGTGCCAGCAACTATAAAAGGCAAAGTCAAAACGTAGGAAGAGCTTATGGTACTTGATATGTATTCTTATATATACATGTTTATAGTTTTTGAGCCTTTTCCCAAACATATAGATGGTTCAATGAAATTCAAGAGTGAGCCTACTTTGCGGATTTTCTTCTATATGGGGTTGGAGATCTTTCATCAATCAAATTGGTAGCCCCTTTCACCTATTAATGTTAGCTTTGGTGGTATAAATATATGTTACTTCCAAATGGATGGTTGGATACAAAAGTGAAAGAACTAAATAAGATTTGTCTTCCTCATTGAAAAATACTTTGCAAACATACTCTGCACATTTTAATTCTTGATTATGCTTTTTTATTATTGTTTCCATTATTTTGATATCTTTCATTGTAGGATATGGTTGGTGCTCTTAAGTTCTATTCTTTTATATTGTTTTGCTACATTCCTTGATTTCGATGTTATAAGTGTGTGGACCTTCCGTACCTCCTTGAAGGTATACATATTTATCTATCCATTTATACCAGTTTCAGTTTCTGTGTGATTTGAATTGGATATACACTATGATCTATCCATTTATACCAGTTTCTTCTTCTTTGTTTCTTCTTTGTTTCTCTTCGTTTCTTTGTTTGTTTCTCTGCTAGGGTTCTTAAAAATCAACACTGATCTTGATGATTTTTATCTTTCAGGTGATGATTCTTGTAGATGCGAGCTACAAGATCAATCACAAAGCTAAGAACTCAGCTTATCTTGTGTTTTCTTTCTTCGTTGTTACTGTTTGTTAGATACTTCCATTTTTGTCAGATACATTATACATATACAGAATGGGAAAATTTAT
This sequence comes from Astragalus membranaceus, assembly GCA_039519185.1. Classification (NCBI taxonomy): domain Eukaryota; kingdom Viridiplantae; phylum Streptophyta; class Magnoliopsida; order Fabales; family Fabaceae; genus Astragalus; species Astragalus membranaceus. The sequence goes on along the minus strand of CM076848.1, from coordinate 118,376,454 downwards.
TTACTTGTACAAATCATGGTATTTCAATTTCAGATGCAATGTGGCAAATGAATTTGAGGTCAAGTGAAACAATGGAATCATGACCTTATCCTGAACATCCAGAAGAACCAGATTGTTCATATTATATCAGAACTGGCCTGTGTAGATTTGGAGCAACATGTCGATTTATTCATCCTCCTAATAGGAAACTGGTATGAAATTTGCAGTGCTTTACGACTAATTGTAATTTTTAATTTGATTGGACATAATTAAATACTACAGATACCTGATAAGTTTTACTTTGAATTCTATCAGGCTATTGCTACTACACGGATGAAAGGCGAGTTTCCAGAAAGGTTAGGGCAGCCAGAATGTCAGGCATGTACTTGTTTTTCAATGACTGCATAAGGTGCATATTGCTTGTTTACATGCATGCTATGTGACATGTTCTATTTTTAAAGTGGAATTTGATAACTTTTTAAATTTTGTAACATGAACTCTTTAGAACACTTGAAACTCTGCTTTTGTATTTGATCTTGCAAATGCATTGCATTTCTCAAAATACCTAGAAGTTGATTTTCTATCCCAAGGAGAACTTGCCCAATCCGCACCTACGTACCCACAATGTATATTAGATACTTACACTTATTAGATCTTTTTTTTTTGAGATTCTACACTTATTATATCTTTAGTTTGAAAGACAAATGCAATTTCAGATTTCAGATTGAAGCTGCAAGGTATCACTACTGTTTGTCTCCCAGTAGTGTGGGATCAGGCTTGATAATATTCTCTTGAATTTTGTATGCTCCATCAACTTAGACACCATTGCTTGATTGATGTAGTCAAATACTTGCATTCATTTCTGATAGACAAATACTAAGCAATATTAATTGATTATGGAGTTCCCTGAAATCACACCAGGAAAACCTGGGTTGATCAGTGTTATAACAGTAGAAATGTGAAATTGAAACAAATTAGTGGTGAATAATTTTTGTATATAATAAGATGTTGTTATGATTGAATTTCTATTTGATCCATTTTCTGTGATCTTTTTCATTATCAAAAAGCAAGATGGAAAAGTATCATAGTAGTAACATTTTTCACTTCTGGTAAAAGCTTTTAACTTTTTTTAAGTTTTAACTAGGCAGCACCATGGGATTCACTTGCAATGTAAAATACTTCTTACTTTTACACTGTTAACATATCAAATTTAATTATTTATAATATTGTCAACTTCTTTCTAAAGAAATAAATGACTAAATGGAAAGCATGTTTGCATTTGCAGATGAGATGACGTATGTGAATCTTCAACTAAATCTCGAAAGATACACCGGTTACACGGGTCCATCTGCAAGAAGGATATGGGATGCTGTCTACTCTGAGAACTGCCGCAAATGTAAGTTTAGTTCAGAAAGCATAAGAACATCATTTAAGTAGATGGATGATACCTTTCGTGTTATCAAAATCCAATAACTTTGAATGTGAATAACTAACTCACTATGTTTCTCTCATTTATCATTAGTGGAGTTGTTCTTATCATTTATTTCTTTTGAGTGACAAACATCTCGAAAATGTACATAGAAGTATGTAAATCCCCTAAGCTATCTATATACATACTTTGTAATAAGAAAAGGTTTGTCTTTTCCCTCTCCATTTCGTTTCCACCTTTCCTTTGAACTCCACATTTCATCTTCTCACAATTTTTGTTTTTTCAGGTACAATCGCAAACTAAGAAAGGAGACAACATAAATGCATATGCTGATGCAATTCATAATTTCATATCATCTTAAGGAAGCTCCTAAAGTCAGCATACATGGCTTCAATATATGAAAATTTAAAGTATGAACTGTTTGATTTGTGTTCCTATATGTGTCTTGTTACAAATTAAGTTTCATTATGTTTGATTTCATTTGAATGTTCAGAATTTGTAAAAAGTTCACAATGGTTAATTTTTGAAAAATTCTACATTTCAGGCCTATTATTATTAGATTAAACTGTACTCCTATATGAACTTTCTTGTAAAAAAAGAAAATATATTTACTAAGAATATGCCAAAATAATTTTATCCTTTGAGGCATTTAGGTGACGGTTATGAACTTTCTGTTCTATATTCATGACATTAAGATGGATTTCCTGTAGGAGAAAAGCGAGTTCTAGATTCAGAACTTTGGCATGCTTTTGTTGGTCCTCTTGTTTCTTTGCCAGCTGTTGGAAGTCGTGTGGTCTACTTTCCACAAGGTCACAGTGAACAGGTTAGTCAGATATATTTATATCATGTTAGATAAATTAGCTAACTGTCAATTATATGTTATTTTTTTAACCATGTTATCTTTAAAAGTAATCATAAGAATGTTCAGTCACTCGACAGGAAGATGCTATTTAGTTTACTTTCATAGCTAATTACCTATGTTGTGACTTGGATTGGTTCTTTTGTCCTTTACGCTCCTTTAACAAATCTGGCTTTATATAATGCTTAACTTACTCTTTAGCATAATTTTTTAATCTTTAACTAGAACATGAACTTTTACATTTGAAAACATGTGTGTTCTTTTTACTGCATAAGCTACTTGCATGCATCATCTAAATCAGCCTTTTTTCTGCTCAGCAATATAAATGTGTAGTGATTTCTTTTATGTTTGCTTGGCGCACCTCAGGATAACAAAGGTGTTGAAGTATATGGAGCATCTTAAAAGAGTTGTTTCTTCGAAGAAGAAGAAATCTAGTAAAGAAATGGATGCCGCTGCAAGAGCTGCTGCTCAAGAAGCTGCTGCAAGGAATGCAAGGTTGCTGCTGCAAAGAAAAAAAGGAGAGCCATTACATAGATACTAAGGAAGTGAGGTATGAATATGACAATAACCTGATTATGCAGCATGTCATTAGAGTTACTAATTTAATGGTATTTATTAATGAAATATATCTTAAATTTGGTTATTCTTCAGGGTCATAATTGACACTTGGAATGTTGCTGGAAAAACTCCAAATGAGGATCTTGAGATTGATGATTGGCTTTGTTCTGAAGATCCAAGTGATAATTACATTCTTGGGTGAGTTGTTCTTCATCCAAGTGGAAAAACAGAGAGATTTTATTCACCTATGAGTGCTAGGCAAGTTATGAAAATGAACTCTGCTCATTGTGTTGCTGGTGTATTTTTTGCTGGTGTATTTTTTGAGGAGTTGTTTTGCTCTTTGATGTGTATTAGAAATTTTATTAGAATAATATATGTCTTCATACACAACTCAACACATTACGGTTATATATGTTGTTTATGATGTGTAACCTTTTGAAAACCTTGATGGGTTACGGTTATTCTAGAATAATATTAGAAATTTTACATTAATGAACTATTATCTCTCTTTTGTATTTTTTTTATAATTAAATTGAACCATATATTATCTATTTTTTATCCTTGAGCCATTATCTATTGTGCTTCAAATATTCTCCTAATAATATTATCAAGAGAACATAATTCGTATAGCCATTATCTATTGTCCTCTGTCTGGTGTTGTTCTGTTTGTTGTATATGATGAATTTAAGTAGAATGTGATGAATTTAAGTGTAGAATTATGTTTGTTGTAATTTAAGTGTAGAATGCTGGTTTTGCTGGTATATATGCAGGAAGAATGACCAAAATTCGTATAACCATGGTCTATGTTGGAGTATGAAACCAAAATTTGAAAAATAAAATAAAATACTTTTAACGTCAAGCGTATTTAAGCCTGACTTAAAATAGAAAAAAAACTTTTAAAGTCAGGCGTAAGCCTGACTTAAAAAAGGACATTTAAAGTCAGGCGCAATAATGCCTGACTTTAAAACAGACTTACGAAGTCAGGCTCAGGTGTAACATCCTGGGCCCTTTTCTTACTTAGTAGGCTACCCAGCGATGCACTCATGATCTTCTCCACCCCCCTGTGGAGTTTTTGCCTTCCGTGGGAATCGAACCATGTACCCTAGGGCTCAAGTACATGCTCAATGCATTCCCACTAGATCAATTGGTAGTGGGAATGCATTGAGCATGCACTTGAGCCCTAGGGTACATGGTTCGAATCTCACGGAAGGCAAAAACTCCACAGGGGGTGGAGAAGATCATGAGTGCATCGCTGGGTAGCCTACTAAGTAAGAAAAGGGCCCAGGATGTTACAAAAAAAGGCGCCTTTTTTTTTGTAACATCCTGGGCCCTTTTCTGACTTAGTACGCTACCCAGCAATGCACTCATGACCTTCTCTACCCCCCATGTAGAGTTTTTGCCTTCCGTGGGAATCGAACCATGTACCCTGAGGCTTAGGTATATGCTCAATGCATTCCCGCTACCAATTGGTATTTCTTTAACAAAGAAATACCTAAATATACAATTGGGTATAAATCAGAATATAAAAATTCCTGTTCAGATATACATCTTTACAAGAAACAGCGGAAACTACAAAATATAACATGATACAACTTCGAGTCATAAGACCGAATACAGAGACTACATCAGAAGAATCCACAACATCGATGGAAGATTACATCTCCAACTTCTCCTCGGGCCTGACGACTAACTGTGCCGCCTGCTGTCCTTATAACCTGTTCTCTGTAAAAACAACAAATATGGATTGGGTGAGACAACTTGTCTCAGTGAGTCCTACCGTGCCCCCTCACCAACACTCGGTTCAATATATTAAACTGTTATACATAGTTAAAATCATAACTATTTATATCAATATATATATACCTAGCCCCTTCACCGGCCGTGCAAAGCCCACAATCCCGGTAACTGAAGTGCTAATATATATATTTTAGCCTTGTCAATTATTATATAACTACAAGCTTTACCAAACGAAACATCGACCGTGCAAAGCCCACAATCTCGACGAGTCGTGAACCTATCTTAGCATAAATCGGCCGTGCAAAGCCCACAATCCCGATAACCCACGAATTGACCACGCCAAAACGTATACAGGGCCTAGGTAAGGGGTCATGACTACCCTCCCCAGTATGCTATTTGTCGGATCGTCACCCAACACGATACATATGACAATACGTATCAGTTCTCGAGAGTTAGATAATCTATATCTTTTTGATCACCAAAGGATCAATCACATAAGTCTTTTACATAATATATATCTTTATCGATCTATAACCCATTTAGATGACTTCAATAGTTAGACATCTGATGTTATAATCATTATACATTTTAACATATATGAATGTATATTCAGTCCATCCATTTAATAGGCGTACCCACACGTGTACTATCGGTTTTCAAAACCATTTGTCTTCACAAGACTTCTCAAAATCATGAATTAACCTTTTTCAAAACAGAGCATTTCAGAATTCAAATCACACCTTTAAATAGGGTTTTTAATAAGCTTCAAAACGCAACTGAAAACACTTTGATCGGACCACCGGATCAAAAGTTATAGCGAAAACAATTCCAATTAGGTTTGCTGAAAATTTACACTGCGTCGCGACGCGGACAGGGTCCGTCGTGACGCGAAGTTACACAGAACCAAAATCTTTGAAAAATTTTGACATGTTAGCGTCGCGACATCAGGCTTGACTTTAAAACATACTTACGAAGTCAGACCATAAATGCTTGACTTTAAAACAGACTTACGAAGTCAGGCCATATATGCTTGACTTTAAAACAGACTTACGAAGTCAGGCTCAGGCTCAGGCTTGAATTTAAAACAGACTGACGAAGTCAGGCAATATATGTTTGACTTTAAAACAGACTAACGAAGTCAGGCTATCGCTTGACTTTAAAACGCCTGACATACAAAGTCGACTTATTAAAAGTCAAGCTTGCGCCTGACTTTAAATTCCTTTTTCGCCTGATTTTAAATCCCTTTTTTGCACTAGTGAGAATGGCATCAATTAAGTGTCGTTATTTGACTAGAGCAACACGCGGGGAAATTTGGAGCTCTCCTTAATTAAAGGAGAATGATAATGCACTTAGTTGTATGCTGGAAATGGTAGCCGAAAACTTATTGAGTCGAGGCGTGGTTAGTTGTTAGCCAAAGATAATGGTAAATATAGACTAGGCTGAGGTTTTGCCTATATATATTCTGCTTGTAAAATCAAACACGAGTCTATTTTTAAGACATTTATCTTTCTTTTACGCTTTTAAATATGTTCTTTGTAGTTCCGTAGAATTAATCACGCAATCGCCTAACTCAATGCTCTTTAGATGGATTTTGGAACTTACTTCAGCGAGACAGGGTTCACCTATTGAAAACATTGGGGAATCTACAATATAATTGCATGAAGAAAAAGGAATCACTATAGAGAATTAATAGTGAATTCTGTAACAGCCCAGGTCCACCGCAGCGGCCACCCCGGTCCCACTGTTACCTCACGGTCTTCTCTACCCCTCTTGTAGAATTTTTGCCTTCCGTGGGAATCGAACCTTGCACCTGAGGCATAAGTGCAAGTTAAACCCCCGTCGCAGTCTCAACCCCATAGGCCCAAACCCTTTCAGTAAACAAGTTGTCCTTGAGTTAATAAATAGAGAGGAAAGGAGGGAAAACTTACTCATTTTGTATTTGGTGTTTTGGAACTTACTCATTTTGTATTTGGTGTTTTGGAACTCTCTTGGTTTTATAATGAGTTCATATGCAATGAATGTTAAATTGATCAATCATGTTTACATGTAGTGTATTAGATGAATTAGACATGATTAATGGGATTGGATTATTGTAGGAATGGATTGGAAAGCATTTGGGATGAATGAGAGACACAAAACAACAGTTTTTCATCATTGCAGAAGTATCACGGCTGGAATACCCAATTACGGGTGGCCGTAAAAATTTCTGGTCCTGGCCAAATTTCTGGCGGCAAAGCCTAACTGGCCTTTTCAGGCAACCTGTTTTGTGTTTTTCACTCATTTTCAACGATTTTCTTGACCTGTTTCAACACATATATTGAAAACATGTTTGTGCATTTTGATTCCCATTATATTATGCCTTTGAATCATTGTTGAACCTTTGAGAATACTATATATATATAGTATTATAATGTAAATGGATTAAAGAATTGTGAGAGGTGTACATAGATTAAGATTGACAAGTGTCTCAACTCTAAGACTCGTTCAGGCATCCTTTCTAAATCTAAGAAGTTGGGTCGGGTCATCTATTGATCTTTAATAGTTTCATTAGGGGTGCGTCAATGGTAATTAAATTTAATAGACTTGGTATGAGTTATGGTGAGATTTCGTTGAGGAATTCACTGATATTTTCTTAAATCTCATCCTTTCGTTATTGTGGTTTTTCAGATAAGTAGGTTGTGATTGACGACCTAGAGATTATGCTTGAGACCATTATGTTATAGTCTTGCAGCTGAAGGATTTTAATCCGACTATTTTTGTACTCTTAATGTAAATATGTAGTATTCAGGATATTCAAGAAAACCAAGTTGTAGTCTACAATATGTATCGATTAGTACTTATACGTAAATATTTTGAAATTTGGATTTTGTGACTCTTTTGATAAACTGAAATTCAGTTCAGTATTTTAAATTTTGTATTTGGTGCTCGGTCCAAATTATTTTTCTGATCTCTGTTTACCTTATTGTAGTGACCGAAAAATCCGAAAGAGGGATTCTTTGTCATTTTGAAAATAAAGCCGCCATCAATATTTATTTAATAGGAAAAACATTGAAAAAACCTTTATTTTTGGGTTCGGGAGTCGATTATGTGTGGGGAAGGTATTAGCACCCCACAACATCCTTTCAAAAAAGGTTACCTTTTAATTTAATGTGTAGAAAAAAGTTAATTCGATGAAGACACTCTAATTTACCCTTTTTATTATTTGCAAAATTGAAAATGAAGACTTAATAAAAATTTTAGTTGTTGGCGCTTGACAGGAGTGGGCCCCTGCTCCTACGTATACCCAGGTGCGATGAAGAAATCAAAGCTACGTAGTTCTTGGGTAGAAAACGTTTGTGTGTTTGGTGTTTTTTTATTTATTTTTGAAAGTGGGAGAGGTATTTGTAATGACCAAACAAGTGAAACTCAGAGTGGTCATCACTCATAGCCCATTTGAAAACTATAGTTGTTACAAACGGTCAAACAAGTTGAGCTCTGAGTGACTATTAGTAACGAACCGCTTTTTTATGTGAGTTTGGTCGTTTGAAAGGAAAATATTAGTTTGAAAGCATTACGGCGTAATAAAAAAACGCAATGGGCTATAGTTAAATAAAAAAGCAGGTGCAATTAACAATGGGGGGTGCGTTTAGCAGCCCAACCCGTTTTATTTGCGGATCTGGGTCCTGTGAGTAATGGGCTTCAGGGGGAGTGTAATAATGAAACAGATGGGTGCAAATAATAATCTGAAATTAAAAATTTAAAAAAACAAAATTAAAAAAAGAGTGCATATATAAACTAGGCAAGTGGAACCCTAATTTTCCACTCTCTTCTATTAGCGCCGCTTCTACTATCCCTCATCAGCCCTAATTTTCATTTCCTCTCCTCACCAAACTGTACCACCCTTCTCTTCTCCTCACGGCATCAACCATTTTTCTTTCCCTCACCAACCCGATCCTCTCCTCCTCTCACAAACAACAGCAACCCTAATCTTACTTTCTCTTCTCACCAGCAACCCTAATCTCCTATTTTGACAACGGCGCCGATTCAACAAAAGGGAAGAGAGAGAAACGTGAACGGGACGTAAAACAGAGTGAGAAGAGATTACGGAAGGAGAGGAGGGTTGAGGGAGAGGAAAGATTTGTGAGGGTGGTTGTTCGGTGGTTTGGAGAGGAGGGGGAAGCTCACGGTGATGAGGGAGAAGAGAGATGTTTGCGACGGTGGTGGGGGTTTGGTGCGAGGGGTGGTTACGGTGGCGGCGATGGCTATGGTGGTGGTGACGGTGGTCGTATGGCGCGAGGATGGAGAGGGTCGGTGGTGGCTGGTGGTGACTTTATGGTGACAGTTTGGGGGTTGAGTGGTAGTGGTCGTGATTACGGTGGTCCTGACGGTGGTGGTACGACAGCGACTATGGGAGGTTCACGGCCAACGGACACCGTCTATGGTGGCCGGAGTTTACAAGGTGAGTTCTACTATGTTTTTGTTTGTTTTTGGTTCTGTTCCTTTCTTCCTCTTCTCTATTCTGTTTCATTCTTCCTCTCGTGTCTGTTTCTACCTCCCTCTTCTATGCCTACTATCATCTACTGATTCTTGTGCTATTATCCTTATTGTTGTTTTTTCGTTATTTGCTTATTTTCTAAAAAAAAAAACCTAATTATTCTAACTAGCAACCATCTCAAACTAACAATTATTTACTACTAATTAACTAACAAACACTTTAAAACACTTGCTATTTTTAGAACAGGATGCTAAAAACAACGTGCATCATGACAGATAAAACATTTTTTTAAAAAAAACCTAAAGCATCTAAATATCTACATGCTCTTGTATTTTCGGATTCTATAAAAGAGAAAAAGAAAACAACCTACTCCTGTTGCTTGCTGATAATCTTGCTTAGTGCTGCCTCTTTATTGCTGCTTCTGCCGTTCCCACTTGTTTCAGAATTTTTTTTGATGCTTTGAGATTAGGGTTTCAGTGTGAAACCCTAAATTGGTTGCTCTGAATTCTCATGTGTATTTTCTCTCAGTTTTTTGTGCATCTGTGTGTCTGTGCGTGTATTGTGAGTGTGTATTATTTTGTTTATTTCAGTCACTGTCCCTAATTGTGTGCTGTTGTTTCGTATTTATAGGCAGATTGGTGTGATGGAGGTGAGGAATCAAAAGGACAGCAGCTGGCAATAGGTGGCGCAAAAGGACAGCATTACGGAAAAAACAAAAGGACAACCATTTCAATGAGCATAGGACAGTAGCTGGAAATGGAGGAAGGATAGCACTCAGGAAAAAACAAAAGGACAACCATTTCAATGAGCAAAGGACAGTAGCTGGAAATGGAGGAAGGACAGCACTAAGGAAAAAAAAACCCTAGCTAGGGCATCCAGCAACTGCACCCGTCTCCCTCTTTTGAATCTTTGTATTTTAATTTTTGTACCATTTATCTCTTTTTGCATTTTTTTTTGTTTATATGTTGTAAAAAAAGACTTGATTAAGTAATGAAGAGGGTTTTTGCTATTCAGCTCCTTCACTTATTTTTTGCACCAATAACAATAGACTAATAATAACAATAGCTACAAAATAAAATAAAACGAGCATCAAAACAATCGTTGCACGAGAGTGCTAAAGACACGCGCGTGACACAACGAGAATAAAATTTTTTGGATTTTTGATTACTCGGACAAAATTAGGGTATGACACTTATGATTAATATCTTTATTTTTAATGAAGACTAAAAATGAGGATGTTACATACATTAAATTATTATTTAGTTTATTATACATACATATATTTTGGGTTTAGAAATCTATAAGATAAATAATATTATTCTTACATCGTGTATTGCACAAGTACTATTTATTACATAACTAAACTTGTTTACTTCATGGATGAAGTTTGATCAAATCTTCTAACCCTTCTTTTATCCTCCATAACTTCGAGAGACGAACAAAGATCATAGTTGCACATAATAATACTTATACGAGGCTGTAACAAAGATGAAAATTTTAAAGAAATATTAATGAGAGACATTGTAAGTGTAGGACAAGTAAATGAATTATGTTTATATGGTAAAGTTATTATTACCTTAACCATTATTAGCAATTGATGCATTGGCACGCATTGTCGATGCACCCGTTATAACTTCCATTGACGACACACTTGTAAATTTTGCAGGGAGTACCTAAACAAAATTCCTTGCAATCATTGTTATGCTCACATTCAATGCTAGTACATATTCGAATTTCAGCTTCACCTGTCGAGAGGATCAATAGAAAAAAGAAAAGGATCAGTGTAGAAATAAGCTTGAGACTTTTAGCCATTATTTTTCACGCCTATTTCTAATAAACCCAAAATGGTTTGGTTGCTTTACAATGTAAAGAAAAGTTGTATACATTAAGTTGATCAAGTTGTATATATATCATAGCAAAAAAAGTAGTATATGTAAAATTTCATAAGGTAGACATTACCCTTTGCTAATTCTTTACCTTTATTTGATGGCTCCTTAAACATTAACGAGTCATTTTCCCCCTTAAACCTACTCAATTGCCCCTTCAAATGTGCTTTGATTATTAACACTTTTTCGCAATTGGGTAGGTTAAAGGAGCAAAAATGGCCTATTAATGTATTAAGAAGACATAACAGAAAGTTATAGAACTAGCAAAAGAGTAATGTGTAGCGTAAGAGGTGTTATATATACAATTTTTCTTTGCTATGATTTACATAGAACTTAATCAACGTCATATTAAGACTACTTTAAATCTACTATCTATCTTTTAACTACTAACTTAAATTTTCAAACTAATTTTTTTGTGTCTTAGAAAAAAAACAAGAAAACTTAATGACTATTCAAAGTACTGATAAATATTAAAAATACACGTGATAAATATTTATCACTGATACTTAAAAGAAGGAAAATAACTAACACTACTATATAAAAAAATGGAATAAATATTTGTCATTGATAATTATAATTTTTAAATACTATTGTAAATGTACTATCTATCTTCTCTTATCTACTATCTCATCTACTAATCTAGTAAAACTAAGCAACTTAACCACTAGGAAAAACTCAAAAATAACATTTTAGTGTCTTTGAAAAAATGACAATACTTAATGACGAAAATTCAAGCCAATGATCAATATTAAAAAAACCCGTTACAAATATATCTCACTGATATTTAAAAAAAAGACAAGTAACTGTCAACAATATATAAAAAAATCACGGAAAAATATTTGTTATTGATAATTATAATTTTTAAAGACTACTATAAATCTACTATAGATAGCACATTTACCGTAGTATTCAAAAATAATAATTATCAATGACAAATATTTAACCCGTGTTTTTTATATAGTAATGTCATTTATTTGTCCTTCTTTTAAGTATCAAGGACAAATATTTATAATGTGTATTTTTAATATTTATCAGTACTTTGAATAGTCAAGAACTCTTCTTGTCGTTTTTCTAAGACACAACAAAATTAGTTTGAAAATTTAAGTTAGTAATTGAAATATAGAGAGTAGATTTATAGTAGTTTTAATATTTCGTTGATTAAGTTCTATGTATATCATAGCAAAGAAAAATTGTATATATAACATTTTTTAAGCTACACATTTTACCCTTTGCTAATTCTATAACTTTATGTTACGTAAAAAAAAACTTTTTTTAAGCTACACATTACCCTTTGATAATTCTATAACTTAATTTATGTTATGTTTTCTTAATACATTAATAGGCCATTCTTGCTCGTTTAACCTACCCAATTGCGAAAAAGTGTTATTAATCAAAGCATATTTGAAGGGGCAATTGAGTAGGTTGAAGGGGAAAAAATGACTCGTTAATGTTTAAGGAGCCATCAACTAAAGGTAAAGAATTAGCTTTTACTATCTACTATATATCTTCTAGTATATTTATCACGTGTATTTTTAATATTTATCAGTACTTTGAATAGTCTTTAAGTCTTCTTGTCTTTTATTTAAGACACAAAAAAATTAGTTTGAAAATTTAAGTTAGTAGTTAAAAGATAGATCGTAGATTTATAGTAGTCTTAATATTTTGTTTATTAAGTTCTATGTATATTTTGTTTGCAAAAAAAATTGTATATATAACATTTTTTAAGCTACACATTACCCTTTTCTAATTCTATAACTTTATGTTATGTCTTCTTAAGAGAATAATAGGCCATTTTTGCTCCATTAACCTACTGTTAGCCTACATTTTCGACAGGCTCAATTAAATGCAGTCAATATTGATGACTTGTCATTTTATAGAAGAGATGCTAATATGTGGCATTGAAAAAGGTGTTGTGAAGAGTAATTTCGACTATGTCTAAAGTTTAATGAAATTGAGAGCTTAAAGACAGATTTCAACAAGAAAGACGTCAAAAAGTTTAGTCGAAGACAAGACAGTGTTGTTATGGAAAGTACGGACATTTACATGTAAACAAGGTTTGACTAGTTGCAGTCAAGAAGAAGACTTGATTTTTCGACAATAAGAAGCTGTGTACAGGGAGAATCAACATAGTACATAACTTAGCGAAAATTGTAAAGCTGAAGTTAGCAGTTTCGACAGAGAAATGAGCAACATTCAGATAACAGGTTAAGTCAAAGAATGCTGGTAGAAGAAGACAGCAGTGATGTGGTCGAAAGATGCAACGGTTGTCTAATCTTATCTAGATGAAATAGCAGTTGTTTTATTTAGAAAAACCGCTGATCGGTTATTGTTTTTCTTTTATTATAAATAGGAGTTTTCTTGTAGAGAAAAAGGGTCGCATATTTCATTTCTACATAAACTTCCGCAAAACTCTTACTTCCGCATCAGAGAAAACAGAGTCAAAGGAATTCAATGTATGAATCTGCGTACCAACCTTTAAATTCAGTAACGTATTTATTATTCCTTTAAAGATTTCTGCAGTTTATTTGTTTCTTTTACGAATTCCTACCTTTTTACTGTTTTTTAATCTTCTTTTCTTTATCTACATTTCCTGCATTTTTCTGCACTTCACTACATTTCTGCATTTCTTCATTGTTTTACTCATTTAAAATACTTATCATCATAAACATCAATAATTCTTAATAAAGCTTTATTCACAAATGTTCTGAGATGTTTCTAGTTGATCTCGCAAGCAACACACACGTGTAACTAGCGGTGTTTACCAAAAATCACGGTAAACACCTACCCAATTGCAAAAAAGTCTTATTAATCAAATACATTTGAAGGGGCAATTGAGTAGGTTGAAAGGGAAAAAAAATGACCCGTTAATGTTTAATGAGCCATCAAATAAAGGTAAAGAACTAGCTTATACTATCTACTATATATCTTATACTACATTTTTCATATGTATTTTTAATATTTATCAGTACTTTTAATAGTCATTAACTACTCTAGTCTTTTTTCTAAGACACAAAAAAATTATTTCGAAAATTTAAGTTAGTAGTTAAAAGATAGATAGTAGATTTATAGTAGTCTTAATATTATGTTGATTATGTTCTATGTATAATATAGGAAAGAAAAATTGTATATATAACATTTCTTAAGCTACCACTAGTGGAAATTTGACATTAAAAAGCACCATATAGCATCGGTTGTTTGAACAACCGATGCTAAAGGTAGGCACGGTGGCAATTTTGCAATTAAACAGAAGTTTTTAGTTTTCGCGCCTACATTTAGCATCGGGTGTTTAAATGTGTTAGAGACACACATTTAGCATCGGGTGTTTAAACACCCGATGCTAAACAACACATTTAGTATCGGGTGTTTAAACACCCGATGCTAAATGTCCCCTTTTATTTTTTTCCCAATTTTTCCATCGCATATCTCGCGTTCGTTCTCTTCACTCTCACTCTCTGAACTCTCTCATTCTCTTCACTCTCTCACTCTCTGAACTCTCACTCTCTGAAGATCACTCTCTTCACTCTCCCATTCCTTCAACACATCTCGCGTTCTCACTCTCGCATTTTCGAAACCCAACATCTCGCTCTTTGAACTCTCTCACCCAACATCTCGCTCTCTCACTCGCATTTTCGAAACCCAAAGGAGGCCGTCGCCATCTCAGGAGGACCTTGCTCCCCGTCGCAGTCTCAGGAAGTCGTCCCTTGCTCGCCATCGTCGTCGCCGTCTCAGCTATCCGTTCTCATCTCTCTGTTTATTGGAGGCAACGTTTGGTTCTTAACTCTCTCCATTCTAAGCTCTCTCCGTTCTCAGCTCTCTCCGTCGCCGTTGCCTAGCTCGTCGTCACCTTGCTCGCCGTCGCCTAAGTGCAAAGAACTTTGCAAAGAACTTCGAAACCCTAAGTTCTAAGATCTGTTCGAAACCCTAAGTTCCCTTCGAAACCCTAAGTTTTTTGTGTATATGAATGTTTTTGGCTGTTGATGTTGTGATTGTGTAAAATTGTAGGCTTTGGACAAGATCTGTTTTGAGGTTCCTGACATCATATTCCGATCTAACAATGAACCTTTCAAGGTAACCAACTGTATTCTATTTTCTGAATTGATGCTTTGAATTAAGATTACTGAAATGTGAAATGCTTTATGATTTGCAGAAGCATATGAAACAATATGTATCAACTATTATACAAAAGATGAAAGAAGAGAAGCTCTTTTCTCCACAAGGAGGCCCCATCATTTTGGCTCAGGTTTGATTTTTCAACATCATTTTTCTTCCAAGTCTATTGATATTTTATTTAGTTCTCAGTATTATATACAACAATATCCTTACAATTTCTTTTTATTTATGCAATGTAGATTGAGAATGAGTACAACCATATCCAACTTGCTTATGAAGTGGATGGAGGTGATTATGTCCAATGGACTGCAAAAATGGCAGTTTCACTAGATATTGGAGTTCCATGGATCATGTGCAAGCAAAAGGATGCTCCTGATCCAGTGGTATGGAGATGATTATGTCCATAAAATTTTCTAGGAGGGGATGCATGCTAGCAAATATTGGGGTGCTAATAGTTACTCCCTTATTTCTAATCTCACTTATATATACTTCACTTGGCAGATTAATGCATGCAATGGAAGACATTGTGGTGATACTTTCGCAGGCCAAGACATGATAGATTTGTTTTTTAAAATCTGTGTCTAATGGAGGGGGGTAAATTTATTTTTATTTTCTTAATAATTGGATCTAATGATAAGATTCCAAATTTGTTTGGCTTAGGCTGTGGAGAATGTTAATGCAATTATATACGTAATACGAGGATTGCAAAAATTTCGAATCAGAAGAAGAAGTTGCTTCTGAAAAGGTAGATAAGCTGGGTAGGCAGGTTGCAAAAATTTCTTTGAGTAGGTGTACGCCTTGCTCTTCTTTAGTTTTCACTAGACAACCTCAAGAGAGGGAGATTGTCAACAAGTTATCCATTCTATACGTAACACTTGTCCTGACTTCATGTCCCCTTTCTTGCAGGTTTAATTTGACGAGGACCACGAAGATGTTTTGAAGAACGCCTTGACACAAGCCTGACGTCTGTATCCCGAGCGTGTGTCGGACTTGAGGATTTCACTTGTTGATAACGAGATCCGGGGTGGCAAGATTTGTCTGGCTTCACGCCGCCCATGTAGCCGACTTTGACCTCGTCACCCATGCTTTTACTTGATTATGTCATTATTTGCACTTTACACTTATGTCACGCCTTTTAGATTTTGACATTTTGTGACTTCATGTATTTTGAGGATCTAACCGTCTCCGAGATGACTCTTAATTTCTGTCACTTGTTTATCCGTACATTGAGTTACCGATGTCTGTCAGGATAATTTGTAAAGAAGTACACCCTTGCCACAGATTACCGGGACTCGGCCCGGATAGAACTCGTTCAAAGGGGTTGTGACCACCAAGGTCAGCTTGTAGTATACACTCAGCACAGTTTATCGGGACTCGGCCTGGATAGAACTCATTCAAAGGGGTTGTAACCACCAAGGTCAGGTTGAAGTATACCCTCAGCACCATTTACCGAGACTCGGCCCGGATATAACTCGTTCAAAGTGGTTGTGACCACCAAGGTCAGCTTGAAGTATACCCTTGACACAATTTACTGGGACTGGGCCCAGATAGAACTTGTCCAAAGGGGTTCGACATCCTTCAAAGTCGCTAAGTAGAGGGAGTCATGAGACTATTGCCTTAGTATATAGGAAAAAATTCAAACGATCGTGGTTCCGTCCTCATGCCCCCTTTCTACCGACAGTCTTTATTTGTTTCGGCACGTCATAGCACACTTGATTCCTTTAATAGGATTCAAAGTACACGTTAGCATCGACCTATTTCGTGCGAATATGCCAGAGATGTGTCCGCAAAACCATCGTCTCGAGAGTATGGCCTTGGCTTGAAGCCGTTGTTGAGGTTGTCCCTGCAGGCTAGGCATTCCCTCCCTGCAAGCTATGTCGCCCCTGTAGGCCAGGCTAGGTCTCAAACTACCCTCGCTCTATGCTTTACTATGGAGTTGGACCCTTTCTCATTTTTGGAACAAGTTATCAACAACAATGAACTAGAGAAAAAGACTATAACTGCAAAATGAATTTCAGTTAGTCATTCATATCGAGCTTTTACATTCTTCATGTGTGTTAATAGAATGAATTTTCTAAACTAGGCTGAGTTCCAGGTCCAGGTCCTGTTGTTCGGCTCCCTACTCGGAGTCAGGAGTCCCGTCTTCTTCTTTTTTCACGTACTGGGCGAGCTTCCCTTTGCGAATTAGTTCTTCAATGGCGTCCCTTAGGGTGTTGCATTTGTTGGTGTCGTGCCCATAACTTTTGATAACTGCAGTATTTCTTAGAGATCCAGCCTTTCATTTGCACAAGAAGTTTAGGTCGTTTGATGTCACGAAATTCTGCGTCGATGCATTCGGCGAGGATCTATGCCTGAGATGCATTCAGCAAGGTGTACTCTGTGAAACGACCTTGTCTCGGGCTAGGTGTTCCCTCAGCTAAGGTTCCCTTCTGCCATGGTTCCCTCAGCTTGTGTAACATCCCCATATTTTTAGATGTTTCGTCGATTGATAGTAGAGTAATGGTCATGGATTAAGTAATTAAATCATCGATTAGTAAGAGCTCAAGTTATCGATTAACATAAACGAATATATTATGCTTATAATGTGAATCATTGATTTAATTACTTGTTAGTAATTGTGTGTTGTTGGTTTGAATATAATTATGATAAGAAAGCAAACAGAAGTAATAAGGAGAGGGGGAGTAGCTGAGGGGTAGAGAGGTCCTTTCCCCCTTTGTCACTTAACCCAGCTGAAACTTTTCCCCTAAGTTAGAGAAAACACAACTCATTTTCCTGAAAAACAGCAAAGACATAGGGAGAGGGAGAAGAGAGAGGCGAGAGAGGGAAGAGGAAGAGAGGGGGAGAGCTTTACCAAAAATTTAATGCATGTTCAATCCATGACCACCTCCTTCCTCCATTTTTCCACCTCTACACAATGATGCTAAATTCAGAACCATTACCCTTCCCCAACTCAAATCACCATTAAAGAACCCCAAGCTCAAAGTGTAAGAAAAGGGTGTCCACAAGCCTCGCATGTAGTAATTGAAGCTAGATACTCAGTACTAAAAGCTTGTTCAAGCATTAGGGTGAAGATTTGGTAGCTGAATTCGAAGTTGTGGGAGCCAAGTTCGATTGGGTCAGTTTTAGAGCGTTTGGAGATAGCGTATAACCGTTACGGGGACCATTCGTGAAGTTACTTCATCCTTTCATCTCGCGGATTCGTTGGTTGTGCGATTTTCATCGCAATTGGTGAGTTCTATACTCACTAGGGAATTAAATTCTGTTTAATGGTCATGCATGTTGGTTCTGTCCATAAATATATGAAAACATGCGTCGAAAACCGTTTCGGTGAAAATGCCGCTTTGATCGTTAAGCCGTTTGATTGTTTGATTGAAATTGATTGTTGAATGTACTGGATTGGATCGTATATGTATGTTATTGTGCTATGTTGGTGTGCGTATAAGGTTTGGGTCTAGACCGGAAGGGATATCGGAATCGAGACGGAACCGAAATTTCATGAAAACAGCAACATTGAACTACTCTCAAATGCGCACGGATCGTGCGCCTCTGGCGCACAGACCGTGCGCAACCTTCGCAAACCGTGTTTTAATAAATTTAAGATACGCACGGGTCATGCGCCTCTAGAGCACGGACCGTGCGCCCTGTTCTGATTTTTAAAGAAAAGAAGTGCGTAAGACACGCACGGGTCGTGCGCCTCTGGAGCACGAACCGTGCGTGGGCTTCTATCACCCTTTTTGAAATACTTTTTAGACCATTCCAAATGATTCTGAGTTCCTTTTAGTCGGGTCCCCAAGGTTTCTCGACGATGGGAACGTATTAATGTTATGATAATTACTTATGTTTGAGGTAAATTCCAGTCATGTCCATTTCATTGGTTGTTGACGGCCCAACGTGGGTACATGGTTTCTGTTTAGAATATTAACGATTGGATTATATTGTAAGCACTTAATAAGTTAAGTTAACGAACTTAGAAAATCGTGTGAGATCACCTAATGAAGGGATAAAGACAAGATCAAGTTGTGTTATGCTATGTTTGCCCCACTGTTATGTTCATGCCAAGGTATATATTAATATACATTACTGTTAGGGTGACGACTCTGTTCATGGATTAGTGTACTAGTGGGAGGGGAAGTCATGAGCCCAGAACCTAGGCCGATGCTTTCAAATAAAGTCGCCGGTGATATGCTAAGAATCATTGTTATGTATGTGTCTCTCGTATGTTGCTTAGGAGGACTACGAGTTACACGTTTCAGGTCTCCACGTAGTCACCATAGGGACTACGAATCATGAATCAAGCATAATGAACCGAGAGAGTTAGTAAGGGGTCTCGATAGAACTCACTGAGACAAGTTGTCTCACCCAATCATTGTTGTTGTTTTGTTTCAGAGATGCAGGAAATGTTGAAGGTGATGAGGGGCATGGTTATGGAGCTACTTAACCGAGACACCGTCTTTCATTTCGTTATGTCTTGTATTTTGTTCTTTCATTGTCATAGTATGCTCGATTGTATAACTTACTCGTTAAAGTTGTAGATCGCTTCCGCGACCTTCTATTTTGGTTTTGAACACTAAGTATGAGATGATGTAAGGGCCGACGTTTAAATGTTTCAATCATGTTATGTTAAGTTATGTAAGCGCGTTTGATGACTAGTTCATCGGAATTTTTAGTTTGTGTTCAATATCTGAAATAGGAAGTTACTCTGATGTATGCCAAATGGCTTATTTCGGTCTTTCTACAAGTTAGAAAAATATCGGGGTGTTACAGCTTGGGCTCCCTTTCTGCCCCTGGGTTGTTAATGGCTCTACATGCCAGCTCATCCTCTTCGTATTCCATATGTTTCTGGGATCTTCGAAGGAAATATCCCAAGTCGCGGGGCTTGTTGACCCTAATTTCTATTTGGAATAAACTTCCTTTTCGGAGGTCGTCCGTCATCTAAAAAAGTCTCCTCTTGTCTTCAAGGTTCGTAACATTCACAGCTTCTTTATTGAACCTCTCCGGATATTCCTTAAGTGTTTATTCTCTCCCTACGTGCCCCTCTACGCTAGCTGTCCCCAGGATGAGACTGAGTTTGGTTTCAACTCCTTGAACCAAGCTAGTGCGGACTTCTCGAGAGTGAGGGGGAAGATCTTGCAGTGGACGAGTTCCCTGCCCCCCGGTTGCGCATCATGAGATAGTAGTTGGCCAGGTGGCTGTCAAAGTCTCCAGTTCCATTATACATGTTAAGGACTGGAAGCTTCTTCGAGGCCTTAGGGAGATCCATGGAGAGTAGAGAGGTGACCCATCCCCAAGATCTGAGTCACGGCGGTCACGTCGGACTAGAGACCTCCTTGACCTGGATCTCTGGCGACACCTCTTGTGGGACTTAGCTCGGCTTCGAAACCTCTTGCGCGAATTAGAGGCAGCGAGTGACGAGCTTTTGGAAGGAAAGTCTTCAGGCTTGTCGGTGCTATCAGGCGAAGTTGGAGGAGTGCTTTTGGGAGAGCCTGATCCTCGGTGCCTGCTGCGTCGGGGTGGAGACTGACGACTTCGTTTCCGTTGGGGCAGAGACCGATGGTTGAGCTGTCGTCAGGGTGGAGACCTGTGACCCTATCTTAGAATGATTTTATCCATTGTAGGAATAAATCCATCGTAAAATGATTTTATCCATTGCTAGCTACTTAAGAACTGTCCACCGCACTCGCTAACACTGAGTATGCGCACTGCGAGAATCAAACTCGAGAACACCAGGCCGACCCCGTGTCTTAGAGTAGCTTATGCCACTATTACAGTGTTGATTATTGTTTGAAGTTCTTTGCTCCGATTAACGTTGAATAAAAAATTAAAGTTCATACTAACTTCTTAAGAGAGAGAAGTCTAATTCAAGCTTAGATTTTAACATGAGTTGGGTGGAGGGTCTAATTCAAGTTTGTCTTTGGGGAGATTAGTATAACTTACCCATAATTGGTTCTCTAATTATTTTAGACAAATGTCGAACATTCGAATTCAATACCTCCTTTTACAATCTGCGCTCACAATGTCTACACACTACTTGCTCGTGTTTTACTACTAGCCGATACTCTTGGTGCAACATAGAAAACATGCAAAAAAGATAATATTTCACACATATTAAGAATGTAGTTTTGTGCATTTAATTTCCTTGAATTCATGGGAAAAACAAATAGATTTACTAAAGTATCCTTAATTTATAGTCACCTTTTCACAATATTAATTAGCTAACTTAAGGGTGGTTGTTAAATATGGATAGAATATTAGTTGAGATTTGCTTATATTTGAGTCCACCAAAACTAGACATTTTTTTGTTTATAATTAGGTCTGGAGAGAATAGATTTTTTTATTTATTTTATATTTAATTCTAATGAGAAGTTTATTAATGACAACAAAGTCAACAAAGTTGTCTACTCTTTTTTAATCATTAATGGCAATTTGACATTAAAGAGAATTAAATTACATTAAACTACACTATTAAATTAAATTGAACATCCTTATTAATATATAAACTTTTTAGATTCATAAATTTAAGATGAGGATAAGATTTCATTTCTAATTTATGGATGAGAGATAATCATAAAAGCTATTTTAATGGGGAGAGAGAGAGAGAGAGTTTTATTTTCACTACTTAAATTGTTATTTTAAAATAATAATATATCAGCAATATTTATGTATTATTTTCAATTCCTATATATAATAAAATATGTACTTTAGTTTTAGAGATTCTAAAGGAAATGGGCA
This sequence comes from Astragalus membranaceus, assembly GCA_039519185.1. Classification (NCBI taxonomy): domain Eukaryota; kingdom Viridiplantae; phylum Streptophyta; class Magnoliopsida; order Fabales; family Fabaceae; genus Astragalus; species Astragalus membranaceus. Next base: position 118,354,693 of record CM076848.1, on the reverse strand, counting down.
AATACCTAGATTTTTACAATAACTTTTCTATGAAATTTGAATGAATTTATTTACAAGTCACAATTTAAAATACTCAAAACATCTATTACACTTTTCTTGTTTGCTTAACTATCATAAAAAGCTACCATTTTTTTATTATTTTGTTTGGAGGTTGTGAAAAACAAAATTTAAGAGTCAAACTAGATAGGAGTTATCACTTGTTCAAAATTAATAAAAATATTTAAAACTCACTCTTTTCTCAACTTAATAAGGCATATATGATGCGTGTCTTTTGTCGTGTTTCTATAAATGCAAGACTTTTTACTGACTAAGATATCTCACTCAAACAAAAATACTCCTTCTCATCACTGTGAGTATCCATAGTCTCTCTGTCTCTGTCTCTCTCCCTTTCCATCTCTCACAATCATAACAATATTTTCAATGGAAAATGAGGTTGTGATGTCCCCATTCGATAATCTTCCTAAGGAGCTCCATACCAAAATATTTAAGAAACTAAATGGGAAGAGTCTTTCAAGAGCCATGTGTGTCTCACACACATGGCGTGATTTAATCCTTGGGACAACTGTTCCCAAGATGCCACAACCTTACTTATTGATAACTCGTTTGTACCCTCATCCATTTTGGGATTTGGAAAATCTCTTCTTGTGGTGCTCAAATGCCATGCGTTGCCGGGTCTCACCTCAACAAATGATTGACAGCTGCAACGGCTTGCTCTTGTTTTTTCACAAGGATGGTGAAGCTGAGAGCCTCATTGAGGCTCACTGGGTCAAAAAGTCTGTATACACAAAGGAAGCAATTTATAGGCTTTCCCGATCTGGACATTTGATTAAGTTCATGGTTGATAAGCAAGAAACTATTGCTGAACAAGCAGTGGCATTACCACTCCCACCTGCGTGTCTTTTAAAAAGATGCCATTGGGACATAAGTGTAAGACGTGGCAAGCTCTTATTTGTCATGTCTTTAGCTACATACTTATTTGTTTTTGAACTTCTTGAAAGTGTTGAAAGGGGTGTTCTATCCTATAATTGGATGAAGATTTGCAGCATCAATGACCAAAACTTGCAGGATCTAGATTTATATGGTGAGCTATTGTCATATCATCCTTACCATGAAATGGTGTTTTTCAAACGCAGAACTCTTCTTCATTGCTACGACATTGCTGGAAATAACAACTCAGGTCTTCAAACTTTTCCAAATAACAAAATAATGTATGATTATCTTCAAAAGGGTGGACCCATTACTTGAATGCGCCATCAAGTTTTCTTGCACCTTGAATCATGAGGGAATTGCTTTATTTAATTTCTTTATTATAGATTTAGTTTCTCTGTCATTTGCGAAAAAAATTTCACTCACTTTGAGTCCCTATCATTTAATTGCATAAAAACTAACTCAAATTAATTTGGAAAATAGTGAAACTTATAGTTTTTATTTTGAAATTAATGAACCAGTTGTGGAGGATTTAATGAGAATATATGTTTAATATAGATGCATGTTAATACACACACATCAAATTAGTTACACATTCATGAGTTTAAAATCTTTTTTTTTACTTTTACAGCCTCAGAGAGTGTCCCGATGGCTTCCCATTCCAGAGTAGTATCAAAGGTAATAAATAAAATGAAAATTGTCTTATTCATTTTTTCTTTAATAAACTTTTCAAAAAATCTTTGTGATATTATTGAATACCGATTGAACTAAATGTATTTGTTTCAGTAATTTTTCTTCATGGGATGTTTTTTGCAACATTGATAGATATAAATGCAAAATGACTTTTTAAGATGCAAAATGATGAGTTCTTCAAACATTAAGGACTTATTATATGTTTTTTTTGTGTAGATAAAGAAGCCTCTTTGGCATGGAATGAGGAATTTGGTGAACAAATAACTCGTGTGTTGATCTCCATCTATATCTTTAGTGTTCACATAACTCATGTTCCGAAACAATTTGACTTTAAAAAGGGCATTGGAATGCCCTTGAGTCTACAATTTGAGCTTATTGTAACACCCAACATTTAATCGACTTGAATTGAGAGTTCAATTAATGAGTTATTGTAAAACCCAGCATTTAATTTATTTGAGTTTAAAGTTCCATACATTCATAATTTACATTAAAAACTTGGAATAACTTAGATTATGTATCAAGTTAATATCCATGTGTCTGAACATAATTTTTGTATGAAGGTAATATCCTTCAGTCCTAGATAGGTTATAACGACAAGATAATAGGGGATAACCAAAAGATCTAATTTTTCAAAAGAAGTGTGTAGTGTATTCATATCGCTTATTCCAAGTTGAATGATTACATAATGAAGTGTGAGACGTGGAGCGAGAGAGGAACACGGAGATCAACAAGGGAACGCCCAAACGCCCAATGTCCTTTGTCCCATCATAATCCAGGCAAAACGGGCCAGCCTGCCCCGCCCCGCCTTTATCTTCAACAATTTTTTTTTTAAATTTTTTTTGCAGATATTCACAAATAGAAGTATACAACCATCAACAATTGGAATTACAAAATTAACTATAAAGCAACTAAAACCATCAAGAAATTTCACCTAAACCATCAACCATAATTCAAGTATTAACCTTCAAGTAACCAAAATAAGTATTTTGATTGCTTGGTGACTAGGATTAACCATCAAGCAACCAAAATAACCAAATTAAGTATTTTTAAGAACATAAAAAACCATAATAAGTACAACCCCTGTAACATCCCCAAATAATTAATTATATTATTTTGATGTTTAATCCATTTAATTATTTTATAGTGCTTGATTGATATTTGTGTTAATTGAGTGCTAAATTAAATTATTGGATGATGTGGGGTTTAATTAGGAATTAAGAATAGAGGAAGTGTAATACCCCCAATTTTCGCTATTTAAATTATTTGGCATGAAATGATTTTTATTAACTTAAATGAGTTGCTTGAAAATAATGTGGAAATAAAATGATTTGATAGTGGATTGCTTGATTTAATTACTATATGAATTGGGTGCTTAATTGATATTAATTATGTCAAGTAGGGTAATTAGAATGGTGAGGAGTCATGAGGAATGAAAAGTTTAAGTGAGGGATACAATAGTCTTTTTCCTAGTCTATACATATATGTACCCTTCCAGCTGAAACATAAAGCCCTCATACTTCATTTCCAGAAAATCTGAAACAAGAATGAGAGGAGAGAGGGCGAAGGTGAAGGATCAAAGGGAGAAGAGGGTTTTTCATTTTTCCCATGCATGCTCAATTTTTTAGCATATTCAGAATCAGCTCTTCCCCATCTTTCCATTAATACCAAACTTATAATCATCATCCTCCTCCTCCATAAATCACCATTGAAGGCATATCCAAGCATCACCCAGCCATACAAATTCGAGTTTGAGGGAGAAGAAGGGTCCAACAGAAAATTCTGGGCAAAACCCGTTTTACCCACCTTCAGTGTTTCGTTCGTATCTCCCTGTACTGACCTCTGATTTAGTTAATTTTTATTTCTTTAGAAACTAGACAGAAAATGCTCCAGTTTAGACCCAAGAATCATCCGATTTCACTGAGAAGGTAGGGAGATATCACCTTCCTAAGTTTCGTTTCCAGAATCAGCTTCAGTCTTGACCCAGCTTCATTGTTTCGGTTGTAACTCTCTGGATATAGGATGCATGTGTTTGAAACCTCCACCTTCAGAAACTAGAGAAAAATCCCTTCACCATAGGCTCTCGTTTTGCTAAGTTTGGTTGAGATTTGAGTAAGTTACGCTCGTTGCAAATTGGCGGTTTGTTGCTGGAAGTAGCTGGAGCGGATTCGTGATTCTCCGTTCGTCCGTATTCGAGAAGTTTCGGCGTCGGGAGTATCGTCGTCACGAAAAGGTGAGTTCTAATACTCACTAGGATTGTTTTCAGCCTTTTCATTTAATTGAGTCGCGAATTTGTGAATTCTGGATCGAGTCTCGCGTTTACGAAAATCCGGTACGAAACCGTTTTGCGAAAATATCGTTTGAATCATAAGGTTGATGAATTGTTGGACTGAAACTTATGAATTGGCATATCATGATTATTGATTGATGTGTGTTGATTGTTGACTTGTTTGACTGTGTTTTATGGGCTGGTAAAGTGGAAGTATCGATCGGAAGATGTATCGGAATCGGTTTGGGATGATATCGTTAAGAAAATTTCGAGTTGGGCATCAGACTGGTGGTTCTGTCCTCTGGCGCGTCACTCGCGCACGAGTCGCGCGCCGCGCGCCACTGTTCATTCTGATGCGTGACTCCGTTTTAGTGTTACAAATCATCCCGAACGGTTCCAATTGCATTCCAACCCTTTCTTCCACCTTCCCCATTGATACTATAACTGAATTGCCCAGAATTGAGTGGTAATTGACTGTGACTGGATCCAGGTTATGTTAGCGCCATGTGATTGATTATGTTTGAATTATGTTCAGGTGCAGTGAATGCTCATGTGATTGACCATTGGTTTCATGTTATGACTTTATGATTTGTGTATTGTGCTGGACTGACTCATTGAGTAAGGTTATTAAGTTAAGTTAGCAAACATTAGTAACCCATGTGAGATCACTAAATTATAAGGTTAAGTTAATAACTAGATCACCTAATGTTAAGAATAAGATTAGGTCATGATAAGGCTCAGTGATTGAGTATGTTTTCAGGTTAGGCTCAGTGATTGAGCAGTCTTCATTGTTCATTGTTATTATATATTGTATATGTATCATTGTTCAGGCTCAGTGATTGAGCACAGTTCATTGTCAGGGTGACGACCCTATTTCAGATTAGTGTGCTGGGGGAGAGGGAGTCATGACCCTTATGAACCTAGGCCCCGTTAGGGACCCACTAGTGATTAGTGGGGACGGGTTCACCGGAAGCTTATTATGCCAAGTGACCGGTGACATGCTAAGAATCATTGTTAGGCTCAGTGATTGAGCATAGTTCATTGTTAGGCTCAGTGATTGAGCATAGTTCATTGTTAGGTTCAGTGATTGAGCATAGTTCAGCCACATAGTCAACTTTGAGGACTATGAGTTTTAGATAATGAATCAAGCATAATTGAACCGAGAGAATTAGGAAGGGGTCGCGATAGAACTCACTGAGACAAGTTGTCTCACCCAATCCATTGTTGTTGTTTTCAGTTAAGCAGGGAAAGTTGAAGACCGTGAGGCATGGCTATGAAGATGCTTGAGGAGCAGCCGCTATCTTTATTTCTTTATGTCTTATATTTCAGTTTCCCTTGTATCTCTGTATTTTGTATTCAGTATCTTAAGACTACTCGATTGTACGACTTATGTATTTCAAGTTGTAAATCGCTTCCGCAGACTTTCGGTTTTGAGTATTGAACACTAGTTGAGGGCGTAAGGACCGACTCTATTTATAGACAGTTCAGTTATTTTTTTAAGCACGTTTGATGAGTGATTCATCGAAGTTTAGTATGTGTTCAATATGTTAAAAGGAAAGTCACTCTGATGTATGCCAGTAGTGCGCTTCGGTAATTTCTACAAGATAGAAATTAACGGGGTGTTACAATTGGTATCAGAGCAGTTCGACCTAGTCGGACTTAGAATCATGAGTCTCTTAAGTCCTCTAAATGTGATTCCTCTTAGTATGCTATTAGACGTTTAGCCTGATCAACTAAACACTTTGTGCATATTTTGCAGAATCATGGCTGGTGGAAGTAGGAGAAGCGTCCCTGTTGATCCAAATACCGAATGGATGCAGAATGTCATCGAGACGCAACAAAAGATGATGAATGACATGATGCAAATGCAGCAGCAGCAGATGGCTCAAATGGCCCAAATGCATCATGAGAGGATGAATCAGCAACAACCGAATGTTCAACAACCTCCTCTGGAAGATCCGAATAGGGCTTACTTTCGTTTCCAGAAGATGAATCCCCAAGGTTTCAAAGGAGAACCTGAGGTAATGGTATCTCATTTCTGGTTGGATTCAATGGAAAAGATTTTCAGGACTCTTCAATGCAGCGAAGAAGAGAAGGTTCTCTTTGCTGCCCATATGCTCGAGGAAGATGCTCAAACCTGGTGGACCAACGCTCATGAATTAATGGTGAATCAGGGAACTCCGGTTACCTGGGCCAACTTCAAAGAAATGTTTTCTGGTCATTTCTTTCCTCCGGTGATGAAGTTAAGCAAGCAAGCCGAGTTTGTTAACTTGAAGCAAGGTGAGATGTCAGTGGGTGAGTTCACCGCCAAGTTCGAAAGGCTGTCGCAGTTTTATCAATTGGCAAAGCATGCCCCTAATGATAAGTGGAAGATGCAGATGTACAAAGCAGGTCTTCGTGCGGATGTGGCCCAAGGTCTTAGCTCTTATGCTATGACCAGTTATGCTGGATTGGTGCAACAAGCTTATGTTGCAGAGGCAGATCTCAACAAGATGTATGAGGAAAGGAAAGCGTATCGGAAAGAGAAGAGGAAAACCTTGGAATTGTCATCCCCAAGTGATGAACCGAGGAGTACCTACAACAAAGGGAAGCAACCTACAGCATCCGAACTACTAAGGTCCGGTAAGTGTCCGAAATGTGGAAGGCCTCACACTGGAGAATGTCGCCAGGGATCAACGATGTGTTACTACTGCAAGGAAGAAGGGCATTATGCTAACGAATGCCCGGTGAAGAAGAGGAATCGAGAGGGGAATTCTAACTCCGCAAGCGGAAAGGTATTTGTGTTGGACACTCAGAAAGGCGAAGCCGATGCCGGATCAGCGAAAGGTATATTGTGTGTTGTTTGTTTTGATTGGTCCAAATTTTGAGGACAAAATTTTTAAAAGTTGGGGTGATTGTAATACCCCCAATTTTCGCTATTTAAATTATTTGGCATGAAATGATTTTTATTAACTTAAATGAGTTGCTTGAAAATAATGTGGAAATAAAATGATTTGATAGTGGATTGCTTGATTTAATTACTATATGAATTGGGTGCTTAATTGATATTAATTATGTCAAGTAGGGTAATTAGAATGGCGAGGAGTCATGAGGAATGAAAAGTTTAAGTGAGGGATACAATAGTCTTTTTCCTAGTCTATACATATATGTACCCTTCCAGCTGAAACATATAGCCCTCATACTTCATTTCCAGAAAATCTGAAACAAGAATGAGAGGAGAGAGGGCGAAGGTGAAGGATCAAAGGGAGAAGAGGGTTTTTCATTTTTCCCATGCATGCTCAATTTTTTAGCATATTCAGAATCAGCTCTTCCCCATCTTTCCATTAATACCAATCTTATAATCATCATCCTCCTCCTCCATAAATCACCATTGAAGGCATATCCAAGCATCACCCAGCCATACAAATTCGAGTTTGAGGGAGAAGAAGGGTCCAACAGAAAATTCTGGGCAAAACCCGTTTTACCCACCTTCAGTGTTTCGTTCGTATCTCCCTGTACTGACCTCTGATTTAGTTAATTTTTATTTCTTTAGAAACTAGACAGAAAATTCTCCAGTTTAGACCCAAGAATCATCCGATTTCACTGAGAAGGTAGGGAGATATCACCTTCCTAAGTTTCGTTTCCAGAATCAGCTTCAGTCTTGACCCAGCTTCATTGTTTCGGTTGTAACTCTCTGGATATAGGATGCATGTGTTTGAAACCTCCACCTTCAGAAACTAGAGAAAAATCCCTTCACCATAGGCTCTCGTTTTGCTAAGTTTGGTTGAGATTTGAGTAAGTTACGCTCGTTGCAAATTGGCGGTTTGTTGCTGGAAGTAGCTGGAGCGGATTCGTGATTCTCCGTTCGTCCGTATTCGAGAAGTTTCGGCGTCGGGAGTATCGTCGTCACGAAAAGGTGAGTTCTAATACTCACTAGGATTGTTTTCAGCCTTTTCATTTAATTGAGTCGCGAATTTGTGAATTCTGGATCGAGTCTCGCGTTTACGAAAATCCGGTACGAAACCGTTTTGCGAAAATATCGTTTGAATCATAAGGTTGATGAATTGTTGGACTGAAACTTATGAATTGGCATATCATGATTATTGATTGATGTGTGTTGATTGTTGACTTGTTTGACTGTGTTTTATGGGCTGGTAAAGTGGAAGTATCGATCGGAAGATGTATCGGAATCGGTTTGGGATGATATCGTTAAGAAAATTTTGAGTTGGGCATCAGACTGGTGGTTCTGTCCTCTGGCGCATAACTCGCGCACGAGTCGCGCGCCGCGCGCCACTGTTCATTCTGATGCGTGACTCCGTTTTAGTGTTACAAATCATCCCGAACGGTTCCAATTGCATTCCAACCCTTTCTTCCACCTTCCCCATTGATACTATAACTGAATTGCCCAGAATTGAGTGGTAATTGACTGTGACTGGATCCAGGTTATGTTAGCGCCATGTGATTGATTATGTTTGAATTATGTTCAGGTGCAGTGAATGCTCATGTGATTGACCATTGGTTTCATGTTATGACTTTATGATTTGTGTATTGTGCTGGACTGACTCATTGAGTAAGGTTATTAAGTTAAGTTAGCAAACATTAGTAATCCATGTGAGATCACTAAATTATAAGGTTAAGTTAATAACTAGATCACCTAATGTTAAGAATAAGATTAGGTCATGATAAGGCTCAGTGATTGAGTATGTTTTCAGGTTAGGCTCAGTGATTGAGCAGTCTTCATTGTTCATTGTTATTATATATTGTATATGTATCATTGTTCAGGCTCAGTGATTGAGCACAGTTCATTGTCAGGGTGACGACCCTATTTCAGATTAGTGTGCTGGGGGAGAGGGAGTCATGACCCTTATGAACCTAGGCCCCGTTAGGGACCCACTAGTGATTAGTGGGGACGGGTTCACCGGAAGCTTATTATGCCAAGTGACCGGTGACATGCTAAGAATCATTGTTAGGCTCAGTGATTGAGCATAGTTCATTGTTAGGCTCAGTGATTGAGCATAGTTCATTGTTAGGCTCAGTGATTGAGCATAGTTCAGCCACATAGTCAACTTTGAGGACTATGAGTTTTAGATAATGAATCAAGCATAATTGAACCGAGAGAATTAGGAAGGGGTCGCGATAGAACTCACTGAGACAAGTTGTCTCACCCAATCCATTGTTGTTGTTTTCAGTTAAGCAGGGAAAGTTGAAGACCGTGAGGCATGGCTATGAAGATGCTTGAGGAGCAGCCGCTATCTTTATTTCTTTATGTCTTATATTTCAGTTTCCCTTGTATCTCTGTATTTTGTATTCAGTATCTTAAGACTACTCGATTGTACGACTTATGTATTTCAAGTTGTAAATCGCTTCCGCAGACTTTCGGTTTTGAGTATTGAACACTAGTTGAGGGCGTAAGGACCGACTCTATTTATAGACAGTTCAGTTATTTTTTTAAGCACGTTTGATGAGTGATTCATCGAAGTTTAGTATGTGTTCAATATGTTAAAAGGAAAGTCACTCTGATGTATGCCAGTAGTGCGCTTCGGTAATTTCTACAAGATAGAAATTAACGGGGTGTTACAGGAAGGGTAGAATGGACATTTACCCCACCGTCTCATTGAACTTGAATTAAAAAGAAAAGAAAAGAAATAGAAATAGAGAGAAAGAGGGAGAGAGTCGGAGAAGAGAGAAAGAAGAGAAAGAAAAGAGAGAAAAGGAAGAAAAGAGAAGAAGAGGAAGAAGAAGAGAAAGAAGGGGAAACCTAGCCCAAAATTTTCACCTCTTCCCTCCTAGATTTCGATTTCATCATCATCTAGGAGAATAGAGCATCAAAAATAGGTATTTTTCTATCAATGCCTTTCTCCAAGTTTTAGAGTTTTTTTTGGAGTTTGAAGTGTGGTTTTGATAATCAAAGTTTGTGTGTTAGATTGGGGAACTCATCGAGGTGTAGAATCACTTACACGGTACATTGACGCTTGATTTCGAGTTTGGGAAGTCGTTGGTGACTTAGGGTTCGATTTGGGTATTTTTTGGATTTCACCTTTTGTTTCCTTCGTGTTGATCACGACCTTGAGGTGATTTCTTACTCCGTTTAGGCTTCGATTGATATGTTGAGTTGTTGTTTCGGTTTGTTGTACGTTATCGAGAAATGTTTTCGTGTAAAAACCATTAAAATCGTATTTGTTGTCAAACTTGTTTTGTGTTATATGATTGGTTGATTGTTGTTGATTGGACATGTTTTGATGTTGTTATGAACCGTTGTTAAGTTAGGAATGTTATGGATTCGGTGTTGGAACCATTTGGAGAGCAAAAAGACACAAAACTGACTTTTGAAAACTGAGAAAATGGCCACTGTCATTAGGACACGGCCCGTGTCAAAGTGACACGAGTACCCGTGTCCAACTCTGCATCTTGCAAATTTTGGCTACTGTCTTCAGGACACGGCCCATGTCAAAGTGACATAGCCCGTGTCAAAAGGACACGGGTACCCGTGTCCAACTCTGCGTTTTGCAAAAATTTTTAAAAACTTGGACACGGCCCGTGTCCAATTGACACGGGTCGGGTGCCCATGTCCCAAACTGAATTTTTACATGTTTTTCAAGGTAAATGGTTCAATCCTTCCATAACACCCTTCTTAACCTTTCCTAATAATAATTGAATACTTTGAGTCCACGAATCGTTTATTTTCATGGTACAAAACGAGTAATATTAGGTTATGTATAAACGCAAACCGTATGATGTGTACCGAGAGAGAATACTCAAACAAATGTTAATTGATGGACTTGGTGTTCCATTAGAGGCTTTGGTAGACAAGTTAAATATGAAAATATGGGGTGACGACCTCAAGATGTTAGCATACTAGGGGATTGGTTTCACCGAGTAGTGGTTGCCGGTGTTGTGCTAATGCCATGATGTACGTAGCAATCCAGACTTGGGCTACGAGATAAAGAATGAATAAAACACCGTGAGTTGAGTTGTGAGGGGTCACGAAAGGACTCACTGAGATTTTATCTCATTGTTTATGTTTTGTGGTTTTTACAGAGAAACAGGGAAAAGCTAAAGCAAAGAAGCATGAGTAGCAGCTGTGCTATATGATGATGATATGATGGATTTTGGAAGTTACAGTCTCAGAGAGGATCGCCAGATTTTACTGAGGACAGTGATGGCATGATTTGCTTTAATGGGAGGATTTGTGTTCCCGATGATGATGATATCAAAAGGCAAGTATTGGAAGAAGCTCATAAAAGTCAATACTCTGTACATCCGGGATCCACCAAGATGTACCGAGACTTGAAGTTAATGTATTGGTGGCCTGGGATGAAGGCCGAGGTTGCATAATTTGTTTCTCGGTGCTTAACTTGTCAAAAGGTTAAGGCGGAACACCGGAGACGGGGTGGTCAGTTACAACCGCTAGATGTACCAGTTTGGAAGTGGGAAGATATCTCAATGGACTTTGTTATGGGTTTGCCGAGGTCACAGGCCGGCAATGATTCTATTTGGGTAGTAGTGTGTAACATCCCTAATTTTTAAAGACTCATACTATGATACCTAAGACCGATTAATTATTTGTGGGAATGATTGGTCGTGTCTCGGGGATTAATATGTCGAGAAACTTGTCAAGAAAACCTATTCTCCATTAAAGGGAGGCCTATTCATAGTTAAATGAGGAATTGGGGCTGAAGGGAAAATCTGTCTTTTCAGACCCCTAGTTATTAAAATGTAATTATGAAGATTATAATTAATTACGATCGGAAGTTTTGTACCGAAGAGAAAATTCGACACCTAACCTATGACTTAATGGGCTAGGGGTAGTTTGGTCTTTTCCCCATCATTTAAACCCCCAGCCCATACACACCTGACCAGCCTCACACTCAAACATTTTTTTGCTCCAGCTTGAAATAAAAGAAAGGAAAACAGAATAGGGGAGGAGAGAAAGAGGAGAGGGAGGCGAATGGGAGAAAGGAGGAAGGAGCCACCATCACTTCTACCAAGCCTCTTGCATGTAAGTGTTCTCTCCACTCATCCACTCCATTTTCGATTTCCTTTTCATTGGTACCATTTCCGGAAGCTAACTCTCCCTACATCTCTCTCTACCATGTTCGACCTCCCTTGAAGCTCCAAGTGTAACAATGGAGTTTTGACCCCTTGAAGGCCTTGCATGTCCTTATCAAGCTGTGGGAGAAGAAGTTTGAAGCATACATTTCGAATTTGAGGATTATTCACTCGAGATTGAGTTTCTGTTTCAGTGATTCAGTAGAAGAGGTTGCCTTTTCGCTCTAGTTGGTGTCTTTCGGTTCTCGTTCGTGCGTTTACCTTTCGGTCATTTCGTGTCTCGGTGGAAGCTCCTAGCGAAATCGTCAACGGGTGAGTTCTACTCACGGCTCACGGATAGGGATATTTTGTGTGTCCTGAAAATATGTCGGTTTTGAGTCATAAGGCATTTATCCTGTTTTCGAAAGATTTTGGAACCGAAAACCGTTTTGAGCAATATCGCGTTTTTACGGTTTTTATTGAAATGTTGAGCAATTTACGAAATTGTGATTTAAACGCTTTCACTGGAATATGGTCTGGAATGTGGTTTATTAAATCTATTTTTAGGTTGGATTACGATCGGAATTCGATTTAGGCGAGAAACGGAAAAGCGGAATGAGAATCAGATTGGAAAATAGAGAAACAGAACAGACTGCACGGGTCGTGCGCCCCTGGGCACGAACCGTGCGTCTGCTTCGTAATTGACTGAATGAAGGAATAAAGCATCACGCACGGATCGTGCGCCCCTGGGCACAGATCGTGCGTGAGCTTCTGGCTGGTAGTATAAAATTTGGTGCATCACGCACGGGTCGTGCGCCCTTGGGCACGGGTCGTGCGTGAGCTGTTGTTACCGGACTCTGATTTCTCATTTCGTCGCTCCTTTCGATCCCGAATCACTTCTAATCTTCTTCCCAACCAATTTTAAGGATATTGCCTTACTGACAACCGTATTTTGAACTTGTTCAACTCATGTTTTTGAAAAGAGCTTCGAAAGCATAATTGATTGAAAAACCGAAACCCTAGTATACGTGTGGGTACACCGTCTGACGGACTGACTGAATATATATGTTTATATATGCCACTTGAATATGATTATAATGTCGGAGTACAAATATATGAATTCCTCAAAACGGATTATAGATCGATATGGATATTGTTTATCCAACTATTATGTAATTGATCCTTTGGTGATCGAAAAAGATATAAATTATCTAACTATCGAGAATTTGATGCGTATTGTCATATGTATCGCGTTGGGCGACGAACCGACATGTAGCATACTAGGAAGGGAAGTCATGAGCCCTCACCCTAGGCCCTGTATACGTCTTGGCGTGGTCAATTCGTGGGTTACCGGGATTAGCAAATTGTTGTGCGGCCGGTTTGTGCTAAGTTAGACACATGGTTACCGGGATTAGGAAATTGTTGTGCGGCCGGATCATGTTAAGTTCAACTCACGACTTGCCGGGATTAGCAATTGTTGTGCGGTCGGCATTTCGATTAATAAATTAAGAACACGAATTGCCGGGATTAGCAATCGTTGTGCGGTCGGCAATTCGATTAATAAATAAGACATTGTTATGTCAGCTTTTGTTGTAACAGTTTAATTAATTGAACCGAGTGTTAGTGAGGGGGCACGGTAGGACTCAATCCATATTTGTTGTTTTTCAGAGAAGCAGGGAAAAAGGAAGACTATTGTGCACGAGTAGTTGATATACTCTCGGAGGTGCTGAAGACTTAGTCATATTTATCCTTTGTCCTTTTGTTGTTCTTTTTGGTTGTATAACTTGTATTGGTTAGGAGTTTTACGAACCGGTTTATGTTTCTGTTGGTATTTGGACTTGGATATTGTATTCCATTTGGTATGGAACCGATGAACTTCTATTTTATGAAGTAATGTTATTTCCGATTATGTTTTTAGTTCGAAAAAGTTTGTATGTCCAATACTTAAACAGGAACTGTGTCCTCTGAACTTCCGCATCTGTGCATCTTCGGTCTCTCTACATGTTAGAAATACCGGAGTGTAACATTTGGTATCAGAGCAATTCGACCTAGTCGGACTTAGATGTTAAGAGTCTTTTACGTCTTCTAAGTCTGATTTTTCTTAGTATGCTATTAGACATTTAGCCTGATCAACTTAATACTCTGTGCATACTTCGCAGAATCATGGCTGGAAGAGGTAGGACAAACCCACCTGTTGATCCTCATCAAGAATGGATGCAGAATGTCATCGAGACTCAGCAGAAAATGATGAATGACATGATGCTAATGCAACAGCAACAGATGGCTCAAATGGCTCAAATTCATCAAATGCATCAGACGCCTCAACCACAACCAGATGAGCCAGTCAATGTGCCAACACCTAAGGATCCCAACAGGGTGTATTTCCGGTTTCTGAAGATGAAACCCCCAACCTTCATGATGGGTTGGGTAGATGCCATGGAAGCCCATTGATGGGTAGATGCCATGGAACGGATCTTTGATACCTTGCAATGCAATGAAGAAGAGAAGGTAATTTGTGCTGCTAAAGCTCTGGGCGAGGATGCTCACACCTGGTGGGTTAATGCTCGTAGAATGCTACAAATTCAAGGAACTCCTCTTGAGTGGAGTAATTTCAAGGAATTGTTTTTGGGTCATTATTTTCCCGACTCTCAAAGACTTGCCAAATAGATGGAATTTCTGAGTTTGAAACTGGGAGAGATGACAGTTGGAGAATATGCTGCAAAATTTGAGAGGTTGTCACAATTCTATGAATTGGGGACCACCGCTCCTGATGATAAGTGGAAAATGGTGTTGTTCAGACAAGGTCTTAGAGGCGATGTGAATCAAGGCCTCAGTTCTTATTCCATGACCACTTATCCTGCTTTGGTTCAACAAGCTCATTCAGCTGAGAGCGGTCTTAAAAGAATGTATGCAGAGAGGAAAGATTTCTGGAAGGATAAGAAGAAGGGTACTGAGCCAACTTCTTCAAACCCGAGGTATAGAAGGAATTCGGATAAAGGGAAACAAATACAGTCAAGTGACTCTGCAAAGCCTAACAGGTGCGGCATCTGCAAGAAATATCATAAAGGGAGATGCCAGGTGGGACCGAACCAATGTTACCATTGCAAAGAAGATGGCCATTATGCTAACAACTGCCCGTCAAGGAGAGCTTTCTTGGAGTCTCCTGATGCTCCGAGGCAGGCTCGAGTCAACACCTTGGATGCCAAGACCATCAAACCAGCTGATAACCTTATAAGGGGTACAGGTTCTCTCTTTAATCAAACTGTTAATATTCTGTATGACTCTGGTGCAACTCATTGCTTTATCTCAGAAGCATGTGCTGAACGGTTAGGACTAATAGTATCTCCTATATCCGAGCCAATAACTATCCTTACTGCTGCAGAGGGTCGTGTGCGAACCCAATCATTATGCCTTAACTGTCTGCTCACGATAGGAGGCAGGGATTTTGTTGTTGATTTTATCTGTTTACCTATGAGGGGAATGGAGATCGTTTTGGGAATGAATTGGATGACTTCCAATCACATTACTATTGACTGTTTCAATCGTGCAATTAATTTTCCTTCTGAAGTAGCGGAACATTCACTACCTGTAGATGATGGTGTTATTTCGTTCGCTAGTCCCTATTCCAAGGTGCGGAAGCTTTTGTTGTTATTTTGTCTGCATCAAATGAAGCTGATTTGGATTTATCGTCTATTCAAGTTGTTAATGAATTCTTAGATGTTTTTCCTGAGGAAGTATCCTCTTTGCCTCCAGAACGAGAGGTAGAATTCTCTATAGATTTGGCGCCTGGTGCAGGGCCAATATCCATAGCACCTTATAGGATGTCTCCTCTTGAACTGAAGGAATTGAAATCCCAACTTGAGGAATTAATTTCCAAGAAGTTTATACGACCGAGTGCTTCTCCATGGGGTGCTCCGGTATTGCTAGTCAAGAAGAAGGACAGAAGCATGAGATTATGCATAGACTACCGTCAGCTGAATAAAATCACTATCAAGAACAAGTATCCATTACCAAGGATAGATGTTCTACTTGACCAACTTCGAGGTGCTAAAGTTTTCTCCAAAATTGATCTGAGGTCAGGATACCATCAAATCAGGGTAATGGTCTTAGACATTCCGAAGACCGTTTTTCGTACGAGGTACGGACACTACGAGTTTGTGGTGATGCCCTTCGGATTGACTAATGCTCCAGCCGTATTCATGGATTATATGAATAGAGTATTTCATTCATACCTAGATCAGTTTGTGGTCGTCTTTATTGATGATATCTTGGTTTACACGAAGTCAGTGGAGGAGCATGCTCAGCATCTCCGCTTTGTCCTAGGAGTACTCCGAGAAAAGAAACTCTATGCTAAACCGTCAAAATGTGACTTTTGGATGTCCGAAGCGAAGTTCTTGGGTCATGTGATTTTCCAGGAAGGGGTTGCAGTTGATCCTAGCAAGGTGGAAGCAGTGTTGAATTGGGAACGGCCGACGTCAGTGACTGAGATCAGAAGCTTTCTGGGCCTAGCTGGTTACCATAGAAGATTCATTGAAGGTTTTTCACAATTGGTGCTTCCGCTTACTCGATTGACTCGCAAGGGTCAACCGTTTACTTGGGATGCCGATTGTGAAGTGTTTCCTTAGATTGAAGGAAAAGTTTACTTCTGCTCCGATCCTAATTCTTCCAGATCCATCATTGGGATTTCAGATCTACAGTGATGCATCTAGGAAGGGTTTGGGATGTGTTCTCATGCAGAATCAACATGTTGTGGCCTATGCATCTAGGCAAATGAAGACACATGAACGGAATTACCCAACTCATGACCTAGAGTTGGCGGCTATTGTGTTTGCACTGAAAATTTGGAGACATTACCTTTACGGTTCTCGTTTCGAAGTTTTTAGTGATCACAAGAGCTTGAAGTATCTGTTTGACCAAAAGGAGTTGAATAACAGACAGAGAAGGTGGACTGAATTTTTGAAGGACTACGACTTCGAATTGAAATATCACCCTGGGAAAGCCAATGTGGTAGCAGATGCTCTGAGCAGGAAGTCTATCCACACGGCAAGGTTAATGGTTCACGAGATGGCTTTGTTGGAGTCATTCAGAGACTTGAAACTCAAGGTGGCAAGAAAGAGGGACCGCATAGTGTTGCGGCAGATACGGATAGCCAGTGTGCTAAGGGAACAAATCCGTGTAGCTCAAGGAGCTGATATGAAGTTACAGTCTCAGAGAGGATCGCCAGATTTTACTGAGGATAGTGATGGCATGATTTGCTTTAATGGGAGGATTTGTGTTCCCAATGATGATGATATCAAAAGGCAAGTATTGGAAGAAGCTCATAGGAGTCAGTACTCTGTACATCCGGGATCCACCAAGATGTACCGAGACTTGAAGTTAATGTATTGGTGGCCTGGGATAAAGACTGAGGTTGCAGAATTTGTTTCTCGGTGCTTAACATGTCAGAAGGTTAAGACGGAACACCGAAGGTCGGGCGGTCAGTTACAGCCACTAGATGTGCCAGTTTGGAAATGGGAAGATATCTCAATGGACTTCGTCATGGGTTTGCCGAGTGTAGTACCCCGAAAAATCCCGTTTAGGGTTCTTCAATGTACAACGTAGAAAATTGTGAAGCCGCCACCAATATTTTAGTTTTTAGACCAAAACATTAGAAAAAAAGTCTTTTACAAAAAGGCGGGTGGTCTTTTGAAAAATAGAGATATGGGTTCGGGGGTCGGTTAGGAATGGGGAAGGTATTAGCACCTCATTCCTCCTTTCTACTGAAAGGGAACCTCTAATTAAATTGTGTGGTTTCAACGTTTGATTTGGAAAACATACCTAATTTGCCTATTCATTTCTTTATTAAAAAAAACGTATTGAAAAAGGACTTAATGAAAATTTTGTTTATTATCGAGAAGGGAAAGAAAGTTTTTTTAGAAAAAGTGCTTGACGGGACATGGCCCGCTCCTACGTATCTCCCGGTGCGATGGAGAACTCAAAGCTACGTAGTTCTTCTTTGTTATGAAAAGGAGTTTTGTTTTTTATCTTTTTTTAGTGAATTTTCGAAATAGGACGAGCACTTAGCGAATGATTAAACTAACCAAAGCTATGGGTAATCACTCCTAAGTACTCTTGAAAATGAGAGTCAATACCATTGGTCAGACGAACCAAGGTTCTGATTGACCATTAGTAAAGACTCATTTTTATTTGACCTTTTGAAAATGGTTTTCGAAAAAAGGTTAATTGACGCAAATGATCAAACTAACCAAAGTTATGGATGATCACCACTTTGTTGTTTTTTTTTTTTTTTTGTGAAAAGCCATTGATACCAATGACTAGACGAACCAAAGTTCTGATTAGCCATTAGTAACAATGGGTTTGAAAATAATTTTTGTTTGTTTTATGAAGAGATTTGTTTATGGTTGCGAAAAAGGGATTTTTATTTGTTGCGCTTGACGAGAACGAGACTCGCTCCTACGTATCCCAAATGGGAATCAAAGCGACGTAGTTCTAATGAAAATGTTTTCTTGAAAAGGGTTTGAAAGGGGAAGAGCTTTCATAATGATCAAGCAAGCAAAGGCTTTGAGTGGTCATTACTAATAGCCCTTGATGGCGTTCATGACAATCAAACAAGCCAAGGCTTTGAGTGATAGTCACTAATAGCTCGCATTAAATGGAAAAGAGTTTGAAAGGTTTTTTTGGAAAAAGGGTGAAGTTATTATCAATGATTGGTTACAAAGTTCAAGCACATTCAATAATCACGGAATCATGCATATGTTGAACATTAATTAAGACTAAACATGCCAATATGATCAAAAGATCCACTTATCTAGGATGCAAGATAAAGTTCTCGAAGCAAATGTGTGTGTGTAGGAAGGGGTGTATTTACCCTAATGACTCTATGCTACAACATGCATGTAGACTTACGTCTTCATTAGGAGGTCATACACATGGATGGAATGGCATATAATTGAATCAAGACATTTAAAATGCATCAAAACAAGCAAGCAATTGGTCATAGGCATAGAATGATCTTAATTAAACTAAGGAACATATGAGCAATGATGATTTCTCAATAACATGAACAAAAGGGGAAATTGCATCAAGGCCAAGATAAGCCTATCCTTTGCATTCATGAATAAGTGCGCAAAGGTTATTAACACAATCAAAGAGAAGGGAGCATCAAGGTTTTGGGTAACCTATCCTTTGCAATGCCCCATGGACCTTAAACCATAAACCTAACTATCTCATCTTTTATTCATTAAGAAGTTAAAAGGGAAGGTTGAATCATCTAAAACCATCCTCACCACTTAGAATATGATGCACTAGGCATAAGCGGGAATCATACGATTTATC